>CM055968.1:42322500-43522500 GCA_029531755.1 Holothuria leucospilota
TAAGGTGTTATATAAAACAAATAATGAATGTTTTTCATTCGTGCTATAGTATGAATAATTTCATTTGTTAAGCTTCTATTCAACTCGGCTTCGCCTCGTTGAATAGAACGTTCAATCTTTCAACTCATGAAATTATTCATACTATCGCACTCACAAACATTCATTATTTGTATATTATTGCATTTTTCCTCTTGACCTATCTCCTTTAATTGTATTTATTAAAATTTCCAGAATTCATTAGTCAGTTTGTGGGGACCATGACAAGGATTGCTGTACTGGTTCTGTGACAATGGATGGCTAAATATTGAGTGTAGAATCTGTGATTGCTTCTTAGTTATGACTACTTCCATTGTTGACTTATTTAGTTAGCTAGTAAAGTAGTTACAGAATTCTGAAGAATCAAAAAATGAGATGTTTTATCCACAAAATTAACAGTCAAGAAGGAGATGTATGTTTCAAAAATGATTTTCTTGGAAAGGCACTCATTGAGAATTTTAAATAAAAAACATCTATTATTTCTAAAAAGGGGCGCCCTTTCCTATTCTTACTGTAAGCATGTTGTTAGGAACTTATGATGGTCTTCCATTTCCTACGTAGATGACTTAAAGTGCGCTGCTAGGCGCCATTTACTTAGTATACTCTGTGTTTTGAAGATGTTTATCATGACATGTACGTGACAACCGTCTCCACGTGATTCATAGAAATTTTGATTCTGTGGTGTCAGTTTCTCGGAAGGTGATTTGATGTCGATGATAAAAATTGATAAAATGCATAACCTAGCCTATAGCAATCTATTGTAACCAATGATAGCTGTAGTGGAAAGCATGGGTCTCATCTCTCAGCCAGTGTGAAGGTAATGCTAGAGTGACTGTAATAAATTCTGGACCAGTCTGCAACCGTCCATGTAAATGTCTGTCGAGGATTGTTGATTCTATCATATAGAATGGCTTTTAGGGACTAACTCATAAGCTACAGGAAAATAGTATTATCATAAAGCTTCATGGATAGCTGTTGTTAAGTTCAGATTTTATTGGCTTTCAATCAAAGCAAATGTAGGCAGGAAAGAGCAGGCCTTGTAAATGGGTTATTGGTCAGTTAGACACAGTGTCTTATATCACTGGTTGATGGTGACATATAGGCCAAGCTATACATTGGTATTTAGTACATTATGACCTTGGAGTACTTTGAAACTGGGTTACTAAGATCATATACCTTTAAAGTGGGATTCTGCCGGGATGGTATGAGTCACACTTTTAAGTGAACTCAGTTTATAGTGTAACTGTATACAGACATTCTAGCAGGACAATAGAACTTTGGCAGACATTATGCACTCAACAGAAAGACTTAAGCAATTCTTTCAAATGGGAAAATGGCAATATTTCTTTTTTACAAATTCTTCAGAGAGTTTTCAACTTCAAAGTTTATCTCAGAACATATATTTTTTTATTCACAATCGAAGTCTGGAGATTTTTTCCAAGTAAAAGCTTTTAGTGAGTGGATTAATTGATATTGCTCGATGATAGTACCGTAATATGCTGAGGACTTGCTCGAATTGTCCTTTGGGTACCCTGCATATGCAAATACCATACTTTATATTGATGTTAATGTTTGCCATGCACAAAGTAAATAAGTAAATAAATAAATAAATCATAAAACAAACAAACAAACAAACAGTCAGTCAGTCAGTCAGTCAAGGGCAGCAATTTGAAGGAAAGCATACAGTTTTTATGTCATTTATAAAATTTGAAGATATTCTTCACTATGAAAGATTCTGAACATACTTAATATGTGACTGATTAGTGTGCAATATCACATAAACCTATCACTGCAGGGCCAAGACATTCATACAGTGTATGTGGGCTTAAATCATAAGATTATGTATAGTTGCATGTAAGACACAAACATGGAATCTTGCAGTCCACACCTCACTTTCAAGGAGAAGAAAAGTCTGTAGTATTAAATTTACATGAAGCACAGTAATTTTGTATGCTGAAATGCAAAAGTTTTTAAAATTTATTTTCTTTAATACTTGGTTTTCACTGACCAATAAGCCACTGCCACTTGTTCAAGTAAGTGAGATCCATTCTTATTGTGATAGAGTGAAGTGACCAAACATCAGTGCTAGTTCTCCATGTAAAAGTTTTGAAATGGACAGGATTCATTTTTGAAGGTTACTTTTAAATTTTTAGGTAAAAAACAAAACAAACACCAACAAATTTGAACTTATGTGAATTCAGAAATTAGTGTGCAAACAGCATGTGCATTTCAGAAGTTACTAATTTAAACAGGTTGTATCACAGTAGTTCATCTAGGTTTGAAGGAAAAGAGGTGAAGAAATGAGTTCCATTTTTCATTTTAAAGAATATAATGTTTTAAATTTTACCTACATTGAGTCTAAAATATGCATCAGCCTTAACTGATTAAAGTGTGAATTCAATTTAGTGACCACCAACCTGACATGTATCTCAAAGTCCAACTATCCCGCCGCTGGCAGATGATATTATCATGAGTCATGGCAGTCGGGCGGGAATCCCTGTTCCAGAAACAATTAATGGCATTCCAAGAATCAGCTATTTCTAGTTGTTGTCTGTGATTATTTGTGATAGCTCCTGGTTTTGATAAAGGACACATTCTGCTTTTAGAGAAAATTAATTTGCTCTAGCTGATAACATAGCCCTACTAAATGGAAAATGAAGCAGTAAAACTGAGTCATATTTATCACAATGATGTAATGATCATCTTCACAAAGTGGTCATCTGTAAGTGTTCCTTTTTTTTCTTTCTTTTTTGAATGATTCCAGTCTGTGTATACTTCCAGCCTATAGTCCCAGTGTGCTGCTGTCATGTTCTAGTGACCAGCATAGGCAGATGAGGTAGTAGCAAGGGGACTGCAGTTCCATCCATTTGGGCTGAAAATTTGCTATTAACAGGCAAAATATTATACTCTTCCTTGGGTCAGTATGCTTAAAATTTCAGGCAAGAGTGTTCAATCCCTTTCCCCCTCCCCCTCCCCCTCCCCCTCACTTTCACAGTGATCACATGGGCTTATGGTCATAAAAGTAGACTGATATTTTCATCAAAAGACACAACTTTTTTGCAGTGATGATTTGTGGTTTTTACCTGTCAAGCATTTTAAGGAAATGAATGAATTCCAGGAAAATCTGGAATAAAACTTTTCATGTGTTGTATACACCAAGTTTCTTACAAGCCTTTAGTATAAATTTAGATGAAAGTTATTATAAATATTTCTGATTTTAGTATGAAATAAGTTATTGCAAGAGTGATTTTAGTCAGACTGGCAGTCTGCCCAGCATGTGCAGGCAGTTATAAATGTCAGCGTAGTATATGTGCAATGAATGCTGTGATGCCGTTTCAGTTACAATGCAACACTGATTGCCTGCTGGAAAAGAAAGTCATTCTATAAATCCCCTAGCAATGCTTGTGATGAAATTAAATGAATTACAAAAGGAAGTTGACAAGTACTGGAATACCAGATGAGAAATTGTTGTAAATTTTCTCACATTACATCATAAAAACCATTGCCCCCTGGGCCATGAAGTGATTGAATCCCACTCCAATCAAGCTTCCAGGTCTGATGGACTAGTTGCTCAGGGAAATTCTCAACCACATGCATTGTGAATAAATTTTGTTCTTCTTGCACACCGTGATCTTGTAAACGGATTTTGGTTTCCTATTGCTGCTGGGGACATTTTTCAAATGGGTCCTTTCTCTGGAGAGAAAGCTCAAGCAGTTGGTTGATTTAGGCAGAAGCTGAGGAGTGAATCATCTGTTATAGATTATGTGAGTTTGAGAGACTGAGATGGAGGGAAACTCTTAGCCTTTGAGATGTTATATTGTGCTATTTCTTTGAAGATAAAAATTAAGTAAGATGTTTTGGAACAATATGAGGAAAATAGTAACATAGCTGGGTGTATGATAATTATTTATATCAGATATGGTGCAAGGAAGGGTCTAAAATTGTTTCATTGTAAGGGCTGAAATGAACCCTTCTCTTGATATTTTTCTCTAATGGCAGAAATTTAAGTTGTAGTCTGTTTTCTTTATTCTTGGTCCTGTATCCAGAGGAAACATCTAAGCATTGGAGTGATGATTTAAACTTTAATTGAGGAGAGAATCATCTTTAGTAGATGGTGTGGGTTTGAGAATCTACTTCGCCCCTCCTTACCTCCTATTTACACTATTTAGATGGTGTGGGTTTGAGAGACTGTTGCTAGATGGCTGGAGGGAAAGTAAGTCCTGGAAATAAAGGTATCATGGCATTCCATTGAACATGTGATGAGAAAGATTTGCAGGAACACTCTGCTTAAAACATTGTGACTGGGTTAAAGATAATTACTTACCTCTGTATTAACCTTGGTTCAAGGAAGGATCCAAGCATGTTTCATTTCAAGGGCTGTATTTGAGCTCACCTCTTGAAATTGTTTCCCAGTGACAAAAAGTGTTGTGTTTCCTTTTGTAACAGGGGTATGCAGCATTGAAAAATACTGTGCCACTTAGTACTACTTATCTTTAGGCATTCCATATTTTTTATAAGGGTAGTTTTGAGTTTTAAAAAAGAAATGGCGCATCTGGTTAGTATTTTTAAATTTTGGTTGATTGGTTGAAAACTGTAATACAGTGGGTAGTTGTAGTATAGTTATAAGTAATTAATAGTACACATCAGTACCTGTCAAAGTCCAATTTATTAATGTTTGCTTACCAGTTGTGGCATGAGACTCAGCATTGGTTATGTCATCAGCTTAAGTTATAACATAGATTTGTTGCCTGTCTATTTTAGATGCTCGAGAATTTATCTCTGAAAGAAGGAACATACAGTTCAACAAACATTGTACACATTAGACAGGGATTGTGCAATTCCCACACCTTTCTCAACAATCCCGCAAGTTTGACGTATTGGAATTTTCTGTACCTTTTGGGAAAACACATTGGGATAGGGTTGATGTTGTATGTTGCCAATTTATCAAGATCCCCCCCGGAACAAAAATCCGCCTCAAAATATTTAGAGGGGGAGGGGAATTTTCCCCTTATATTTTGAGACCTAGTTTCAACACTGATGACAAACAGGCATACTGGCTGGGAAATTCAGTCCCCATCCCATTCAGGCAGGTAATTCACTCTTTTGGGTCAATTTGGTGGTTAAAAATACACTAAATTTTTGGGCGGAAGTGTTCAGCCCTCAGTTGAAGAATCACAAATGAATATGATGACAAAGGCCAGGCCCGCAGTAGCCATATGAGGTATTGATGGGGGAGGGGGAGTGGGGAGAGAGCTTTCAGGAGGTTAAGATATTTTGGGGAGTAGGAGTTTCCAGGAGATATAGATCTTTTTGTGGGTGGGAAGAGGAAACATGTATTAACATATGTTAAGGGAATAGTTATTTTTGTTCTCACAAAATAAAAAGGAAATTGTCTAGCTTCTGTTTGTGACATGTGTTGCTCCATCACTGGCTTGGTTATGGAAGTAATGTAGCACCCATCTAAAACAATTTTCTTGGAAATTTTAGTAAACTGCCATTACACATTCACATTCAATGATTAACTTTTAGAAGGTGCTAGTTCCACTTTACCAAGTTGTTTTTGTCAGATGTCATGAATAATAATACTTTTGTACAAAATTCAAATTGCATGTATGAATTTTAATTTGAATGGAAACTGCAAGGCGTTCCCTCTGGATAGAATATATTAGAAATTGTTTCTTACTTTCCCTGCAAAAAAATGAGATCAGAGAACAACAACTTTCTTCCTCCTTGGAGCTCTTGACGTCAAACGTCACTTAGAGCTTGCAAAATTTAAGTTGAATCACAAGTTTAATCTCTCTGCTTGAATTGTAGACATTTCAAATTCCTTTTATAAGTGGAATTTCAGTTTTGATGTGGCAAAATTAACAATACCTCATATGAGATCTCAGGGGTTCAACTCCAGGACTTTTGTGAACTATTTCAACAATTTTTAATGGATTACAATTGCAATGCAAGCATAGATTTCTTCATCACAAAAATGGTACATCTTTTCATGGATTTAAGGCTTTAAAGTAGGTCAAGTCCCAAAGTAATGGGAACCATTTAGGTGTAAAGGTGAATTGAGAGATCTTCCAAATCATCCTCAGTCATTTTAGCTTATCTGTATTTCTTCGTGAATGATTTTCGTTTTGTCTGTAGGGTATTCACGGGGCAAAAGGATGCAGGTCAAGTACTTCTTTTGACAACCTATAAAAAGTCTCCCGGAATTCTTACTGTTGCTAGATGTGGTAACCAAACCTTGTTTTCATTTATTTGTAATGTGTTTATTGTTTATTGTTTGTTGTTCTTTTGTTTGTTTTTTAAAGCTGTTCAGCAGTATTTACAGTTTGTGCTTGCACTGTCACTGGACTGTTTGAGGGCTGTCTGAGAGGTTTAAGGTTTTTAGGGCAGTGGGAGATAAGATAAACCATAGGAATTCCCTTTAAAGAAAACCTTATTTGTTAGTACATCATTGTTTACTATAGCACAAATGATTTTGTGGAGTTTTGTTTATGAGAGAAGATAACCATAGTCGAGGGGCGATGTATCTGGTGTGTCATTTCTGATTTAAGCCTCTCTAAATGATAATACAGTCTCAGAAAAATACGTCAACACCTTTGAGCATGTCCAAGCAAGAATTAATTTGACCAGCTATGAACCTCTCATCAATTCCTAACTCCTCCAGGACCTCTGTTATTACTGACAAAACAGTGACAGTTCATAGTTTAGCTATCTTTCAAGGAGATGGCTAAAATATCAAGTTCATTTGAAAGTTGCAAAAGGGAAGATCCTCTCCCATGGGGAGGGTCGTTTAAAGTTCACAGACTATAAAAAGGTAGCTGCCTACCAGGCATTCTTTCATAACCGATTTTATTAACTGCATTCCACAGAGCACTAGGTGAGAAGAAAATATTACTTTTGAATTATCTTAAAGATCATGCTAGTTGTTTCATTTATTCTATTCAAATTCAACATGCTGAAGGTTGTTTGCAGGCAAGTGGCCTAATCTTGTATTCTGTACCCAGATTTTGAATACTTAGTGTTTCTCGTATCACATTTTAGTGAAATTCCTGAGAAAACATCTTTAGAATAGGTATTTGGTGAATGTGTAGTTATAAGAATGACGGAGTCAAGTGAATTGTCTGTACAGTAGTGCTCTGGTTGTAAATATCAGGAGTACACATCATCTTCAAAAGTTCAGTAACAATATTTCTTACAAGTACTTCATTCTCAACGTTTAGAATCTATGGGGTTGGATCGAGTCTTAGTACAAATCTGTTTTCATTAACATGAGTATAGACAAACTTGTTTAAGTGTAAGTCTATTTTGCTCCTATTTATGTATGTATGTATGCCATTATTGCCTGCAATAACCATCTGGCAAAAAACTAATAGGGATTATAAGTGCTTACTCATTATGTACAAGTCTTCCTGAAAAAGAGAAAAGGGTATTCCTTAAGTTAAATGGTTATATTGAGTTGTTAAGACCACCCTGTTATAAAATGGTTTGCTTCATGTCTGAGATCTTATGAGTTATAAGTTTCAGCAGTTGATTTTAAGACACAATCATCTTTCGCAAACTTTGTATAATTGTTGGAAACATACGGTATTTCAAGAAAAATTCTCTGCTTTTAAATACTGTCATTCACTACTACTGGGTGCAAAGATTTGCAGATATGTAAAGATGTCCTGGTAACTGGTACAATCAGGCAGTGTCAGTCATTGAGTTTTGTCCCACTCATAGGATGACCCTGCAGGGCAGACTGTTTTCACAGCTCCTCTGCTTCCAAACCACCGTCCACCTAGCCTGCATAGCGCCTCTGTGGCTGTCGCCCCTCCAAACCTGTCGGCGATAGCCAAGAATTCCTTTCACAGAGCCCAAAAGTTGATGAACTTAATATTCCTAAGAACATTATTTTAACTAATGGCCATTGGTCTATTCCTGAGGTAGGCTGTGCTCAATGATTCAAATCTTTGCAATGCTACATTGACCACAAATTCATTTAGACCATAAATATGTTATGTCCGTTTAAAGCTTCTTATTGATGGAAGTCTTGATGATCATGGACGGCCTCTTACAAACAGTGACAGCTTTCAAAAAGTTCGTTCAAAAAGTTCGTTTAGAAGTTGACAAATAATCTTCGGTTGAAAAATATCGTAACTCTCTTTTCTCTTGGCTGTGTTGTTACGGTAGTAATTTGTGGAAGCTGTACTGTGTTGAAGCACAGACTGTATCGTGGACTACCAGGCTGGTGTCGAGGTACATCGACTACCGTGGCTTTACGTACTGTTGTGCCTTGATAGCAGTGTTTCTTTTTTTATATAAATGTTTAATAGCCTTACTTCAGCCAATTGCCTTAGGCCTATGTAAATGATGTTTCCATTGGATTTCTGACGGAAATTGAAATGGTTTTGGCTCGAAGTCCTACGGACACTGGTTTTCTTGCAGCGATGAGCTAAATGAAAAACTGTGTGTGCTCTGCGGGCTACCGTCCACCAAGCGAAGAGGACTGCATTCAATTTTATATGCAAACTTCATTACCATAATATGACTTATTCATGTATTCTCTCATTATAGCTGTTCATTTTAAGTGAGTGTGTGTACTTCTGTAGTCATTAAACTGAAAGCCTAGACTGAAACCCGAGAAGTCCTATCATTACTGTGTTGCATAACCACCTGTGCAGTGGGCACTACCAGGGAGTGGCTATTACAATGACTTCCAATTCTGTGGGTGGCATAGGCTACTGCATGATTTAAACAGGTTCAGATTTTGCATTCTTTTGAATATTCACTAGCAATCAAACTGTCACATATTTCTATAAATACCCAAAAGAATTTGTTTGGTGTTCACTTGGGCAGGCGTTAAAGTGTACCTAAAGTTTAAAATTTCAAAAATATATGTCACAAAGCTTGAAAATGAAACCAAATGGCCCAACTCCCATCTTCACAGGACATTCCTGAGCTTAGATACAAAATGTTGAAGCTTAATCACCCAATTTAAAATGGTGGATTGTGCAATAATGTGTGATGTCATTCTTGTACTACTCAAATTACAGTCTTTGTTGTTCTTTGTTTTTACAAAAGCCACTCCACCTTCTGCCAAAATGTGATCACTGTCTTACTGTTATAGAGTGACTTGGCTATGTAAGTCCCTCTCCATGCAACATACCATGGACTGTAATTGTTTCAAGGTCATACAGTATAAACATCTTAATTTTAAAAGGAAACAAAAGCTGGTAATGTGAGCTGTACAAGAAGGACTTCACAAGTTATTGTGCAATGGACTATTTCAAATTAAGTGAATAAATTTCATTACATGTTATATCTCAGCAACGGAGTACGCTATGAAAATGGGAGTTGGATGAATGAGATTCATTTTCCAATTTCTAAAATATATAATGTAATTTTAGACTTTATAGCTGAACAAGGAGTATGCCTGCTACGTAGGTTAAGGATGACCTGGAGTAAGTTTTGCTCAACCTGAATCTCCGTCTCTCCAAGGTTTATCCTCAGAGACTCTTCAGGTTCAAGTAGTCTGGTAGGAACGCTCTTGCTCAGGTAACATGTGGCTTTGTGCCACATCCAGATCACTCTCAGATACTCTGATTCAGAGAAAATTAATGCCATGTAGTCCTTTAAGTTTTCTGCTTAAGTGAATTTGTGATAGGCTGTCAGGATTTTATGTTAAGTTCTCTTCGTCATACTGGTGGGAATCAAGAGAGAGTGAAATTTCAAATTTCCAGTGATGTGTACACTAGAAGCCTCATGACATCAGCCATGTCACCTTGGTTACAAATTTTTGAGAAAAGAGACTACTGCAAATTCATGGTTGATTCCACTTGGATTGCTTCAAGAACATTGCATTGTGACCTGGGTTGCCAAGTGGAGGGTGGATTTCTCTGGCATCCTGTCAATATTTTACCGGTAATGGCACTTCCCCATCACTTCATAATGTTTTTAACTTGATTATGTTTTCACTACATAGTGCGCGCTGTGCTAGCTGGCCTTGTTGATCATCGTAAACTCCAGTTAAATAACTTTGAAATTTATTTTCTATCTTGATGCTTCTCAGATAAGCAGTACTGATGTATAGCTGGAGGAGAACCATGGTGTAACCATTTGTCCTTTATTAAATTTGACTGTCCATGGAGATTCACAGTCATTTTTTTTTTCAATATATTTTAATTACTAATTAAATTACTAATTCTTCCAGACATTGCCAATAAAACAAACATACAAAAGAAAAAACACACACACACAAAATGTTGTTAACTTAATTTTCATAGTTTTTTTTTTGGTTAAATGGAAAAAATTTATTCTAAATATATTTCATTTGTGCAGTTAAAACATACCTCACAATTTTTTGGACTACGTATGGCTGCTTTAGACAGCAATATTGTACAGAAGCAAGAGGAAGCAGAGAAACATTACAAAACGAAATGCAGAAAACAATGTTGATTGTGGCAGTGATAAAGGGATGGGGAAGGGGTAATGAGATGAAGGTTACTGGGGCACAAAATTTGCTAAGAAATTTTCTTGGTCTTTTTGGGTGAAAAATCATGAGTTTAAGTTGCTAACATGGGCACCACAAGCATATTTTGAACCAGCCACCCCCTATCCCTCGTCCATTGCACCTCATCACCTCATCATAGAGGTGATAAATGGTTGTTTTATCAGTCATAGATGAGGCTGTATTTACCAGTGCCATCTTGTCATTCATTACAGGAACTGTCCACTTTTTCTACTTTTCTGCATGTAAGTTGGTCTTTTTCCTTGGTCCACTTGACATGTTTCTGAAGTCCTCTTCGCTGTAGGGGAGATGCTTGAAATCCTTCCTCTCATTGATGAGCATGAATATAGACCTTGGAATTCAGGGTCTGATACTTAATTGCACTTCTTGGTGAAGTGACAATTTAGAGTGAGTGTTAATTAATGTTTAACTTACAGCTACGTAGAAATGGTTGATCCACCTACGGCCATTGTTAATGTCTTCCGTCCCGCCACTGAGTCTACAGCAGGTTTATTCTCTTCCTTAAAAACATAAAATTATTATTGCTTTAATAATCCCCCATTGCCATAAATAGTGGAAGACATTATAGGTGGAATTGACAGGAAGGATGTGAGCTGTTGTTATTTTAAATTTATATTGACCTACGGGTAGATTTGTGTCTCCCTGGTTGGTCATCTCTTGATCTCCTTTCTGTTGAAAAGGAGCCTTACATCTGTCAGAGAAGTTCTTTAGGGCTTGGATGTATACTGTAGCAACTAAGCTGTTTCTCAAAGTGTACAACGGAACCAATGTTTTAATGGATTAATGTGAAGTTAATGTAGAAAACCAGAGGGTAGTCATGTGACATCAATGTGACTTCGTTCAGGTGTAACAGGTACTTCGAAAGAGGCTTCTTGGCCCACTTGAGAGAGAGTAACAGTCTGCTAATGAGATGGATGTGCACTTGAGTTTAGTAATGGAATGCAATCATTCTTTAGACATCTACTTACATTTCAGACCAGCTGAAGGTACTGTAACAAGAACCTGCAGAAGTAGGTAATTTCCTGATTGGAGAATTGACTCTTCATAGGCCTACTATGGGATGAGCTCTTGAGGTCGTGACTTCACACTGCCTGTGGAAGACCTGGTTAATGACACTAACAAACTTCAAATTAAGCTTAGACTTTGAGGGAAAAAAGGGAAAATTGTGTATTGGATATACACTGGTTGTTGCATGTATGAGTGCTATGCTGAGATTCTGCACTTCAAAATAGTTTTTTTTTTTCTTTTGTGTTCTTGAGGGTAATACAGTAGTTTGGTATCTGACTAACACATACTGTATGTTGCACAGTCTCAGTATTTTAGTTCTGTGATGCTATGGGACTCCTGCAGGGTCTACTGTATATGTATGTAGTATGCCACTGTTGTTCATTTGCCTTGAAAGTTGATTTGAAGGTAGCTTGCAGAAAATGTTGCTCACTGGAATTTTTTTACACTTACACTGACTTGTTTATTTTGGCAGTGTACAAAGCAGTTTATCAATTTCTTGAAATCGTAGAGTTATGTTGTGGGAATGTTCACCCAAAATTCTATGACAACTGGTATACTATCTGATACCACTTGGTACCACATGACATATGTGATACTTCCAAATAAAGCATACGCATCTGATGTCACAGAACAAAAATTGTTTCCTCAGTAGAGGCAATTAGCCAGTAACCATACTTTACAACTTTAATACACCCAACACAAACACAGACAGCTTATTTGTGTACTGCACATTGGCTACTAGTGTCTATGCATGCAAAGGCTATTAAAGTTGTGCATACAGTGTACGTACCAAAGTCACTTATATATCTAGCTAGCTTGATTGTTTGTCCTCTAACATGTCATCAATACATAGGGCCCACAATACATGATACTACTTGATACTTCCATGTTTTGCATGACAGTATTTGATACTACCTTATACTTTCAAGTACTACATGACACTGCCTGATACTATACTACAGAACCAGCTGATATTTCCAAGTATTAAGTGATACTATTTGATACTGATTGGTACTTTCAAGTACATCATGATACTACTAAATGATACTACCAGATACTTTCAGGTACTGCTTGATACCATTTGCTACTACTTGATACTCTCCTGTTCTGCATGATACTACTTGATACATTCAAAGAATGGCCCTTTTGGTACTTTTGACATTTCATCCCTTCATTGCTAGGTGTTTACAAGCATGCATCAACAGCTTTTAAGAAGGGGAGGGGGAGGGTCATGACCTTCAACAGAACTACTTCAAGTGCAAATCACAAACCCCTAGAAATGAGGGATCCAGGGCACACTTGAGGGCCCTGGAAAAACATGGATGCCAGATGATCTGTGGTGTAATTTGAGGCATTTGCCCATAATTTTATAATTTATTAAATTTCTGTTTCCACCATTTTGAGGTTGATTTCATTCATGCATCTTTGTTGCAAACTGTGGAATCAAACATGTGGCTACTAGTTTGGTTAGGGTTCTGGAAAAATGTGGGGGGCGGAGGGGAGGGGGAAAGTCCTTTCACTTTCAAAAGTGAGGGCAAAATGTCCCCCTTCCCCCACCTGTTAAAACCCATGTTTACAATACACAAATAGACCTATTCATGACCTTGCACCCAGTGCTTTTTTCCTCTAGAGATTCCATTAATCCCGTAGTTTTAGTTTTTCTGCCTGATGTGCACACTCTAAAGTAGCAGTCATTTCCCCATCGTGGCTGCTCTGAATGCCTCAGTTGGAAAATTCAATTGCCAGGAGCTGTCAAACTCAAAGAAATGTTTTCAAACTAGGCACATATGGTACAATCATAATCGTAGTTTTGGGGGGAAAATTCAACAAATGTCTCTGTGCATGTCAAAATGATTGCTCCCATGTATGGTTGACTGCTGTATGCATCATGAAGCATTCCTTTTATAATTATGACACCTCAAGAAACCTTGCTGGACTTTCTTTTTTAACTGTGTAGCCCTTTGAGTCATACATTTTAACTGATTAAGTGCCTTGTAAAGAGGACCCAGTGGGAAAGAATTCTCTTTTTGCAAGTGGAAATGTGATGTAACCTAAAGGTTTTCATTTTCTGCTAGTTTACTTGAAGACAACTCTGTGATATAGTGTACATTTTAGGGAAGTTGTGAGTATAAAACCTCTTACGTGTGTGTGAAACCTCACAAAAATTGTTTCATATTAAATGCAGACGGGCATTGTTACAAAATGTTACTGCTACTTCAACTGGATAAAAAATTTGGTGGATTCCTTATGGGAGTGCCTGAGACATGTGTCCCAAAATCTTGCCTTGCACACAGCTTAGTTTTGAAATACTTCACAAAACAGTTCAATGTACTAGAAAATAATTTCATGTACAATAGTATGATATAACTGCCGCTGAGGTTTCCTTCAGAAGTTCCTTACGATTTTTATTTCATGATGCATACAGTTTCCTCATTTTATCGTTGAATCAAAAATGTATCAGGCTACTTCCTGTTGACCTACATCCCAGAGACAAATGTCCCGCTGATTTGCTTGGAATCTTGGAATTAAAATGTGGTTAATGCATTCTGATTTTGAAATCATTTGTTTGCAAACGTAGGTGTAAATATCGTTTAATATGTCCCTAACTGTAACTTGGCTTTCATTTAGTTCCTTCAATACAACTGTAAAGAGCATATATTTGGCTAGCATTTCCTAACTTATGACCTCAAAGTGTATTTGCAAAACCTATAAATATGTGCCTTCCAGATAGTTGAAGGATCTTAAACATGTTTGGAAAACTTACGTAAATATTACATGGCATGGATTAAGATTGAATTTCTGATTTCCCAGGATACCACGTAGTCAAGGCTATTACACTCTCCAGTGAAGTTACGATCAAATGTTGGAAGTTATCTTAGAAATTTGTTTGCAAAGTCTTCAAGGCTATTGTCCAGTAACAAACGGTAATATAGTTGTGCACTGACTAAATTTAGCTTTTAGTGAGGACTGCTATTAGTTACGGTGCTATTGTTAATAAGGTAAAGAAATGTTTACCTCCCCCAACAATGTCAATAGTTTTTGTTTGTAGACAGTTTATGTAAAAAACATAGAAATCATCCAATGGCAGAAAATAAGGAATAACACTTGGTGTTTACTGTCATGTTATAAGAAAGGTTCATTTTTCAATTTTTCAATTTGCACTTTATTTTATCAAGCATAAAATGTTAAGTTGTGAGAAAATGACAAAAAAAAAAAATTAATTAATTTGCCCCAAATAAGGATCCTTCTCACCCTTCATAGAAAGCTTTAAGAAAGAGGAAGATCCCCACCAGGGTTCATTTTCTATTGTTAACATTGTCTCTTTGGTATGATTTAACTTGGTATCAGATGAAAATCTCTCCCTTTTCTTTGTCCATCCTCTTAACAGTTGAGGAATGTTATTTTAATACTACATTAATGAAATTATTAAGATTTTTATCATACAGAGATAGCAACCTGTAGGTATATTGGCAGTGGTCAGGATTGATTAGTACTTCTTTTTCATGAAACGTTGAGTGGAAATCTACAAGGACATTAATTTGTAGCTTGAATCTGGCAAACTATGTCACTAATTACCTCATTATTATTGCACCCATTATGTCATTTGTACTGTTGTATGATACAGCTGTAAGATTTTGTTAAATTCCAGTTCACTACCAGCACATACCGTATCCTACTGTTAGAAGCTATGAATCATGCCAAAAACTCCCACCTCAGTAGAAGATGAAAATCAATCATGACTATCCTTTTTTTTTTATATATCTAGGATGGGGTCATGTCTTAAAAATAGGCATTCAAACTGCCTCAGTTTTATTACATCCGTGTACGAAGTACTCATCCTCAGATCTGTCCCTTCCTAGCGGAATGAAATGGAACAAAGCTGCCTGGTATCCATTCATGCTAAAAATGCCCACTTCCCATGTTAGTCACGGACAAGAATCAATCATTACTGAGAAAGGTGGATTTTTTTTTCTAAATCTGTGTTGGGGTCATGCTTCTATTACAGACACCAATTTACTGTAGTGGATAGGGGTGCACTTTGGAGTGACTCATTATGCTATTGCAGGCAATTTATAAGCTATGATTATTGAGATGTACATGGTAGGGTTGGCATTGCATTTCTTAATGTTCAGTAATCCTGTAGAGTTACATTGGAAATACATCAGTATTTGCCTATACAAAAGGTTTAATTTGTGACAGGATTTGCTCTTGAGGAAATCGAGAATTGTAGAAATTTTAGGAATTGGAGATAAAAATGAATATGCTTTATATAATGCATGATTTCAGAGCTATTTCCATTCTCAAGTGGTAAAAGCTCCATTATTATAATAATAATAACAACAACAACAACAACAACAACAACAACAACAACAACAACAACAGTTCTTGTAAGCATCTTACACAAGGAGCCACAAAGCGGTAAAATGAAACAACAGGAAGTCAATAGGACAAGGTAAACAAATAAGTTTTCAAGTTAGTTTTAAATTGTCCAATAGTAGAGATGTTCTTGATAAAAGATGGTAAGTCATTCCACAATTTGGCAGAAACTGTGAAAGACTGAAAGGATGACATCACACTGGCATCACATCATCCTTCATTTCTATCATTACCCTATTTATCCTATGTTGCATGAAGAGAATAAAAAGTATGATTTGTTGCTGTGCAAGGTGTCTGATGTTAGGTTTGGTCATTATGAAGACTACTGTTATAGAAAATAGGATGGGGTAATAGGGGATGGATACGTGGTGTTTTACACCTCAGTATGTGTTAAAAGTAAAGACTGTAGAATGAAAGAATTTGTTTGAAATACATGAATTCTGTACTTGAAAAGGTGTTGAAGGAAATCCTACGAACTGTCAGTATAGACTTTTGAGGGGACACATTTTTTTTTTTAGGAGTGAGTAGTTGTACCCTTCCTGCTCATTATGGCATACCCTCTTCTTAACTATGACCTTTGTGTAGAAAGATTATCTACCTTTGACGTGCTACCTTAATAGCAAAGCTTGTGGGCATCTGGTTTTGTTTCTTGGAACTTGACTATTTGATGTAATGATTGAATGAATTCAGTCAAAATGAGACGATTGGCAGACAGCTTCATGCAGTCAGTGTGCTATTAACATCTTCCTACTGTGTGTGTAATTTGTTCGTATAATCTCACGTTTCTTCCATCAGATTCATTCTTGTAAGAATGCTCATCATTCCATGACGACCATTTCCTCAGTTGAGGTGCCATTTCTAGTGAATCACATTCCCCTGTGTTTCTTTCATTAGTTGTGGTAAGCAACCTCCTGAGAAGAGGTTGCTGTTTTACTTATTTACCTGCAGTGACTTCACCATAAGACCTCATCTGAAGATATCAGTATGATACACTTTTTGTTTGATTCCTTGTAAAATATTGTTTGCGATGAAAAGCCACAATGACACAAGTCTGTTCTCTTCATTTGTGCTCCGTTCTGTTAGCCCGTGTGGTGGACGATTGACAGAGGCATCAGATTTGTGATCCAAGGATTGCTGGCTCTATTTTTGCCTTGTTCATTACTTTTTGATCTTGAGCAAGATGCTCAATGTCAATTGCCTCTCTAATAATAGGCCACAAATTAACAAGTGCCTGGGAGATGGTTTGTCATTGTAGGTTCATTGTAACTTCAGCAGCGTGGAGGGACTGTGTCAGGTTGTCTTTGACCAGGGTAGTAATATTTGTATATAGATACCTTGGTGGTATTAAAAGCACAGGATAGCCTTATCTGGCAGTTGTGCTGCCTTTGAAAGAAGAAGCACTGTATATCAGTCTGCTCTTTGAAGAATTCTTCAAGCAAGTTTGCCTTTGATGTTTAAAAGAAACTAAATAAAACTATAATTCTCAGGGGAAATTTTCATTCGCTTTGTTAGCAGTTATTGAGATCTCTATTCAAGTTCACTTTGGGTTGAAAAATGTGATACATGTGTTGCACATAGAAACTGTATGAAACAATCACACCAGACTGCTGAGATTTAGTCCAAGTCTACGTATCAAAATTCCTTACAGGTGCTTTAAATCTGAGCTTTATGAGGTCTTTTATAAGCTGGTAATACTAAATAAAAGTAAAAAACAAAAAGAGAAAAAAAATCATGAATTTATTCTCCTGAAAAGAATGCTCTCAACCACCTTTGTTTTGAAGTAGTGAAAAAATGTTAAGCCTTCAGCACTTGGCAAAACCTTTCACTTATGAAGTTGATACGAGTTGTTGCATCTTACCTACCATACTCTACCAGGTGAAGAAGTCTTTAAGCTTCCATGACTCATTAAAAATAAAAATAAAGAAGATGTTTCCTTTCCTGGCCTGACCAAAATTCAAAGATCTTTCCTAAGCCTAAAAGAGCAGTTACTTTTTGTTTTGTTATATATTTTAAGAAGATGGTATTTCACGTGCACTTAAATTTATTGGATGAAACCCCTCTAGCAAAATTATGACAATTGAGCAGTAAGAATCTTTGAAAAACCATCTTTTAAAATGATTCTAGCATTGTGCACCAGAAGTGAAGGGAATTTTGTGCAGTCGAAGATTTCTTAAAGAAAATATGCCCGTGGGAGAGGGCCAGTTTGGGGTTAGTTACAAGAAAAAGGGTGACTTTTGTTCCCAGGAAAATAAATCCTGAGTTTTAATGTGAAGGTTGGTTTTATGCAAGTTTTAAAAACACCTTCCATGGTTGTGACCATGGTGTTAGGGTTACCTGAGAAATTTGTTTGCAAAGAAGTGTTGAACTGTTTTGGTAAAGTATCAAATCCTTATCCATCTCAGTAGAGAAATTAAACAATGACCTGCAGAAATCCCTCATATGGTACATTCATATCACGAACATTGTGAAGCCTTCATCGCATTAAGGTAGCTCTGCTTACCTGAAATCCCAGAGGTTTGGAGCATGTTTTCTCTATCCGGAGTTATATTATTGTATGACCAGAGCCTGTATTTGGGAACTAAAGTATGTCTGGTGGGCATTTCAGATGTAAACAGAGCTACCTTTCTTTTTTAACTGGAGCTGTCGATGCAGAGGCCCACGATAATGTATAAATTGGGTCCTGTCTGTTTTACAAACTTGTGCAGATCAAGGGTGGGAAGATATCAAATAAAATTCTTGTCACAAACATTGGCTCTCATAGATTTCTTTCTAAAAGCGTGATGTCACTGACCTCTGCAGCTGAAATGTTCATCAGAATTCAGAGGGATGTCGTTCACCCCGGTCAGAACTTAATGTCATTGTGTTTTTTAAGGAGCACATAATCAATAGGCCTGTGTCACATTTCAAGCTTATATTTACCCTCTGTAGTGGAAGAGACTTTTGCTCAGTGAGAATTCTGAGTGTGACATTAAACCAAGTTTTGTTTACTGAGGGACATTTGTAAGCTAAGGAGGAGGGTTTCATGCCAAGAGGTTTGATTTCTCCTTTGATTTGTAGCTCCAGTTTGAGGAACTAACACAGTGTAGTTTATTTTCATAATTGTGTTGTCTGTCTAAATACAGTAAAACTAGCAGCGTGTTGAGAAGCTACACGGTTACATCTTCATTGTTCGCTCACACTGCTATGTCCTGTGAGAATGTGGTGCAGCATTCACAAAGACAGTTTCATTCTTTTTGTCCTGCATCTGCTTCACGAAGGACTCTACGGGGGAAGGGGAAATTTTTGTTCACCCTTCCATACCTCATATTTATGTAACTTCCAAGGGATATTGAAGAGCAATTGAATTGTGATGTTACAACTGTGATTAAATAGAGTTGTTTGAGTAGACTTTATTCTGACAAGGTACCATAATTTGGATGTAATCTCAAATAAATGCTTATTACTTGTGGTGTCATACCATCCCAGACACATTGATACCCTCCTAGTGATCTGTTTAGGAGCTGAAATAAACACTGGTTTGTGACTGTGAATGGGTGATACCATAAAGGTTATAAACATTAAGATCTTGGAGGCATGTTGACTAATGACTAGGCAACACATAATAATCACTTGTCTAGACAAGATTATTTTGTTCTTGACACATGCCAGGGATGCTTTCAAAGAGTACAAGAAATGCGATGATTGCTCCATAGAATCCTGTTTGTTTTTCTTACACTTTTTCAATGGTGGCTGTTTATTTTACAGTGAAAATGGGTCTGCACCAAATGATATTTGAATGGTAAAAGTTTTTCTCCCTCCAGAGGGTCATTATCCTGCTTCATCTTAAGTCGGGAATGATTTAGGGAACATGGTGTCTAGGCTTAATGAGACTTTACCAAAGACAGAATTAGATGTGTAGGAAAAAACATTTCCAAAATTAATGCTTCAGAGAGTCTAATGTGCTTTCTCTGAGGTCCTTGCAGTTGAAGGAGGAAACTCTCATCATCATTCAGCTATGAAAGAAAGTGGATTTCTGAAACCTCTGGTGCAAGCTTGTCTGGCTGTGTATGTGAAAGGTGATCAACCTTCTTTGTACTAGAGTGAACATACCACTGTGATAGCAACTTTTGAATAGATTTCAAACTGTGAGAAGATGTTAACAGTTTATTCATGGTTAGTATAGTACAATAGGTTATTATATGTTTAGAGTGTGATATGCAGCAACCCTTTCATCAGGTCTTAAAAAGACAAAAAAAAAAAACAGGCAATGAGTGAAATGGTGGGATGCACTATTGTGACTAACCAAACACATTCATCGTTCATAAGCTGAAACAAGTTGTGGAACAGCACACAGGCGTGCAATAGACAGATATGTCCACAGTGATTTTTTCAAACAACCATACAATCATTAACACTAATATTCTGTATCAAATGTACTTGTGTACAGTCCTGCAGTGTCACCCAAGCATGATACTGTATGCATGCCTGACCTGAGGTGGGCCCAGCCAAGTTCTCTTTAAATTCATTCTCAAATTTTTCTTATCAATCAAGTGCAACTGGTTCATATTTTTTGGACAAATATGCTAGCAATCATGAAGTGGGGTTCATTCTCATGAAAACAACATTGCAGTCATGGAGTACACTGTGATGTTAAAATGGCGATTTCATCAACATGCTATAGCCATACTAAGTTACGATGATGTATAAGTTGCCCAAGTGTCATTACCTAACAAAGAACTCAGTATGTGTTATTCATACTGCAGTAAACATTTCGAGCAAGGTACAATACTATTTGGGCATACTTTATTGAGTTTCTAAATAGAGCAGAATTTGCTGAATTCTCATAAAGTCCTAAGATCTTTTTTCTTCATTCAAAATCAGTGAAGGATCCTTTCTTAGAAAGTTATGCACTAACCAGGGAACTGTTACTATATAGCACCATCCTCTGCTCTGTTGTGAAGGGTGCGCTGCAGCTTGTTGGTAATCTGTGCCTGGTGTTGTAAGTGTTTAGTTGTTGATTCTCCTTTAAAAAAAGCACAATATGTGAATTGTCCTTACAACTGTACATCACACTGCAGACCTGATCTGAGTTATATGTTGGACAAGCCAGCTGGTTAAGAGTTTCTTGAACTCCTGTAACTGCTCAAACTACCAGTTTCTGTCATGAGCTGTAATTGCAATACTGTAGTATCTGCCAGCTGTATGATGAAAAGAAATATTTCATAGGCAGGTCTAAATATGAATTAGGTTTGTGTTTATGTATGTATGTGTGCATGTATGTGTGTATGTGTGTATGTATGTATGCATGCATGCATGTGTGTATGTATGTACCTCTTTATCAGCATGTGTCTAGGTGTATATGGAAGTATGTTTTTTTAGTCTCTTTTTATTTTTTATATATTTCATTACTTTTTTCGTTGTTTCAATTTCGTTCGTTCCAAAGGTGGCCTGACTTGGATAAGCTAAGCTTTTGTCAGGTCTCCTTCACTTCTATGTTTCACCATGTATTTAATTCCTTGCAGTGTTGTAAAGACTCGAGTTACTTCTTCTCAAACTGATAGTGACTCGAGAGAATTCAGGAGTAATTTCCCCATTGAAATAGTACAGTGACTCGAGTCTCTTAAAAGTTTGACAATTGGTGACTCGAGTCACGAATCTAGTGACTCGATTACAACTCTGATTCCTTGCTGCTGACTGTATATGGTGCAATAATCATACATGTATTGTTGTACTTAACTGTAATACTAGAATTGAAGTAAAAAGTGTCAATCAGTCATGATGCATCAATGTGCTAGCTGCTGCTGTGTGCATGTTATAAAATAATCTTTGATAGTAACTAAATAATGCTGTGAGTTTGCAAAAAGGAAAAAACATTAAAAAATTGAGTTTAACATTTGAGTCATTTGTTTGAGTGACCCATATGAACAGCAAGGGAGGAAAAATAAGACCTATTGTGTGAATTCCACCAACAGCCTTGAAATTTTCATAAAAATAATGACTAAACTCTTGGAAATCAAAAATGTGCTGCAGACAAACACTATTCAGTCCATCTGTTGAGCAGACCAACAAGAACGACATTCTAATGCATATTCACTAGGTGTAAACAGATCGATTTAGCACAACAACACAAGGGAACAAGACTAGTGTGTGGATCTTGAAGAAGTAAATGTTGATATTGCAATTTACATAGTGCATGGTAGTACTTCTAGGCTACAGTATACTATCCCGTTTTACTATAGTAGCCTAACTTAGGCTGTAGTATACTGGCTAGTGGTACCTCTGTGTAAATTAAGCCTAACTTAGGCTATCGTTAGTGCTACTAGCAAGAGATGATGCTCTGCCTTTTATTTGCAATTACCATTGTGTTTTACGTTCTCATTCAGAAACACTTTTCCTTAAAATTTATGGCGATAAAAGAGCTCCTGTTGGTGCAACTTTTGTTGTAAACCTGTAACGTTCAAATCAGCACTATAATGTGTATCAAAGAGTGAAAGACAGTAGCCTGTAATTACGTAGTGAAAGAAAGCAGTGTATACAATAAAGTTAGAGTTATCAAGCGATTATGCAAGAACGTCATTCTCTGGTCGTGAGCGAATAACTGTACTGTAGAGCTAGCCACGCTGTAGTGGTTAGTATGTTTTTTAACTTGGTGACACCTCAGTAACATTGCATGTTCAACATCAGGTTCCTTGTAGGTGTGGTTTAATATTTATAATGAGGACCGTTTTTGAAAAGAGCCTTCAAAATTTACCCATTTTAAGCTGTTTAGGTTACATTCCGAGACTATCGCTATCAGTTTAAGGTTTCAAATTGTATTATTAACTCTGTATAGCACTCGTGGCATTTTGAAGAATAAAGAAAGACATAAGAAGCAAAATCTTATGTTTTCCCCTTTTGCAAACTCACAGCATCACTTTAAGGTTATCCACAGCTCATTAAACTTGGCTTCACTGAGCTGTGATTCAGTGTCACCTCTGTTGTAAACATTAAATATTGCCAAGTTTTTTTACAGTCAGATCAGTTGGAACAACTTTGATGGAATATTTGAATGTAAAACCTACTTTAGAAATAAATATTGCTTGAAGAACAATGCATATATTTTACTTTCAGAAGAAGAGTCCACCTTTCACATATCATTGCAGCAAGTTGTATTCCCTGTACATGTGTTTATTTCTTAAAGATAAGTTCATACAATGAAGACAAAGGTAGTGATAATATTCAGTTGGCTTGCGGGTGTGTGTTACCAAAGAGTAGCAAAGCAAGTCTAGGTGCCCAAGGGCACTTTACTCTGGCACGCAACTGACTTTGTCGGTTGGGCGACCTATTTTGATGGCAAGCTCTTGCCTAAGCAAGGAAATCCAGAGTACATGGAGAAAAACCCATCTACTGTACCTCAAGCAGTATATTGAACCCATGGACTTGTGAAACAATTGGTGCATAGCAGCTGGAATAGACCACTCGGCCATTGAGGACCAACCAAAGAGTAAAGTCGTGGGTGCCTAATATTGCTCTCTAAACTCAAGTAGGAAATATTTTAATAGACCGATTTATTGCTCAGGTAATTATTGTCTCTTCATAAATAATCTCAGTATTGTCTTGGCGGTGAAACATGAATAGCCTGACATTTGCAAAGGCTGTGAAATGGAATGAGCCGTATAATTGACATCAATATTCATCCAAGTGCTGGCAGGAGAGCCGACAGTATTGCATAGTGCTTTCTCCCAGTAGTGATGTTCTTGTAAGTTTCACCTCTGTTTAAATGCAATAAAACTCTCGACGGGTTGGTATTTCCTCAAGTACACTTATGAGGAGACTGCATGGTGGAATTGTATCCAAACGTTGTCACTTGTAATGTCAAAATGGTACGAAACACGTGTTTGTACATGAGATCCGTGTTTCTCGTACTTACCTCACCTTTGAGTCACACAGAGTAGTTAAACTGTGAAGCTTATTTCTGCTGCAACCTCATTTGAGATGATGTGAAACAGACTACAGTAGTTTATTAACTTTGTGGCAAAATATTCTCATTAATTCTTCTGTCCTTTTGAATGTTACTTTGACTAGCAATAACTGTTTCCTTGAATTAAGTGACTGTTTGTGTTGCATCATAGGAGAGGAAGTTGATTTAGGTTTGACAAAGGAAAAACAAGAATATGAAAAAACACTTTCTTGAGAGCAAGCTGTTGGGTCTTTGTCATTCAGTAGCTGTCTTGCGTACCAAATTACAAGATTTTGATATGCATGATGTTAACTGCTGTAGATTCTATTCAGGCCTAACGTTAGTGACTGTCAGTTGTTATCAAAGGTAAGATGTACACCTGGTTCCCTTGATTACATCTACGAGATTCAATATCATGATTCTCTCACATTGATGCACAGTTTGCATCGTGAGACATCATGATTAACACAAAAATTGATGGAGTTGTTGCGAGTTCATCGCAGCCAAAAGAAACTAGGGCACTTTGTCTGTTTTAGTCTACATTTTCAAGAGTACATCTAGTTGTAAGTTGAATCAAGTAGTTGAGACCCAGGCTTCAGATGTATTAGACAATGGTCTGGGCTTACCTACTGTATAACATATACCATAGGGTGGTTAGTGAGTAGGCATGCATGAGATGTTTAACGAAATGAACATGTCATACAGGGTATGTGAACAACCATGGATCCTGTTGATTATTAAACCCTAGTATAAACTTCATGCTATTGGTTGAAAATAATTTATCTGAAACAGGTGCAAGGGTAAAAAAAAAATACTTGCATAAATTGCTGACTGTTTATTGTAGAATTATTCGTTGAAAAGGGCTTTTCATGTGATACTTTGATAATATTTTTCTTGTTTCTTTTTCCTTTACTTCAAGCTGGTTGAAGAATTATCATCTGTTAAACATGACTTTTATTTCCGTTGAAGTTCTTATAATCACCTTTGTCTTTGTAAAACAAAGATTAGGTAGTGTATAGGTAGTGCACCAGGTGTTAAAGATTCCTTCGAATTAATTTTTTGGCATAAATGTTTTGACATTAAAATTGAAAGGTTTTCATTTTGAATTACTGTAGTTCAGGCCTGATTTTTAAGGAAATTTTCAGGTTGCCCATCGGACAACCTGAAGCTAAATTTAGGTTGTCCGAAATAGTTTTTGGTTGTCCGAATGAAAGTGACGAACAAGAGATGAACAATTCTGTTTCCTGTCTCTGACATAGAAAACAAACATTTACTGTAAATTCTGCATTTTTCCATATTTATTGGCATGGTACAATGATGAATGGTAGTCAACACCATTGTCTCAATGCCACTTCTTAAGGGGATTTTTATGACATACTTTCCTGCTGATGTAGGGAACTATCCAGTTACAAATAAAATCTACTCGTCCTTCGGACAAGTTCAAATAGAGAAAGTGGTTGTCCGATGCAAGTTTTACCCGTCACGGACGATCGGACGAGTGCTAAATTTCAGCCCTGGTAGTTACTGTACGACACATTAGAGAACCGATAAACGTAAACCATTGCATTCAGGGGTGACTGACAAATGGACAAAATAACACAATAGTGAAAGAATGCAACTACCTTTTAGTTTCCTAATGAATAACGTCACTCAATTTCCGCATCAGTGAGAAAAGTAGTAAAACATGCATCAAAACACGTGTTGGTCCACGTGTATGTGCTTTCTGTATGGAATTTGATACCGGCAATTTCATACTTTTTGTAGGTTTATATGCAAACTTAATGCAGTACCAAAGCCATAAATGGGGCAGCGCTGTATTACAACCACTGAGAAGAGGGTTTTAAGGGACTTTTTATTAATTATTTGATGTATTTCCTGGAAAAGGAAGTAGACAAAAAATTATACATACCTCCCAAAATGACCATATTCAACATTTTTGACCTCCATTTAGCTCTGAAACCCTGCAACCCATGAAAGCTTTCAAAAAAACCTGCATCATTAGTAGTTTGTGTGGCCCAGAGAAATGTGAAAGATACTTTTAAAAGGGTTTGTGTTGGAAACAGTATGTTTTTTGTTCAAATAATTTGAATCTCTTGTTCCAGTTTGTCAAAACTTTCCTGCTCTACTGCTGTTTCAAAGAAGGGGATTGCACCTTCATACCAGGCAGAAGTCTAGATCACATGGTAAACAGCATTTGGCTTGTGGTGTTATTAATTACAATAAACGCCGAAAAAAATTTTATAAAGAAAACAACACTTATGTTTTGTATCACAAATTCAGTTTTGATGAGAAACAGACAATCTTGTGTACATAGGCATCAGAAAAATGGGGAAAGGCAAAAGTATGTATCTGTCTTCCCTTCGGCCCTTTAAACTTTTCAAGGATGAAAACTCCCTATTTGTCCCTAATGTGAAATTTCAAACTTTTTCAATATCATATCAGACTTTTCAGTAAATGTACTACAAAACCTTGTACACAAAATGAATTATCAAATGACATTCAAGGTCACTCAAAAGATCTTCCAAAGGGAAGTTTGACAACCATTTCCATTAGACCTTTCCCACAAGATGGTGATGTGGAAAGCTTAGCCTTCTAGTTTGGAGTAGCTTTTTTACCTCTGATTGTGTAAACAAGTTAAAAGCTGTGTGATTTGTCTATTTCGCTCCTCCCTAATTACCTCCTGTTTACATATGTATTTGCTTTCTACCCTGCAATTCCAAAGACTTCCTACCATGGAGGGTGGCCGTGTCTTATCACGTAGGACTCTTGTTCAACTTAGGTCATTCCTCCTTGGCACGACTTGATGTCCAAACCCGAAGAAAGTTTTGGAGCTCGTAGACTCCCAAACCAGTTTTGGGGAGCCTATGGATGACAGTATTAAAAGTGAGAAAAAAAATTAAGATCAAACATAAGCTGTTAGTTCATGTTATGTTTTCATGTTATGTTTTATGTTATGTTATATGTTTTCATATATATGTATACTTTTGTATCCACTTCCTGTTCCAGAAAATATGTTTAATAATAAGCAAAAGAAAGCCTTAAAACTCATTCCCCATGTTGGAACTATTGTTGACAATTTCATAACAAATAGTATCAGAGATAAGGTCACGAAAGTTAAGGCAGATCAGTAGATTAACCCGGAGATAATCATGTATATAGATAATGATCACCTGCTTGGAAACTTGTATTTATAATTGGAAAGGTGAATAGGACTTTTCTGCCACCATGAAGACTGATTGATATTTTCCCAGAGAAGATGTATGCTTGTAAAATGTTGACGTAATAAGGCGTGTGAAGTTTGTCATTCTATCACCTATGGACCATTTTATCAAGACAAGACCATCCACCTTGAAATATTAGCTTTTTACATGGCTCTGTAGGTATTTTGTTTCCCCTTCACAAAAGTTACACCTGACATGAACCAGTACCAAATGTAATTATATTGTCAACCAAGCCACAGCTTAGGTCTGTGTCACAAAAAGGCATTTTCCAAGAAATCTTCCGATCGAAGTAGCAGAGTTCCTCATAAAGTCGCTCGTCATCATTAGACAATGGACAATTTACCTTAAGGAGATTACGGGAGTCTGTGCTTTTGATTTCATAATGGCTTTATTGAAATTGATAAATGAAAAGTACGTCACAGAATCTGTGTAGCTTTATTAATGTTTCTGACTTTTGTTTGAACTGCCGGGGGAACCTTTATAACGAGAGTGATTGGAATTATATTTTAATCATGTAGAGATAATGTTGTCCTTGTAAGATCTGAACTTAATCATCTTTATCATCTTTTGCTGGAGGCAAAGTTTAAGTTGAAACATATAGTTTTAAAAGGATAGCTTAGTCTGCCTTTTTCCATTATTTTCAGGTGTCTTTCACAGTGACCAAATTGTGGCTATTGTTTACACACCAATGGGTTCCTATCTAGCCATTTTCAGTATGAGAAAATTCCCTCCAGGCTTAAGAAAATTGCAACTAGTTTTCTATGATGATAAAGGGAATTAAGTATTGAAGACAAAAGTAGTGTATGCTTTAAAGGTCGTGTGATATGAAAATAACACAGTTGGATATTTGATGTAAAAAGCATTAAAAATCCAGAAAATAGTCACAATTCCCATTAAAATCCATCAAATATTGACCATTTTACACGTAAATTTCTATTTCACACTTGTATCATGAATAAACATGAGCTTAATATGCAAATATGTGACATCGAAAGAGGGACATACCATATATGGCACATGCTAGCCTTTGTTTTTTCAACCTTAATTTCAAGGACACTGGCAGCATCGTTATTCCCCGAGGGGTTTATTATAAAAGTTAAAATTTTTGCCTTGAAAAATATTGATATCACTCACCAAACTGTATTCTGTATGATCAGTAATTAGGAGATAATTTATATAGGGTTAACAAAAGAAATCTTCACACTGTGAACAAACACTCCACATCATTCTTTTTGCATAGGCAATTAGTTTCTTCAGAAACCATCAAACTTTGAAGACGTATATTTTGAGAACGGTAAAAGATATTGAAATAATTTCAACGGATCTTTGACTGGAGGACTTAATTCTTTAAATGACAAGTGACACAGCCCTATTTGGTGGCATGTCACACGACCTTTAAGGTATTTTACAGTTGCTGTCAACATGTATGTTTATTGTATTTCACTTATGAGGTGATTATGTAAACAATTTTTGAGTACTGGATTTGAAACATGCACAATGTCAGTATTCAAACTTGGGGATATTTTCTGTTGCTGACAGAGCTGTTTACTTTCAAAATGCACAGATGCAGTAAGCATTTTAAAACTCTATACATACTCATGTGTAAGTTAAATAGACCTTACTTTACAAATTTGTCTTCTATGGAGGTTTACTATCATGACTTCTGTCTTCAACTCCTTTTTCACTTCCACTCTACTCTCCAAGACTGTTCATTGAGACTACAAAAATAGATTCCAAGACCATGTGACTAACATGTCAGACCCTTCAATGGTTTTAAGTAGATTAGGTAAATGCTCTGTCTACCTTCTAGATACATAGCAGAGTATCCAAATCATGGGTGGGAATGGATCGTTCCGTAATCCAGGCATGATGGACAGATGGTTATCTTGCCTCTATTTTTAGCCAAACCACAATTATCTAATACCTGCAAGCATCAAAGGCTACTCAACTGATCCTTCCATGGAGGAAAATGGGAAAGGATTGGCTCTGTGGCAGTGATGTAACTCATGCCTGTCACCAGAGGAGAAAGTTCACCAGTGTTTAATGAAGCTTGCTGCAACGAACCATCGTCTCCTCTCAATATAGGAACTTGTTTTGCCGGAGCTGATAGACGATCTATTTCCCATCTCCTTTAGAGGTTATCCAATGAAGATGGTGGGCCGTGTCCATATCCCATAAAAACAGATGTCAAGAAAACCACAGTTTGATAATTGGATCAGAGGGTGATAAATGCATGGCGCAAAGTCTTTTAAGTTTGCCCAAATAGGAAGACTTGCTATCTAGTTGTTAAGAAAGGAAGATAGTATAGTAGAAACCAAGAGTTGAAGCTAAACAGGATTCAAACTCTTCTGAGATAATTTCTGCATAATAATTTTTTTTTGTGCATGGTTTCAAATAATACACTGAAACTTTATAGAGTCAGTCTTAAAATTGTAGACTCGTTCTATGGGCGTGTTTTATTTAACCAGTGTGATGTGTGGTTGTGGTATTGATTGAAGCATTTGTAAGAACATAATATATTTAAATTCACATGCAAATTTTATCGGGGTTTACAAGTCAATACATAATAGTTTGAACAGGATCATAGCTCATTGAAATACATAGTTTTAAAATGCAAACATTATAATTTACTATCCACCATGAATTTTTGAATTTTTTTGGTATCAGCTTCTGAGTAAGCAATAGTTTGACGTTAGTAATTTTTATCATTCCACAAAGTTGATAAAAATCAGCAGGGCATTGTACGTATTGCTTCAGCAATCTGGAGATTAAGAAAGGGTCTTCTTTAAAAATGTTTGATAGTCAAGGTCTACTGTAGTAGTCTTTAAACCTTTAGAGAATGACTTGGAGATCTTGAAGACAAATCTTAAAAATCTACTTTGCCCCGCCTTACCAGGGAGTTTTGGGAAATTTGTAGCCTTTTACCTTTGTGACATCGCTATATCAGTATGTCCTTTCATGTTTCAAATGTAACGGAAGTGACAATGCTTTTCTAAGAATGTAACCACTTAGGTTACAACTTTTTATGGTACAAATGTGTTTATTGAGAGCGTTTTTGCAAAAACCAGTTGCTGTTAAAATAACGCTGTTTTGGATGATCAAATTTTACTTTGAGTTTTCTTTGAATACCTTGGGGATGTCACATTTTGCAGTGTTGTTCATGGGCGACAATTTGATTGTAGAATCTGTTTTCGTGTGCCTTGTGTGACATTGCTATTTTAACTTGCTTTCGTCACTTTTTAACATGTCACCCAAGAAACGATGGTTTTCAAAGAATATAGCCAACTTGATTATACACTTCTGATACCAATTTGATTAATCAGAAGGTCATTGCTTGTGATGTAAATATAGGCTGTTTTGGGAATAATTGGTCTGTCAAGTTTTTGTTTGTTTGTTTGATCTTCTTTGAATAACCTGCAGATGGCACATTTTAGAATTTCAGTTGTTTATGACTTTTTTAAAGCCAGTTTGATTAATCAGATGGTCATCACCAAACACTTTGATATTAAAAATAGACTCTTGAAGGAATAATTGGTTGGTCAAGTGTTTGTTTGAAAACACGGATGGCAGAGTTTAGAACTTCATTCATGCGAGATGGTTCTTTTTTCTTCTAAGTTATAATTTGCTTTTGAAGCTTGCTTTCACCATATTTTTAGATCTTACTCAAACAGTGATCATTTTCTTAGAATGTAACAAATCGATGACAGCTTTTTCCAATACAAATTAGTGGATTGATCAGAAGTTGCATTGCAAAATCCCTTTATGTTGAAGATACTGATGTTGAGAGAAGATACAGTTAAGTATACACATGGCTAGCGTAATGACCCATTTAAATTTTTCTTGCATGAATGTATTTATCATCTAAGCAGAATAAGAACTTTAGTATTATAAGCAAGGAAAATTCTTTGAAACATCCGTCATGGTTTAAATGAAGTTCTGGTAATTCTGCTCTAGCTCATTTGTTTGTGGTTAAGGATACTCTGAAATCACGTCACCTAAGATACGGCCATTGATTCTGGAATGTTATTAACTCTGGAGCATAACTGCATTTGCGCAGAGATTTTGTGCACTTCAGTGACAATTCATCAAGAATTTAATACTGACACAGTGATTTCCACCAGCTATCAATAAAAGTTAGATAAGATATTATGGTTTGAAGCTTTCTAGGAGAAAGTAATAAGTCTTCAGTGCTTCACATTATTAGGTACAAAATGCAAAGTATGGTTTTGAAGGCATATTAGGGCTTTTAAAGTTAATGTACTTTTTATGAAAAATATTTTACTGCTCAATTTCTGACTGCCAGTTTGGTCAGGTTTTATGACTTTAACATTTAGTTCAGTTGCTTATAACTTTCAAGGGAAATTCTTTTAATAAGTGGAGTATGTCAGGGCACAAAAAGGGCACAAAAATGTCTCTGTAGGGCCACTTGATGGCAGACTTATAGTATAAGAACAATGCCTTGAATACAAGTGTACTGCCTCTTGTTGTGAGTATGAGCACAATGCCATCAGTAAAAGTATATGATCTCTTGTGAGTATTAACAGAATGCAATGAATACACATGTAGTGTCTGCAGGTTATGAATATGGGTACAATGCCATGAGTACAAGTGTAGTGTCTATGGTTGTAAGTATGAGTACAATGCCATGGGTACAAATGTAGTGTCTCTGGTTGTGAGTATCAGTACAATGCCAAGAATACAAGTGTAGTGTCTCTGGTTGTGAGTATGAGTACAATGTCAAGAATACAAGTGTAGTGTCTTTGGTTGTGAGCATGAGTACAGTGCCATGAGTGCAAGTGTAGTGTCTCTGGTTGTAAGTATGAGTACAATGCCAAGAATACAAGTGTAGTGTCTCTGGTTGTGAGTATGAGTACAATGTCAAGAATACAAGTGTAGTGTCTTTGGTTGTGAGCATGAGTACAATGCCATGAGTACAAGTGTAATGTCTCTGGTTGTAAGTATGAGTACATACCATGTGTACAAGTGTAGTGTCTCTGGTTGTATTAAGTATGAGTACTATGCTATAAGTACAAGTGTAGTGTCTCTGGTTGTATTAAGTATGAGTACAATGACATGAGTACAAATGTGGTTGTGAGTACAATTTATGCAAGTGCACTCCTTTTTGGTTTCGATGAAAAGAGAAACCTATGCGGTCATGATGGCGTGTGTATGTATGTGTGTATGTGCGTGTGTGTGTATGTGTGTATGTGTGTGTGTGTGTATGTGTGTATGTGTGTATGTGTGTATGTGTGTGTGTGTGTGTGTGTGTTTGTGACACTTTGCTCGTTAACACGATATCTCAAGAAGGGAAACTCTGACAGTTTTCAAACTTGGTACATAGATGCCCCATATTGAGAGGAAGAACCCTATTGTTTTTGGTGGGGGTCAAAGGTCACCTGGGGTCACCAGGGGTCAAAACCTGAAAACCTTGTTAACACAATATCTCGAGGTAGGAAGCTTGGATGAATTTCATACTTTGTATGTAGATGCGTTATGGTAAGAGGAAGAACCCTATCATTTTTGGTGGAGGTCAAAGGTCATCTGGGGTCACCGGGGGTCAAACCCTAAAAACTTCGTTAACACGCTATCTCAAGAAGGGAACCTCTGACAGTTCTCAAACTTGGTACATAGATGCCCCATATTAAGAGGAAGAACCCTATTGTTTTTGGTGGAGGTCAAAGGTCACCTGGGGTCACCAGGGGTCAAAACCTGAAAACATTGTTAACACAATATCTTGAGGTAGGAAGCTTGGATGAATTTCATACTTAGTATGTAGATGCGTTATGGTAAGAGGAAGAACCCTATCATTTTTGGTGGAGGTCAAAGGTCATCTGGGGTCACCGGGGGTCAAACCCTAAAAACTTCGTTAACACGATATCTCAAGAAGGGAACCTCTGACAGTTCTCAAACTTAGTACATAGATGCCCCATATTGAGAGGAAGAACCCTATTGTTTTTGGTGGAGGTCAAAGGTCACCTGGGGTCACCAGGGGTCAAAACCTGAAAACATTGTTAACACAATATCTTGAGGTAGGAAGCTTGGATGAATTTCATACTTAGTATGTAGATGCGTTATGGTAAGAGGAAGAACCCTATCATTTTTGGTGGAGGTCAAAGGTCATCTGGGGTCTCCGGGGGTCAAACCCTGAAAACTTTGTTAACACGATATCTCAAGAAGGAAAGCTCTTACAGTTCTCAAACTTAGTACATAGATGCCCCATATTAAGAGGAAGAACCCTTTCACTTTTGGTGGAGGTCAAAGGTCACCTGGGGTCACCGGGGGTCAAACTCTGAAAACCATGTTAACGTGATATCTCAAGAAAGAAAGCTCTGACAGTTCTCAAATGTAGTACATGGATGCCCCATATTGAGAGGAAGCACCCTATTGTTTTTGGTGGAGGTCAAAGGTCACCTGGGGTCACCTGGGGTCAAACCCTGAAAACATTGTTAACACAATATCATGAGTTAGGAAGCTTGGATGAGTTTCATACTTTGTATGTAGATGCGTCACGGTAAGAGGAAGAACCCTATCATTTTGGTGGAGGTCAAAGGTCATCTGGGGTCACCGGGGGTCAAAGCCTGAAAACTTTGTTAACATGATATTTCAAGAAAGGAAGCTCTGACAGTTCTCAAACTTGGTACATGGATGCTCCATACTGAGAGGAAGAACCCTATTGTTTTTGGTGGAGGTCAAAGGTCACCTGGGGTCACCGGGGGTCAAAACCTGAAAACATTGTTAACACAATATCTTGAGGTAGGAAGCTTGGGTGAATTTCATACTTTGTATGTAGATGCGTTATGGTAAGAGGAAGAACCCTTTCACTTTTGGTGGAGGTCAAAGGTCATCTGGGGTCTCCGGGGGTCAAACTCTGAAATCTTTGTTAACACGATATCTCAAGAAGGGAAGCTCTGACAGTTCTCAAACTTGGTACATGGATCCCCCATATTGAGAGGAAGAACCCTAATGTTTTGGTGGAGGTCAAAGGTCACCTGGGGTCACCGGGGGTCAAACCCTGAAAACATTGTTAACACAATATCTTGAGGTAGGAAGCTTGGATGAATTTCATACTTATTATGTAGATGCGTTATGGTGAGAGGAAGAACCCTATCATTTTTGTTGGAGGTCAAAGGTCTTCTGGGGTCACCGGGGGTCAAACTCTGAAAACCTTGTTAACACGATATCTCGAGGTAGGAAGCTTGGATAAATTTCATACCTTGTATTTTGATACCTTATAGTAAGAGGAAGAACTCTATCATTTTTGGTGGGGGGTCAAAAGTCATCTGGGGTCACCAGGGGGGTCAAATCCTGAGACAGAGCTCCCAACCAGCACGGACTTTCCATATTCAGTACTGAAAATCATTGTCAATATGGGAATACGGATTTTTCCTTGATAATCCAAATTTTGAATGACTAAATAGGTCCTTTCACGAACTTTATTATTCTTTAGCCAACATATCAAAAGACTGAGAATAGACTACAGTATTTCACTTTTCTGTACAGTACTGTAGTGTATTTATTTGAGCCCAGTAATCTATGCTGTTATGTTATTGGTTAAATTTTTGTCAACAAGTTGATGTTAAACCAATCAGTAGATAGTTTGCAGCAGATCCATGACATTCCATAAGCTACCATATCATTGGTTGATCAGTTGTAAACAGATCCACTTTCAACCAATCAAAAACTGTGTTAAAAGCTAGTTTCTGAGTGCAGTGACAGACTCCTGCCTAGGTCTGTTGAGCTGGCTGAGTAGCCCAACGTTAATGTTAGATTTGACTGTAACTGAATTGGAAAAATAGCACCAAGACATCGCATAATAAAATTACAGCAGGAATATCACAGTATGTTGTAATATGGCTCCGCTTCAGAGTAGCAGAGTAGTATGAGTAACTTTAGTGGAAAATTTACCAGGCAGATCAAGTTTTAACGTAGGCCTAGGCCTAACAGTTAGGGCCTAGCCTAGGCCTAGCCTAAGTGTTGTTACAGAACCAACAACTTTACATTAGCCTACACACACAATAACGTTAGACTCAGTACATAAATCTAATGCAGAGTTCCAGGTTTATGGGCTAGGCCTAGACAAACTTCAAAGTCCTAGTCCTGTGACTAAGTCCTAGCCTAACTGCCACAGTACAGGCTAGCCTAATTGTAGTACAGTATGTATGGGCTGATATTACTTATTAGAGGTAGGCCTAGGTTACTGTAATAGCTGTGGCCTAGGCTAGGGCTAGTCAAAGCAGTTATTGCCTGTCAAATGTTGGTACCCATCATCTAAGTTTTTAGTATTTACAGAGAGATTTCTGTGACCAGCTGTGCATAGGCCTAGGCTAGGTTTATACTTATAGCTAGGCCTAGGCTAGACCTCGGCTAATGTTACTTAGGGCCTTGCCAAGTATTTAGCATAGCCTCTAGGCTATACTGTAACGTTAGGCCTTGGGAATACTTGGGATATTTTGCATTTTGTCCTTTGGTGACCCTGATGACTATCTTGGGAATTCTTGGGAAATTTTGCTTTTTGACCTCTCGTAACCCCAGATGATGATCTTGGGAAATTTTGACCAGTGACTGAAAGATATGGGACATCATGGCATTATTTGGAATAGAACATATATCATCGAAACCTCAATGCATTTTTGCATTCTGGTTCATGAGAATAAACAGAAAATTTTGCATTAGCAGCAACTCTCCACTTTTAAAATCTTTGAGTACGAGCTGATGAGTATAGGAATACAAGTCCAGTTTTACCAGTACAAGTGCATGTAAGTTGCCAAACCGGAAGTAAACATGCATTCTAAAAGTGTGCATATTAAAAGGTTTGAATATTGCAGATATGTTGAACCCGAAACCAAAAATAGACAATGGTAAAATTTTAAACAGAAGTTTGGTATTACAGAATTATTGCTCTCCACTCCCCCGTCCTGTCCCCCACCCAGCATAGTCAGCTAGTTAACTGGTACTTCTGAAGTTGCTGAAGTCTGTTGCAAAACCATTTTTGTTGGCTAGGCAACTTTCTAATGACAAGCTATATGCCAGTTATTAAGGAGGAAAGTTGTGGTACACAGAGAAAAACCCACATGTAAGTCGAAGACAATTCAGAATTCCAACCCATTCAGTTGTTAAACATTAGCTAAACATCCAAGTTCTCCCAAAATTCAACATGTTGTATTGTTTTAAACTATGTGGGAAAGTGATATCTCATGTCATCAAGCTTCAGTCCTACTGTACTTTGTACATCTCTGCGTCACTTGTCCAACATAGGCATTTGATAATAGACATTGCGACTGGAGGGGGGTGGCAATGTATATGGAACTTGGATTATGTCTCCTTTCTTTGCATTCATGTAAACTTTTTTCAAGTTTTTACCATTTTCTATAGACAATTGTGAGTATAGAGCTCTTTGGGCAACAGTTTACATCAATCTTCTTGTGTGGGAGAAGATTCTTTCAATCTACAATCAACTTGAAGTGTTTGTTCTTCCGTGCATATCGTCATTGCAGACTGAGTAACTCCGTTTACCTTGGATTATGTCATTCAAGAGTTCATTAGTTTGCAATATACTTATACTATAATAGTAAATGGTTTGATTTGTAGATGGGGGAAGTGGTCTTGATTTCTTTTTAACCGAAGTACCCTCTCATTGATGACCTCAGAGATATTTGATGGTTCCAAGAAAATTTGCATCCTTTCATCAAAACTTTTGTCTAAATCAGTCCCTTACTCCAATGGAGTGTTGTGTCTGTGTCTACGCATACATTAAATGTATCCTTAATAGTTGGTAACCTTGAATTAACATAAGAATTACTTTCTGATGAAGCAGTCAGCTGTACTTCAACGTCATCTTAAGATGTCAGTTGTTATCATAGACGATAATCCTGTTGATTTGATGGTTGCTGTGCTAAGATTTAATTTCCTTCTAACACTTTCAGTACTCTAAGGGGAATTTCATAGGGGAATTTTGCCCGTAGTATTTTGAATACCAATAAGGTTTTCTTTTCATAGTATGAGGACCTCAGCATTTTTAATTGCTTAGAGTACGGGTCAAACGTTTGTCTTTAGAGCTTTCCATGAGTATCAAAGTTTTGTGTCTCAGCCTGGCAGGTGGAACTAGTGAACGTAACCTACCTGCGTAAGGAAAGTTTAATTGTAGAATCAAAGTTGCTATGGTTACCTCTCTTGATGTATCATTCTGTTGTCGTAAAGACAAATTTCAGTTTAATTTTTTTTTAAATTGTTCAAGGGCAGAGGTGTTTGTTTGTTGCATAATTAGCATCATTTGTTATTTTGTAACTGCAAATGTTGTCAGTCTTTAGTGCTCCTCTGAGGATCAATTGTCAAGTTTAATAATTGAATCGCAAAATTCATTCTAATGTCCTCAGCATCTAAGAATACCCTTAAGTTCTTAAAGGCCATAATTGAAGTTTATAAATTTACTTTGAACGTTAACTTACATGTTAGTTATCAGTTTCATGTTTTGTCACTGGATGTAAAAACACCTTCACAGCTTTTTTAAGTATTTTTCTTTTCTACACCAGTAATGGATGGTAAGTAAATCCAGCACAGTGAGAACATGAATGTTACGTATTGGGTTCTGCACTGAACTATCTGCATTTAAGCATAGTATCAAGACCCATTTCTTTACTTGTTCCTCTGAATGTAATTATTAAAGTGGGTATGACACGGCCAAAGTACGTTTCTCAGTAAATATTGTTTGGGTACAGCTTGAAATGAGGCAAATGTTTTTCCGACTCAACTACATCCATCATAAACACAGTAATACGACCTTGTGAATTCCCATTTACAGGCCAGACTCAGCCATCTGATATCCAAAAGCGAAAAAAAGTATGTGAGCGCGTCTCAGGATCGTGACGTCATTGGAGGCACGGTTAGTAACACTGTACCAGGCAGCTCACCCATCCGTCGTTCTACACATCGAATCATGTGCATGCTAACGCGTGATAGCAGGTACATCATTGCAAACACCTGTGCTACGATACTATACAGCAGCGCGCGTGACCAGTGACCACATCGTGAACTATGCGTCGTTGCGCGGTGCTCACTGAGTAAAGGCGCGCTTGTTATGGACTGTCCATACATGTTCATAGCTGTTCTGTACAGCGCGCCCGGACCGCGTTCTTTTTGCACAAAAACAAAGCTGTTTATTATATGCAGGGAAGCTAAAACACGGGCGCATATGCACGCAAACATATTGGCCAATGATATGCTTCGAAGCCCCCAACATGTTCCGCGCTTTGCGCTCTGTATGTTGGGCGGGTATTGTGATGTAATCCTTTTCATGAAGTTTCTAACACATGAAACTTTCCCAAAGCTTTGCATTATTTTCACATCTAGATGAGCGTCCTTACATAGCGCAGTGCGGGGTGCCGCCAATTGCGTCATAAAAGTCAGGTGACCTGTTGCGGCATTTTTCGAAATTGGATTTCTGGACGTTTTTCTTCAAATTCTATTTATGCCGAACTGCGCCGGTTTTAATTGTGTGTGAGATGATACTTTTACATTACTGTACCCAATCTTGCAATACACAAAAGTTATTTTGGCCGTGTCATGCCCACTTTAAGTTGTCTGTGTTTTTGGTAAGTGCCTAGAGCAACTCCCACTTCTGTTCCTGATTTGGCACTAAATGTCCAATATATGAGTATCATTATTGTTGTTGTTGTTATTGTTAATATTTTGTAGATGAGCAAAAAAGTGAGTTGCAAACTCCTTATGAACTGTTGGGTAGGTACTTGACCATGTAAACTTAAACTTGTGTAATTGATGCTGTAGGTCAAAGGTCAGGAGAAAAAAGTTTACCAAAATTTCCTGGTATGCCATCATATGCCATTATGTGCTTGTCAGAATATAAAATTAATTGAACTACAAGATCACAGAAAAAATGAGACAAACTTAAATAGAGGGCTTTGTAGTTGCTATGGGTCGAGTTCAAAGGTCAACAATAGGTCATTGGTCAAATAAGCCTAAACTTTGCAAAATAATTTATTTTGAACTGTCAAAGATCAGGGAACAAAGAATCATTTGTAATAACTACTGTTGCGGTCATTCACTACATTGGAAATTTCATTATTCAACAAGATCCATAGAAAAGGCGAGGAAAGTGAGATATGGGAATCCATGGATTGCCTCCTTGTAAATTTTATCACATTTTCTGGCAGACCAGATTGTCAAAGTATAGCACAGACTTCAGAATTTGTTCATCGCACATGGTGTAAAAGGATTGTGTATCTTTTACATGAGAAAGAGGAAATTTTGAATAATTCATACAGTATAATTGTAATTATTGTGATGGTATGTCAAGAACATGATAAGTGGCTTCTCATTCGATGTGATTGTTGTGGGTGTATCACTTCATGTATAGCCTATAACCAAAAGGTATACCATTTTCAATAAAGGCAACAATCTTTTTCTCTTCAATCCAAACTGACTAGGATGATGTCATTTTCAAGAACCATTGACATTTGTCCAATTTGTAAAGCACCAGGAAGTAAAGCCAACAGCAATTTAATCGTGCTAATAGTTTCCTTAAATTGTGTGAGACGCTAGTTATTGTATGTGTATTTCCTAGTTTAAAATTTATTTAGAATAAGTTGTTTGTGCATAGGAATCTAGAGTACAAGATCGGATTTACTATGGTGTTTGAAAATAAATTTTGTAATGTAATCAAAACAGTTTTCTCCTTTTTAAAATGGAACTTCTGATATTACTTTTACTATTATGTCAGACTTCTTTTAGTTAAGCATGAGGAAGCAGTGATGCATGAAGGTTGGAAAACCCTAGTGAATGGTATTTGATCTTTTATATTTAATCTGTCGCATTCAAGGAGGTTGTTGGTTGGCTATAAGAGCTCTCTCTTTTATGTAATATAATAGTTATTAAACACCTGTTGACAATGTGGAGGTTGACACTGTTATATGGTATTTTGTACCCGGCCTCTCCTTACCTTCTATGTGTACTCCTTGATTCCCCATCGTTGAGTAGAGGAAAAGATGGATAATGTTCAGAATCTATGGCTGTACTCTGAAATTCTTTTAGTATTTGGAGGATGAATATTTGCTGGAAAAAATCCTGATGTTACCTGCATGTATAGTTCTTACAGGCCTAGAAAACAGTGACAGAAGAGAATAGGACACCTTTAGTTAGGACATCCTGTTGTTGTGCTCCCAACCGTGTAATAGTACGCAATTTAGGATTACAAATGTATTGAGGTGGTAATCATTGGGCTCATAATTTCTGAAATCCAAGATTTTCGTGACTTCTGCCCTAATTTCCCAACAGTAGGGAGAGCTTATTTACCCTCTTTTCCATTTTGCTACAGAGTGTGTAAATAAACACTTTCTTTTTCACTTGGATTTTTGTCAATACCATTTTACATAACCTGTGGTTGAAAATATCCGTAAACAAGCCAATTATATATCAGAGGATGAAGTTAAATACCTCTAAACCCACCTATCTATAGATTACGATGATGTTAGCATAATATTGCAAAATATTTTGCTATTGTTAGTTCTGCCGTAGCATGTATTATTACAGTACAAGTGAGAAATGTCACTACCAATAAAAACTTGTTGTGTGTGGTGTGCTTGTAAAGTTCATCTGCACTCTTTTGCAATGATGAGAAGCAAAATTTTAATTTTGTGTAAATCATATTTGAGCTTCCAGTGTGCTGAAATTATTTGAATAATGTCAGCGGGTAACCTCGATAGACGCTGAATGACAGCTAATAAATGGATACCAAAGTCACGTGTACTTGCACATGTTGCATCAGCAGTTTGCTTCCGTTTTGTATGTGATATTCACAGTAGCAGTTCTTGTTAAACCTTTTTATTTATCGTGAATTTGTGATGAGTAGGATCTAATTCTTATGCTGACTTTGTGTCTAATCAGTTCCCATCTTTTCTCAGTACCAGAACCCAACTGTGAAGTTGGGATATCAGAATCACGTGTACAGGTGCATGCATGGGGGTGTCCTAGTTTCGTAAGGACAGCAAAAGCCATCGGTTCACTCCTGCCACAGGCACACATTTCAGTATGCGGCTGTAATAGCGGAAGCAACAATTATTAGACAGGTCAACAGTACAGTAGCACAGTGCCATTTGGTGCGAAACTTACCAGAGCAATATGGTCTAGCTAGGTTAGGGAAATAGGTTTGTGGAAAAAGGTGAATGATAAAAGTAGAAAGAGGACTGTGTGGCTGGGTGAAAATCATCAACAACAGAGCTAGGGAAAAGTTGTGGTGGGATGCTGCATAGCTTCTTTCAAGCATTTAATAATTAAATGTTTGGTTACTACTTTAATATAGTTACATACTTAACAAAATATAAGTAAGTACTCAATAACTCTTTGTCAAGCCCAGCTCCCACCCATTGAATGTAAGACTTTTTAAAAGAATCATACACAGATGAGTTCTAAATAAATGAGGTGGCTGTATACCTTTTTGAAAATTTATGTGATATATTTAAAATTGTAAGCCAGTTATTTCCCTCCATCTCAACATAATTGCAAATCAACATTCATCAATTCACTGAAAGTTCATAATTATTTTCGTTTCTTTCTATGATATTTTATCAGCTCCATGTATTTTGATATGTTAGTGAATGCTTCTGGGATTAGATTGATCACACAGTGACAAGAACACTGGGTTCACTTAAAGAAAGAGAAAATTAAAGTGTCAAAAAGAACCATTTACCTCATCAGCAGTTTACTGATGAGGAAGGCTCACTCTGTCATCAGTTGTTTGCAACCTCTACAAGTCCCTTTAAGATGCATTGAGATATTTTTCGGAGACACTTTTTTTCATATATGAGAAACTTGATGACATATGGTAAGGTTCATCCATTCTTTTCTTTATGTAGTAGTTTTCTTATATTAGAGGTTAAACAAAGGACACTGAATGCAGTATAAGCAAAGAACCCCTTGTAAATGATGATGGACCTCATTTCACTCAACACATCAAATTTGAGCTGCATTAAATATTCATCTGCGCTCAACTTCTTGGCTAACAACTGAAAAAGGTGTGATCAAACTTTGCTGGCTGTCAGCTGGTCAAACATGAACAAACTGACCTGCAGATAGCAGTGCCTCCCAAACACCATGGCCAGCAGACAAATGCCAGCTGATCTGTCATGCTCCTTTTTCGTGCGTCCTCTAGTATGGCACATGTTCTTAACTCTTGTCATGCAATGCCTGAGTGTAGGTGCTGCTCCTCTGGGAGGATAAAGCAATACAAACAATGGGGATGAACATGCAATATATAGTATTGGTAAGTTGTTTTAGCAGAAAGTATGTTGTGTGTTCATATAATCTACATCGCCCCTCATTACCTCCTATTTACATTTGTAATCCCCACTTACCCGCAGTAAGACCCTGGCAAACCAATAGCACAGTGAAGGAGGGCGCCCTCCAGCGGGGATTACATATGTAAATAGGAGGTGAGTATTGGGGCTCGTAGATTGCCAATCCAGGGAGTTATTAGCGTTTAAGTGAAAAGTATACCCTCACTGAGAGAATCAAGGAGACAAGTTGGTGAGAAATCTTTGATGGTGTGTCCATAGAAGAAGTTAAATGCCTCTGATTGATCCATCTTTAGAAGACGCTACAGCTGTACTAGAAATATTAATGTGCATTAGTTGACATAGTAGTACACCTGTTGTAGCCTTTAATTGATGTCTTTTTCAACATCACTGTCTCTTGTTACAGAACCCCCCCACCTTTGTATGGTATGGAAAGTATATAGTCGACCTTCACAAGCAAACCATCATCTACTGAGCTGCTTGCTATGCCACTGGAAGTAAACACATTTCAGTATTTATGTTTTCATTACTGAGTAAAGGAATGCAGAATGTAATTGTGAAGTCTTGTGTTAAATAGCTTTCTTCAAAATTCCAAACTTGCTAGTTGTGTGTATGCCAAGGGTAGGAGTTCAAAAGGTAAAGATGCAGTTGTCAATTAGTGGAAGATAGTGCCATACTTAAAATATGTGATCACAAAATGAAGATAAATTTGACAAAAGGGCAGGTGATGAAACGTTGGAAGTGCATGGCATGTTTGTTTGGATTTACACCAACCTGTATAATAATTAGCAGCTATTTCAACCTTGAAATTTGTAATCTTGGACTGATCCAAGTATCTGACAGGTAAAGTGTTAAGCTAAGGAGGAAAAATACTACCTCTTGTAGAAGTGTTATATATCAACATTCTCTTAGTGCTCTTGTTACATTTGATGAACTTATCACAGCTTTGATTAATTGTGACATTTCCAGGAAATTGCATTCTTAAACCTGGTGAAAGATACACAAGATTCCAAAAATATGTTTACCTAATCACTTTGGCCTATCATTTTTTTCATCCAGTTCTTTTCAACTGGTGGTTACACCGTATATATATAATTTATTAGTAAGAAGTGTCTGTATATTTAACTGCCTCAGATTATGCTCATCCTTCAAATTGTTTGGAAAGATCCTTTATCCAGGTAACACTTGGTGATACGTATATCCCTCAAACCTGATGTGTACACTCAGCAATCCTTAATTCCTTTAATGTGTCAATCATGGCAGAATTCTGAATAAGATACGTTAAAAGTTTTAATTTACTTTTAACTGTACTTTTAATGACAATGGTCCTTTCTGCAGATTCTTCTGTTGTAGCATGGTGGTACCATGAGTCGGTCAATTAAGGAAATTTTCACTAAAAACATACACATAGGGTAGTAATATGTAATTTAAACTTATCCATTATTCTCATGAACATGTTTTCTCTTAACCCTGAAAGTTAGAGTGAATTTCGGTGGCAAACTTTCAAGAGACAGAGAAATTCCCATCACAAGTTTCAGATGCCTTAGGTTCAAGAACGGTACCTTGAGTCGGTCACGCAGACATTATGAAAGCCCATAAGAATGATATCAAAATATATTCAATTAATGATATCACCATTATAAAAACAAATCATAAGATGATGGAAGGAGACCGTCTGCAGTGATTTGGAGAATTTTTTTAAATAATTTTCTAGGCCATCTAAAGAAGGTCTCAGGCCACCTTTAGGTAACACTAGATGTAGGCTAAACTGGGTAAATTTCTTCTAAAAATGGGAGTAAATACTTATTTTTGACAGACTTTGAGTTGTTGTCATGTCATGTTGGAGTTTCTTCACTGTCATATGTTTATTTGTTGGCCATAGTTCGCCTGTCTTACATATTGCATGCAGTGACCGACTCAAGGTACCGACCGACTCAAGGTACACTCACTATACTAAAAAATATGTATGCTTCAGTGTTGCAATTGAAGGAAGGGTTCATGTTAACTTTTTTCAGGGCAGTGTGACTGGGTTTGCTTTTGTTGTGATCATTCTTTTTAAGGGAAAGTCTCTGAAATTTTTAAAGTTTGATTTGTGATAGATGTTTCTAAAGAACAAAACACATTATCATCAAGCAGTGACTGTGTACCCTCTTTTTTGTAGTTCATCTAAATGTTTGTCTTATTTCTCTTGGTGTAGTATGCTTTTGTGTATCCAGAATTGAAAGAGATAGACTATTAAAGCAGGATCCATACATACGTAACCTTGACAGTAATTATCACTTAACAAGGCCTTGAAACTACATCAAATGTCATTTAAAGGATATGTGTATAACTTCTGTTCTTTCTCATTATCATATTTTACTACTCCGTAAAACTTTCATAATTGCTCTAGAAATATGACATCCTTAAAAAATCTTTGTCCTTGAAAAGTGCGGCCCAATTTTATCATACAGAAATTTGTACAAACCTTGACATAGCCTCTTCTGTCATGTATATACTGTAGTCGATATCATCCTTTAATATTTGCCCTGTAGCCATTTATTTGGCCAAGGCCACAATAGATGCTACTATCTGTTATAACTTCTTATCTCAAAGAACCAGCAGTCTTGCAAATCCCTGATCAGAGCATGCTGAAGGTTTCCTTTGATTTATTTTCCAAATGAAAATTCAAACCTATCCTCAGGCAACAAGAGCGACAGACTCCTTTTTCATCACATGACAAGGCGATCAGCAACATAGATAACATTGTCGTTTAAATTACGGGAGGCCCCATATATTGTGAATGTTTTCGGTTTGGTTTGTACTTCATCCTGTAGTGGTAGGAAACAGGTTGTCGTGCTACCCAAGGCATTAGATGAACATAACTACATTGATCAGAGCTAATGCATGGATAATTTGGTCAAAGTATAGTAAGCATGAAGAAGATTTGGAGTGAGACATAACAACATTGCTGTAGTGTTAACTTGTGTGATAATGGCTGTAATATGCAAAGTGGTCAGATGCGTGAGACATGGGAAGGAAAGGAATGTATTACATTCTTGTAACTGTCCTGACATTTTAGAGTCTCACCGGTGTGCTCGCCACTTTAAAATTCCTGTGTAACAAGGTTTCTCTTTTTTTTACTTTTGGTACAATTTTGACATTCTGCAGACAAAAGCCAGGAATGAGGATTAGGTGATTCTATTTTTAACATTGTGGGATTATATTGGCTTAAGCACATGCATGTGTTAATATCATTTCCAGTTCTGTTAATTGCCAGTTCGATATTGAAGGAGAAAGAGCAGACCAACTTGTCAACAAAAAGTTAAAATATTATCAAGAACCATACAAAGTTTAAAATGGCAGCCATGAGGATTAAAGGCAGTAGGCAGTTGCCCCAAAATTTTCTTTGAAAAATGAGCTAACTCTTGCAAATCTCCTCTTATTGCATTACAAGCATCTCTGAAGATGTTCTAAACATAACTATTACAAACAATATGGAAAGCAAGGATAAATTCTCCTTGAATTTCACAATTCACTAACAAAAATATTGTCACATGATCAGAATAGGCCAATCATGAACTAGAGCAACAGGGCACACTCACTCTGTTTGGGGTGACTGCCTACTGCCTTTAATATACAAGTAGAAATGCAATGCAACTCAAACAAATAACACATGAGTCAGAAACAAATTATAGATTGGCTTGCAAACTGTTAGACCATACACATGGTTACATCACTGTAAGCACTGGTTGGCATAGAGCATTTGCAAGATTACACATACGTGCATGTTATGTTTTGCACGCACTGTTATCACATGTGCCATTGCATGCAGAAAGTAGACAAATTAGTGTCTTCTTTTCATTGTGACAACATCGTAAGCATGCCTTATCAACTCTTTTGCCAACCAGCCATGATGTCATTTGTTTGGAAATATGAATGAGTCTGTACTGCATATACTTCAGATACCAGATATTCCTGAAGAAAAATTGCAAAACAGAAAATCATAAAAATGGGAAGAAGGGTTAAAGAAATTGAAAAGAAAAGTAAAAATGTGGAAGATTACAAATTTTGACGTACTGTGATGTGAAGGGAAAATAATACAAGTGAAATGAGCAAGATGACTCATCATCTAATGCTATGATGCCATGAGCATCTTCTTTGATGGATGTAAGTACATTATAAATATTCATCATAATTATAAATATTCATTATTATTTTGTAGGTGATCATGACCACAGCTGTTCTAACATTGTGCAATTTCGCATACTGGTTTGAGCAAATTTTAGCATGCAAAGTATGTAACAAATCATACTGGAATTGACAGTTCTCAGAGGTCAGATTATACCTATTGTCATATTTTGATATCATGCCATCCTTATCATAGGACAAAGATCTATAGTAATCAGGCAAAATTTGAAACATCAGTTGAAAGAGCATATTATGTACTCTCCCATACCTGACTTTAATTATTTAAATCAATCACACCTCTAATTACCATTACAAGTACAATGTTATACAACATCATATTCCTTCTAAATTAATTAAGAATATCATATATATTTTGTATTTTTGTTTTAAAAAAAGAAAATCAAAAATGGTTAGAATAACATTTAAAATTTATCATACTTGGATGTACTTTTTCAAACTGGTTTTTTTTTTTTCTTTTTTTTTTGAATTGCAGTGGAATTGGTGCAAGTGATTTGATAAGTCTACATTTCAAAATCATGAAAGTTCAAGGTGGTCAGTTTTCATCTTTTCAACAACTTGTCATTCTTGCCAACCAATGAAATGCACAAAATTGATTGCCCTTTTAAATGCAGATGACAAGGCCGAGAATCTCAACAGGAAAGAGCTATTGGTTGTTTCTTGAACTGTTTCCTTGTATTTTCACATGTCTTCAAACACCAGGAAGTGTCCTTGCCATAGAAATTGTGAACAACAAGTTTATCTCATGGAGTAACAGCTCCTGTGCCCATCTTGGAATGCAAATAACCCATGGGAATTACATTATACTGTCCCATGGGAATTACATGATAATAACCCATGGGAATTAAATGATGCAGCTATTACTGCAGTCTGCTGTTTCTTTGCTTTCCTCCACTTTTGGTCTTTTAATTCGCACATTTACAGATTTACGTGAGGGTCACACCATAGTATTCAACTTCTCCACAGTGATGTGGGTGTGACAATGATTGGGAATGTGCAGTAATAAACACTCTCGTCAGCATATTAGTTGGTACAAATTAAACTTCTAAATAAATCTTCCAAAGCACGAGGACGTCCTTTCACAGTTCCTAAAATAAACCATCATGCATATAAGGGTACATTTCTTAAAGAATTATAGTTGTACCTGTCTATTCAATATCGAATGATTCTCCAGTGAGGCCTTGAACGATGTCAGGAACATTTAATTACGCTACTTTGACACGTTATCCCCGAATAATACCTAATTAAAAAGGATGCATGCTGTGTCTGATGCTACTGACATTTCAGTTGACTACTCAAACCATGGAAGTACTACTGTACCTCCGAGGTAAGTACTTCCATGCTCAAACCAAATTATCATACAACAACAAACAAAAAAAAAGATACCTGCGCCATGTTAATTAGTTTAAAGGCATGCCTGGGAAAGAACTTAGAAAAGTGAGTGAATACCTGAGAATATGATGAGCACCACTGGTGCAAACTTTCTTCAACCACGAGGTTGACTAGGTACAAGCTCCAATGATCTGTTTGTTTCTAAAGATAAAATACTTTTATAATTTGGATCATATGGTACTGCTTGGTAGCTTATTACCCAGTCATGAGCTTATCATGCATAGTTGAAAAACACTATAGCTCATGGAAGCTCTCTGGTTACGGTTTAGTTTGGCCATGGGGCTACTGGTCTGGCCAATTCCTATAGGAGAGTGATCATTTGGTTTAATATTTGTCAAGTTTAACACCAGATAAACATGATGCTGGCAGGCAGAAGCCCTTTGTCCCTGCTGCGCTGATGTACCAGTGTACTTGGTTTGGACAAGTGTAACGATACACTATTGTCAAAAGGCTTGACATTTTTCTGGCTTGATACCTTAATTCCAAGTTTGCACTCAGCAGAATCCATTGATTTAGATGGAGAGGAGGTAATTTTATGTTAAATTTTCTCCAAGAGACCATGATCAAATGAAATGATATCATCCGGATAGATTCCTAACAACTTTATAAAGCAACTGAGACCAGTTCATTTTTCATTTCGTTTGTTTTGTTTTTATTAGGAGCAATTCCTTCCAACCTGAAAAGTTCAAGTTTATATTAAAAAATGCCCCTTACAAACATTGCTTTCCATGATATCAATTATTCCCAAACATTGTCTGTGCATGAACAACATGTGGATGACTGTGCAAATTAGTTTTGAACAGAAATACTAAATCTCTAGCAGAAGAAGGGATTTATGGCCAAAATTTGGAAAATAAGCCTAGCAACTCCAAATGACCATCAATCAGCAAAAGATTTTAAAAGTGGAATTTGTGTGACACATTCCACATCCTCTCCAAATTTCAGATCCGTATCTTTCAAACTGGCTGAGAAAATGCAAATGAAAATTAACAAATTTCAGAAAGGGTTGCCCAAGCAGCTTTTGCCATCACATAACTTAATTGGACTTAGTCGAGCTAGGCTGAAGAAAATAAAAATCAATTTATCAACAATTCTTAGCAGATGTTCCATCTGGTAGAATCCTGAACAGCATTCTAGTGTAAGTATGTTGCTTTATTTGGCTCTCTTTAACATTTAATTAAGGCAGTCAATCGTTTTTCAGAAAATTCATTAACTGAACAAAGTTGATGATGATCTACCCACGTTATTACGCCACAATCACAATGCTAGCGTCAGGCACCAAGCAGATTAACGGACCATGCAATTTAATCATAGGAAGAAGAACATAAAAGTTTCTTTTTCAAATGGATTAATAATATGATACTGTCACAGCCATGAACCTGATGTTAATCTCTAGAAGGCTATGCAAACATTGTATATGGGACAGTTCTTGTGACAGAGGGATGCAGATGCTGACGGACAAACCGTATTACTTTTGTACTCCACCAATGTTTGCAATTATTGTCATTTTAGAAATGGTCCATGCCAAACTTGCTGGGCATAACAGTATTTTATACTGCACTCACATAGACGGAAATGGGGAGGGGGAGGGAAATGGGAATATGCCCCCCCCCCGCCCCCACTTTTTCACTGACTTATGTGTACACTTTTTCACACAGTAAAGTTTGCTTCAAGGGCCCTATACTCCCAATTTTTCCAACTTTTTCACACTATGTCTGCTACTGCACATGCTCTCATGCTGTCAAATTGCTGTACAGTACTTCTCAAAGAGAACAGGTCACATTTCAACAAAATATACAGCAAGCTCATAAATTTATTTGTCGATGAGTTGCTGTGTATGAAATCAGTGCACTTCAGTTTTACTTTGTATGTGCATACATGTACGGTATACTGGATAAAATTTCTTTAACTGTGCCCTGACTTTAATCGGCACTACGTCTCAAAGTGGTTTAGTAGGGACGTCCTTGAATACAAACGACGTCAACTGTCATTTCCTCAATTTCATAGAATGATTATATTTCTCATCAACACTCCTTTACAGCGTAGCTCCTCGATTACACACATCCAGGAGCATTCTTCCTTCAACCTCTCACAATAGTACCTTTAATGAGAGGACATCCTGGATCCCAATTGGCTGTTGGGCTCACGTCAACTTGATTGGCTGTTAGCTCATAAGTATTGGCTGTGTAGAGTGGATGCATGCACGTGTTGTCTGTTCGAAAGAAAATTGTTTTGTGGTAAGTCTGCTGTGCTGCGGTAATTGTGCAAGTCCCGTGGATGAAACTCAGAAACCGTTGTGACGTGAACCAGTTTACACGGGGATGAAGTTTTGCTCTACCTGTAGTTTTTTTATTCTGTTCTGTTAAAGATGCATGGAAGATAATCTACTTGACATTGACTCATTTTAGCGACATTCATATTTGGCAGGAAGGAAATAATTGGTGGATATATCAGTCTCAAGTTGTTACAAGTGAGTGACTGAGTAAGCATTTTGTCTTTTTGAGATACTTTGAATACTTCATTTTGTTTGACATTTTTCAAGTCAGAAAGTTTTTGTAATTAAGTGATGTATCTTAATTTTCAGCCTGATTGGTTCATAGGAGAAGAAACACAGTATATGTCAAAACAGCTGCATATACTTACTTTCAAACCTTTCTTTTCAGGCATTCCCCGGTAAGGGTTCAGCCACATTTGTTAGATTTTCTTACCCTTCACACAACCCCCTCCTTGCCCCTTCCCTTTTACAAGATCAACTATCATTCTTAATATATGTCTTTAAATTATAGTTTGGCATGTACTTTAAAGTGGCATATTCATACAAAATACGTTTGCAAGTACTATTTACACTTTGTCAGTACATTGCTCTATCTGGCCGATTCCCAAGTTTTATGTTGTTGTATCATTTTTTTTCACATTCATGTATTTGTTACTGTTTTCCTACAAAAAGGAAGGAAATGTTTCATTTGCCATAAGGAAGAGGGAAGGGGGGAAGAGGGGGGCAGATGAACCTGATCCTTTAATGTTCATCAGACTTTCAATACTGCTGCTTTTAGTAAGACCCACTGTTCTCCAGCGTCCATACATGGAGATATCCACTATAGCTGGTCCTGATCTCTTGTATGGTGTGCATTGGGCTTAGCAGGACATGCCTGGCTTAGATTCAAGGAGTAAGTACACTTTCTTGGAGTAGAACCCTGAGGTAAAATGCCTTAGAGATACACCAGTGTTTGATTGAAAGGTGACTGCATTATTTAGACATATAGAAGGTATAAAGGGAACGTGTCATACGCAGTTTTCATTTGCCAGTACAAATTTCCAGCTTGACAGCTTTCCAGCAAAGACACAGTAAGACACAGTGAGCTGTGTCTATTACAAGTCAAAAATGAGAGCTCTGTGTGAACTATGTTAGCAGTAGCATGCCAAAAATTGAAAAAAGACACCACTTCCAACTTTCCATGAATTAAGTACATGGTTCATTGTTTATCATAGTCAAGGTCACCCAGTGAAATCAGGTTAATCAAAATCGTATCTAACATTTGCACAAGAATGCAAATATTAAAAATAAAATTCAGAATGATTACACTGTAAAATTGGTCATCTTTACAGTTAATGATATAGATATCAACCAATGTGTTTAATTGTTAAAGGTGTTACCTTTTTGTCAGCCTTGTAACATTAATATCATTTATGGAACAAAAACTTCATTGTACAGTACATGTGTGACTATGTTGTACATACTTTTAGGTGCAAAACATGCAGAGGTATCAGAAGGCTTAGGGGTCAGTAGGGATAAAGGGAGCCCTGAATCATGCATATCCATGCTTTGCTGCCAAAAAATTGTGGCTTATTCAGTGCCATTGTAAAGATAATTTAGAGACATGACAAGACTGATGTCTCATATTAGTTGGCTCAGTCATGATAAAAGGTGACACTGTTCAGTAACAGGTAATCATATGGTCTATGATTGGTGGCAGTGTTTTTCTTTCAATTTTTACACATGAATGTTTATAAATTGAGATCCCTCTTCCAGTGTCTACAAACACAGTTTCTTTCCTTCATATATCAGCCAAAGATAAACGCCCCAAGTCATGTCATTGTAGAAGCAATTACTCATCTTGCTTACAGTAGATTGTAAAGATTCATAAAAAATCCTGACATTTCTCAAGCTGAAAATTTCTGATATCACCATACATAGTAAGGGAACTTTCATATACTTTTCTGTACTAAATCTCCATGTATGCTTTTCTACATTTACATGCCATCATAATTTTGAACATGTGGGAGGGATCCCATGCAGTTCCCGGATAAGTCCCCACTGTCATTATGCAAATACATATTGGCTCAAAACAACAAAGAGAAGTCTCTGCATATTCTGTTATGCAGAACCTTCACGTTAAATTGTATGGGACACTTTTAAACAACGTTCCAAGGGTAGCCTCTAAGTAATCTTCCCTCCACTTAATAAAATATGGATCCTCCGCATTTTTTTGTTTGATTCCTCCATGTAGTTTCATGTGTATCCTTCCTGCATTCTTATGTCTTGTAAAAATGATATAGTTACAGTCGGCAATTGTTTTGTTGCATGAAGTAAAATATTGACATCATTTATTTTTGTCAATGAGAGCAGAAAAAATGAATACGTCACCAGTTTGTAGGTGTAAGAATCATCTTTCAACGGTTTAAGAGTGACGTCTTTACTCCACATCTCAGTTACTTGTAACTGTTAACTATAGCCCTAAACACTTGACATAAATACTATGGAATGTCTGCAATTTGTTTGTGATTGCTGTTCCCTTGATACTGCATTCAGAAGCTGATAGGTATGTGTGTTGTCAGTAGTCTCCCATAGCTGAATGCAAGTATCGGATGTCCACTCATAAAATAAAACATATAAGTGATACTTTATTACCTAGCAACTGTAATGCATGTCCAGATATGTATGGACAGACTGAGGTTGCATGCTAGTTCAACAGGCAAGTGAAGTCAACCCAGTTTTAAATTTACAGACTCGGGTATGCTTAAAGGTCAAAAGCAGTCGCTCCAAACTTATTTTGAAACAATAGCTAAATGTCACAAATTTCTTCTTATTTCTCTTCCAAGTATCTTTCATAAAATTTTAAGACATAAATATTGCATATTCAAGGTAAACCAAGCAGTTGCTCCTTGTAAATTTTACAATTGAGTGAGAAAAATACATGATTCTCAATATCCATTCAGGAAATAGGATAGTGTACTATGCAATTCTTTATTGGGGTGACTGCATTCTCCCTTTAATCATATATGGTTCATTTTTTTCATGTGACCAGGTTGTGTTCTTGTATAGAAATAGAAGTTTACCTAAGATAAGTAATATTTATGTGAAATATTATTAAAAAACTTACTTGTGAATGAGTGAAATTAGAGAAATTTAAAAAAAAATGAGCTGTTGTTATTAAAGGCAATAAGCAGTTCCCTCAAAATTGCTTTGAAAAATGAGCAAACTCTTGCAGATCTCCTCTGTTTTGCCTTACAGGTACCTCTGAAAATGTTTTTGAACATAACTGTTACAAACAAAAGGTAATTCACAGAGTTAATCTCCATGAATAAAACAATTCAGTAACAAAAAAAAAAGCCATCCATGAATTTGGATGACGGGGTATACAAATTCTGATTAGGGTGATTGTATTTTCCCTTTAAAGCAGCTTATTGCAAAACAAAAGACAGTTGTCCAATGAATATTTGAATGTTTGGATACATGAGAACAGAGTTAAAAATTGCACATACATATTTGACTAAATTTCATTGAACAGATATTGTAAAAATTTAGTTAGTTATTTCTCATCTGTGTAATGGAAGAATAAATGGGATTTAATTTTTATATGATGGCAGAATAGTAACCTCCCTTATAAAATCTTGTTTAACCATGCAAACAATTTAGTCTGTGCTTTACTTTGACAGTTCTGTGCAAGTTTTCACAAGGTACAGATTTAATACATTATTGTTTCATTCGTGCACAAACTATGAAATCGGTTGAAAGTCTACGGTGCAGTTTGGAGGAAAACAGATTTGATCAATTGAGACTATTGTGCCCTAAATCTTTGTGTCATGCCTTTTACGATAAATTTCGTAAATAGTTTCACTGCTTTATTTACTGTGTGAAAAAAATCTGGAGTGGAGATAGTTATTTAATAGCCTCTTAACCCACAACCACTCAATAGTCTTCATAGCGTGGCATTTATTTGAATTCTCCTTTGACTTTAATAACCTGTTCCTACTTGTGGCAAGCCAAAAAAGTCAGTGCAAATGTGCCATAAAACATTGTTCTCAGCTGGCTCTAAGTAAATATCTCCTTGAAGTTAGTACCACCAGTGAGGTATTGATTCCAGGCATGGATTCTGTGACATTTTTCCAATGAATCTAAGCCTGGTTAATAATAAATCCATCCAGTGTATCTATGGATGTGTCTAAACATTAGGAGCTGATGGCTGCTTTACTCAAGAGGATGCAAAGCTTGTCGCTGCATTTTGAAGATAAATACTGCCTCTGAGTAAACATGGAGAGCAAACATTGTCTTATCAATCCTTTTATATGACCCAAGATGTGGAATTATTCTCAAGGAGCCGTTCAAAGGCTAAGCACCTGGTATCATATCCATATGTCTCATGTGACAATGAACCTCGTAAAATGCTTCATCAATGTCATAGTGAGGCCTCTCATCTCATACCTATATATCTTCAGCATATTTTGGAGAGTAAAGCTTTCACAATATCTGAAAGATGTTAAAATTTGATGTGGCGTTGTGTCAGAAAATTTATTCTTATATAATCATCATAGTACATGTAGTTATAGTCTTTAATATATTAACATGATGATGGTCTTGTGGTTTACACGTAGTTCGTCAGAAGTTCACAGTGAGGTAGTGTAATTTGCTATGTATTTATAGTGTATCTATTTGATGTGTAATTGTTCTGAAGCACAATATGTCAGATGTGAGTGTGATAGCGTTGCAAAATTTTGAGATTAAATTACTAGTGTGTATTCAGAGATGGATATTAACTATCAGAGAGATCTGTTGTCAGAAGACAAACTTATGCATCAAATTTATATAAAACAAATTCAACATAAATAATACCTACCAACTTGTCTCAGTTTGTTCCTGTACATCTAACATGCTAGAGAAATGGTATCTATTAATAGCAAAATATTACTACAGAAAAGAATAAGTTCACTTTCATCTGAATCTAGATACACATTTTCATTACTGCAAATGGAACAAGAGGGCAATCCACGGAGTTGCTTATCTCATCGCTAGCACACGCATTGAGCCATATAACTCCCTAACAAGAACTTTCTCTCTTCCTTGTGGCATAAGGCCTACACATAACTGCAGGGACCGTGGAGACACACTTTTTCTGCCGTGTTACTCTTTCATATGCCTTAAACTGCATTTTGGGCCACATTAAACTGCATTTTTTTATTGAACATATTGGGCGGCTTCAATGATTAGCCCCCGCACTTCAAAACTGGCTCCCAGGTCTCCGGATATGTGCACTTGAATATGAACCCACATTGAGTGGTTTGAACTGAAACTCATAGTCTATTCATATGTCATACAACTTGCAAACTGTAGAATCAACAGTTAGATCTAAGAGAAGTTTCCCACAAATCTACAGTGGATGGGTTCTCAGATAAAAGAATACTATACATTTATTGTCTTTAACTTGCGAAGTTTATGAACAATAGTAAAGATATTTAAAAGGTCAAGGTTTGTACTGGTTAAACTTACATTGTACAAGCTTTTACAATTTCTCAAAATCACTTTAATGCACCTGGCAATTAAGTGCACTTCTCTCCCGATGATAATTTTGGTATTATTAAACGTGACATCATTTGTAGACCACACACACTCTCAAAGCATTTTTGAAGGGTTTGTTTATAATTGTCTGTGGAGTCTTCCATACAGAAACCTTTTAAGTGCAATTGTCTGAAGAGATTGAAAGCCTCCAAACATCTTAAACAATTCACAATTGCAATTGACTGCAAAAAAATATAAACTAAAATACCTTTGTGGCTCGTTTTGGATGATTTTTTTCAGCTTCCATATTATTATAGCACAATTTTGGAGATAACTTTATCTGTGTTATTGATGAGAGATAATTTCTAATTCTGGGTGACAAGAATTGAGGTATAATCCATCAGGCACTGATGTCAATATAGCAGCAACATGTGTGATATGTACTTTATAATATTAAAATATCAATGAAATCTTCTATACATCACCGTGTATTTAATATGAATAGATTTCACTCTGAATCATTGAAAAGTAAGTCTTTTTTCTGTGCATCTGTCAACAGGTCTTAACAGTTTACCTGCAAGTTGCATTAATAGGATATTTCCTGCTTGATACCTGCTACATGTATCATGTTGAAAAGCAGGAAGAGAAATTATAATGATTATCATATGGAATTGAGAATGGTTTCCTTATAATTACGGAAGCTAAAACAGTAGCATTGAATTAAACACAACTGGAAGTGAAACACAATTTCAAGTTAGATATTAATTAATCTCAATCTTTATAAAGATCATCTCTTAGAGAAGTGGCTTAAAAAATGATTTTTGTTTCTGCAAGATGTTTTTCTTTTATTCTAAAATAATTGTCCTTAAATACAGTACACTTGAGTTGAAGTAAATATAGCTTCCTGAAGCATGCACAACTGAAAATCCTTGTCTAAGAAAGGTAGTGTAATTGAGGGCGCTATGTACATTTGGAAACTGAGGAGGGAAATTTTGCTAAGAATTTTACTGTAGTTGGAATCTTCAAGAAGTATGATGCAGTATTGTTGGAAAGAATACCTGGTGTTAGCTTTGTTTTCCCTTAGACTAAATTTTTACTGTATTAATATGGCACTGAGGATATAATTGGAAGTAGGCATTTCTGCACTCAGTTCTTCAAAATGGATTTATGGCCAGTGCAAAAAAAAAAAGAGAGTGTCTTCTATTTTTGGTCTTAGTTTCTAAACGACAAAAATATCATGAAATAGTGCAAATATCCTAAAGAAAAAGAAGGTATTACCACTTTGCCAGGAAGTGTGTTTTCATTTGGTATGGAAGAGTTATGTACTTACCAATTGGTTGACTTACCCCACAAACCTTGGTCAAGGTGAGCACGAGCTGCACAATAAAATGTCTACATTGATACACCACTCACTTAACAGAAATAATTTACTATTTCTTTGTGCCTCTAGTAGTGTTCACTATACATGATGGAGTAGAGTTCAGTATAGGTGGGCTTCAGTCCCCCATTCAGACTGAAAATTTGCTTTTTTGAAGCAAAATATGTGCTAGTTATGGGCACTCTTGCTCATTTACAGGCAAAGCTTTACATCTCCCTTCATGGGAAAGTGGTCCCATATGCTTATGGAGGTCAGCTTGCTCACATCTTTCTGCCTCCTCATATCACCTCTATGATGTAGGGATATTATATGCAGCCAGGTATGCAAGTTAGTAAAATTACCTTCCAGTAGGTTGTATTTCAGGAAACCAGCTCTCATAAAGCAGGTGTGGTTACATAGTAGGAAGGCCTCAGATCCATTAAAGGCCCCACCCTCTATCCTCTTTCAACACTGTTAAATATTAAAATAAAGCTAAGAAAGTGCAGTCCATTCTATATATAAGTTATTACCTCATAATAACCAAACCCAGTATCACCTACCCTGCAATTTAATCCATCTCATGTACCATAAGAGAAGTAGGACAACTTAAACTACTTATTTCATAGGAATGAATAAAATTGATTTTAAATGATGCTAGTCAGGCCAATGGAATACAAGTGGTGTTGTCTTTCAATTCCTGCCGTCATTGTACGGAGCATTTACAACACATCTTTTGAAAAAAAAAAAAACTTTCAGGTGGTCAATCATAAATTGCAAAGTGCATGCAACAAGTTAACAGACTACTGTTGGGGTTACTGCAGATTTCTTTGTGGACTGCTAAATTTTCTTTTGGACAACCACAAAAGGCACCATAAAATTTTCTTAAAATCAAGACCTGATTAGAATTACCCATTCCTGATATGCTTGCCAGTATAAAGAATAGTTTGCCTCATGCTCAATAGCAAACCCACTTCCCAAAACCTAAAAATGTTATCCTAGACATGTTAGGCAGGTGACTTTCTCCAATCCCATTCGTACTGGAAAATGAAAAATCCAGAATGTGTTTTTGTGCTACTGCCCTCATTTTATCTTACACCATCATTCTGAAAAGTTATTTCCCATCAAGTTATTTTGATGTACTGCCCTCAATTGGATTATAACTTGGATATCCAGTTATGCTCTTTTGGAAGTGCTCTGCTGCCATCATTTTCATCTTATGCTGATGAAGGATGTTGCTGCAGATGAGACTGCTACACCTGGTCAAATGGGAATTTAATTATGAGGTGGGCTGTTTGCTAGAGAGCTATCTGTGAGCTGATCTGGGAATCTTTACTGCCATCAAGAAGAGATCTTTGCTGGGTTAAATTGTTCAATTATATTTGTCAGTTCATCCCCAGGTGGGAGTAATGGGGTGTGGTAGGTGGTCATTGGTAAAATGAAAGGAGGTACTTCAGTTTGCTGCAGAAAAGACAGTGCTGTGTGATACTAATGTAATTATTTCATCAGCTGTAAGCAGTATACCCTTTTATCCCACATTTCCAATTGCCTGGTGGTACAGAGCAGATATCAGTGGGAGGTCTTCTAGTACTTAACCCCGTAAAAAAGTGTAATTTACTTAGTAATGCCTTTTTGGTATTATTGTGCAAGGGATACTTTTCTAAAGATGAACTTTAGCTGTACCTTATAGTAGAAGGTAGTATGCTTAAGTGAAAACGAGAGCACATTAACAGCACATTAATTAACGTTGTTACAGTTTGTGACTTATTTGAGAGTATAGCCACAGACATTGCTAGGATTGTAATGGTTGAGGGTTTCTTGACTTGTGTACTGTATGCAATCATACTCTCATGAGTATGCAGTCATACACCATTGGCAAGTTGCTTGTATTCATACTTGTGAGAATGAATTTGTACTCATATACACATATACTTGAGGGTAACTGAGGCCAACCCAAAGTTTTGTGGAAATAGCTTTTGGCAAAAATGAATTTGGAGTATGTTTATTCCATAGGCCTATGCACCGTTGACAACTGGTAGCAAGCAGAAAATTTTGAATATGATGATCTTTCATCTGGTTTCCAAACTTAAATTTGCAAGAGAAGTAATTTTTAAGAAAGATACTGCACCCCATTTCTTTTTCTCTTCCTGAAACTATTTCTGAAGGGAGTTGTGACCCCAAGGGAAATGATACTCTGAGGTCTAGATAAAAAATGCTCTAAACAGGAAATTCTGTTAATTGTTATTGTAGTTGTTGTTATTATTATGATTTCATGCTCCTGTTCGTGCTTGAATTCACAATCAGGTCACTAGCATTTCAGGAAGCGTTTAGAGTGACAGCTTTGACGAATGATCTCCTGTCTTATCCATGGGATCAGTTAGTCTTATCCATGTGCAAAATCAATATTTTAAATGTTTTATGCTAGAAGCTTTTAGATGGTTCATTAGATAAAGCTGGCTGGCTGATGGAATACGAAGGGGTTTTCCCTTCATATCCTCAGCATAGTGTTACAAGATCTCTTTTAGATCTGACTTCATATTTTCAAAAAACTGAAAACAGATGAAGATCAAACATTTTGTGGCTCTAAGTAAAATTTTAATTTTAAGGCTCTTTGGTGAAAACCTTGATACAGATGGAACAAGCACTGGCCTTTAAAAACATAAATGAGCCCTTGTTTAGGCTTCTGTAATGTACCTAGAGATGCCCTCCTGTCACCTGTAGCTAGGCTTTTACAGTTATCTTCCCTTAGGACACACAAAACATTTATATGAAAGAGCTGAAAGTGAGGTGTTTCAAACAGTCATCAGCACGCAGAACAGTGATGCATCTGTCAGTTTTCACACCCCAAGTAATGAGCAATTCTGTCTGAAAATCATTCATTGGGGTTTGCTATGCAGGTTGCTTTGAGAGCTGTGACGTGAATCATATCTCTGTGTACGTCACTAAATACATTTGAGAACTACTGCATTTTTGATGTAGTGATAGTTTTCAGTTCTATATACTGTCAACTGACTTTAATGATCTATGGAAAGTTCTGGAAAAAGAAAAACTGAGCATGAAAACAAAGTTGGGATTTAAAATGAAAACTGTCTGTGGTCTACCTAGTTTATTTTATAATATGTTACTTGCTTTATGAATACCTGCTCTTATCTGCTGTTTGAATTATGGTCACGCTTGTCTACCGACTGAATCATTTCATACCATGGAAAAAGCATCCCTGAATTTAATTTCATGCTTGATATTCACTATTCTTATCTGTCTTGTACAGCAAGCTCCCAGGGAAAGTTGTCTTTTGCTGAACTCATATGCGTATCCCCTTGAGATGTTTAAATCAGCCAGGGTTTGCATTGCCAATGCTCTCAGCTCTGCTGCCTGGATGATTGCTAGAATTTCATTAACTTCAAAATGGGATGGTTTGCCACAGGAGTTATGCAAACGGAAAAAAAAAAAGATCAAAAACATGTATCAGTTCGTATTTTGTAACACTTTTGTGTTTCAGTGCGGCACAATCAAGGACTTGGGAAGTGAAAAACAGATCTGTAAGATAGATCTTGATACACAGGTTTTTTCATAAGTAATACATGCCCTCAGTTCTGTTCTTCAAGAAATACAGGTCATCTACGGTATTCCTATCACGAGCTTGTTGTCCACGTTCGAGCAACTTGATATGAGTGTGTTAGGTCAAGCTCTTTGTTGAGATCTGCAAGGAGAATCTTACAAAACTGAGAAGGGCAAACTTGGTAAACATGCAGTAAATTAATGCATTTGAATTCAGTTTGCCTGTAAGGAGGGAGCTAGATCTGTTGAATTAAACAGAAAACCAAAATACTGCTGTACATCCTTAAATTAGGGCCCAAAGTTTTACGCTTTGTAAATGCTGAATTCTGCTTTCTTCTGCTTTATAAGTGACAAAATCCGTGTTCTTCCACTTTCTTAATTTAGGCATTGTCAGAAGTTCATATTGTTCCTCAAAAGCTGTATAAAACCTCAAACTTCCATTTTTTTAAAGGATATGCCGGAATACAATGTTGTACTGCACAATACTTACGGTGGTTGTACAAAAAATGCTCCTTATGGGGTGTTGTAGAGGGACTGTTTCGTCATGATTTTAATTGTGATTATTTGATTTACATTTACATAATAGAGAGGGTAATTATGCTTTTTACCATGTTTTTTCAAACATTTTATTCTTGTTTTTAATAAAACCAATCAGATAACTTATAACAATTATTTTGATAGTACTTTCCTGATTTATTTTTGCAACTTTTTTCAAAACCGCAGAAATTCCACTTCATGGAAAACTTTTGACCCTACCATAAATTACTTGATTTTCTTCAGGTAGTAACAAATTTACTAGAGTTGTTCAGGTATTGGGAAAATCACTGGATTTTGTTCAGGTATAAGATAAATTACTTTCATTTCTTAGTGTGTTAAATTTGTAAAAAGGAATTGCATTGATGCTGTCAGCATTCTAGTCTGTCATGAAACAGCTATAAGCTATCAAGATACTGTAGCATAGTTTTGACATTTAAGCAAGTGTTACCTAGGAACATAAACTTTTTTAGCCATTTTGAAATTATCTCCACATTGATTTTAGTCAGTCTGCAAGTACCTCTATCAATGATTAATATGCTTTAAAGGACAATCACTTTGTTTTTCTTTCATTGTGTACTTAATGCTAAATTAGGAAGATACTAAGTTTAGTTGGTTTGAAGGTTATGAAAGCATCTATAAACTCAGCCTGACCTTTTTTCAGATTGTCATCTCCCCCTGATATAATGAATAATTTACATTACTGTCTTGTTTTCTGTCTATATAGTTTAAGTCATTTGAAACCTCCAGGGTCTTTTATTTCCCTTGTCATTAGAAGTGAAACATGGTTTTGGCACCTTTTTCACCTCTTTGTGTTCATTCTAACTTCTAACATAATTTTCTGCAAATGACCAGAATCTGCCAAAAAGCAGATTCTTAAGTAATCTGGCGTGTGGGCCAATAAAGATTTGCATGCATGGTTACTTAAATATTTTTCCATCTTGCTGTGATGACTTGCAGTCTACCTATTGGCCATAGAAACTTAAAAGCAAACTTCAGTGTCTTTGAAATTGCAGTATGATATGTCACAGATACTGACGATATATCTCAGGGCCCATTTTTCTAGATTGTTTATAGTTGGTTTAATTTCAGGATTGTACATTTGGGGTTGTTTCAGTTTGTCTACCTGTCAAGCATTTTTTGCTGCTCTGCAAGCATTTATTCTGTTAAAGCTGCCCTCAGTCCTAACTGCTGTGACCCATATTTCAGAAGTCACTGTTTACATCACTGGTTTTACAGGCACTCCTAGTTGTCTCCTACTGGCCATTCCTAGATAGTCTCATCAGGGAGTTGCTATATGTCAAATAGCAACTCCCTGGTCTCATTGATTTTTATTGTTTTTGTATTTCTGACCTTGAAGCCAATTGTTTATGACACTAGTGACCAGCATGAAGGAGACACTCAAGGGCTCATAGGAGACACTGCAAGGGCTCTTAGGAGACCCCCAAAGGTTCACAGGAAACACCCTAAAGGCTCATACAAGACTACCAAGGGCTCATAGCGGGCACTCAAAGGCTCATATGAGACACCTCAAGGACTCATGTGTGCAACTCTGAGATCACTTCCAGTTGAACAGTTTAGCTCAAATTTTTGATTCTTCTTTATCTCAAGATAGCAAAGGTGGATACTTCTAATACCTGGTATCATATTGAGATGAAGATCCCTATTGGTTTTGGTAGAGGTCAGAGGTCATGTGAGGTCAACAGTGGTGATTATGAAAACCTCTTAAACCGGTTAGACAGTGGGCAGTACCTCTGGCAAATTTTGTCTTTTTGTGATCACCAAAAAGGAGGCCTGAATTTTTGCACCATTCTAAAGAAAACTCTGGTATATTAGTAATTTTAATTACCTAATTATGAGTATGTATGAAGAATGTGGTCACTAAACATGAGTATAAGCCCATACATTCAATGAGTGTGTTGATGGTGTATGGGAAAGTGCTTGGTTTTTACTCTGATGGGCTCAGGTTTGAATCCAGTCTAAGACATTTACACTTTTCACTTTGTTATTCAATTTTTGTCTTCAGTTACTTACCATTCTCGGGATACAGATTTGTCATATCGATAGTAAGGTTCCTATTGCTTTTGGTAGAGGTCAGAGGTTATATGAGGGCACCAGAGGTCAAAACCAGAAACCTTGTATAACACAGTTACACAACAGCAAGTAATTGTAGAACAGCCCTTTGGGTTTAGAAAGCCATTTAGTATGGAAATCCATAGATCGTTATCGAAAGAGACCCCTCTTACTGTGGCATGGCCAGAAATTTCAGTCTGACGTCCAGATTCTAGTCTACCTAAATCTGAGCTCAAGTGCTGTCACCCTTATCAACTCAGCCCAAGCACTTGTGTAATAATACATGTTCAAATTAAGAACATTTTTCTGAGCAAAAGTTTAGTCTTTTAAGCTAATAAATTGCATCTGTTTTCCAAAAGATAAATTATGATCATTCTTTGTTGTTGTTCTTACAGGCTCAAGAAATCCTGATCGTAGCCAGACATCTTGCTATTTGTCACCAACAACCTGCAATAACACTTCTCAGCCAGCTTCTGTTCACCCAGCCATTACAAATTTCCACTTTCAGCCAGCAGCAGGGAGACCCAGAGAGGCCTTCGGGGAGGTTATCTCTGACTTTGACATGAAGCTGTCTGCACACGAAAGATGGGTTGGGGCTCTGAAAAAAATATTAAAAAAGAACTCTGGGATTTTACAACCAGTTGTGGAAGGTAGGAACTTGAGTTTTATCAATTTGTTGAGATCATTTGAAGTATTATGTCGGCATTTTGAGCATTGTGCCACCTGAGGGAGTAATAAGGCATCTTGACTGCCTTTTCAGCATGGTTTTGTTTGCATTCCATTTTGGGAGGATTGACATTTTTACAATGAGAGTTCCATAGGTAGAAGGACAGCTCTTTAGCCATTATAAGATGTAAAGCAGGATCTGTAAGAGACAGAATAAAGAGAGGAAACATGTAGTACAAATTTTCTATGCTGCATTTTGTAGATGAAAAAAAAATTACGAAAAATAGGTCAGCATAAATGAGCACACAAGGTAGTTCTGAGGAGGCTGTTATTTGACGTTCCTCCATCTTATCACAAAGCTGTAAATTTCTGAGAGTAAAGAAGTTACCTCGATATCAAGTCATCGGGGACCTGCAAAGTTATTTGATGTAGATAGGAATAAGAAATAGAGAAAAAAGCGAACGTGATTCTTTTTGGGAATTATCTCATGTTTGAATGCACATGGTCTGGCAAATGCTACACGTGGCTTTGGCTAGCCTGGATCATCAAGTGCTCCTCAATTTGGAGAATTGTCCGTGCAAACAAGGCAGAGTTTGCAGTGTTTGTCCTGGCTGCACTTTTGTGGCAGTGATGCATGAATACATGTTATAAGAGTGTAGAACTTAATTGAAGCATGCACAGGTTCCAGAAGAAAATGTTAATGGCCGGGTATGGTTTTAATGGATGAGCAAGATGTGAAAAGAACCGCAACTTCTCCATTCTACCAGCAATTATGAATAATATTTGAAGTGTAAAGAGAATTTGAAGAAGTGATCTATCAAATACAGAAACTAAGTACTATAGGAGAGAAGTGGGCAGTGGGTTTGTTTTTGACAAACAGCTGGGATTAATATCATTGTTGCATAAAACACAGTGGTCGACAAGGGTTTAAAAGATGGTCGTGTGGTTTTGTTGACATTAATTGGCACATAAACTTTTGATGACAGCGTATTTAGTAAAAACTTATACCCAACGGGAGCCTTTATTGCCTTTTTTTTTTAAGACCCCACCATCATACATCTAGAGAGCAGAGATTGATTGGTGTAGAGGCCATGTTTAAACATTTGCCTTTGTAAATTTGATTTACAAAAGTCAGCCTCCCTACGATAGCTGGTAATATCTATAGCATATTCGCAAGAAGCTGACCAGGGGTCATATTCATAAAATTCTCACACAGCCTAGGTGGACTAAGTAGGCCTGTAGTTGTTTACTATATTTTGACTACTTATTGGTCTTCACAAAACATTACTGGTATTAGTTACATTCTTAATTTCCTACTACAGTTATAATGATCCAGGGCAACTCTGTTCACTATAGTTATAACTAAACCGTGTCACTGACTGGAATGGCCAGAAGAATCATAGACCTGGTCATTCTATGCAGAGGCTTTAGTCAACTAGTGATGGACATGCAGTAGTCTTTTACACTCCAGCAGTTGTGTATTACTCTTGCACCTGTAGGCCGCACTTGTAATACATCCATGAACTTTATGAAGAACTCTTTGTCAGTCAGTGTGAAAACTGTATGCTATTAAAAATTCAAGTTTATGATCACAACAAGCACAAATCATAAATATTCAATGAAAAATCAACTACAAGTCTAAGTACCATGCATTTCACACAAACCAAAACTCACCCAGTGAACCTGTTGTGAACCTATTGACCTACTGTGTAAAAGTGACAAAGTCGTAGAACAGCGTTTCAGTTTAAGCTTCGTCTTGCAATATATGAATATTCATATTTTGAAACCGGACAACAGTAATAAGATAACTTAAAATTATGCTCATGAATATAATGAAATTGGATGATCTCTGTCATAGTTTGCAGGTGTAAGAGTATGTACATGAAAAGCTGCATACATATTTGACACCTGCCACCAATTGAATACTGTACTCTAGAAAGCAAATAAATGTTGTTTGTATGCAAAGTAGTTAGCAAGGTTCTTAAATACATTTGATGAACTTGACGTCAGTGTAGTTGTCAACTCCATGGTTGGCAAGTATTAAGCATTTAAGTATATATCCTCCGCTAAGTCCTGGTTGGCTGCTTGTGTAATAGGATTTCATGAATATGGACCCTCTAAAAGAATTTAGAAACATCAACAGCATTGTAGGCATAGGTTTCTTGGCTGGGACTATTCAAAGTTGATGTTTTTAACTTTTTGCCTCCTTCACCTGCCAAAACTACATTTGGGGTACGTATTGATTTGTCAGTCTCTGTGTTCTTATTGAGATGATAAGTATTCAAAAGCTGCCTGGTTTTTGATGCTCTGTAAGGAAATACTAGTTTTAAGGGAAGCCATCTTATACTTGATGGGTGTGTGTTACATGGGTCAAGCTTGTCATTGTGTCAAGCTGCCTCTCAGTTATGCAGATGAAAAGTAGAAACCATCACCTCTGGGAGATATTGCAAAGTCATGGAAAGGTGTCAGACACTGTGTGATGGAATGGTTGTTCCTATGAAAGACCTTTTAGTTCATGATGCATTCCAGTTCTTTGCTACAGTCTATATTACCCAAGTTGATTCTACTAAATGAGTGTTTCTGTGGTCAACTTTTTTTTCATAAATATGTCAATTAAAGCCATAGGCTTACAAGGTGGAGGCATGCTCCACCTCCATCCATATTTGGGGAGAATGTATGCTATTTTCAGACAAAATATATGCTATTTTACTGATAAATGTGTGCACTTTTGGATCATAAAGTTTTGGCAAAATTGCCTATTTCCCTCTACTAAAAATAGTCTGTGAGCTTATGACCAAACTGTTGTGGAAAAAAGTTTTTTGAAGGCAATTAGGATGATACTATTAATATTGTTGGTTATCTCCCCTGAAATGTAGATCCCTATTTCATGGTCTTTATGCATTATAATTCCTAAAAATTCTCTAAAAGGTAAAAATTAGAGTGCTGGCAATTTACATTGCCCCTCATTACCTCCTATTTACATATGTAATCCCCACATATGCACAGTAAGACCCTGGCAAACCAGTAGCACAGTAAAGGAGGGCGCCCTCTTGCGGAGAGGAGTCTATGGCTTCATGTACTGTGTGGTGCATTCACCTTTAGAGAAATTATTCCCTTGAGTTCAGGGCAAGCTTCTGTTGACCTTACAGAATACAATCACCAAGGGCTACATTTTTGTGGTAAACATGGTCACATATGGGAATACAATGGCACAGTTATACAAAAGTATTTTCTGAAATTGAATTTGATTCATATAGCATCAAATCAACTTTGCATTGTTATGATTGGTGCAGGTCTGGTGAAAATATTAATGTTTAGACTGTGAAGGTCTACAGAACATTGACTTTAAGGTGGCCATGCTCTGGCAAGCTAGCAGTCATGGAATGAACATGTATTCTGAAGGAATATATCACTTTGTTTAGAGTTCTGCAAGGGTAGGGGTTGGGACCTTCATTCTGTCTACCCCACCTGTAAATGCTGTTTTGCAAGGGTAGGGGCTGGGACTGCATTCTGTCTAACCCACCTATACATATTGTTTTGCTTGCAAGGGGTAGGTATTGGGACCTTCATTTTGTCAGCCTCACCTGTAAATCCTGTTTTTGCAAGGGGTAGGAGTTGGGACCCTTATTGTGTCAACCCCACCTGTAAATCCTGTTTTGCAAGGGATGGGGGTTGGGACCTTTATTCTGTCTGCCCCACCTGTAAAACCTGTTTTGCAAGGGATAGGGGTTAATTGGGACCTTCATTCTGTCTGCCCTCACCTGTAAATCCTGCTCCTGATATGACCCATATGAAGCATGGGCTTCTCTTCAAGCTAGGACAAGAATGACCTTTGTCTTTAGGCCAATGAGACAAGTAAGTCCAGAAAGTAGTCATCCCTGAACCTGAAGCCCTTGGGCCCTCAGGAACCTCTCTTTAGGGTAAGGACACAAATAAGGGTAAGGTCCAGTCCAAGACCCTGGGGAAGTCTTTCAAAATTCTTTAAGTGGTTATTATTCCAGTACAAGCTGAGCTGGCATGTATACCCTTGCTCAAGGAAGATTACTATATGCCTACCTTACATAGTTAAAACCTAGGGCTTCTTCTTATTTCCCATGTTCCGTCCATACATACTGTATAAGCTAGTTCTGATCATCTAACATCCTTTCATATTCTTTGTAATTTGTAACACAGATTTACTGGTGTGGTTGATATTATCTACTTGGACAGCAAAATGCTAAATCAAGTCTGCATATTAACTTAAATATATATATATCTTCCTGTGTTTATACATGATGTATACAAGTCTCATTTGAGGAGCACATGGGGGCACCATTGGGGGAAACAATAAACATTCAAAGATGATTTCAGATTCAAAATGTTGAAATTGCAAGTGCACAGTGTAATTTGGAAAGAATAGCTTTATCCTGTGGGATGATTTATGTAACTCTAGGATACGAGTTTATGGTTTAATTTTGCTGTGTTATTGTTTTCTCTGCCCAAGTTTTTTTAATCATTTCTGGAAAGTTTATGTCCTCTTTTTGTTGTTTGGTGGGGTACAGTACTTAAAGTAGCTCTGTCTTGCAGTATCTGTATTCATGTTGTAATACCTGGGTATTTGAAACCATTATTTAAAACAAAACTTTGATTTGCGTGTGCAGATCAGGGAAATGTGATATATACAGCAGTGTAGCCGTCCATCAAACAATAGTATACTCTTAAGTGTTCTCACCACAAGATGGCCCTTGCAGAATGGTGTAGCCAGGATCTCTCTTACGGGGTGGAGGTGGGGGCATGCAGTATGTTGTGTTATCGCTAGCCTGAGAGAGGGAGTGTCCTCCACCCCTTTGAAAATTTTGAAAATTAGGTGTCCTTACATGCAATGTGGTGCCACATATGCTACCTTTGAAGTAAAATTTGTGTTCAAACATTTATGTATTTTACTTTAGGTACTAAAACAAAAAAAAAAATTGGCATCATTGAGGGGGGCATGGCCCAGTGCCCCCCAAATGCGTCACTGTCCTTGCCATTTAAACTACATGTGGACGTTTGTCTGGGTGGGGCCAAAGGAGGAGAAGCTAGAAGATATTGCAGTTTGTCGACAGATCCCTTGATGCTCATACTTACCTCACCTGTTATAGCTTTTGCACAGTTGTATCAGTTGTGGGTTATCTTCTTGTTTGTACCTTTCACTGAGAAGATTTGATCTTTACATTTTGGTAAGAATGAATATTATTCAACAGTAAATACTCTGAAATGTCACAAGTCACTAAAAAAAAGAAGAAAAAAAGAAAAGTGTTTTCAGTAAATGTATCAGATTCACAGAGTCACTTTGTAATCACCTTTGAACATGAAGGAGAGAGTAGTCATTACTCCTGTAAAGCTATTAATACCATGAAGGCGACAAAAATTTCATGCAGTTTCGTTCATATTACTTATATATATCAGATGTCAGTGTGACAAGCTGCCCATGACTAGCTTCAGGAATACCACAGGTAAAAGTAAAAGAAGGTTGTATGCTTAAAAATTTGAAGGTTGGGAAAATCTTTTATTATTACATAATGAATCATTCAAACTTAGCAAAACAAGTGGCTTTGAACCCATTTTATTTTTTCTCTGGATGTGGTCATGAGGGGTGAGGTCAAGGGAAATGATGGGATGTAAGAGTTCCCGGTCAGAAGAGGAAACAAAAAGAGCTTTCTTGACATTGCACAGTCAGTTTCTTATGGTCTTGAAATGTAAACAATGAAATGTGCATATGTGTATGGTCATTTGGCTGCACCCCATAGTCTACAGTATCCATTAGCCATTACGCTTACACATTAAGGTATGTTAGTGTATTGGTGTTGTTCAAAAGCCCTTACCATTCATAAACAGTGATCGCGCTACATGACCACTGTATTCTCTATAGACCTTATGCATATGACATCATCACAGAGCAGAACGTGCTCCCATATCGGAACATAGTGGCTTGAAACAACAATTTGGAAACTGACCATTTTGCTGTGCAGCATTCCCTACTTTGCGGTTTATCTCTCTTCCACGCTTGAACGCACCTTCTGTGGGAGGAATGTGGGCTAGTCGATTATTCAGCAGGGGGGATTTTTATTAAATAAGAATGCTTTCTTTTTAGACAAATCAGTTTGGGCCTACTTTAACTCTTTCCAACATCCTAGACCCTATGCAAGTTCTAAGATATGATTGAGACAAATTTTACTTCAAGAAAAAATACATACGTAGGCCTAGGTCTAACCACTTCATGCAATACATCCCGCACTACGCCAAGTATGCAGTTCCAGCTCACTTTTATGTAAATGGACTGCTCCACTACAACACCATTCCTGGGCTTCGGCAACAATAGTTCAAGAATTAAACCTGCCTGTCTTCAGCGAATTCACAGTAAAACGAGTCAAATTTTGTAGATAATGGAAGCATACTTTGTAAGCTCTTGTTCAATGCAAAAAAGAAAGAAATTACAAACAAGGAATGATAAAATAGCGAAGAATTCAACAGGTATCAGTCACTGGCGCGCTCGACATTTACAGCTGAAAGACCTCTGAGAGCAAGGACGCGATGACGTCATTTTTTAAACTGAGAAACCATAAGACACAGACAGGGTGGTTTGGTAGTTTAAGACACTCTGAGTAGTTTTTTCTCAATCAAAATCTGCACATTGTTTCGACAAACCAGTCAGAATGAAATATACATTAATGGAAAGGGGAGAAGTTGTTCAAAAATATCCATTTTACCCCGAGATGATAGCTGCACTGCACTGAGAGCTGTCGCTGAGTAAATGAACGCTGCCGGCCCATATGTTGATATTCTCACGGTTACGCCACTGAAATTTTGCGAGTTTTACTTTTTCAATAAAAAAGTGCACATTGTTCCCACTTGCGTTTGCATAAAAAATTAGTCTACTGAAAGGAAAACAAATTTTCCTTTGCATATCTGAACGCCCCAGCTCTCTGCGATTTGTATAACTTAAGATATTTGGATTTAACTGAAGACGTTCGAGATTTTCTGCACAGTTAAGAAGTCATTGTGGTTCGTCTCAGCTTGAATGGTCGGCATGTTCCGATATGAGAACGTGCTCCCTTGTTTGGTGGCAAGCACATATCATTGCAAGTTACACCAACTAAGAATGCAGACAGCTGATTTGTGAACCAATCGGGTACACATGCCAGTATATACTCGCACGTGCATATGAAGAAGTCTACTGTAGGTGGTGTGTGCAGTGTACATGCTTCACTCTTTTGCCTCCAAAATGATGCATGATGTCAGTGCATAAGGTCTATTTGTAAAAATAAGTGGCTTTTAAGATTGACTATAGGTGCAATAGTCCTTTGGGATTAAACACTCTTTTACAGCTGTAGAAAGTTTGTAAACTGTGTCAGTATTGCATAACATACGCGTAGACAGCCCTATGTTCCTACAGTATCCGTTCGACTCCATTAGCCTTTTTTCAGTCCCCCCACACCCCCCCCACACCCCTGGCAATTGCAGGTTTGCCCAGGTGTCACGTGACCAGATTGTGTTACAGTTATCTCTTTCATCTCAATCAAGTTTCCACAGGGCTAGCACTGTAGAAACCACAAATCTAAGGCACTTGGCTCTAGGCTGAACATACGGATTATGTAAACACTTGTATACAAAGTATGGGTGTTACTCAAGCACTGTGGATCCTCTGCTCTCCAGACAGTTGTGGTCAGAGTGTACACTTGAGAGAAAAAAATCCCTGTATGGCAGAGTGGGCAAATTTACAATTTATCTGCCTGACTGGCCTACAAAATCCTCAAAACAGCCTAATCAAACCAAATGTGTAATGTACTTCATTTCATAACCAGTAACATCACTTTATTTAAAGACAGACAGTCATCACCCCAAAGCATATTTTAAGTGTAGGGGTATCAAAATTCTCAGTTGGTGACTGCTCTTTGATTGACATCAAAGTTTGAAAGATGCAGAGTAGCTCACATTTCACACAAGGCAGATAGAGTGTTTTTATTACATTTTATAGCCTTGTATGCTCACCAGGACATGGCCTTAAGCAATAAAACAGGTAATTCCTGCACAAGAAGGAGCTTCATACAGTTATGGGAGGAGCTAGAAGTTGCATAGTTGGGAGAATTGGAACTGTCTGGGATGATGAAAATTCCCCTTTAAAGCAACCATCCCTGCCATATGAAAATATCCTTCTGTGTGTCATTGAGGATAAAAAAAACCAAAAGATAGTACCATGTTGAGTTCTGTAACTGAGAAATCATCCATTTTGTCACTTGCCGCCTAGGGAAGAATTATTTAGTTTCAACTTGTTTGCTTCTCTGCCAATTTCAGTGCTCTCTATGAAAGTGACTTCCACCTCTAAGTCGGTGGGTATCCAGCACAAGTAGGTTAATATTAGTTGCTGCAGGTGTAAAACTCCCAAAGAAAGGGATTTCTGGTAGATTTTGAATGCCTATTCCTGTATGTCCAACAGTTGTGATAAGTCTGTCTAAATGTAAGTATGAACCCTGGGATGTCTTTTAAAGTATTAAGACCGTAGTCTCATGGATTGACATGGAAAACAAAGTCTTTAATTCCTACAGACTCAGTAATGGCATGTATATAAATCAACAGTTTTAACGGCAATTCACTGGACGGTAGCTATTAAAGTTGACTGACCTGGATTGCATCTTTTCAAAGGTTCTCTTGTAGGATAATGGCAAAAACATGCGTTAAGGATTAAATGTCATTTCCTGACAAATTCATTGTTATGTGCTGTTTAATAAGAAGTTTAAGATGCACAGGATAAAATCAGCAAACCACAGCCTGCTGGGTAAAGAGAGAGATTAACTCACATATATGTCTCACGTGTCACTTTATTTGGTCAGCTACTTCCTCACGTGTGCGTTTGACCTTGTTTGAGATTCTAACCTCTGGTGGCTTGCATGTGTCTAATGTGTTTGATGTCTCTTAATACTCATGGGACTTAATCCTCAATGTTCACACCGGACATAAACACTTAGCTCATGTCTTTTTTTGCAATCACACTAACAAGTCCATTGCACACAGAGAGGATACTCAGCACCTTGCCTCTTGTAATCACTCGGCCCAGCTAATTTCCTTATTCTGTTCTTCAGTCTGTCATACACACAATGTTAAAAACATGTGAACCAAGTGCTTGGAGCGCATATGGTGAGAATGAGTGCCATATGTTCTAAAATACGTATAAAAAATATTTCATTTACCAACCAAGAGAGGCAAAATTCTTACATAATCACTAACACACACTTGAGAAGTTAGCTGAGTTAAGGGAACAACAATGGAAGGTATTTTACGTATAATTTCTCTGTTTTTGCAGCAGGCTTATAAAGTTAAGAAAGTTTGCTGAATGCCTTTAATAGCTGACTGTAGTGTAGAATCTAGTTACTATGGCTACACACTGTCACAGCTAGCTGCCTTTCCTTGTAACAAAGATATAGGCCAGGTTTGTGAGGTTAAGTAAGGGGAGGGGACATTGAGATGTAAAAGCAGTAAAGGTAAATAGTATCCAGAGGCAGACCATGGAAATGGGGAGGGGGGTATTTTGACCCATGTGCCACAGTCTCACAAAATGCTGCTATTCGAAATGTCTCTGTCCCTAAGTGTCTCTCTCTCTTTCTCTTCTAAAAGTCATATAAACACAAGAATTTGGACTAGACAAAGTACATTGTTTAATAAAAAAACTAATATCCAGCTGCAGTGAACCTGATTTAAAAACTGTAACAGCATTGCAGTGTTTTATCCTGCACTGGCCTTGTTCATCCCCGACTGACCTCAACAATCACTGAGTTTATGGCGGTGTATATGTCACTGTAAAGTGAACAGAGCTTTAGTCATTGAAAGGCACTCAATTTGATGGGAGTGTTGTTTTCTGTTTAGAATGAACTTGAGATTCAGAATGGTTGACTGCTGTTACCGTTTGTATGATACTTATCTTTCTTGCTAACATTGTCTTCCATCCAAATTAAATTTCTCCCTCCTATAGGCGCTGACATCATTTGGAAGGTGAAAAGTTTAAGTTGTTGGTGCAGAGATGGGGATCTTTTGTCACAGATTAATAAACACCTAATCTCTGGAAACATAGATTTTAAAATCTTCATTTTGTACATCAGAAATTTTAGGGATAGGTTGAAATTAGGTATGAAATTCAGTATTGTAGAAAAAGATTTCTGTTAACATTTTTGGATCATGTAACAGAGGAGAGTACTTGCAGACAGAGCTTACTTCAGTATGGTTACCTGAAGGGTGCTAGATATTCTGACAATGAATGAAAATAGTTTTCATTTGATGTTGTTGATTCAATTGTTTATTTTAACTCAGATTTGAAAAGAAGGGAGATTGTTTGTAGAGGAGTTAAATTTGTACCATCGTCATCAAGAAGAAAGACTCTTCAAAAAGAAACTGTCAGGAATCGAGTCAAGGTTTATAAGTATGGCTGTTAGGAAGAAACTGATAGTGATCACATTTTTGTTAGGGTAAGAGCCAAGTCAGCTATAAAATTGAAACACTATAAATTGTTCACATCAATTCTTATCGTTACTCTGAAATGTGTCTTTGAACTTAGATGTTTACTTTTAATCATGTTCATCAAAAGTGTTGACCAGCCTTTTACTTTATCTGCTTAAGAAAATACTAAGAGGCCATTCTAGCCAAAAACTTAACCTGATAGGGATCTCATCTGACGTAGGTTTCTGTTATCTTTTAATTCTTTTGAAAGTGGTTAAGATTATTCATTGCAATTTGGGAGTTTTAGTTTTACCCCAAAAGAAGTTTAAATCCATGTCAAGCATCTGTTTAATAAGTAAATGAGCATAAGATCACAACACCAGGAACAAGAATGGAGCTCACTCGTCAACTCATTGCCTTTGTTTCTCTGGACTGGAGAGTTGAACGAATGATGTATATTTGTACGATGATACGAGATATTTTAGTCCTATACATTTGGTTCGAGGTGTTGAGCTATTTTTACAATGATACCAACACTATTTTTGGAATGCTTGAGAATCTCTGAATACTCTGTAAGCTGTGATGTACGTCACTCTAACGTGACCTGTTTTGTACTTGTGAAACATTATGAGTGTTGTGTCGTACATTGAGGAGCTATTGTTGGCAACAAGCAAGAGGTTCGAAGGGCTATAATCATCAGCCATTGGTTGAACTCACAGATAACCACTTGTTGATATAACTACTCAGGATTTGTGTTATCAGATACTGTTATTATTGAAAGCTTTTACTGTGAAAATGTCATATGTAGTGAACATCAAAGGGAAGTTGTATGCTTTTTATAGTGGAAATACTTTTTTTTTTGCATAAAAGTCCCTTTGCGATGATTATAAAAATAACCATTTTTGACCTGTTTTGCACTAAAATGAAAGAAAACTTTCCATTAGTCTTTTTTATCATGATCTAACATTGCATGATTTTCATATTGTTTGAACAGTTAATATTTACTTTGGTGACAACAAATGATTTAAGATGTTCTGGGGTAATTTTTTTTTTTTTTTGTCCTGAAAGAATGGAGATCTTTTCTTTTGCAGATTTTTATCACAGTTTTCTTCAATGATTGTAAAGTTTATTCGTTCAAAATTCAGATCTGATATGGCCACCTTAATATTGGCTTTCAGCCCCAATGTCTCCTCTCACCAAAGTCTCAGAATTGATGTACTGTTACCATTTAAACAATTCACCTTTTAACAAGGTAATTGAAGAGCAGGTTTAACAGTCCAAAAAGGTTGAGTAATCTGTCAGGATTACAGTCTGCAATTAAGTGACTGGGAGATTAAGACCTCGCTTGTAAGATGCCCACTTACAACCAATTTGAGGAGCAGGTAAAATCCACCACTCCTAAACAAGCTATAAATCTGATGAGGCCAATTTCTCTCCTTAATAAGGTTAAAGGTTCATTGTCTACCAATTTGCTGCAGTAGCTGTGAAGGAAATCAAGTTTTCTTGTTGTTTAGAATTTCATATTTCTCTCTGCAAAGTTCACATAATCAATAAACTGTTAATGCCATTTCTGTGTAAGATCTCATTAGTCTGAGTGAGGAACTGCACTCAAGGGAAATTTGTCTAAAAAAGACTTTATGTAAGCTTACAGACTGTTAAAGTTACAGAGGATATTCACTTGTCATATCTCTAATCAAAGAAATTAATGTAGGTATGTTATTCTTGCTAGCTAATGTCATCATTCATAAAATAAAAAAAAAATTGAAAATTGCATGATGGTGGCATGAATGGAAAGCTTGAATTCATTTTGTTAAAAGCAAAACTGGAGAGGATCTTGGTTGCATCAAACTAGCTAACTGTATCAGTAATTGATAACTGAGAGTGTGTGGTTTTACCATGTAAAAGCTGTCAGTCTCAAATTCATTACACAACCAATAGGCAACAATACCTGTTTTACACACAAACATTTATCACACTCATAGCATGCCCACTAGTACACGGAGGCACATTACACTCATAACACACCCACACATGCACGCAACCACATGTAACTCTGATATCCCTTAGTTCTTGGAACCACATGTTGCATTGGTAGCATGCCCACTAATACATACAGCTACATATCTTACAGTGAAATCACACCCACCACTACTCAGAGATACGTCTTAAACTGATAGCACCCCCTACCAGCACAAATGGCCACATCATTTACTAATAGTATCTTAAAGTACAAAAAGTCACATTAACAGATAGCATGCCAGTCAGTACAAAAGAGCATATCTTGTACTAGTAGTATCTCCTGAAGTACAAAAGTCACATATAAACTGATAGCACCCCCAGCAGCACATAAACTTAGTATAGTATCTCCCCAAGTACAAAAGTCATGTATACTGGTAGCATACCAACCAGTACCAAAGCTGTGCTTCTTCAGGGAGCTAGCTGTTATGTATGAAAGTCAAGCACCTAATCCATTAGACAATATGCAATTGAGATTAGTTTAATCCTTTTAATCCTTTCATTGGGGGGGGGGGGGGGGGCTTGATTGACAGGTCCTTGTATTCCTGTTCTAAATTTGTTTCACCAAACCTTCTTAATGATAGTATAATCCTTTGATACTAGGGTTATCCTCAGATGAAGATTTGGTGAAGACAACGCTTTGAAGTGAACTGCTCTTCCCACAAGTGTAATATCTTCATCACCTTTCTTATTTAAATGGCTGTAAATACACTTTTAAGTGATCCCATTCCTTTTATTACGGAATTTTTTCCCCGTAAGTAAAGCATACAGTTAACCTACTAGTGCAAAAAGCCGTGTATCTTATACTGAGCAACATATCATACACTGATAGCATCCTCACTAGTTAGTACAAAAAGCCATGCGTCTGACAAGAATGGTTCATCCCGTCATGTACCAGTACATGTGTATAGCCACATCTTCATGATACCATGCACCAATACATAAAGCTGCATCTTAATTACACTGATACCATGCACCAATACATATAGCCACATCTTAATTACACTGATACCATGCACCAATACATATAGCCACATCTACACTGATACCATGCACCAATATGTATAGCCACATCTTACACTGATACCATGCCCACTGCTGAAAATGCATCAAAGGTTACACTGATAAGACACCCCGGTAAATCTTGGTCTTCAGCCAGTTTTCACTTGTCAGAAGTAAAAAGATCAACAGAATCAAATACATGAGGGGTTTCGACCATGTCAAGTCATCATTGTTCATCCAAGTTAGTTGTTATGCAATAGAAATGAGAAAAGGCAGAAAGAAAAGGACTTTAGAGGACTATGCATCCCCACCCAGAATAAATGTAGTTAGGACTCACTATCACTTAAAATAGACATGATCAAGAATCATTGTAAGGAGGCACTGTTTATTGAAAAATGCATACTGTGATTAACAATTAACATCTCATAAAAATTATAATCCATGTTTAAACAATGATTTGTTGAAAATGTCTTTAGCATAAAATGTCACGTTGTCTGACACACAGATGATATTTCTAGTCAACTGTAACTTCGTTAGTGTATTCCATGTGTGGCTTGGAGAAGAGCCAATCACATCAGTTCTGCTTCTGAGAGCTAGTGACGTAAGTAAGTAATTGAGCTCTGTTATATGAAACAGGAGAAATGAATCGTCTTGCCTCTGAAGCAATATTACAGTGCATACATTGCAAGTGGTAACTGCCAGTGAGGAGGCTATTTCAAGCACTTGTTGCCCAAGTGAGCTAAGTACTTTCATAGTTATATTTAGCCACCAGCTCATGCGTTGTTGGTGACAGTCGCAATTAGAATTGTGGAAGAAACTCTCTGACCTATCCAGTGGAAGACTTGCTTGGGACTTTTGGTAACTTAAATACATTTGTTTCATTTTGGAAAAAGTATTTTGACTACAAGCATACCGCTGCAAAACACAGGTTCGTGGTTTTGTGTTCCAAGTGTAGGGTGTTGATGAAGTGAATCTCTTATTCGCAAAGACTTTGTGGGAGGCTGTTATATTTCATTTGCTTTACGAACTTGAGTGGGATGTGAAAAAGCTGTTACTGTGGGTCCCAAATGTTTGCTCAAGCACTCCTCTAAATTGAAGTGCGGAAACTTTCTTCTAAGTGCTGTCAAGTGGAATGACATTTTTGAGGCAGAGAGGAGGATTGAGAATGGACGGAGTTCAATCCACTCTGGTGTGATATTAAAAGAAGACAAAGAAATTTGGTTAGCTTTATTTGTCCTTGTAATTTGTGTTAACTTGAAGGATCTCCAATGAAGGAGTGTACGAATATCATCACGTTGCCTATCCATACACACTATGCAAGTATGAGTGTAAGGAGGAAGAAAAGGCAAAAGCATATTCCACCTGCTATTACTATTGTTTCAAGTAAGTAACACTTTAATTGTCTGTCTTCCATTATCAACAGAACTGTAACAAGTTATAAGTAAAACTTTCTTTTAATGGCAGTAATTAATATCATGTACATGAAGTGAAAAGGGGGTATTTAGGTTGCTGTAAGAAACTCTGCAGCTTCCAGCTTATGGTAGTTTTGAAACTTTGTAAGAATTACTTGTCAACAGCTCAGATGATTCTGTTTGAGCCTGCCGTTACAGTTCTGTACAGTTTATGTCAGTGTCAGCTTCTCACCAACAGTTGTAGGTTGGCTATAACCACACCTTTATGTTTATGAACAAGAAGAATTGAGAACTATGGGTATAGGGAGAGGGGAGTAGTGCCTACACCCCCACTTTCACTCCCCTACCCTTATTCTGGCAGATTATATTCTCTTTTCCAAGCAAATTTGTAGTTACACATTCACTGATAGTAACCAAACATTAGACCAGTGATAGTGAAACAACAGATAAGAACTTTGTTACCAGTTGCAACCTTATTCTTGAAACACTTCTCTATATACAATGTTCTTAGCCATCTTTCTACATTTTTCAACATGACAAATATCTATTTCATAAGGAGTAAAGGTTGTTTGTGGCTTGAAAGCAAGTAAATTGACATTATGGAGGATTGCAAACCCCTTAGGGGGGCAATAGCCCCCCCTTAGGCTCCCCCTTAGGGGGGCTATGATGTGATCCTATCATATTTGGTGACTTTTACTGTTGGTACTCCTGGACACTTAACCATTTTCTGTGTCAACACTACTGCCCAGTGCATTTCAATGAATCAAGCTGGAGGGTATTGCTGAGGGAATTCAAAGAAAGTCTTACTTTGAGGATTCTACCTATATTCATTGGATGTTATCAACTAGTATTTTCCACAATTTCTGTTCTCCTTAAAGGTCAGTGACATTTATTCACAGATGGTATCAGTGGGAGATCTAACAGATGTAACTTCAGTTATTGATGGAATTTCCTGTTAAGACTGGTTTTTCGAGAACACTTTGAGACCAGTAGCAAATTTGACGTGCAAGTGAGGGGAATAAAAGTTCCTTATAGCAAAATTACTGTGTGGGAATGTGGAAGTCCCAGAAAAGTGTCAGGAAGTCTAATCCCCCCCCCCCCCCTGTTACCTCCACATCTCAGATTTCAGCCTTATTTTGAGACTCCATAACAAAGAAGTGAAACAAGTAGTCTAATGAAATGAAAGGTTGTAAAATTGAGGTACGGTGTCCCAGGTGGCACAATAGAGGCCATGTCTGGTACTTGGTAATTTTTGTTGCTTTCAGAGCAGTCACAGAAACAGACTTTAAAATAGTTTCATCCACCCTCTTCCTGTGCTCATCGTGTACTGTGTGGGAACTTTTTACTTGTTGAAGGTTACATACAACTATAAACCAGGTACCTATATCACAGATGACAACAGAGGGTTAATTTGTAATCACAGGAAGATTCCCTAGTTGTATGATACACCCTTTACAACACTGCCACCCCCCAAACAGGTAGTGTTATCATCTTAGAGCCACCTACAAGTATCTTTCAATACTTTCCCAATATCATTGAATGCTTTCTGTATCAGATAAGCACTGATGGATGCAGTTGGTTCAAAAAGTCCAATTCTTTTTTATCACAAATTGATCTTTAATGTATAGAAGCCACAAACCTCTCAATGTAAAAGCATTCATTTTGAAAAACCTATGCAGATCCAAAGAATATTTAATAGCTACTTGTGAAGATTACAGGCCTACCAGCTGTGGCAATGACGTCACGTGTCTTCTACATAATTCGGATGGTCTACGTAAAAAGTTATTTAGATTCGTCCACAGAGACCTAGTGTTTGTCCTTCCTTTTGTCCCATTCAAAGCTTTATGTTATATTTTGAAATGAACCCCACCCTGATAAATCTCACACAGTACTTAGTTCCATAATATTGCTTTTTATAATAGGTACATCTTGCAATTATCATCAAATTCTGTTAAGAAATACTTTCCTGTGTTTGTTAGTTTCTTTGTTTTTTTTTTTCAAAAGGTTTCTCTGCCTCTCTTGCCTTTTAACAGGTTTTATCATTTCATACATATGTCAGGTTCATTTATCGGCATTTAATATATCCTGTTGTGGCTTATTTCTGTATAATGTAGAATAAACCAGGGGAAGCCTTTTTCATGTATTTAAATTAAGTGATAGTGTGCATTGAATGTTGCCAGGATTAATGTTGTGAGATAGTGATCAGCGAATCAGAAAGCCAACTACTCCTGCGGGTGTTCAGTCAAAACCATTGCAAATGGGTGGGGGCTTGTGCAGCTATGTACCATGGTAAAGGGATCCTAAATTGTGATACTACTGTGCTGATCATTTTGTTTTAAGCTGGCAGTGTGAGGAGGTCCGTGTGCCCCTTCATGTAAATAATGCTCACTATGTCATGGAGTGTTGAATTTGCATCAAAAGAGTGTCTTTTACGAGGGAAAGTAGAGAAGCTCTCTGTGTTATGTCCTAATATTGCTGCTGGAGGCATCAGAGTTTTAAATTGCAAAAACTGAAACTTAGGATTGAAGACTAATATGACCTCTCATGTGACATTTTTGGCTCCATTTTCAGTGCAGTTCCATTTTTCTCCTGAATGATTAAACAGCTCTTTCAATATGCAGAATGAAACCCATCATATTTTATACCCACATTTTTTTAAAGGTCATTGGTACATAGTAGCTCCCAAGATCATCCTTCAGAGAGTTGACCTGACAGAGATATGTTGTAATATCCAGTGGATCCAGGAGAGAGAAGTCTGCAAATGGTTCACAGTCAGGTTCCTTATTTTAGGTCAAAGGGAGGTGTGGCAAGGGTGGATCTTGCTGAAAATTATTACAATACTTCTGTTTCTAGATGCCCTTCACCAACTTGACAAAATCCTCTAAATGACACTGGAAAAGAGAGTCTGGGTAAAGAGCACTGAAAGCAAATCTTCTTGAAGGGCAAAATCATCACTGGCAATTATTAAGAGTAAAACTGCTTTTTGTCATTGGAAGCATGTATCATGATGCCCTTTAAATGCTCCTCACCACCATATTCTGGATATTTCGTAAAATGTGATATTTATGTTGTTTTATCTCTTCCTAGGTGCTGCATGGAGGTTGGAGGATGATGAAACCTTCCCACCAAATACGTCACCTTCACTGGAAGACACACCCTTTGCTCAGACATCTACACAATTGTATTACACCTGCCCACCACAGGCTCAGGTACTGAAACACTTCCCTTTATATAAGCTGTGGATGTGTTTGATAGTACAGGCAACCAACTCCCCTCCTTAATACAGTTTTTATGCATTCACTTTAAAATTTTATGGAAATGTCCCTCAGAAAGGAGAAGGAAGTTTAAAAATGCATAGGCATAGGACACGAGGGGCTGGGGGACTTTAGCCCCCCAGTCAAAAATGTGGGATGGAACTATGCTTCTGCCCCCTCAATCTAAGGGCAAAAGCCCCTTATTTGTTTTGTCTGTAAGAAATGTCAAAAATTTGCAGTAATTTTACCTTAAAATTTGTCCAACATGTTGCACCAAATTGCTTCTAAGGACCCTAAAATATTCAAAAATTTTCAAAAGAGGAGGAGACACCCCTCCCCCAAGTTGGCAATCCAAAACAACATTCAACTCCCTAGTCACAAACAGCTTCCTACACCTATGTAACAATGAAAATGCGTGACTGGTTGTTTTTACCTTCAGCTCTTCAGATGTAGTTATGCAGCGTTCTCTGTTCATCACATTGTTTTCTGTTTGAAGGAAGAAAGTGGAACTACAACACTAATGCCCATCACCTCATTTAAGACATATGTTTCACTGAAGATCTTGTGTACCAGAAAATTGTGGTTTAATCTGTGTTCTGCCTCAAGTTCTCTTTGGAAATGACCTGACTTACATTAGTAGAGAGAAGAAAAGTGTAAACAACTCTTGACCCAGACAGAGAGATAAAGACTGGAGCATTTGCATCTCCTAGAACTATGCATATGTTGTAAAAAATTGAGCATTTTCAGGCCAGGTCAAAACTACTTTTACAAGGCTTCCCCAAGGAGGAACATTTTATTCACCAGTTCCATGTGTTAAAGGATTTCTGTAAATGGTTTAGGATCATCATTTAAAGACTTGACTCCTAAAAATAGAAGGCATCTAGTATTTGCCATTAGTTTGAAGACTTAGTTTACAGAAGTGTCCTACTTCAAGAATGCTATGTTACTTCATGTTTTTAAGAAACTGTATTTTTATTACAGTTGTACTTTTTGCCTCCCACTTACTATTACTGAATTATTTTATTTGTTGCATACATACATTATTTTCTTTCATCTATGAAGTTATGTTCAATCTTTTGTATCAAATATTCCAGCCTAATTCAGGTGACAAATCTCCTAAGAATGGCAGTAACGGAAGCCTCGTTAAGTTGGCGAGGCGCTTCAGCCAACGAGGAGAGCGGAAGGAACCAAGAACTCTCCCACTTAATATCACTGATGACCAACCTCATCGACAACGTTCAGTGAGTGTTGACAGGTAAGTTAGATGATCTGGAATATTTTTCGCTCTGAGCATGTCATAAAACTCTTAGCTTGTAATCCATGTGGAAAGATCCAAGCATGGCCTTGAAACTTGTTCGTGTGCTCTTGTGATATCCCACTCTGCTTTACAGCAGCCGAAAAATGTTTTGGAACTGTTATCTTTGGTAAGAGTTCCTTAGTAGAATTCCAACTCTCTTCCTAAAATAAATGCAAAAGTCAAAAGAAAAAATAAATTGCAAGCATATTTGACGTCATCGTTTCTGAAGCAATGGCTTTTGAACTAAATTAAGTTGCAATTTTATAGTTCTTTGTTTCTTCAATACTCTGAATCTTTGATCTTCATTAGTGTGAACTGGTAGATACACACGTATTAATGATGCATACGTGACAAAGCTCTATACCTTCCAAAAAAAAAAAGACATGAATTATTCAGAAAATCCCTATTTCTCAGTGGCCAGATTTAATTATAAGGTATCTTTTAAGATATAACACATCGTTGATGGGTTATGCCCCATGGCTATCAAGGAACTCAGCTGGAAACCAGTGCTTTTTTCTCCTCTTCTTTCAGAGCTGAAGTTGAAAGTCTTCCAAATTTCCCCTTTTTCATAATTAATGGTCCTTTTTGACGTAGATCCGTCAAAAAAGTTATTTCTGATTTTTTTTAATATCTAAAGGTAGAATATATTAAGTAGGAGAGCAGTTTAGAATTATAGAGTGGAAAGCTGCTGATTAATACTTTTTTTCCAAAGTTTTGCAAGGTATTTAATAGCAATGCTGGTGGCTGCTTTTCATTTGGTGATCTCATTTCTACTCTTTTTTGGCATTTTGGGCTTTTTTTTTTGTTCCATTTTCAGCGACTATGAGTCGGATATCTCTTGTGCATCTGCCCCCCATGACTGGCTTGTCAATGTTTTGCTCACTGATGAGTATAGACGACTGTTGCAGAACCCAGTGTAAGGTCTCACTTGCACACTTACAATTTGCAGTGGGCTAGCTTGCCAACGTATAACTAACTAACAACATCTTTGCATGCTTCCAAGCTCCTGTTGCTTTCTGTTTTTCCTGTGTTTTAAAATCTTTTGCAGAGTGTAGGTTCATGGGCTTACAAAGTTCCTCTCTTCCTTTCAGCACTGCATGGAGTATATCGAAGTTAGTGATTGTCCAGTTAGTGTCAACTATACCTGTTACCATTTCACACGCAGAGCAGCCTAGAGCATTAAAAAGGGCCTAAGAAAGGGCCGAAAGGTTTCAGAAACTTTTTGAGATACTCTCAGTTAAGAATGAGTTTTCTTGTAAGAATAGACAATTCATCTTCCTTCCCCTTAGTCTTCATGGAGTTCACCACTCTACTATTTTTCTACTAACAAAGTCTAACATAGCAACTTAATAGATTCACCTTGCTTTATGTGTCACATGACATATGTACATTATTTGCCTTACAGGTCCATTTAATCTCTGGCAGATTTTTATCTTCTAACACTTCAATTAGTGACAATGCATTTGCCCATTTTTCACATCTTTTAAGCATACTTTGAAGGAGTGGTTTTTTCATGAAGCTCCCAGGCATCTTATTGTCAGACAGTAAAACATTGAAAGGGCAAAAACATTCCTGCAAGGTTGAATTCATGAAACTAATATCATTGTGAAACATTTCATAAACACAATGATTTCCTGAGTTATATGTAATAATGATTTGAACCTTAAAGGAACAGGGGGTAGTAGGCCATGCTCAGGATACTCAAAGTGGTCAGTAATACTGCATTGGTTAGAGCATGTGCATGCACTCTTTAAGCATTCTTTAAGCATGTATTTCACTTGGCGCACATCTCCTATTCCAGTATTACAGAATCATAATTAATCCAGGATTTAACACCTTTAGGCACGGGAAAACCTGTAAAGTATATAGGTATAATTGTCACCTTGTCGTAATTCCAGAAGACAGGGCAAAGAAAATTTGATTAGCATATTGATATTGTATACCGTTTTAACATATGAATATAGAGCATGATACCCAAATTTTGCAAATTTATTGAAATTTATTAATGAAATTTATACCAGCAAGCATAAACGTCTTTGTACCAATGGTTTCTCTAAATTGCCTATCTCATTATCACGTAATGTACATTACCTCTTCAGAAATTTGCAACGTGCAAATGCGGCACGTGTATCATGGGTTGCACGTGTCTCATTTACTGTTGGTGTGTTAAGTACTGAATTGCGTGTCTCACCCCTTGAGCCGCTATCTACAATGCTAATGTCCCAAACTGTTTGAAAGCAAATCCAATAACCTTTGATATTTTACAAGGCAGAGAGGTTGAATCCATGATTTGACAAGATTTCTCTCCATTAGTCAAATTTTTTTTTTTTTTTGTGGTCATTTTCTTTCATTTCTCCGAAGAAGACAAAGAAATTACACCTAAGAGATATTCTGACAGTCATGAGTACTTTGGTAGAAGCATATCCTTTTTATTTCTATAAAGCTTCATACACACCCTTACAGTTTCAAATTGTCACATTGACTGTTTGCATAAACTGCCGATGGTGATACTTCAATTACGTGTACAAATCTCAACTTGCAGCAAATGCGATGATCCTCATAGGTATAGCTGATATTCAAAGTAAGGGGTCAAGTGATGATTACAAGTCCATCAAAAAACACACACACACAGAGAGTGACTGCAAAGTATGTATGATTTGACTGAAACGTTCTCGGCAAACTAAGAAAGATGTCCTGTTTAATGACCTTAAAATGACCTCATCATCATTGAAGGGAATTGTAGAAGAAAGTATTAGTGTATCTTGTAGGTGGACGTTGGTTTCATGCTTCCCTTAAAGAAGACTTAGTAGATATAGCCTTTAGGGCAGTGATACTGTGTGAGCCAGTAACCTCAAGTATTCCTACACTGAAAGATCATTTGTGGGAATATTCATTTTATCAGAGAACTGCTTGATTTTATCCTTTAACCATAAATTTCTTAGAATGAGATGCATTCAAGACTCTACCCACACACATTTTGAAAGTCTTGACAATCTACCCAGTTGAGTGTTGGGGCAGTTTGTAATGACTGTTGATAGCAGCCCTTTTTAATTATCACTGTATACTACATTATCAACTTAAATTTTCACTGAGGGAGGGAGGTAGGATGAAACATTTAAAATCAAACACTTAAAGGACTGATCTTTGAAATGTGAGGAATTACACCCATTATGCGTTCAACATTGGGATTAGGTGAAGCCGTAGTACTGACACCTTCAAACTTGGAGTTTACTAGGAATTTCAGGGAATTTTTTGAGCTTTCTTGTGGGTGTCACAAATGAATATTATCAGGCAAAGAGACTTGGCTGAGTATACCAGAAGAGCTTGGATTCTGCAAGTGTCAGTATTCCTCTTGGTTCACAGAGTAAAAGGACATGTTTTTATAATGGTGTAAAGATGCATCTATTCTGTTTATTCTGTTCTTCTTCAGTGGAGATGTACGTAAAGCTCATAGTATGGAGAGCCTAGTCCAGACAGGGGACAAGAGTAAATCTTCCAATTCCATACCTCCATCCCCCTCTGCACCCGTTAGACTTCAGAGGAGTTGGTCAGCCAAAAAGAGGCATGGTAGCAACTTAGAAGTGGACACTATCATGGAACGACAACCAGAGAAAGAAAGAAGCAAGAGGACATCTAAACAAATGACTGACTTCCAAGGTAAATAATTTTGGTCAATTTTTACCTTTTTATTTCTTACATCGTGACAACTTACTTGTGAGTTTGGTCATTGGTTGAAATTATTCTGATTTGTCAAGTCGTTTAGCCTCACCTGAAAATAAGTAGGCCGACAGCTTTGTATATATCATAGGTCATTGTTGTGTAGACACAAAGTGTTACAAAGACAGCTGATCAACAGAAATAACCTCTGTTCAAATAAGCAGTGCTTACTTTAACATTTCACAGTGACGCACATGTGCTTAGAATACTTTCTAAATAGGCAACACCGTTTGCATACTGATGTCCTTGGAATGAAGATTTTAGGCAAACTTGTAACTTCAGAATACAAAAAAGCATTTTGCTTTGTCTTCTCAAAGGAGTTTGTCATCATCCTGGTGGCCTTCCTTTATTTTGATTTTCATTTTTATGGTAAACTTAAAGTAGATTGAAGCTAGTTCATCAAGACCTAAATCAGTATTCTGATACTCAGTCAGTTCTAACAAATGCCCAATGGCAATTTGTGTATCATTAGCAGAATAGGGGGCTCCCTCTGCCATCAATGAAAGCCAACCTTGGAGTTGTTAAAGCTGCAGTTTTGCCCCTCACTGTTGTAATTTGCATTTACCTAAATGGTAAGTTACATTTCTTTGAGCACTTAACAACACCCACCACAAGTAAATTAGCCTTCATAGAAGGAATTGATTCATTTCAAGGGCAGATTGATTTGAATAAATCTGTTGTTTTGGAAAGAACAGTGGAGCTCATAAGCCCACAGTAATGGTGGTAAATGGAACCACTTTTGTTTGTCAGGTAGTTCAAGAACGATAACATTTTCTCCTTTATGTTACATAGACCATTAGAGCTTGTTAGTAGTGACTCTGCAAAGATCAAACCCATTTCTGATGAATGCCATTATCACCATCGCCAATCACCTAACTGCATCAGCTTCACCTCATGTATTTTAGTTTCTGTTCGGTGCTGTCATGTTTTATATGAATAGATGGCAAAATATCGAGAAAACAGTAAAATATCCAGATAACAGTAAAACTAGTCCACATTTGCCTGGGGTAGTAAAGTGAGCCTTACATTACTGTTAAATCACTATTCCCTGAAGTCGTACTTCTTACACAATTCCAAAATATAAATACATATCTTTGAGCAGCCCCAAAGTTGTTATGACAGATTCTTGTCCAGTATCGTGTTGGGCATAGAATTATTCATGAAGATTTGGATTGGCTGTGATAACCAGACTAATTTTATGGATAATACGTAGGGATGAGGTTGGGAACGTCATATTTTCTTGTAATTTTAAGGCCAGGATGGACTTCTGCAGGTTTGATACAATGTGTTTAATAGGTCATGATGTGACCTACAGCCAGCGTTCTAAATAAGTTTGAAATTTGTTCTTTTGATGCTGACAGCATTTTTTGATGCCGTTGAACACCAGGATATAGATGAAGTTGAGAGTCTACTGAAGTTAAACACCTTTGACGTTAATCAGCCAAATAATGACGATTTTACAGCATTGGACATAGCAATTATGACCAACAACATGCCTATGGCAAGAATACTCCTGGCAAATGGTGCTAGAGAAAACTCCAGATGTAAGTTAAAAGCTTTTGAAGGGTTATTAAAATGTTTACTGTTACTGAATTCATGTGTGGAATTTCTTGTCTTATATGGACTATCATGAATTTTTGAATTTTTTTTTTTGGTGGGGGGGGGGGGGAAGAAAAAAAGGCAGGATATAAGATGATATGAAGAGATTGGAGAAAAAGTTTTACAAAGACTTGTAGCTGTGTTTAATTAGTTGTTAGTGGAACTTTAATTGGCCATAAAATTTCCAGTTTTGTAAAATTTACAAAGGCATTTGATTTTACTATAAAGTTCATGACATTCTCCTTCCTCTGCATTCCTATAAAGTGTTTCTGGCTGCCTCTGACCCCATCATTAACGAGATAAAACTAGTGTCATTTTGACAGGTGTAAGTAATCATGTTTTGAGGGACAGTATTTGTGTGTCTCCATGACAATGGCAGGACAACAAAACAAAGGTATGCCCTATTATGGGCTTCTGTCACTTTTCATGAGAAGTGATTAGTGAATGTTTGCTCAAGAATGGAGATAATAAAAGTCTGGCTAATTATTCTCTGTAAATTGTTTTCTTTATAGTAAGGAAGGCATTTGATATGGTAGGAATGACTCTTTACTTCTGTTCTTTGTGTAGTCCTGATGAAAGATGCCAGGATGTCAAAGCTCAACACTCTTATCAACAGTTCAGAGCAGATCATCCAAGATTTGACTTCGAGGATTGTCAACTCCAGCCAAACCAAAGAAGCTAATATTAATAATAAGGTGAGTAGATGTTTGCATCTGCTGAACAGTCTGGTCCAGATAACTCTTTGAAGGCTTCTCTCGAAAATTTTCAGTTCTTCTGTACCTAGGCTGCTCTATCTTAGCTAGGAATGTCTCTTACATCCAGCCTTTTCTTTACAAAGAGGAAGATAGCTGTGGAGTATAAGTAGTATCTATGTTTGGCAGAAGGAACTTTCTCATTTGTCATGACTGCATCAGTTCTTGTTTTATCTTGTGGGTGGGGAAGAAGTCTGGGTAAAAATTGATTGTTTAAGTAGTCTATCAATTCGAGTGAAAATATACTGTAGTCATCTTCCGAATAATAACTGTGGATTGAAGGGAGGGTTTTCTAAGAACTATTGTAATTATTGCAGTGCATTCTCAAAAGACAGTCAAATTTCTGAAATTAGATCTGCGTGCTTGCCATTCTCTTGTAGGACCTTACCAAACAATTAATGGACTGGGAGTGGAGGTCACGTCTTCTCTTGAGAATGAAGAAAGGATTTGAGAGTGCACGTAAGTTAAAGAACTTTCAGGCAATTACTGTTGTATCTAAGTTTTAACATGCTTTGAGACACTTTCAGGAATGTTATATGTAGTAGACTGGAGAAATTTGGTAGAAAATTTTGCTGACCTCAGGTCGGCATTCTTCATGACAGCTGGTTGGTTAAGACAATGGATATGAATAGCTCTCCAAGAATGCTGCCATTTTATTTACATTTAGTGACAATTATTGCCAAAATGTCTGCCATTTCAGGTGTTCCTGATGTACCAGCCAATGTCGGTCTTTCTGTTGCAAGCAGTACGTCTCTACATGTATCATTTCAAGAGCCTCACAACGTTAATGGTGCTGCAGTAACCAGATACAAGAGTAAGTATGCTATACATTATTCAGCAGCCTCACTGTTCTCCATGTCTCATTATAATATTTGCAAAGATTCCTTTTCTGTGTGTGAATAGTCTACTGAATTGTAGATTTGTTTCAGGATTACCTAAACATCTAATGTTTTTCATTTGAAGTGCCAAAACCATTCCTTTGCAGTGTCCAGATTTTATTTGCCTAGTTCTTATTTGCCAGTTCTGTTTCATGTGTAACTATCAGTGAAGTGCCCATCCCAGGTGTAGTATGCAATAAAATCTCCCACACATGAAGATGAAGTGTAAGTGGAGAATCTCTTGAAGATGGATTCCTCCAAATAAAATTTTGTTCTTGATTCTCTCACAGTTGAGTGGGGAACGACAGAGGATCTTCAGTCATTGTCGGGAGAGCACATTCTCTACGATGTTCGCTGCCTCTCATATACTATTCAAGGACTTGTTAAGGTGAGAAACTTAGAGGAGAGTGTTGGTTGATGTATTCCCAGCTGCAGAAAATGACAATGTTTTATATCTTTTTGAAAAAAAAATTGTAATTTAGCAGATTGAGACACTAGTGATGATGGGTAATGTTGAAAAAGCGTATCCATGGTGATTGCTATTGTGTATGTCTTATGCATAGGGTAATTTACACTTGCTGCTACTGCTGTGGGTTCATGTTGAAACTTGTTCAATTTGATGAAATATGTCATAAAAAAGTATTAGAATAATAGTAGTGGCAATTTAAATAGTTTAAACATTTTTTTTTCTCTCTCTGTTTACACAGGGTACTAAGTACTATGTCAGGGTATCTGCATTTAACATGAAGGGATTTGGTCCAGCTGCATTATCCTGTCCACAGTGTGCTGTTCCTTCCAGTGAGTAATTACTTGTTGTATATTAAGAATATATCATCTTTTATTGAGGTAGTAGACAGTTGGTTATGGTCCTGAACTTGTGGTCCAAGGATTTCTGGTTAAGATTGTTTCCTAGTTTGAGGTTACATCTTTAGCAGTACTGCTCATTGCAATTGCCTCTATCTATGATATCTTCTTACAATGTGCGGCAAGAATTTTTTTTTTATCATTTATTTTTTCTTTTTTTTTTTGGTAATTACATTCTAAATTCACATTCTTGTATTTTCATTCCCATCAGGCTGGAGAGACTGCGATAACAGCAGCCCTAGGTTCAGCAACCAGCTATCTATGGTAGATGATCTCTTCAGGAAAGTTAGAGACAGCAGGCCAGCAGACTCAGGGGAGATGAGAAGTGAGTAACATGGAAACCCTCCATCTTAAAACAGGGGGGAGAGGGAAGGGGGTGGGGGATGGGAGGGGGTGATGGAAAGGGTGTATAAAGGTAGTAGTTCAAAATGAATGGTGTATGGATATCTTTTGACGTTAACTTTATTTTGTTTTGCATACAGTGAGCTCTCCCCGTGCCTCACCCAGTCAGGTCCGTAAAACAGTCAGAAAAAGCCTCAAGAATTTTTTCCAGTCAGCACCAAAGTTCCAGAAGCATCTTAAACGGTGAGGATTCATTTTTGATGCTATTGGAACAGAAGGTTTAGCCAGATCAGTTTTTCAGTGTGACACTTGATATCGTTGGCCTTGAACAATTGTAGAGGTGGTCGAGGAGGAGGTTTTTAGAAAAATTGAATTTAATAAGCTGTATTTGGCAAATTTCAGTAAGTATGCATGAGAATGGGATATATTGCATACTGCAATTGGGTGTAAATTCAGAAATTGTGATAATTAGCCCTTGGAAATATTGCACTAAGTGATTACTTTGAAATTCACCCCCCAGGCAATTGGTTATCAGACTTTTCTTGTCTGACTCTGTTTTGCTAATGTGACCAGAGTCGCAAAGATATGGGCTGGCTAAATCACTGTAATAGACTAATATTATTCCTGAAGATATTAATGGAATTCTGTGGTCTGCATAGCTTCTGCCTCTCACGCTCAGCAAAGTGTCCTGTTACATTGTGCTTGATTAATAGAGTGCCACTGACATTTTCTCATCTGAGAGAATGTTTTTATTCTGAGGTTCAATGACTACATGGGAGCCAATGGAACCCTGGATCATCTTGTCTTTGTGTTATCTTTTTTAAAATATATTTCTTAAATGTCAAATTTATACCCAATTCAAATGGAGCACTCACATCTTCATTTGAAACTTGTTAGCTGTAGCGATTTGATTGGAGCGATAGCTTCAGCTAAAAGAAGTGAGACATTTGTTCTTAATGTGACGTATATTCCTTTGCTCCTACAGTGGTATTTATGTTGCAACCATTATCTATCATGACGATAAGATCATGGTGACAACAGAGGACCACATCCCAATTGTTGAAGTAGATGAAAACTTCCCTAGCAACTATCAGCAAGACTTCCTATGGTTTATGAAGGTATGTATATCAATCACACAGAGGTGATGGCTATTCAGTCTTGTTTTTTACTTAAAATTGGTTTGCTTTTGTTACAGCTTTTCCTATATAAACTGTAGTTATTGTTAGATAGAAAATGGTGTAAAATAATAAAAAGGACGAATAAATAAGTGAAAAATGTGTATCCAGCATTGTGTAACATGCCATAACTATTTCTTTGGCTAAATGAATGACAGGCAGTTTAAGTTAGGAAGTTTAGCCTACAAAAGGAAAAGGAAACACATTGATCAAAATTATTGTCGAGTTGGTCAGCCAATCACTTGATGTGATATTGTAATGTAAAAGCCATAGGCTTCCTCATGTCTGTGCTCATTAGCTCATGGTTTCAAATCACATCTGTGTATGTATGAGAAGAATGACAAGAAATATTTATTCTGTGCAGGTTGCCAAGACTTGGGAAGATGTCGATCTTTTGCGTACAGACCTTTCACATTCCAATTCTTCATCGGCAACAGTGCTCTTCCGAAACAAGCTCCTGGCAGCTGTGACCCATCTTCAGAGTGTCCTTTGTGTTCAGGACCTGGGTCAGTTGTACTTTGAGCCTATCAGGGATAACCATGGGACCATGATCTGGTTACTTATGAATCATGTGAAGGTGAGATATTTTCATTTTCCTTTCCCTGGGATTGAAAGAAAGGAGTTCCAAGGTTTGTTTACCATGTGTTAATTGTAATTTGGAAGGATCCTTCCTATAGAGGGTGAAATTTGCTCATTTCTTTCCCATGTGTCTTTGAAATGAAGATACAAAATAAACAAGTACTCATCTCAAACTGAAGCCTGATTAAACAGATGCAAATGTCAGCTCTTAATAAAATCATGGGATAAGGGAACTTGCAGGTCCACATTTTTAATAGCATTTGTTTCAAGACAAGTCAATTTGCATTCGACTTTGTAAAGCTTAAAGAATGTCTGGTGATATCGGAATTCCTCCTTCCTTTAAAAGCTGGGTGCCCCATACAACCAACGTACTGCTCACGTGTTACTTTTTCCAAGATCGATTTGGAAACATTTCTGATAATGTGTTTTCCTTTCTTTGAGGAGGACATTGACTTGTGACTTTCTTTGTTCCCATCCGTAGGAGCCAAGAATGCTCCCGTCTACTGCAGTGAAGTGGATTCCACTCAACAGGATGCTGAAACGTAAATCAATGAGCGTCGAAACTCCCTCAGCTTCGGATCTCCTGATGAACTCGCTCCCGGTAGGTGTTTTAACAGATTCTTATACACTTAAATGAGACAGTTGTAAATCAATAAAAACAAAGCTGTCAGTTTGTTAATGGATTTCCAAACATTTAGCTGTTAGCATGTGTTGCCATAGGAATTAGCTAAGATTTATACAGAGTTGGTGAGATCAGTGGAGAGCAATATACACTGTGGGGGAAGATTATTGAGGTTCTGGGGAGACTTATGTAAACATACATCCATTGAGGGTGGGTTGTCTTAAAAGTTAGTGACAACTTAGGTCATTTGTGGTCTCTGGTGGTAGTATTCTATGGGAGGTGTCATAATTAATACTATTTCTGTGGTTTTGGCCTAGCGTTCCAGTTGCTATAAAGAGATTCTTCTGTCAACTGTTATAATGAATTGAAAACAATTCCCTTATTTTATTCATAGTTCAGAAATTTTTCAGATGGTGAGGTGATGCTCTTGGGGCAAGTTGACTGTTATTGTTTTAAGAAAAAGGCAAATGGTGATAAGGGAATAGTAGTTGACATACTTGGAGAAAGATAGCAGCTAGGCTGTACCATATGGGAAGGAAATATAGCAGCTAGGCTGTACCATATGGGAAGGAAATATAGCAGCTAGGCTGTACCATATGGGAAGGAAATATAGCAGCTAGGCTGTACCATATGGGAAGGAAATATAGCAGCTAGGCTGTACCATATGGGAAGGAATATAGCAGCTAGGCTGTACCATATGGGAAGGAAATATAGCAGCTAGGCTGTACCATATGGGAAGGAAATATAGCAGCTAGGCTGTACCATATGGGAAGGAAATATAGCAGCTAGGCTGTACCATATGGGAAGGAAATATAGCAGCTAGGCTGTACCATATGGGAAGGAAATATAGCAGCTAGGCTGTACCATATGGGAAGGAAATATAGCAGCTAGGCTGTACCATATGGGAAGGAAATATAGCAGCTAAACTGTGCCCATATGGGAAGGAAATGAATTAAGTGTATGAAGATGTCCTTAAAAATCTGAATTGTCTTTCTGCAGACTGTATGGAATGGTTGTACTAATGCTTCTAGAATTATTTATGTATGGTAGCAGTTGTTGTAATTCTATAACCCATTGTCCTTCCTTCTCTCCACAGGAAAAGCTGGTCCATCATCGATCAAGCACTACACCCCTTAAAAGAGGCCTTTACCTGGCCTACCTAAGGATGCGTAGCTCTGTGGATACCATCAGGGTACAAGTGCCAGAGAAACACCCAAGTATCTTGCCCCACCTCAAAATCCGAGACAACCCCAATGTATCACAAGAGGAGTGGCAGTGGTTACATAACCTTGACATCAATGAGGTATGCCACAGTAGATTGAAGGGTTAAGAATTTGACCAAAAAATAATTAGGGATTTTGCAATGTGTCATGTCAAAGATAGCATTGTATAAACCTTGTTACTGCTATACATTTTGTGACATTTAAGATTGTATGACCCAGGTACATTTGTCTGCAACAGTAACCACTCAGGTAAAAGATGATTCACTACCATTTTAAATGATGAAACTAGTGAAATTTCATCTGTTTTTGTGTTATTAATAGGTTAAATCAAAACCTACCTTAGCTCAGGAACAATTTCAGCAACAACTAACAGAAGCCTCCAAAGAATTGCTAAAGAATCTTGGCATTGAAGAGAAGGATTCCCTCTCGCACAGAATCTGTGATCTGGAGATTATTGAATTGAATGATGAGGTGAGTATTCTCTTCCTTCCTGCCTCCACTAGATTTTATTCTCCTCATATATCTGGCACATTGATACTCTTTTACTCTGGTTAAGAAGGATTCCTAAACTGTACTCAAAATACAAGAGGGCAGTGGGCAAAAACACCTTTGGCAGTTTGAAAAAACCCATACTACTGACCTGTTGTGCAGTATTTGCCAATTTTGTAATTATTTGTGTAACAACCTGCCTCATTTTCTTCCCATTAATAACCCTCACTCCCCCTCCCATCTCTCCCTGTGCACCAATTTTTTTCTTTTTTTAAGCCAGTTGTGCTTTTTGCCAGGGTCATTGTACCTCAGTCACATTTACCCTGTTAGTAAGAAAGTATCTTGTCCAGTGATACCCCTGTAGTTGCTGGGAAACGTATGAAAAAAATATTTTATCCTGAAAAGTTTCTTTTTTTTTCCCTACAGGTTTCTGTTATTCTTCTCTTTCCACCCCCTGGTAATGTCTGTCTAGGGCCAGGCACCTCCGATGAGTGGCTGATAGGTACAGACTTCATTTCAGTTCCCGTCCCAGTCTTTGAACTTGGTAAGTATTGTATATGTATGCCTAGCTGCCTACTAGGCCTCAGGTTCATGAAAGAGCAATGGGAAACACTTATGTTGGATCTCAATAACCTCATTTGCCTCATTGTTGCCTGCTTAAATTTAAAATGTGGACAGTTTGAAGGTTTAATACAAACACTTTCACACCGTCACACTAGCATTGCAGAAGTTAGTATGGTGTAGTTGGTTATGCCAACTGCAAGGATGGATCTAAGTTGTCTTAGAGTCCTTGTTTCAAATCCCATAAGTAGGCTTTTGATTTTTTTCAGCCTTGGTTTGCAGGTGCAGTATAAAATAAAAGTAGCATCTTAATATAATCTTGGGATCCAGTCATAATTTAGTGGAGAGGAAAGGAACCAAAAGACTGGAGGTCCTTGGTTAAGGCCTCAGAGGATGCAAAGTCCTCAGTGCCAAAGACAGCAAGCAATCCTTTTTACAAGGTCACTCATTTTAAAGAAGTTCAAGTTACACTTGTCAAGTTTATGGCCAATTTCAGGTTCAAGTTTGCCAAGTTTAGTTTCAAGGCCAAACTTCCATTGTAAAGGCCAAAGTTCAACAAGTTCACATGGTGGCTTGTGCACATGATACTGCACCTAATGCATGGTAAATAGGAGAATATTCAAATGAATCTTCAAAGGAGTTTGTAATTGGTGCACGATAGTAATTATTGAATATTTCTCTCATCCCTCTGTAGCTCATGTTACCACCTACCACCCAAACTTCATGCGCCGATTTGCTCGCCTGTCTTCCATCCTTGAACTAGACAACATTCTGTCACAGCAGGAGTTACGAGAAGCTTTCTCTGATGAAGAACTGAGTGATGCCAAAGACAGACAAGACCAAGTGGGAGGCTTTCTTACGGTGAGGGGGATTAATTTGAAACACTGTAGAATAGGAAATAAGTAGTTACATTTTTAAAGTATTTTTAGCTTGTGGTAGGTTCACCCAGTGGACAACACTTTACGTGTTTATTCCCATTAATGCTCTATACTAGACACAGTTAAACTAGCTATAGACAAGTCAGTTGCTGCCTTCAAGTTTGTGCCTATCCCCAAATGTAAACAAACTGACCAGCATATGACTGGCAGATGAGCTTATTCGTCCTGCCATGCTCCTATTTCACACTCCAGTTACCATGTCCTAATTGGTCTCCTCAAGTGTACATTAGATTTTTTTAACCTAGGAAGGACAGTGGAAAACATGTAAGGAGGATGAACATGTGACAAGCTCAAGACAAGTTCTTTTTCTATTTGTAGACATTGGAGACAATATGGAAGAGTATGCGATGGCTGACAGACATATTACAGTATGCAAGAGACAGGCAGGTGACTGGTGGGGTGCCTCTGTCTGTCCTTTATGCACCTCCCCCATCCCCTCTGGAAATGAACGATAACATCGGCAACACAGCACATCTTCCTGATGAAGGTAGGTTAATGTGCCTTGAGGATAATATTGTTTCGTCTGGCCTAGTATCATTTTTTCAAAACAGTCACACACCTTGTCTCCTGTAAGGTGGGGCAAAGTGAAATTTTCATTCACATGATACTACTGATATGTCCCAGGAAGGGGAGATGACTCTGCCTAGTCCCCTCCCCCTTTGGCTTTACCTATTAAATACTGGTTTATTCATCTCATTTTTTTTTGTATCTCCTTTCTGCTTCAACAGATGATACTGATGCCAAGGTATCTAGTCTCAATTTCAATAACAACCTCACCTCTGGTCAATTGGAGAGAGAGACCTTCACAAAAATGAGGAGCACATCCAGACTGACCTCAGGGATTCTGAAGGTGTATCCTGCCTATCAGTCTGGCCTGGCAAAAGGGACCAGTGTCAAGGTATGTTATAGATTGGAGAAGATGTTGGGTAAAAACTGCAGAGGGTGCATAAGTGTTGGGGAAGGCAACATCTACTGTATTTAGTTGACAAGACTGGTGTTGCATGTTCAGAGAGGGCCTGCAGTTGATGTGTGTCCAAGTCAATTGGTGTTCAGGAGAAATGGACAGTCATGGGTCATGGATGCCCCCTAAGTGTTAAATAACTTTCCACTTCGTCCCCTTCTTCAAACCCTTGCAGACACTCACATTAGGAAGCTTTGCTATGTGCCTTGTATCCTCCATAACCTTCTTCTGCATTCTTCTTTACAGCTCCATGTCACAAACAGGACATCTTGCCGAGAGATTATCAACCTAGTTATACAGCAGTTGAACAAGACCATTGAGAGCCGCAAACTTGACGCCCCCGTATACAATGAGGACCAGTGGATGGAGTTCTGCCTGATTGCTGTTGTGGGCAACATGGAACATACCCTGAAGGATGACCTTTGCCCCTTACAGCTACAGAACCCATGGACCAAAGGACAGTTGCTAGTCCGGCCCAGGGATTCCATTAGTAACATACCCAGTATTGGACCATCAACATGTGTGTGAAGTGGGGGAGTGCAATAGCGTTTTAAATCAAGTGGCAATGACCAAAAAGAAGTGAATTAGCGAGGAGAATTAATATGTCTCCATCAAGTTTTGTTAGTTGATGGTTTTATCCCATGTAGTTCAAGATGAGGAGGCCAGTAGCATTGCTAGGCATTATTTATTAGAAACAGTTTTTCTGCTATTAGGGCTATGGAAAGAATGGGCAAACATATCAGTGAAAATGTTACATGCATCACTTTTAGGAGTGTCCTCAGGATTTCCTTAGTCAGGCAAGGGATTGTATTGGTTTTTGCAGTTAGGATGTTAGAAGCAAGGTGATTTCAGAAGAGGGCTTCCTTACAGACTAGGAATTAACAAAGATGTGAAGATGTCTTCAATTTGCCCATGGTGATTACACCTATGTTTCATGTTTGTGTAACTGGGAAAAATGTAAGGTTATTTAAAGACCAGAAGAATCTGGAGTTGAAAGGAACAAAAGATGTCTTAAAGACAGCAGTTGTATATTTTTGTTTAAGGAATGAGCTATGCAACAGATATATGAACAGCAAAAATATAATGATAGAGATTGAATATATTTGAAGAGATTTAATGTAGAATTATAAGTTTGTGATGAAAATATCTTCCATCGACTATAAATAATCCTGGAAGCCTTAGCAATGTTAGGAGGAATGAAAAACCATAATGCAGCTCCACAGTAAGTCTAGGAAGGTAGCAAATGCTGTAGTAGAAAGAGATGCAGTGTGGCAGGTCTAGGATTTCTCATATTGAGATGGGGGTGGGTTTGGAAGGAGGGTGGAATTATGGCACTGTATTGAAATATTGGTAAACAGTAAAACATCCAGTACCAGAGCTGGATCCAGGAATATGAGAAATGAAGGGGGGGGGGGGGGGTTGGGGGGTTGGGGGTTGGATTGGGGGGCTTAACCATCTGCAGAAAGTGATTATACATTTTTCATGCACTAAGAAATGTAAAATTCTGGTTACAAAACTCATTGCTTTGCCAAAAATAGGGGGTGTATGCCCTTTATGCACCCCCTCCCCCCCCCCCACCACCATCCGATCATAGTATGGTAATTGAATTAGATGTCTGACATATGACTGTGTGGAATGTATACATAGATGGATGCTTTATCAAGTTTGATGTGAAAGCAATAAGGATGAAAGGCATGAAGTAAGTAGAGGATTGTTATCTTACTGAAATAGAAGAAACTTTATGAAAAAAGTGTTTGTAGTTTGGTTTCCCCATTGCAGTTTAAGGGGAAATGCATTGGTTTGATGACGGGAAAGGAACAGCCAAAAAAGTGTATTGTTTAGTATTATGAGGAAATGGTTGATACTACTTGTGTACACTTATTAGGGAAACCATGCAAAACAGCTGGTGCAACTATTTTTATTGCTTCTACAAGGTATCAGGCTAGAAGTTCTTTCAGTTCTCTGTGACAAATGGCAAGTATTTTCCTGCTGCCAACTGGTATCATCAATCATAATAACACTTATGAAATATTACCTTATCAGTTTGACATGATTTAGACTCTCCTGTATTATATTTAATATTTATTGCATTTTGTCCTTGAGTCTCAGTTTTTATCCCCAACCTCTCTCCACCCCGATTTAAAATGGTTTACCCCTTGACTCCAACCTACAGATCATGGTTACCCCGGTTAGTTCCAAGTAAAACAAAAGTTTTGTTATTTTGTTTACCTCGGACTCAACATATGTTTGTTTTATTCTTTCTGTCTGTGGTGTGGAATCAGTAGTGCAATGTGTCCTTGAAATGTGTGCAGTACCTGCTTTTAAGGAGATATACGTCTGAATGTGTCTTTCGTAGAGGTTTTTTGCATAATGCACTGCTAGTTGCCTTAATTTATCCCTTTTTCACAGTTTTTGCATTTTTAGAGAAAAAAGTGTACATATTGAAATCTTTCATGTACATACTCATTGCAGTCTTCTAGCTGTATTGTACAAAGATTTTCTACACATGCTTTAGTGTGTTTATATAGTGTATAAATGGGTATTTTTCATAAGATTGCTAAAATTGTACATACTGAGACAATCAAGAACCTTGAAGAAATGTTCAAGTACTCTTCCTTCTGTTTTTTAAGTGTTATGTGTACTTCCCCTGTACGTACTATGCCTGTGAACTAAAATGGGTGGGGAATATGATACAGACCCCCCTCCCCCCAGAATGGCCAAAGCCAATGGCCAGTTAAAAAGAGAAATTGTCATCCTTTACTGCGGAAAAGTTAGATTCAAATCATTGCCTACCATTATCCATACTTCACACCTGCAATCCCTCAGAGTCATGAAATCGACTGGCCATTATACTACTTAAATTATTATAAAGAGAAGAGTCCACATACACCTCTATTTGAAAGTTTTATGCTCACAATTTTTAAATATATCAGAGATTCAACCCTTGGCACCTGGAAAGTTTTGCAACATAAAATGAATGACATTATGAATATGTCTTAATGTTAACATGAAGTGTTTTTGTAGGGAACTGGTCCAACTATCACTTTACACAAGACAGCTGGAGTGGACTTATTGCTCCAAAGCTGCCTGCAACAACCATCATCCATACTTTCTACCCATTAACCCCCTACCTCACCAAAAGGATTGTTCTATAGTCCACCTGGGGCAACCATAAAAACAAAAATACATATAAAAGTCAATTTGTGAATTTAGTGGTCTGTTAATGTGCATCAAGTGCCATTGTGATCAAATACCTGCTTCATTCTTATGCCTATAATTCTGGAAATAGACCATAGCTTCAATCAGGGGACTTCATCTTTTTATCCCCTATGAGGGCATTGCCATTGGACACCAACAGGGGCCCTTTAGGTGGACCCCTGGACCTCGCACCTTTGGGATGAGCACTTTGCACAGTCAGGGGCCTTTGGCACCATTGAGATGGTCATTTGAAACTGAAAGCACCCACATGACAAAATCATGGCTATTTGACTGACCCCCACCCATCCATTTTCGAACACAGATTGCCGCCCTGGTCGAAAGTGGTGTAAAAATTGTTCGAAGTGAGTGAAAAGAATGGGGAGACAGACATTGTAAATTTAGTAATGAACAAAAAGCAAAATAGGTAACCAAGCTGGTGATCATGCAAAGTATTAAAATCCCTTACACTACTTGACTAACCAAAATTGCATGATACGACAATATAGCATGGATTTACCATGAGTAGCTGAAAACGTGTATAACAAAGATACATTATTAAACCTCATGGATTGTTCTCTAAAACATGGTTTTTCTCAATTTTCTAAGTTAAAGGCTCTGATCTCACCCCAGACAGTAGCAATTCTCTTTCCTAAGTTTACTACTAGCCACTCGTCGAATTTAAGCAAAACCACCTCTCTAGGTTACCTCCAAGACAGAGCCAAAGTAGCCTGTATGAATTTAAATTGCTCGAAGCTAGATGTCTCTGTGTTTGTGAGCTTAATTGGGAACACAACTGACTGTACTGCAGGTTATCATTGACCAACCAGAGAGGAGCTATATTGTTTAAATGAATGTCAATCAAAGTGCAGTTACTAACTGTATTTAGAACTCTAGGGCTATTCGTAAATCTGGGCAGAGAATTGCTAGTAACTGCCTGGTTTTAGGGGGGGGGGGAGGATATCCCCTTTAAGGAACATTTCATGGACCCTCGGAGAAAAGGAGAAATTCCACCCACAAGATTCAGATGCCTTGGGTTCAAAAATGGTACTGTGCTTTGAGTCGCTCACCCCAACAGTATTAAAGTCCCTATACAAGGAATATTAAAACTTATTTGATGAAATAATATAGTTACAATATAACCAAATGATCAAGTGATGGAATGAGGTACATTTAGAGTGATTTGAGGAAATTTCCGAAAGAATTATTGAGTGTGTTTTGAGAATGCCAAAAGTCATACTATGCTTTGACTGAACGTAGGCAAATTTCTAAAAAAAATTGAACCGAACGTTTCTTTTTAGCAGATTTTGAGCTGCTTTCATCTCCAGCAGGAATTTCTTGAATTGAAGCTTATTTTCAGGCAATGACAAGCATATCGTACGTGTTGTAAGCAGGGACAGACCCAAGTACCGACCGGCTCAAGGTACACCTACTGTAAAGATCACACAAATGTCAGAACATTCGTAATTACAACCGATGTCGATATTATTGTGCTCGTAGTGTGTCAGCCTCAAAAGACGGAATTACTCACGTATGGTTCATGGCTGGCCTCGCAGGTCGTCAGTTCCTAGTTTTATTGCTAATGGGATAGGTTTGAATATGAGACAATTAAACGTGTTGCGTTTTAATGATGACTTAAATGTCACATTTCATTGATAACGTTCATTAGACCCTCTATACTACACAAGGCCGACATGCGATTCACTGTGGACCTACTTTACAGCAAAAAAGTTGTGCCTGCTTATGCTTAACATAATTTTTGGTAAAGAACTTCGGGGCAATAAAATTTTCACTTATTTTTTAATGGGCCGTTTCGGATGAGGAGAATTTTGCCACCCGCGCCCTGTACTAATGCTGGCAATATTAAATGTTTTATCTTGGCCCCTGAGCAAAGTGTCAATATGCAGTTAGCACGGCGCAGGGTAGTAAGAATGCGTGCGTCAAACGTGACCGCGGAGAGGTTATTGGACAGAGTTATGGGGAGGTAGATCAATTTAAATTTTGGTTACCGTATTTGTTATAATCCTGTCAGATGAATTAGTAATCTGCCTCCTGATCGTAATGTCACGCTCATAACGATATGACAGACATCCTCGATAATGTGACGTCAGAAGTTACTGCCCTTGATGTCGGTTGCCAAGTTTCGTGACGCACATGCGGTTAATGCCAATTACTTAGGCCACAACATCCACCAGAGATAGTAGAGGCGTATACACTGATGTTCAGTGAGAGTACTTCTACGTGTAGAGAGTAAACGTGAACGATATGAGTAAAATTGCTTCATGTATACTGCTATATTTTGAGGTAAAGGGACCGCAACCCCACACTAGCAGTTTTAACCCCTTAATTTTTGCATCCATTTAGTCTGAGGACCATGTCACTTCTTTAGCTGCAGTGTTTGGTCCCATCTCATTGAGCTTGTAATGGATCCCGGCAATCTGCCTGGTTTATCTCAGATGTATCATGGGGGCAGGTTTCAGATGTCTTTGAACTGGAGTCGGAAGTGGGGCGGACGCACTTGCGCTGAGACAGGCAGTCTGTATACGGCGATTCGGTCGAATTCGAGAACCAAAATAACAAGCAACGGGAGTAACGCTTTAGAGATACCAAGGGAAAGCAATTAGAAATTCGAGAGATTAATTAACCAAACCTTCCACCGTTGCTTGCCAAAAGGGAATTGACCTCAAATGACCTGAAATCTCCACTAAATAAAAACCCGAATAACTGGTATGACCTTTGAACTCTACAAGAAAAAGGGTTCCTGAATAAATATGGAAACATCGACTTGCCATGTAAAGAGACCATGAGCGTCAATAGGTGGAGGACGGGGGGGATGGGGGTTACTTTTTTCCAGAACCCTGTTTTAAAATAGTCAGCAAATGTTTGATTTTACAGTTTGCAATATAGCTGATTCAATGAAATAAATTTGAAAATTGTGGTAACAACAACTTAATGGATTAACCAGAAAGAAAACCAAGAGGCTTAGTGATTCCTTGCCTCTGAAAACATTTCTTAAGTACTTTCACTTTCTGAGTTTCCAGCAAAAATCCCCATCCTGCTGCACACAAAGACCTGTAACTACTCCCCAAAGGAGTTACAACCTCATATGCAAAGTATCCTAAGTACAGCTCCATCAATATTAATGTTGCCCCCCCCCCCCCTTGAGAAAAAATCATGTTTGTATGCAGTTTAAAATTTTTTCACTTCAGATAACCTTTGACCTCTACCAAAAACAATAGGATTCATCTACTAAATATAAGGCATCCACATGCTATTATGAAGAGTATTTTGTTTCTTTGTCTCATTTTACACGGTCTTTACTTTTGACCGCTATTGACCTCTGACCTCAAAAACAATGGGATTCTCCCACTCAGTGAGAAAGGTATCCATTATTCGCACCTTGAGTTGTTGTGTTAGCTAGCAATTTCCACCATTTTCGCTGTTTCACCTCTTGTGAACTCAGATAAGGCTTGACCCCTACAAAAAACAATAGGGCTCATCTGACTATAACGCATCCACATTCCACATGTATATATAGTTCTCTCCTTGAGCTATCGTGTTTACGTCTTTATTTTTTTTACCCCTGGTGACCTCACATGACCTCTGACCTCCACCACAAACAATAAGGTTCTTCCAGTCTTAATATGAAAAATTTATGTCCCAAGTATGAAAAGAATCCACCATTCCTATCTCGAGATATCGTGTTTACAAGGTTTTAGTGTTTGACCACTGGTGACCTCATATAACATTTGACCTCTACAAAAACAGTCAGGCGCGGATTCCGACATTTCGAAAAGGGGGGGGGGGGCTGACAGCCCCCTTTAATATTCTCTTAGATTAACATTATACTAATTTTCGCGTATTTGTTATTGTTGATGTGGCGAAAAAGGGGGGGGGGTTGAGGCCGGGAAAGCCCTCCCTTGGATCCTCGCCTGACATTAGAGTTCTTCCTCTTAGTAAGATAAATCCATCAATTAAATATGAGAAGTGTCCACCATTCCTATCTTAAGATATTTTATTTACGAGCAATTTCCAAGGTTTTATAGTTTTTTACCCGGTGACCTCCGATAACCTCTGATCTCTACCAAAACAAAAGGAAAGGGATTCATCTCCTGACGATAAGGCATTCACATTCCAAATATGAAAAGTATCCATGCATCCTACCTTGAGATCTCATTTTACAAGGTGTTTAGTTTTTTACCTCTGGTGACCTTACATGACCGCTGACCTCCACCCAAAACAATAGGGTTCTTTCTCTCAATATGATAAATCCATGTACCAAGTATGAAGCGTATCCGTCATTCCTATCTTGAGATATCGTGTTTACAAGCTGAACGTCACAAACAAACACACAAGGCACAAACACACATACGCAAGGAATCAAGGAAGTGAAAAATATCTCACATTACACTACAGGTCATCTGGTACCCAATTTTTCCTGGGCCCTTATGTAAGCCACGGATCCCTTGCTTCTGGGGGTTTGCGATTAGAGCTGAAGTAGATCTGGTCAAGGTCACCCCCTACACACATACTTTTGAGAATCTGTCGATGCCCTTGAAAGAGACATGTCAACATTTCCTTCCTAGAGATATAGTGTTCACCAGATTTCTTAGTTAACTCTCTGGTTACCTCAAATGACCTTTGACATCCACCAAAAAGAGTACTATTGGAAGCATACCCTCATTGTACACCGTAGTGACCTCACATGTTACAAGGGACATGCCGAATTAAAATTAAATTCGTGGTGCTTTTCAAAACAAAAGAGAAAGAAATAAAGAAATACTGAAAAAATCTGTTTTAAGATAACCAAATGTTCTTTCACATCTATTACTACCCCGCGGAGCAGACGAAGTTTCTTCTTTCAGCTCATCGCGGCGAAAAAACCAAGGAGGGGCGGCACCCACAGAGGCGCTACGCAGGTTAATCTATTGCTTGATTTAACTGTTTTGTCGGGCAGATGGAGCGGATACAGAAATAAGCAGCGTGATATTGGTCCGACAGGGGTCATCCATCTGTACTATTTTTAAACATCTTTTGGAGGGGCTCTTCGCCCTTACTTATAATCGATTCATGCGTGGTGAATGTTCATTAGGGTTAGTGCACTTACAATGAAAAAGTATTCTGAACTATCACCTGTTTGTTGTCTTCCCCTTTGGTCATATCTACTTCCCTCTCGATCATTTCCGGCACTGTACACTGTTTGTCTAAATTCTCGTTCAACAAGAGTAAAATTAGGAATTTGTTGAAGTGCTTGGGTGTTTCATCTGGAGGTTAGCGACAGGATGCATGCTGGTTCCCCTTTTTGTAATTATTCAACAGCTTCATGGGGGCTTTTGTCCATGGACTCCTACCGAGTTCAAGTGTTACCCTTGAATCTCACCGGCGACATAAAACTGCCCCATTTACTACAAGCGGTCCAGGAGAGCTCGAATGGGGCCTCTGTTACGAAGACGAAACATCAGGGGTGGCGCCAGGTAGGGACAAGGGACAAGGTAGGGGATTTGCCTTTTACCCCTTCCCCGTCGGGAAAGGTTTCCCCCGATCGGAGAATTTTTCCAGTTTCGTCGGGGAGACTTGTTAAAATAAAGAATGTAGTCCCCCGACGGCGACGAGTTGCCAACGAAGGTTTCATGGGCGTCAATCCTGGGGGGACGGGGGGACAGGCCCCCCACATTTCGATGGGTGGGGGACACAATATCAAATGCCCCCCTCCCACATTTGCGTAAAAGAGTAGTGTCGTGGCTCTATTTGACTGGCTTTTTGAGAGGCATGTAGGTTTGTTGGGCAATGGTTAAGAGTCTCGATGCAGATTCTGAATGCAAATTTCGTCAGGGAAATCTTATTTAATGACAAAATTTCAGCCGCTTGGCGAGCATGCGTCACGGTTTGCACTCCTTCTCTTGACCATTAAAAAGATAATTATACATGTAACTATTCTGATCACAACACTCCGAAAACAGACATACATCTCCAAACATCTGAAGGGGCCTCGCATCAATATGGGATCATTCAATCACTGGCGTCCGCAGAGGGGAGTACCATTCGGCCATGCCCCCCTCACTGATTCCGATTTTTTAAGTTCCTAAAAATAAGTAAATTTTTTAACACAAATTTACTTCAGAAGGTAGAATATTTGGCACTAGATTGCATGTAAGGACACCAAAGTTTTCAACAGTTTTCAAAGGGGAGGGGGACATCCCATTGGGTCATGGCCCCCTCACTGATGCCTATTTTTTAATTCCTAAAAAACGTAAATTTTTTAACACAAACTTTACTTCAAAAGGTAACATATCTGGCACCAGATTGCATGTAAGGACACCTAATTTTTCAAAAAATTTCAAAGGGGAGGGAGATACCCCTCCCCTTAGACCCCTCCCTCAGACCGGCGGTCACACAACGTACTGCATGCCCCCTCCCCCTTGAGAGAAATCCTGGGTACGCCAATGCATTCAGTCTAATTTGTAGCATGATGTGGAAGGTTGAAAGTACGTTGTTGCCGTTAAACATTTTTCAAAAATTTTTACCCAGCGCCGAAGCCATTATCGGTATAGATGGTGATTGTTAATACACTTACGACTAAAAAGCATTCTGAAAACGCCCTTGCTAGTCCTTCATACCTTTGCTATACTACGATCAGCTCCAAAACTATACCAAAGATAGCTCCATTTTGCATCTAAGCAGCCTTAAATTTACAAAAAATTTTTAGAGGGGAGGGGACGCCCCCTCCCTTGAGACCCCTCCCCAGGACGACAAATTTATGTAGTGACAAAGGAAGGATCCCCACTGCTGTATACAAAACGCAGAGCGCATAAGCAAGGTGTAAATTTACACGCCTCCACTCAGATGGAAAAAATATCCAGCCAGTCGGAATTTGGGACCTTCACACTCCCAAACATATCAACGGGCCTGGTCGGGTCCATGATCTCCGACAATGATTCACGCTGCCAAGCGTGGTTTCAGCTATTTTGGGACATGGTGAAAATAACATCTTGAAGTAATTCCGTGGACTCCGTGTATTTCACCTGGCAGATCATCTATGATGGTCATATTAACTTTGAAATGATAATTCGTATTAGAATAGGGCGTCAATCATCATAAGGGGGGAGGAGGAAACGGCCTAAAGGAAGACGCCCTCTCTTCAAAACCAAAGGGATTGGTTTCTGCGCTGTCATGTATGTCCCCCCCCCCCCTTGAGAGAAATCCTGGGTACGCCACTGCATTCAGTCTAATTTGTAGCATGATGTGGAAGGTTGAAAGTACGTTGTTGCCGTTAAACATTTTTCAAAAATTTTTACCCAGCGCCGAAGCCATTATCGGTATAGATGGTGATTGTTAATACACTTACGACTAAAAAGCATTCTGAAAACGCCCTTGCTAGTCCTTCACACCTTTGCTATACTACGATCAGCTCCAAAACTATACCAAAGATAGCTCCATTTTGCATCTAAGCAGCCTTAAATTTACAAAAAATTTTCAAAGGGGAGGGGACACCCCCATCCCCTGAGACCCCTCCCCAGGACGACAAATTTATGTAGTGACAAAGGAAGGATCCCCACTGCTGTATACAAAACGCAGAGCGCATAAGCAAGGTGTAAATTTACACGCCTCCACTCAGATGGAAAAAATCCAGCCAGTCGGAATTTGGGACCTTCACACTCCCAAACATATCACCCTAGCAACGGGCCTGGTAGGGTCCATGATCTCCGACAATGATCCACGCTGCGAAGCGTGGTTTCAGCTATTTTGGGACATGGTGAAAATTACATCTTGAAGTAATTCCGTGGACTCCGTGTATTTCACCTGGCAGATCATCTATGATTGTCATGTTAACTTTGAAATGATAATTCGAATTAGAATAGGGCGTCAGTCATCATAAGAAGGGGGGGGGAGGAGGAGGAAACGGCCTAAAGGAAGACACCCCCTCTTCAAAACCAAAGGGATTGGTTTCTGCGCTGTCATGTTTGTCCCCCCCCAAACACATACACACACACACACACACACACACACACACACACACATTTGAATACGGATTGACGCCCCTGGAAGGTTTACCTGGTTTTGCTCTCAAATGGTAGTTTCTTCAATAGGAACCCCAAATTTTTGGTGCATTTAGCGTGACGCCGCAGTGGCTGTGGCACCCCAGATTTTAGTGATTGGGGGCATCACAGGTAACGTTGTAATGCCAACTCAGTTAAACCCCCTAAAGTCAGGGTAAATTGTAGCTTTTTATGTGTCCCTGCGACTGTATACAGTTATTCCTTTCTCACTACATAAAGATGCCGTCCTGGGGAGGAGTCTAAGGGGGGGTGTCCCCTTCCCTTTGAGAAATTTTTATTAATTTAAGGTTGCTTAGATGCAAAATGGTGCTATCTTTGGGATATTTTTGGAACTGATCATATATATAGCTGGAAAATGTCCATATGAAGTGAATTCTAATTCTTGAGTAGGTGAAAGAGGAGAGTATGTTGTGTAAGAGAAGGGTATGTTGTCAACAACCAACCCGAAGCCTCCTTTTAACTACTTTAATGCCTTCTATTCGGGGAAAGTTTTTACGCAAAATACGTGCGTGAAGTCCACAGAAACATTCTTGGACTTTTACGAAAATTTTCCTTAGCTTCACTGTGCATTATAAAAGAGCATCAAAGGCTGGCAGACACCGGTATAGGGCCTCCTGGAAGCTCTGAGTTTATTATATAAAGTGGGGCACTCACATGATGCTTATTATCTGACATCAAATTGTTACTATAGTGTAATACGCCGAACACTTTACAACTAACGTGTTTTTATTAATTTTTGAACGAAAATTCAGACGAACTGCTTCTAGCAATCGGGAATGGGAGGGAGGGAGAGTATAGGTGCAGGTAGGTGATATTAGACCTCCCTCTTAAAAACGTCCTCTTCAAATGGGCACTGAATAGAAATCTGTTCAAATATTTGAATAGTTTCGGTTCAAAACTAGACAGATTCTTTTATAAAATGAAACAAATCTAACCAAATATTTGAAAAGATTTCGTTTCAGTGCCCGGTTGAATAGATTCTATTCAAATCTGAACAGGATGTTTTTAGAGTGTAGCAAAAGGGAAAGAGGGGGCTAACAAGCACGTTTTAGAATGCTTTTTCTTCGTAAGTGCATTAACAATCACCATCTATACCGATAATGACTGCGCGCGAAGCGCTGGGTAGAAATTTTCAAAAAATGTATAACGGCAAATACGTACTTTCGACCTTACACATCATGCACAAATTAGATTGAAAGATCCCATAGGCCCCTATACAGAGGTTGGAGATGTACCTCTATTTTTTTTTTTTTTTTTTTTGAGAAGTGTTGTGATCAGAATAGTTCCATAAATTATTACCTTAATAATGGAATAATGGTCATGAGATGGAAAGTGGAAATTTTTCATTAAATAAGATTTCCCTGACAAAATTTCAGGCTCAGCATCAAAACACTTTCAATCCCCCAACAAACCTACATGCCAATCAAAAAGCTAGTCTTTTTCCTGGGAGTTTGTAAACAGCTTTCAACGTTTGCTGTTGTGATTCTCCGGAGTTGCTTTCGGAACATATTGATAATCAGATAATAAGAACCATATTGAGGTAAGGTTTAATCGCGCGAAAATGTTGATAGTTTGAGAAGAATTTGCGAGAATTATGATAGTTTGAGAACCATTTGTGAAACGAAAATGATTACAAAAGATTCATCACTCTGTCGAAAACACCCCCCCCCCCACGGAAATGTATAGCTTAAACGCCTTTTGGGAACATTTAAAAATTTTCAGATTTTTTTTCAGAAATCGATAGGGGGCACCTGCCCCATGCCCCCCTCCCCCCGTGCCGAAGCCATTGTGTGACGGAAGATTTTCGTTATTTAATTTTCTTCCGTCGTTTCGTTACATATACTAAATAGTAAAAGCTCTTTCCCCCTTTCCAAGTACCTTACGCTTTAAGGTAGTCTACACACTTAGGCCCTATGTAAATGTGGGGAATTTCATCACATATTACATAACCTAGTTGTACGCTCGACTTTATGATCGCACCGTAAGGTAAGCGACTCGCGGAGAGGGACATCACTATTTCATCAAGCAGACGAGGTGGATACAATACAATGTATGTTACCCTTACAGGTCTACGGCCCTGACATTTGATGAACCGGTAGTTGAGTATCGTTTATTCTATGTGTACCCCTAAATTTTCTCGCACTTCTCGCTTTATGCAATCCCACAATTCAGATTTCCTGCAAACAACACTAAAAATCAGCAACTTAGCACTGCAAGTTTAAACGGATATCACATGAAGCATAATATGCCCCCAGGGGCGGCGCCAGGGTTTTTCGATAGGGGTGGCAAAGCATGCTGGGTCGGACCCAGCTTTATTGTTTGGGGGTGCAGGCATTGAAGACTTTCGAGCCTCACCCTACCCCCCCCCCCCCTCCCGTGTCAGAACCTGCATTTTTGGCGTTTTCATTTCCTTGGACTTTATTTTTCTCTCAAAAAAAAACTTTTTTTTCTAAAATAAGTACGAACTGTGAGAAGGGTTGGTTGTCTGTCAGTGAAAATCGGACCCTCACTGAATGAGACGCTTCAACTATGCAGCAGGCGCGGCGGAACGAAAAAATATTGTGGGGGGGGGGGGCTGAGTGCAGCAAGACTATCTAAGCGGAGCGCGACCATCGGTTCGCGCGGAGCGTACAAGAAAATTTTTGGCTTCACAAACCCTCCAGATCGCCGGAAATGGCACTTCCCGAGTGTTCTAAGCTGCATGTACCCAGCCTTGAAATATGGATCATATGTCTGCAATTTCTCAATTAAGGAGAAAAAAATAAATCTATAAAAACTGGTAATACCACGGACTTCTTATATACATGGACAGAGCATATTGCACTAACGTCCTATGCGTAAATTGTCTCCACCGTACGTACACGAATAGGCTTACCAATATGGCTGCCTGCTGTAGTCTTGTGTGTAAAAGTTTGGACTTGCTTAAGTGGCTCGGTATCGACAAATTGTGTGAGAAACTTGTAATATTTTCGAAAGAATGCAAGCTCAGGTCAAATTCAACAAATAGAATGGAGGACTGCGATATTGTTCTACCATTCATACTGATATTTTGTCTGAAATGTTGCCGATTCATCGTCAAATTGGGCAAATGGTAGTAGCCCGGCGGCCATCTTGGTTAGCCAAAATTTGTTCGAACGGTGGCCACCGTATTGATTGCGTAATCCTCTGTCCATGTATTGAAGTCCGTGGGTAATACATATTTCTAAGCGGAGCGCCACCATCAGTTGGCGCGGAGCGTTCAAGAAAATTTTTGACTTTGCAAACCCTCCAGATGGCCGGAAACGGCACTTCCCGAGTGTTCTAAACTGTATGTATTCATCTTTGAAATATGGATCTCATGTCTGCAATTTCTTAATTAATGAGAAAAAATTAATCCACATTATGTGATTTTTTTCTTGTTCACAGAAAAGCCGAATCACTGAGGAAGGGTTATACGCAAAATTAAATTTCATAAAAGGGAGAGGAATCATAACTCTTATGAGATAACATTAAATTTTTACCTATAGTTTTTCAAGTTTTTGAACCAATTTTGTAACCAAATTTGCAAGCTAAAGTAAACTTTACGCAAACAGGAGTGACGTCATTTCCTCACATTAATAGACTGATTTATGTATATCGTTAAATTTAAATCCGATTTAGTGTCCTTCATAATCGTATGGTATCATTACGTATTATGCATAGGAGATATTGAAATTTTGCAAATTGCACCCTAAAGGGTCTGTTAGTCAAAACGATTGAAAGGCACAGAAAAGGGAGAACTGCTCATCAATGTGAGAATGTGAAATCACTCCAGCTTGCTTTGAGTTCACTTTGCTTTGAAAATACAGTTAAATCAACTTTTTATATTGAAAGAAACGCGCATAGAAAATGCATTTTCTTTTGGTCTACAAAGAAGTGCCAAATTTTAGCTAAGTTTAAAGTGTACCTATAAAGGCTAAAAATTTAAAAACATATGTTACAAAGCTTGAAAAATGAATCCAAATGATCTAACTGCCATCTTTACAGGAATTCCTGAACTGAGATATGTAAAATGTTGGTGCTTATTCAATTTAAAATGGTAGATGGCGCAATAATTTGTAGTGTCATTCTTGTACTACTCAAATTACATTCTTTGTTTTCTTTATTTTTTCGTAAGCCTCTGCACCTTGTGCCAAAATGTGATCACTTTCTCACGGTCATAGGGTGACTTGACTATACAAAACCTCTCCGTACAACAATAATTTTGCAAGGTTATATAAACATTTCAGTTTCAAAAGGGAACAAAAGCAAAATCGAGTTTTACAAGAAGGTCATCACAAATTATTGCGCAATCGACTATTTCAAATAAAGTGAATAAATTTTAACTTTTCATTTCTCAGCAACAGGGTGAGCTATGAAAATGAGAGTTGGATGAGTGAAATTCGTTTCCAACGTCTAAAATATATATTCTTATAATTCTACACTTTAGGTTCACTTTAAACTCCTAAAATGAAACGTGCATGTATGGGATAAGAGACAAAACTGATTGAAATTTATTTTATTGCAATATTATTTATGTAAAATTTGGACTTAAACCTTAAGAATGGATTCATAGGCAGAGGTATAAATAATTGGTTGGGATGGCGTCACCAGGGAGGGAGAGGGAGGAGAGAGAGAGATACCGTATCATAACACACGTCAGTCTTTACGTATTCGTTACTTATCCGTTAAGCTTCCGTTTTATCATTTTGTCGTGCGTTTCTCAGACTGGACTTCTCCGTTATTATCCGTTCGTCTCCGGTGATTGCTATTTGCTCACCGGATCATTACCGGACAACAAACAGATGAAACGTAGAAGTACAGTACCTGTACCGAATGTTCGACGGACACTAACGCATAAGTAACGGAAGCGTAAAGGAATAGAACTGGCAATGAACGGATAGGTAACGTACGTTTAACTGAAAAAACGAAAAAAAAAACACAGGCAAAGAAACGTATAGGGGACGGACTTAGACCGAAGATGCAGCGTACTTTTATCCTGTCCCCTCCTCATACTATAGCTTAACAAACGTTTCAGCCGTTTTTTCTTGATTTTTTGGGGTGCGACTGCATCCTTCCCCCTGCATCCTCCCCAGGCATGAGATGAATGATCGCGATTCTGAGGGAGGGGTTAAGTGGAGGGGGTGTGAAAGATTTTTCGACCACCGGGAAGCCTTAGACGCAATCTGGTACAATATTTTGCATCTCTTGAAGTCATATTTTTCTCGAGAAATCTAGTTTCTAGGTAAGTAATCCAACGTTCTTTACTTTTGGCCGACTACAGATTTCCAATTTTGTTGCACTTATTGTCGACGATTACATAACAAACGGGCAAGGGCGGCGATTTGTGTTGGCTATTGGGGGAGAGGCGCAGAATGGAAGTTGCCATCGAAGCGGAGCGCCATCATAGTTTGGTGCGAAGCGTACAAGAGAATTTTCGGACTAAAGACCCCCCAGACTGCATGAAATGGCACTTCTCGGGATCTTGGAGGCAGTTTTAAACCGTACGATACTTGATACGTGACGACTGACAGGCATGAGCGTGTGAACGGCGTTTGGTTTTGTTGTTATAGAAGCGGAGCGCCACTAACGGTTGGCACGGAGCGTACCGTTTAAAATGTTGCCAAAATGGCTTCTATATCGCAATTAAATGGTCCTTCTCAGACCTTTCAAATTGCACTGAAGCCATCTTGATATGTGGCATGAGTTCTATTGGCTGGCGCGGACTGCGCCGATAAAATTTTTGCCAAAACAGCTCCCAGATCGCAAGAAATGGCCCTTCCCAGATCTTTCAAATTGCACTGAAGACATCTAGATATGTTACACGCCTCATATATATTTTCCCACTTTCACGGAACTGTTACTCTTCCTCTGGTATAACCTTCCCTGCGTACCAATTTAACCATTTTGTGATTGTTGTGACATGGTTGAAGAATGTACACCGAAGTGAAAATCCTCCCCCCTCCCCTCCTCTGATTGGATACGATACTGCATTACAGACATGTCACTACATGTGTAGGGCAAGTGTACAACTAGAGCTGGTAGGTCCATGCGTACTAGATTTATACACTAAAATATGATGTAGGCCTACTTCTCCGTGAGCCACGGTCGTGAAGGTAGCCATGGAATTCGTAATAGATACCACATTCGCGCGTACGTAGTCCGAAAATTTACACAATATTGATAAATACGTCGGTCAAATACGGATTTGAATTAACTTAATCACTCAAATCAGTCAGTTTAGTGTTGAATACTATGTTTTGCTTGTTTTCAAATAGACAGCAATTTTCACAGAATCCCGCCAGGGGATAAACTGTATTTTGCCCCCCCTATTGTTTACGCTACTAGGTATTAACCCTTAAACGACAAAAAAAAAAAAAAAAACTCAGAGAGAAATTCAATCATGGGTCTTCTGGGATGTAGAAGAGGCTTAAGTGTAAGCTCTGAGATGGATGAAGATAGGCTATAAAGGAAATGGTGAATGCGTGTATACTCGAACATTCTAAATATTTGCACGAAGGACTATTGCAGTATGGGGTGGATGTACAATGAGTAAACAGAGAAGAGAAGACAACGCGCGCGAAGCGCGCAAAATTTTCGAGGATTTACACCGAAAGTGTCCTATATGCGACGGATAAGGGGTCACAATACTTTATTCCATGATAATTTTACACCTCACCCCACCCCCTACAAAAATTATGTGTCTTAAAACTTTATTTAGACGATTCTATTTTTTGGGTCAAAAACCATAGGGGAGGCAAATGCCTGCCCTGCCCCCCCCTGTGGCGCCGCCCCTGTATGCCCCGCAATGAATGGAATGGTATGGTACAAAGCTTTACTTCTACTCTGACGTACAAGAAAGTTCAACTGCATAATTTACAAAGTGATCATTAACCGTGGCAGTCGGCAAAATTGGATTTCACAACACCTTGAAAACGCAGTCTAACTAAGCTAACTGACAGGGCGGTAGCTTGGGCGAAATCCCTGGGGGTGGCAGATGATGACATTAGCTAAGTGGAGCACCAAGTGGCGTGCCTGCAGATAGTTGACACCCGCCGGAGGGCCATTTCTTAGGGATAAGGAGCAAAATTGTGCCATTGCATGTTTGCAAAGCCTTGAAATGATTATATCTTCACAAATTTTCATTATTTAGTGATATTCTTCCTATTTTTGGCTGGGCGTAAGCTAAGCATGCTGTCTGGATGACTCTCTATCAGGGGCGGCGCCAGGGTGTTTCGATGGGGGGGGGGGGCAAATCATGTTGGGTCGGACCCAGCTTTATTGCTTTGGGGGTGCAGGCATTGAAGACTTCCGAGCCTCACCCTCCCCCTCCAACAGGGTGAGCTATGAAAATGAGAGTTGGATGTGTGAAATTCGCGGTTTCCAACGTCTAAAATATACATTCTTATAATTCTTCACTTTAGGTCCATTTAAACTCCTAAAATGAAATGTGCATGTATGAAATAAGAGATAAAACTGATTGAAATTTATTTTATTGAAGTATTATTTATGTAAAATTTGGATGGATTTGAATGGATTCACAGGCAGAGGTATATTTTTTTGGGTGCGACTGCATCCTTCCCCCTGCATCCGCCCCAGGCATGAGATGAGTGATCGCGGTTCTGAGAGAGGGGTTAAAGGGAGGGGTGTGAAAGATTTTTAGACCAGCGGGAAGCCTTAGACGCAATCTGGTACAATATTTTGCATCTTTTGAAGTCATAGTTTTTTCGAGAAATCTAGTTTCTAGGTGAGTAATCCAACGTTCTTTACTTTTGGCCGACTACAGTTTTCCAATTTTGTTGCACTTATTGTCGACGATTACATAACAAACGGGCAAGGGCGGCGATTTGTGTTGGCTATTGGGGGAGGGGCGCAGAATGGAAGTTGCCATCGAAGCGGAGCGCCATCATAGTTTGGTGCGAAGCGTACAAGAGAATTTTCGCCCTACAGACCCCCCAGACTGCATGAAATGGCACTTCTCGGGATCTTGGAGGCAGTTTCGAACCGTACGATACTAGTGACGACTGACAGGCATGAGCGTGTGAACGGCGTTTGGTTGCGTTGGTATAGAAGCGGAGCGCCACTAACGGTTGGCACGGAGCGTACCGTTTAAAATGTTGCCAAAATGGCTTCTATATCGCAATTAAATGGTCCTTCTCAGACCTTTCAAATTGCACTGAAGCCATCTTGACATGTTGCATGATTTCTATTGGTTGGCGCGGACTGCGCCGAAAAAATTTTTTGCCAAAACAGCTCCCAGATCGTAAGAAATGGCCCTTCCCAGATCTTTCAAATTGCACTGAAGACATCTAGATATGTTACACGCCTTATACATATTTTCCCACTTTCACGGAACTGTTACTCTTCCTCTGGTATAACCTTCCCTGCGTACCAATTTAACCATTTTGTGATTGTTTTGACATGATTGAACAATGTACACGGAAGTGAAAATCCTACCCCCCCCCTCCCATGGTTGGATACGATACTGCACTACAGACATGTCACTGCATGTGTAGGGCAAGTATACAACCAGAGCTGGTAGGTCCATGCGTACTGGATTTACACACTAAAACATGTAGGCCTACTTCTCCGTGAGCCACGGTCGTGAAGGTCCGAGAATTTACAGAATTTACAGAATATTGATAAATACGTCGGTCAAATACGGATTTGAATTAACTTTTAATCACTCAAATCAGTCAGTTTAGTGTTGAGTACTATGTTTTGCTTGTTTTCAAATAGACAGCAACTTTCACAGAATCTCGCCAGGGGATATACTGTATGCTACTAGGTATTAACCCTTAAACGACAAAAAAAAAAAAAAAAACTCAAGAGAGAAATTCAATCATGAGTCTTCTGGGATGTAGAAGAGGCCAAAGTGTAAGCTCTGAGGTGGATGAAGATAGGCTATATAGCAAATGATGAATTCGTGTATACTCGAACATTCCAAATATTTGCACGAAGGACTATTGCAGTATGGGGTGGATGTACAATGAGTTAGACAGAGAAGACAACGCGCGCGAAGCGCGCAAAATTTTCAAGGATTTACACCGAAAATGTCCTATATGCGACGGATAATGTATCACAATACTTTATTCCATGATACTATTACACCTCACCCCACCCTCTACAAAAATTATGTGTCTTAAAACGTTATTTAGACGATTTTATTTTTTGGGTCAAAAACCATAATGGGGCAATGCCTGCCCTGCCCCCCTGTGGTGCCGCCCCTGCTCTCTATACTCTGAGAAATTTTTGTTGTTTAGGAGTCCTCTTTATTTAGTGATTTTTTTTTTTTGGATGTCGCCTCAAGGGAGTGATGACACCTCCCAAGAAACTCTGTGAGAAAGTTTTCTTGTCCTAGGTTTTCCTAGATCTAAAATGGTGTTATCTTTAATAAAGCGTTGGACTGATAACATGATCTGAACTTTTATTTACTGAAATTTTCGACTGTGGCATGGCATCTTTTCAAGGCTAGTACGAGGTTGCGAGCTTCTCCCTAGAGCTCTTAGTACGCCACTGGGGGACCCACCATTGGTTTGCGCGCAGCAGTACTTTGGCCTGAAAGAAACTGTCTCTTGGATGCGGGGAAGTGACACATTTTAGACCTTAAAGTTGCACCTAAGCATTTATTTGATACTTTCGAAACAAATTTAGATTTCAAGGAGAAAAGTTAGATTTGATTGAAGGGAAAAATGCAGTCACCCCAATTTGAATGAGTGTAGACGGGTATCCTTTTTCATGAATGGCTGTTGAGGATCGTGATTCAATATCTTTTTCACTGAGTTATGAAACTCACGTATAGGGTAGTTCCTGGGTTTACATTGAATATTCAATATTTATTTCTTAACGTATCAAGAAAGATACTTGAAGTGAAGTAAAAGAACATTTGTGAAAATTTAGCTGTTGTTTCAAAATAAGTTTGCAGCGACTGCTAATGCCCGTTAAGTTTCTTTACCAACTCATTGAGTTTAGCTAATAATTAAAGGTAATCATTCATAGGTTATTTTATCTTAAGATAGCGTATATGCTGGTGCATTCAAGAGGAGTATCTTGTAGGAGGAAGATAGTTGAAACCCGCATAAGAAGGAATCCACGGCAGGGGAAAAAAAAAATTTGGGAAAGAAGGCCCTTATATGCGATTTCCCAGGTTTGGGGGGGGGGGGGCTTGAAATCATAATTTGGAGAGTGAAATTTTAATCATTTCAGTTTATTTTTATCTAGAAGGCCAATTTTCATTTACGATTTGGAAATCTCAGGAGGGGGCAGTTGCCCCCTGCCACCGGATGCTATAGGCCTACGGCCTTGAACTGTTGTCAAATTTACAGGAAAATTGTGCCCTCCAATCGATCTCAGATTTTTTGAAAATTTTAAAATGATCCCAAAAGGTGTTTAAGCTACAGATTTCTGTAGGGGGTAGGGTGAGGTGTGTTTTCGACCGAGTGATGGATCTATTGTAACCACTTTCTATCACAAATGGTTCTCAAACTATCACAATTATCGCAAATCCTTCGCAAACTATCAAAACTTTCGCGCGCTCTGAGCGCTTCAAACCTTACCTCAATATTGTCCTTATTATCAATAATTTCCGGTAGCCTTGAACTCCCGCAGAAGCACAGCAACAAAATTTGAAAGCTGTTTACGAATTCTCAGGTGAAAGACTGGCTTTGTGATTGGCAAATAGGTTTGGGAGGAAATTGAAAGTGTCTCGATGCCGAGCATGAATGCATGTTTTGTCACGGTTCTCTTATTTAATGAAAAATTTTGGCGCGCTTCGCGCACATTTGTCACTGTTTTCACTCCACCTCATGACCATTAGTAAGGTTATAATTCATGCAACTGTTCAGATCACAACACTTTTCCGAAAAAAAAAACAGTAATACATCTCCAACCTCTGTAGGGGTCTATGGGATCGTTCAATCTAATTTGTAGCATGATGTGGAAGGTTGAAAGTACGTATTTGCCGTTATACATTTTTCAAAAATTTTTACCGAGCGCTTTGCGCGCAACCATCATCGGTATAGATGGTGATTGTAATACACTTACGACGAAAAAACATTCTGAAACGCGCTTTAGTCCTTAACCTATTTTGCCTTACCAATCAGGGAGGTCTAATATCACCTCCCTGCACCTATACTCTCCCTCTCATTCCCCATTGCTGGAAGCTGTTCGTCTGGATTTTCGTTCAAACTTAGTAAAAATACGATAGTGTAAAGTGTTCGTCATCATACTCTATAGTATCATTTGGATGTCAGGTAATAATCATATCAGTACCCCATTTTATATAATTAATCCAGAGCTTCCCGGGGCACTATACAGGTGTCTGTCAGCTTTAGATACACTTTTATAATTCACAATGAAGCAAAGGAAAATTTTCGTAATAGTCCAAGAATGTTTCTGTGGACTCCACGCTGGTATTTTTGCCTGAAAACTTTCCCCGAATAGAAGGCATTAAAGTAGCCAAGAGGAGGGGGGGGGGCTTCAGGAGGTCTTTTGACAACCCCTGTTCTCTAAGACAACATACTCTCCTCTTTCACCTAACCAGAAACTAGAATTCACTAAATTATGGATATTTTCCAGCCATATATGATCAGTTCCAAAATTATCCCAAAAAGCACCATTTTGCATCTAGCAACCTTAATTTAACAAAAATTTCTCAAAGGGGAGGGGTACACCCCCTCCCTTTACACCCCTCCCCCAGGACAGCACCTTCATATTGTGACAAAGAAAGGATCCCACACTCCTGTATACAATCGCAGGGACGCATGCTCTACTCTTTCACCTAACCAAAAATTAGAAATCACTAAATAAGGATATTTCCTAGCCATAGAATTATGATCAGTTCCAAAAATACCCCAAACTGCCAAAGATAGCACCATTTTGCATCTAGGTAACCTTAAAATTACAAAAAAATTTCTCAAAGATTAGGGGAACACCCCCTCTCCTTAGGCCCCTCTCCAGGACGGCACCTATATGTAGTGACAAAAAGGATTCCACACTGCTGTAAACAATCGCGAGGACGAACAAAAAGGTACAATTTACACAGACTGGTGGGAACTGAGGTGGCGGCATTACGACGTCATCTGATCTGTCCCCCTCCCCAATCACCAAATCCTGGCGTCGCCACTGAGAGTGTTTAACTCTCTACCAGTGTTGTGGTCGAGACCAGCATATCCGAGACCGAGACCGAGACCAGATGGTGTAGAGACTGAGACCGAGACCAGGAGCAGAACTTCGAGACCGAGACCGAGACCAACAAGGTCCGAGACCGAGACCAAGACCGAATGTACATATTGGATGGGAAAAAGAAATAAATTGTCCAACTTTCTGAATACTTTTTTACCTGACTTTTATTACCTTATGCTCTACAAACGACCTACAGTACCAAGAGCGGATGAGCTCATATACAACTGTTTTCTATTATCAGATGCCAAAGATGTACCAAAGATAGTTAACGTATTTAATAGCTTAACATAATCATGTGTTTTTCTAACATGGCCCTTCTCTTTAAATCGGAGTCAAGACAGCGCTTCAAGTGTTCAGTGGTGATGATCTTGGTGTCAAATAATACATCATAGTGAATTTGTCCAACCTACAGAACAAAGAGTCACAGAACTCGAGTTAGTATCAACTTTTCCTTCAGACCAAACATGACCATGGAGTACTCGCAGTTGAATCACCGGACATTTTGTCTTCGAGCCTAGGATAGGATTGCAGATAACTATGTAGGCCTAGCATATAATATAAAGTTAACAATGTGTAATATTTAGGCCGAAGCGAGTCAGGAAAAATTTCCGAGACCAAGAGTCCGAGACCGAGGGTCCGAGACCGAGGGTCCGAGACCAAGATCAAGACCGAGACCACAGGGTGTCGAGATCGAGACCAGGAAAAACCGGTCTCGAGACCGAGACCGGTCTCGAGTAGGCTACTACATCACTGCTCACTACATGTCGGGACTAATCCGATGCTTAACACGACTTTCATAACAGGTGCCGCATTCGCTTCCCTAATCAAATAATGGTTTCCTTTTTCTCGTCTTGACAATAAAGGTGCAACCATACAGTACCCTGAAACTGAGGCTAACTTACAATGTTAATTGTTACTGGGAAATGAGAGATCATGACGGGTTAGCAGAGCCTGGTACACAGACTCACGCAGTCTCTATTTTTGTAATATTTACCTATTTACCTACCTTGCTTGTGTATTCAGATTGAATGACAAACCTGAATCATGTTAATCGCGACAGTGTCCAATCGTATTACGTTTGTGGTGCAGAAGACCCAGGATTCACTAGATCGAAGGCTCACTAGAAGGAAGACCCTCGCTCCTAAACCCAACCACTGTCCTAACCCAAACCCTAAGCCTACCCGAAGCTAATCCCAGGGGTGGTGTCAGGTTTTGCCCGACAGGGGGCCAGCAATCCAAAGCCCCGGCAAAGGCGACGGGCTTTCGAAAGTGCGTGGAACTCAACGTTTCCGATTTCTATTAAATAAAACTGGAAAATTTTCAGTTTTTGTCAATTTGAAAGAAAATTTGACAAAGCTGGGTTTTTATTGAAAAAAATTGGCGTTAAATCATGTAATCGTCGGGGCGACTGTACCTCGTCGGGGATTACATATTTTATTGTACATATTAGGCCTAAGGTTCCCCTACCTGGAGCCACCTCTGGCTAATCCTTATCCTAAACCTAATCCTGTATCTAACCCGACTCCTAACCGTCCTGCCTTTAACCAGAAGTACTTTATTTTCCGTCAAGGGGACCTTCGGCCTAGTGAACCGTCGATCTAGAGAAACCCTCGGTCTAGTGATAGGCCTACCAAAAATTCCTATACCTTTAACTAAACACCATTATCTCGAGGTAAAGAATGATCGGCAAAACTTGTACCCATCATGCAATGTTGTGTACAGCCAGCGGATCTCCAATGGCCCTTCGTCGGCCCTCCAGAGACGGGCCGCGTGCGTAGTTTTTCCCCAGGACGATGGGGGCATTTTTTTTTTATCTTAACCCTAACTTTAACCCTGACCCGAGCATTTTTTTTTTTATTTTTCATGATTTCAATGGAAATTTCCGAAAATCGTCCCCATTCATCCTGGGAAAAGTTCCGTTGGCCGCGTGTTCATGGCCGATCGTGAGCCGCCAATGGCCGTCGGAGGACCGCCGACGGAATAATTCTGACTGCGAAATTAGATAGCTGAGCATTTTTTGTTAAGAAATAAGGTTTGCGTAAAAAGTAATTCACTATTTTGTAGCCTACGAATAGTTTTTTTCACCCAAACTGTCACATTTACAAATGATGTAGCATTACTGGAGTCTTGTATAGCCTACTACTGAGAGCAAGAAAAGCTACCAGAGTTTGTTGGTTAGATTGTATGGTTCATAATCAAAGATGGACTACGTTTTGCCGTGTTGATGCAATATGTAAATAATATATCAATTAACAGGGGCGGATCCAAGGGGGGGGGGGGCTTTCCCTGGCTCATCCCCCTTTTTCGCCACATCAACAATAACAAATATGCGAAAATTAGCATAATATTAATCTAGGAGAATGTTCAAGGGGGCTTTCAGCCCCCCACCCCCTTTTCGAAATGTCTGGATCCGCGCCTGATTAAAGCAACTCTTTTAACTGGAAGTACATAGTAAACTGGAACATCCCATCGCCCCCATCATCACCGTGACGTAAATGTCTAAAAGGTGACGTTTAGACTACCAAGGGTTTAAATGACAAAAAAGTATCATATGGATTACCTGACCACATGCACTTGTTGGGGATATCTCAAAGTGGCGACGAATAACGGCATGGAAATAATACAACTCAGACCCGAGGTCTGGACAGGTCTTCCTCTAAGCCCTAAGCAATACAACTTCTCCTCTTCTGCATACACTGGCAGGACTTCGACGATTCATGTTCATACGCCTACTGCACTAATCCAACCATTACAGACTTCGGGAGTAATGGATTCTATCGAATAATAGCTTTCAACTTTGGCAGTCATACAACGTACTACATTCTTTCCAAGCAGTTGATAAGCAGCCTAAAGACAAACGTCACAAATCTTACATAACCTACGCATTGTATCACCCCCTTTACACCTGCACAATTAACATACAGGTGAGATCCCACCTCAAACTCGTTGCAGTAACTTGACATTAGCTGAATAATGCTATGGTCTCCTTTGTTTTGTGGTGCTTGGGCACGTTTTCAGCCTGTCACGTTTTACGGCACAACGTTATTGTGGGGCGATTTAAGGGAAGATGTATTCAATCAAATCTGAATTAATCTAACCGAGTCTCCTGGCATAGCCTGCGTGATTTTTGTCAGACGACTGCTACATTTATGCAAATACCACTCCTTAGATTGCCATTAATTTGCACTATTTATGTTCTGAAATATCCTGAAAGGCTAGTAACAAAAGAAAACAAAAGAAGCTAAGTTGAAAGATTTTGAATTCCGTGCTTCAGAACAGGTTAGTGCTGGGTTGCTTATATATAAATGAAAAGTGATTGTATAGGGTCATGTGTCGAGGGTTGTGTGTGTGTGGGGGGGGGTATGTGGGTTGACGAGGGGTGAAACACTTTCCGCTTTCAAAATTTTTCCTCAGATGAATATACAGGTCAACACATTTACAACAACATAAGTTTTGTAAGGGGTGACGGTATACATAGGATTTTTCCAGAATTATGTAAAGATGAAAACATGCCTATAACGAGATTTTCCTTGAATACATGTTTAGAATACATGCTCGGAGTACAGTCTAATCTAATGTAATGCACTTCAGGTGAGTGTTTCTATTCAGTAGTTTGTTTATTCTGGTGGTGGTGGGGAGGGGGTCGGGTGGCTGGAGGTGGAGGATCCCGAAAGGATAACCTGCGATTACTCCCCTTTGAGTGCCAGTGACCGTGACGTTGCAAAACATGGGTAGTATTGTAACTAGAAGTGCCCCTAGCTAACTCCCCCTTAAAAATATTTCAGAACAGGGCATGTAGCTGAAGACAGATTCACATTCAGACTTCTTGCTATGTTACAATCAACACTCATCCTACCCCACCCCATCCAAACCCCCTTCCCATATCTCAGTGGCGTAGCTAGATATTTTTTGTGGGGGCAAATGCAAGTAATTTCCGACAGATTATTATATTGAAGTAATGATACCATCACCTGGCCTGAGGACCCCCTTTTTTTGCTTTCCGGGCAATTTTGAGACTGACTTTTGATTTTCACGTTGACATTTCGATGTGTAATTCTGGTTAAAAACATAAGAAGTGTTGGAAGTGTTTCGAGTGAATTGTTTCTATTTATTTCCGACGGAGACTAGAAATTTCCGACAGAGGCCTTCGGAGGCTTTGGGAGGGGCGACCGCCCCCTGCCCCCCCACCCCCTCCAGCTACGCCACTGACATATCTCTTAGAGAAGGCTTATCAGACTTCCGAATTTACCCGGACATGTCCTCATAGTTTTTGAGGACTTAAGAAAGCGTCAACTTAAAGTTTCAAGGTTCGGTCAAACAATCAAAAAAGCTTGTATAAATGTATTAATTGTGAACAGGAGTATCATCAGTAGGTGTCTAAATGTAGTAATCAGCATTGTCGGCAGTACAATGGGCCTGTGTGCTACGTGTTGCTGCCAAAGTTTGTGCAAAATATTTGTACTAGCAGTGGCACAGGCATAGCGGGTTATGGGGACGTTTACTCCTCAATCGATAACCGAAAATTTCTGATATTTTAAATGAACCCAAAAGGCTTATACTATGATTTCTGAAGGGGGTAGGTTAAGGTGTCTTTTGGGTATTCACTTTCATTCATATTTCATTTTTGAGAGTTTAATAAAATTAGGCCGATTGTTCGTGTGCTTACACGTGATTATTGAGGAGCACAGCATTTCAAGAATGCAGGAGAATTCTTTCCGCCTTCTCCTACTTTTGGATGACATATTTCATGAAAAATGAAAGCTTTAGTGGATGGCCAGACAATACGATTCGACTTCTTATTGGCAGACGTATTTTGTTAGGAATTTAAAAGTGATCTCGGTTAAGAGTCTGCATGCAACTTTTGTCATGATGATTTTAATGCAAAATTTTGTCGCAATAATTACCAATCGCACCGCATATCTCACGACAATTATTAGGGCAGTGATACAAAGAATTATTCTGGCCAAAACATTTTCCAAAAGTTAGCCATACACCTTCAACCTACATAGGTCCATCCCCTTGTAGACTCTATGCATGTGGGCAATTGGTAATGTCCTCTTTTTACAGAAACAAAATATCTCTTGGCATAACCTTTCATCACATGATAACCCTGAAAGTATAAAACATTCTTAACTGCAACAAAATCACTCACAAAAATAAGAGAAAAACACCTTTTAGTGACCATGGTAATATATTTGGTATGATCACATGACCATACTTGTTGCATATAAGAATCTTATGAATATCTGCATCCTCTTCATCCTCCTTTATGTAAAAATTAATTTACATTTTATTTCATTTTATATTGCAAACAAACTGATGTCAAACTGTTTAATGTTGTGATTAAGTAATAATGTTATCAAGGTTAACACTATCATGCAATCTCACATAGGTGAGAAAGTTTACAACAGTTTGGAAACCCCCTTGTCATGTTATTCATCTGAATCTATACATTTAAAGACCATCCAAGAGTTTCTCCCCTAAACTTTTCCAAGAAGTATTAACTGCAAAATGGACCTTCTGGAGTTCCATGTCAATTACTTAATGCATTACTGCTGCTCTTCAAATTTACGCCAATAAATGTTGCCATTCATCATCTTATGAAAACAATAAATACCCACTCAAAGGCATGACATTTCACAGAAGATCTGGCATCGTCGTCACAAGGAACTTTATATATGAACATGCCATGCTTGAGTCTGACTAGTAAAGCAGTACTTTAAGACTCATCTTAATATACTGATATTATGTCACTGTGATTTGAAAAACAAATTGTTTTGAAATTGATTTACTAATATCAAGACCAAAACATCTGTCAGTGAAGATCATTTTTACTGATCAGACTCAGTTCTGTCTACTCCACCAGCTGGAATTTTTTAAATGAAATTAAACTGTTTGGCTTAAGCTGCAATAACACCCCCCCCCCCCTCCCCCTTGCCCTCTAACAATGAAGTATTACATGTGACATCACAGGTAAGTTTCGTTGGACAGCAAAGGCTCAGTAATTCATATGCACAGTGTACTGTAAAGTAATGGCACACACAACTTCATTTCAATGCAGTACCCATGTACCCATTGCTGCAAATAAACTGTATACTAGGTCTCTAATTTTCAATGTAAGGATCATGCCATCCAATGTGCTAGTGAAAACGTAACTGATGATGTAATAAACATCCTTATTACATCCTTCATCTTCCAAAACTTGCAATATTTCTCTGCTTACCCTTGCTGTCTTTCACTCCTGGATTCTAACTCTTCCTGGAACAGTCTTTTCACAATTCACAACTCGAGTCAGACCTTCCAAAACTGCCTGGCTAAAATAATTCTACCTACTTTAACCCTACTGAAATAATGTGACTGGAGTCCATAGGTTGATTGAAGTTGCAAAAATTGCTGTACATGCCTACAAGACTTGTCTGCAAAGCAGAAGTAACTTATTATTACTCTGCAAAGAAGTACAGCTGCAATGACTATATATGCTACAACTACCAGCAAGCTACTCTGTCTAGTTATTTTCACTGTTCTGATATTTCAGATGGTATTTGCAAGCTTTGCTTGTCTATACTGCAGCCACTGAGGGATCATTTGACAAACCACTCACGCAGTTTAGTTTAGTTTGTTAGATGAGATTTAACGACACACCAACACCGATGTGTTATATAGTGCCAACCAGGTATACGGTTTCAAATACAGTTCAGGTTCAAGTTCAAGTTCGGTTTCAAATACGGTGCAAGTCCTCCCCTTTAGTTGCCTCTTACGACAGGCGGGGAATACCGTGGGCACTCACACAGTAATGTTATCTTATGATGTTATAACAATGTTTACGATATTGTAACATTTTCTCTTAATTTGTCTTGCATTCCATATAAACCATTAACATTTTTTCAACACTCCCATGAACAATCACTCACTACATACTCACTCAAGGTTCTCAAATCGTTACCATCTCTAAAGTTGGCAACAAAACACCACTACCTCATAACTTTGGGGAGGGGGAAAGGGAGGGGGCAGGGTGAAGACTGAAGGGGTAGATTTGGTGGCATACATCAAACAACATGCAGGACATTTACAAGTGTTAACTGTCTTATCTTACACTGTGTATTACTTGTACCCACTGTCTACATGTTTACCAGATCTTCACAACAAATTAACGGTAGGGCAAAATGTTTCCTCTCTCCCAGGCTACAAGAGAACAAAGAAATCTAAATATATCTTGCTTTGATAAACCAATTGTCCACAGGTATGAAATATTTTTCAGAACTTGACACACAGAAGCATGGCTTTGCTCCTTTAGAAGACATTTGTATGTATGCAAATGTAAACAATTCAAATATCCAATAATATAGTGTTGCACAATGGACAGGAAGTTCACACAATTTTCTACTGATGTTTTACAAAACCCCAGGTGAAACATACACTATGTCATATGCAAGTTGGCATACTTCTATGTGGTTTCCAATCCTTCCAACCTCTATCAAAGGTTTTGCATGACCCCAGACTTGACATACGTCAAGGTCTGTATGTTGGCACAGCTCAATGTGATGACTAATCCTTCCCTGCCTCCTTCCTTACGGTATCCAATGCTTGCTTCATTACAAACAGATCCTGTATACCTCTGAAAGTAAATTCATTAGCCACTGATTCAGTACAGTAAATCACATTTATAGTCATTTTGTTCTTCCAATGAAAGATAGGAGATCAGGGCAGTTGAAACAGGGGTTGGGAGGGGGTTTCACCCCCCTGCAATGTTTCATGTACCTATCTTTACATATAACTTTGCAAGGCCTAGGGAGTGTCATCTGGAGAGGTTTAGGAGGTATTTTCAACCTCAAACACTTTTGACAAACTAGAGACCAACCAATGAATGGCACCTCACTGAGAGTAAATGAACCTTAAAAAGGACTGTCAGTCCATCATTCAGCCCCATCCCACCCCCTCCAACATTTTTTTATTTGCCCTTGTCCATAGAAGTGTATTTTACACAAGAGTAAGTGTACCTACCGTGGAGTATATTCAGTACTGTATGATGACAAGTCTATATACGCTAGTGACATACAAAACTAGAGTATGCTAGCTCTATCTGGGATCCATATGACATTACTCATATTGAATCCATTGAAAAAGTCCAACATCGTACAGTAAGATTTGTTACAAATGATTACAGCCACAACAGCAGTGTTAATTCTATGCTTAAGGATTTTGATTGGGAAAGTCTGTAACTACGTAGGACCAAAGCTCGTCTCATTACTTTTTTCAAGGAAAACCATGGACTCACACCTAGAAATGTCTCTCATCTCCAAACTGGCAGCACAACCTATAGGACACATTCTTCTTATGTCATGAACTATTCAGCCCTCTCTACACATAAAGACTGTCAGAAGTATTCGCTCTATCCGCACACCATCCCCCTGTGGAATAAACTTCCACCAGAGCTTAAATCTGCCCCTAGTGTGCTATCCTTCAAGCAGTTACTGGAGACCCACATCTAATTCCAGCGAAGAAGGACCACACGTCAACAGCCCTTCTGGGCAATTTGTGTGGATTTAGATCAAGATCATACGTTTCCTAAGCATACATCTGTCACTGACCAGTTTAAATTACAAATCTGAAATCTTCCAGTTAAACTGTGTCTGTAGGTTATCAGTTACTATCATGGAAACACAACACCTTATCCTCAAAATGGTAGCAAACAATTAAAAGCTGCAACTAATTTCAAATAAACTTGATGTGGTTAGTTCAAACTAAACATGGACACTAACTCATACCAAATCATCTGGCGAGGTATTTTTTCTGTATGAAAAGAAACCCATCATTGCATTACAATGTTTAACAAAATAATCTCATTTTTATTTTCATATATAATTTTTGAGTATTGAGAAACAAAAAAAAACCTTTGAAAGTAGGTCTTTTCAATATTACCCATTTGGTCTCTTTGTGCAACAGCTTCAATATACCACCATACCCTACATTACTTTTTGGTATAGAGGGCAGTCTTACTATATCAACCTCTTTTTTAAGATGCATGGGATATTTCAGAGTCTTGTCATTGTATGACTGTCTGTCTGCAATAAGTTATATTCTCTAAAAGAATTCTTTGTAGAACTTTACATAAAACAATGGAAGACAATCACACACACACTAAAACAAAAGCCACTATATTATTTTTGTTTACTTTATAAATTCATCAAGGATGGACTTTGTTAGAATGCCAGTTTACATCTGCCACTGAAAAAAAAATTATTGTTTTTAATTATCATCCTTTCAATTTTAGCTTTAACTTAACTTTCGCATCCTGCAATATTATCAATAATCTCAACAAATCTTTCAATTATAAACTTGAATCTTTTCATTTGATGAAGCGCTGTACCTTTCTAGGTAGCATCAAATGTTTACATGACTCTACCAAATACTTAAGAAATTAAGAATAAGACATAGCTAATTACCACATCATACATCTGTATAATGCCTGAAGTCAAGTAGGACAGCAAGTTTATATTTAGCTGTGAGAAAATGCACTTCCTCCTTCAGATATTTTTTATCCACCCTTTTTGGTTATTATGGATAGTGCACACAGGAAGAGAAAGTTATTGTTACGATCGACTGATTGACAGAAATTACACACCGAGAGCATTTCATGCTTGGCAGACACAAAGATTACACCTATGGCAGTGACCTTATCTTTGTAGCGTTCAACTTGGTCTCATATTTGACAACAACTTGTTAAGGAAGAATAAAAGAACATGTTTAATTGTAGATAATACAGTCAATATATCATAGTAAATATTGCATTTAAATTACTTCTTCAACAGATACCTGTTGGTGTAACCTGACAACCTGCAAATAGCAGTTACCAAATGCCCTCTCCCGCCTTCCCAAGCTCTACGCACAATTACAGAAGTAACATTTCCCTATTCTTCACTAGTAGTAAGTCACTCATTAGTTTGGTTTGTAAGCACTAAACACAAACACCTTTTGATCACCAATTCTTTTGAAAGTACACAAATTTCCCATTTGCTGTTTATGTCATACCTTCATTTAGTATTTTTCCTCAAAGGAAAAATCCTATGTCATTCCATGCTTCTTGTCTGACCTTACCCATTATTGATGGGATGAGTCTGGACCACCTTCCTCTCTCAGTAGAAAACTGGAATCTTAACTCTACAACATTTGAAATAAAACTCTCACAAAGAGTATACATTAGTCTTTACAAGTAATACCCCACAGACGCAGGCTCTTATGTCAGTAGTCCCCTTCTTACACTGCGAATACCACAGTGACCTTTGACCTCCACGACAAAACCTTTGACCTTCATCATAAGGTGGTACTCCTGTCTTCCAGTCGAAGTTCCATGTCATTACAGAAATCTTCCGTAATTGGAATACAATTGAAATAATGACACCACGAGCAGTTTCTGACTGGCGTAATGTAAAACAAGACAATTGCCAAAATAAAATACCCTATCAGAAGAATAGAACACACAAATATTTGTATCCGCTTACGTCTCTTGTCAAAGTCTCCAAAACAGATATAAGGAAGAAATATAAAAGATAAGAGAATGCCACAAATGAAGCCCCCAAGATGAGCAAAGTTATCAATCCAAGGCAGTAGACCTAACACAAAGAGGATTCCTATGATAGAAAGCAGTTTGCCAAGAGCTTTGAAGGGATTTTTTAACATCTGCCAACTCTGAAGGACCTCAACTACTAGACAAGCTAGAAGGCCAAACTGGGCTCCTGCTGGACCAACCTGTAACAAGGAAATAAATAACAGCAAAGATATTAGTAAATGTTTTAGAACAACAGTAGGGAATTGTGCAAAAGCTTTAATTTCCAAAAATATATAAAAAATATGGCTCACACCACATCTTCGTCACTTATTTTATTTCAGAGATGTAAACTGCTGGAATTGTATCCATTTAATTAAATATTGGAAAATAAATCATTTTTGACGCTATTCCTTTACTACACTTCAAGTTTATGTTACATGCAATCGCATACAACCCTTCTTATCTTAGAGATGTCTGTTAAGAGTTTACCCTGTTTCTTACCTCTAGTAACTGCCACCTTTCTGCTTTTTGCATGCAAAAAATTAACAATTACCACCAAATACTTCTGTGTTCAAGTGTGCTGCAAGAATGTATCTTACGACTAACTTTTTTCAAATTACATTCATGACTTCCCTTTATTCTGAGAAGTAACAAATGTTGTTTGTTAATGACACCAGCACGCTTTTCAAAAAGAACTGACTGTGGGGTGGGGGGAGGTAATTGGGGGCCTGTGATATGGCTGATAGTCAGTGCTAGGAGCCGCCATCTAAAATGTTTCCATTCAGCTGCTCTCTTATCGGCCTATCAAGTGTCTGCACACTGCCATTACAAACCAGCAGAATTATTAGATACAAACAGTGGCCATTGCTAAGGTTCCCAATTACATGATTTCCACACTGATTATCCCGCAAAAAAAAGTACTGTCAGCACGAAATTCCTACACTTTTTTAGCTGCCTAAAACAGCCAGGAATACAACAGAAACACCTACAATATAAAAAAAAACCCAAGAACTTTAAAGAGAATCTGGCTCAAAATATTTCAAAAAAGGGAGATCCTCCCTGTTTGGTTTCACCTTCTAATATAAACGCTACAGAAAAGACATCCGACAAATGTACTTACTTCTGCTCTAAATGGAATGAAAATTGCACTGGTGAGATTGCCACCGATACCACTGAAAATGTAAATAATTCCTATCCTGAACCAGCCGGCTAACTTCTCCAGATCACGTAGAATTGTCATCTGCATGATTACTGTGAGTATACAGTGAAAGATACTGCAAGAGAAATTTATACAAAAAACAAATGTTACATAAGAATGTTGTCAACACTGTGAGAAGGAATTAATTTGTCACATCACATCTAAAAATTTTATCCATCATTGGGGGCCAGGTGGCTAACAAACGAATTTCCTACTGTAACATAAAAATGCTGCCATGTTGAAGTAATGAGCAAGGTGCAGTTGCATTCCAAGGGACCAATTTAAGTTCCGTAGCAGTGAAGCCACATGTATACGCACAATCATAAAATGTATTGTTTATACACACATGCACTGCACATGCATTGGTGCTGCATGTTAAAACCAAATTTTACATGCTACCAATGCGTTCTTCCAACATGGTGTCATAAACAAACCTTGATGCCAGCTAATTTGGTTCAAAAGTTGACGCAGGTCAACACACTTCTTTCTAGGGTCAGGAGTTGAACCAAGTACAAATCAACATGAAAATTCCAACTTAAATTTGGCAACAGCTATTTAATAATGTTAGTATTAAGACTTATCAATAAGAAGTATTAACCAGAATGCAAAAATGCATTGAGGTTTCGATGATACATGTTCTATTCCAAATAATGCCATGATGTCCCATATCTTTCAGTCACTGGTCAAGTGATATCTTAACATGTTGGAAAAATAATTTTAGGTTCATATTTGATCTTGGGAATTCTTGGGAAAATTTGCATTTTGACTTCTGGTGAACCCATGAGATGATCTTGGGAATTCTTAAAATTTTGCTTTTTGACCCCTGTGACCCCAGATGACCTTTGACCTCCACTAAAAACGAAAGCATTCATATTTTCACTACAACGCATCCACATACTGAGTATGAAATCTACCCAAGCTTCCTACCTGGCGATATCGTGTTAACAAGGTTTGCAGTGTGTGACCCCAGTGACGTCAGATGACCTCTGACCTCCACCAAAAAGTGATAGGTTCATCTTCTTACCAAAACGCATCCACATACCACATATGAAATCTATCCAAGCTTCCTATCTTGAGATATCATGTTAACAAGGTTTTCAGGGTTTGACCCCCAGTGACCCCAGATGACCTTTGACCTCCACCAAAAACAATAGGGTTCTTCCTCGTACCATAATGCATCTACATTCTAAGTATGAAATTCATCCAAGCTTCCTATCTTGAGATATCGTGTTAACAAGGTTTTCAGGTTTTGACCCCCAGTGACCCCAGATGACCTTTGACCTCCATCAAAAACAATACGGTTCTCCCTCTTACCATAACACTTCTACACACTAAGTATGAAATTCATCCAAGCTTCCTATCTTGAGATACCATGTTAACAAGGTTTTCAGGGTTTGACCCCCGGTGACCCCAGATGACCTTTGACCTCCACCAAAAACAATAGCGTTCTTCCTCTTACCATAACACATCTACACACTAAGTATGAAATTCATCCAAGCTTCCTACCTTGAGATACCCTGCACACAAGGTTTTCAGGTTTTGACCCCCGGTGACCCCAAATGACCTTTGACCTCCACCAAAAATGATAGGGTTCTTCCTCTTACCATAACACATTGACACACTAAGTATGAAATTCATCCAAGCTTCCTAACTTGAGATATCGTGCACACAAGGTTTTCAGGTTTTGACCCCTGGTGACCCCAGATGACCTTTGACCTCCACCAAAAACGATAGGGTTCTTCCTCTTACTATAACACATCTACACACTAAGTATGAAATTTATCCAAGCTTCCTACCTTGAGATATCGTGCACACAAGGTTTTCAGGTTTTGACCCCCAGTAACCCCAGATGACCTTTGACCTCCACCAAAAATGATAGGGTTCTTCCTCTTACCATAACACATCTACACACTAAGTATGAAATTCATTCAAGCTTCCTATCTTGAGATATCATGTTAACAAGGTTTTCAGGTTTTGACCCCCGGTGACCCCAGATGACCTTTGACCTCCACCAAAAACAATAGGGTTCTTCCTCTTACCATAACACATCTACACACTAAGTATGAAATTCATCCAAGCTTCCTACCTTGAGATATCGTGCACAAAAGGTTTTCAGGTTTTGACCCCCGGTGACCCCAGATGACCTTTGACCTCCACCAAAAACAATAGGGTTCTTCCTCTTACCATAACACATCTACACACTAAGTATGAAATTCATCCAAGCTTCCTAACTTGAGATATCGTGCACACAAGGTTTTCAGGTTTTGACCCCCGGTGACCCCAGATGACCTTTGACCTCCACTAAAAACGAAAGCATTCATATTTTCACTACAACGCATCCACATACTGAGTATGAAATCTACCCAAGCTTCCTACCTGGCGATATCGTGTTAACAAGGTTTGCAGTGTGTGACCCCAGTGACGTCAGATGACCTCTGACCTCCACCAAAAAGTGATAGGTTCATCTTCTTACCAAAACGCATCCACATACCACATATGAAATCTATCCAAGCTTCCTATCTTGAGATATCATGTTAACAAGGTTTTCAGGGTTTGACCCCCAGTGACCCCAGATGACCTTTGACCTCCACCAAAAACAATAGGGTTCTTCCTCGTACCATAATGCATCTACATTCTAAGTATGAAATTCATCCAAGCTTCCTATCTTGAGATATCGTGTTAACAAGGTTTTCAGGTTTTGACCCCCAGTGACCCCAGATGACCTTTGACCTCCATCAAAAACAATACGGTTCTCCCTCTTACCATAACACTTCTACACACTAAGTATGAAATTCATCCAAGCTTCCTATCTTGAGATACCATGTTAACAAGGTTTTCAGGGTTTGACCCCCGGTGACCCCAGATGACCTTTGACCTCCACCAAAAACAATAGCGTTCTTCCTCTTACCATAACACATCTACACACTAAGTATGAAATTCATCCAAGCTTCCTACCTTGAGATACCCTGCACACAAGGTTTTCAGGTTTTGACCCCCGGTGACCCCAAATGACCTTTGACCTCCACCAAAAATGATAGGGTTCTTCCTCTTACCATAACACATTGACACACTAAGTATGAAATTCATCCAAGCTTCCTAACTTGAGATATCGTGCACACAAGGTTTTCAGGTTTTGACCCCTGGTGACCCCAGATGACCTTTGACCTCCACCAAAAACGATAGGGTTCTTCCTCTTACTATAACACATCTACACACTAAGTATGAAATTTATCCAAGCTTCCTACCTTGAGATATCGTGCACACAAGGTTTTCAGGTTTTGACCCCCAGTAACCCCAGATGACCTTTGACCTCCACCAAAAATGATAGGGTTCTTCCTCTTACCATAACACATCTACACACTAAGTATGAAATTCATTCAAGCTTCCTATCTTGAGATATCATGTTAACAAGGTTTTCAGGTTTTGACCCCCGGTGACCCCAGATGACCTTTGACCTCCACCAAAAACAATAGGGTTCTTCCTCTTACCATAACACATCTACACACTAAGTATGAAATTCATCCAAGCTTCCTACCTTGAGATATCGTGCACAAAAGGTTTTCAGGTTTTGACCCCCGGTGACCCCAGATGACCTTTGACCTCCACCAAAAACAATAGGGTTCTTCCTCTTACCATAACACATCTACACACTAAGTATGAAATTCATCCAAGCTTCCTAACTTGAGATATCGTGCACACAAGGTTTTCAGGTTTTGACCCCTGGTGACCCCAGATGACCTTTGACCTCCACCAAAAACAATAGGGTTCTTCCTCTTACCATAACACATCTACACACTAAGTATGAAATTCATCCAAGCTTCCTAACTTGAGATATCGTGCACACAAGGTTTTCAGGTTTTGACCCCCGGTGACCCCAGATGACCTTTGACCTCCACCAAAAACGATAGGGTTCTTCCTCTTAATATGGGGCATCTATGTACCAAGTTTGAAATCTGTCGGAGTTTCTCTTCTTGAGATATCGCGCACACAAGCTAAGCGTCACAAACACACACACACACACACACACACACACACACACACACACACACATACATACACACATACATACACACATACGCCATCATGACCGCATAGGTTTCTCTTTCATCGAAACCAATAAATTGTAATAGACTACAGTAGCCATGTGGATAGAACTAAACACTTATCAAAGCTGCATTTTCACCTTCTGTTCATTATCAAGACAGATATCTTACCGTATGTTGGTAGCAGGAGAACAAGCAGAAACAAACAGTAAGCTTTTGTGCACTACACTGTTGCACAAGTCAGGTTTGTATACATACATGTAATATTTATCATGTGACGATCACCTTTAATGCCTTTCTGCAATGATGGAGGATTCATCATGTTTTCCAAATACTTAATCCCTACTGTCTCACATACAGAATAGCCCCCTGTGGGCTGGGGGTTGTAGAATATGCCCACGGTATTCCCCGCCTGTCGTAAGAGGCGACTAAAGTGGAGGACTTGCACCATATTTAAACTTTACTTGACACTATACAACACATTTGTGTTGGTGTGTCGTTAAATTTCATCTAACTAACACATACAGAATAGCTGTCAAATCCTAGCTTTACTTTATGCTAGCAAACAACACAAAGGGATCAGAATTTCTGTTGATTTGTACTCATGAAGAAGTGACAGACATAAGACCAGTGGAGTGGATGTGCGATGGAGGGGGGGGATGGGGGAGGAGGGGGAAGAATGAAGTTGGGTTTACCCGGCATGCATGAAGATGGAGAGCCAGAGACGGTAGAACTGATCAGGGTAGTCGGTGTTGACAAAGTTTAACAAGCCACAAATGTCATCTAGGCAGTCAACCTGCAGAATGGGAAAAGAGAAAGCATGAGATCATTGTTAACCAGACATATCAACAACAGACTGCCATCAGGGTTTGTACACTCCTGAACAAGAAAAAAATCCAGCACCTTTTACAAACCCTCCAACCATCAAAATATTGTCTCATGTCTCACCACACCTTGACAGCAGTTTGGAGAAAAGTTTTACATTTTACATGATAGGGAAGATGATTATAAAATAATACTGTAAAATTTTTTGAACAATATTCTATACATGAATATTAAAGGGGCTCAGTGAGTTGATATGGATAACTTAATGAGAGTGTTGAAGGGTACTACCACAAGTCAATGCTTATAATTAGCATAATTAGTTATGTTTCATATCCAATAGTTACGGGAAAAGTTCAAATTTTGAATTTTGTGGTGTTCTGACTTGTAACGGTTTTGTGCATAATTTGGGAAAATGTGTCTGGTCACGAATTTTTGAAAACCGAATTGAGCCGTTAAGTACTCACTCATAAAACAATTCTTTGTATGTAGGATATGGGGATTGTCTAAGTTTGACCATTTGTCATTGGTATGTGAAGAAAACTTAACAGGTTTGGAAAAATTTGTTGAATTTCATGAACCAACTCAATGAGCCGCTTTAACAACTTTCCATGAAATATGCCAAATATAACACAATCCAAGTACATTCAAGGCCTTCAACAGGCCCTCTACAATTGCAACATCTTCAAAATTTTTAACGCTGCAAACAAGCCCTGACAGATTTACAAAAGGTCTTCTAACCACGGATGAGTAACCACTAAACCTAATGGATAATGCCCTTTGAAAATACAGAAAAAACTCTTGCCATATAAACTGAAATTTTATAGGGCAAATTCACAAATCTTGATTTTCAACTCAATCTTTTTGACAAGGAAACAAGACAGAGTGATAGATGTCTAAAATCACTTCATCTGAAATGAATACGGGAATAGGAGAGGAAATGGCATCAATTTTCATATGAAGTAGTTTGCACAAATGAATATCAGTGTCAATGGTCTCTCATACAAGGTTAGATAAAATGTAATCCAGAGAAAACACCACAGATGGAAGTAATATGTGATGAAACAAAAACTTGAGTCATAATGAAAGAAAACTGATAAATGGATGCACCAAAAGTCAGTGAATGTAAGTATGAAGGGCTCAACTCAGAGAGTAGTACATATAACATTTGAAAAGATATTTTATCTCTTACACAGGACGTGACTCAAGGGATGTGTACTGATAAAGGAAACTGTCTTCTTTTAAAACCTGAAGTATTATTCCTTTTGTATTTGACACATGTTGCTACTAAGAAGTTAGTCTACATCCAGCCAAGGAGAAGTGACATACAGCTTGGCCAACTGTACACTGAAGTTGGAGTTAGATGAGGTTTTACGGCTCAGTCTCTCACCAATTGGTTTAAGTCGGGCCTGCCACAGCCCTTTTTCCAGTTGTGGCTCACTGACTTGTTTTCCCTACTCCATTGCTGTACACTGGACTCATAACAATCCTACACTACATTTGACAATGGCAGAAGGAAGGAGGGATGACATATTCACCATTTCAGTACTTAAAATTTACTTTATACTAAGCAATCCAGCAAGCAGATACTGTGTGTATCTTTTAATGTTTTAGTTTGGTTTATTAAGTCCCAGAATGTAGAGTACACAGACCTAAAAGCACAAACAGCCACTGGCATAAAGAGATCTATGAACGTAACTTGAGGCTATAGATCAGTGGAGGCGATAAGAATCAAGAGTGGGGGTGGGGCAGGGGGAGAGGGCATTTGAAAAAAATGAGATAATAAATTTAATCCAGGCTTAAAAATACATCAAGTGTTTTCCTTTAGCAGAACTTCCAAATTAGTATGCAATAAATTGGAGATAAAATGGAGTCAACAAGTCGAGTAGGTCTAACTTTCCCTCTTTAGGTTTAGTACAAAGTTGGTGAATTATGTCATCTGCACGATGCTAGGAAATTGCATTTAAAAGTGTTGCATTTCAAAATTTTCCTTGTGAGGACCCCCATGATGAAGTGATTCATGCTACCACATGGTCACTAATGATGTCACAATGAATAGTGCTGAACAGAAGGTAACACTTTAAGCAAATTCACCATATTGAGACTTGAACATACGGACAGCATGTGTTGCGGAATGTGGAGCTAAGGTACAACTAACTGTGTTAAAAGTCAATTTTAGTGGAAAAGTTCCCAGTCTCTGAAGTGGTGTCTTGGTCTCGGAAGAGGTCTCAGTCTCGGATATTGAGGTTTGGACCACAACACTGTTTCATACACATTGCCTAAAAGTAGCAGTTGCTTCACAGCCATGCATGATATAACAAAAGCTCGGCTGAGTACTTGAGCTAGAGACCAGATAAAATCCTGGAAGTGACTGTCCATCTAAGGAGGGCAACTCATGGGAGACTACTCCTGCCGGGAAAGAATGCTTTTTTGTAAGTCAGAGAAACTGAAATAAGGGGAGATGTTTAGATGTTGCTTTTCTAGTCTTTGGAATAAGGAAGTCTGCTCTATTAATCTCCACCCTTTTCCTTCAAGACTTGTAACTTACTGCATAAGTGGATTTGTGGCAACAGCTGTCAAATTAATCATGTGTATTAGCTTGCAGGAAACGACTTGAAGGGTGTAACAACTTTGCAACCAGAGATTATCTGAATCCCTTAAAAAACCATCAAAAATCATTAATTATGTTTTGAAATAATAATTTTGTTATTTCTTTCATTAGTAAAGCAGCAAAGACGGGAATAACCTCACCACAGATTCTGCAAATAGTATCCATGAGATTGTTGTTCAAGTTGCTTTCACATTTGATGATTCCCAGCTACAAAAATACTTCCCTGTTCCTATTACTTTTTACAATTTAATTGTGCAATGAAGACATAATTACACAAACTTTGATAAACAGATTGTAAAAGGTTCACTTCATTTACCAAACAACGACTAAAAGTATGTGTCAATGGGTTCTGTACGCGTACCCATACCCACAGGTCAGTGGTTCCCAACAGGGCGGTATCGCCTCCTGGAGGCTTTTTCGCAACCGGGGGGGGGGGGGGGGGGGATAAGAGCCAAGGGGCAGCAGTGGGGGCACTGAAACATATCATAAACAAGTTGATAAACACAAGAGTAGCCTAGGCTAGCCTCTATCATGAACGGACCTGTCAACATACAGTTGCCACTACCACTACAGACCAGTGATTCTGAACGTACAATGACTGAGTCACTATCATATAATACACATAGATCTAAGGGCACAGAGCAGCCTCTATGATAAACAGATCTGTGAACACAGAGTATACATAAGCCTCAATTATCAACAAACCTGTGAACATAGAGTAGCCTCTGTGATAAACAGATCTATGGCCATAGAGCAGCCTCTATGATAAACAGATCTATGGGCATTGAGCAGCCTCTATGATAAACAGGTCTGTGAACACAGAGTATACATTAGCTTCAGTTATAAACAAACCTGTGAACACAGAGTACCCTCTATGATAAACAGATCTATGGGCATAGTGCAGCCTCTATCATAAACAGGTCTGTGAACACAGAGTATACATGAGCCTCAATTTTAAACAAACCTATGAACATAGAGTAGCCTCTATGATAAACCGATCTATGGGCACAGAGCAGCCTCTATGATAAACAGATCTATGGGCATAGAGTAGCCTCTATGATAAACAGATCTGTAAACACAGAGTATACATGAGCCTCAATTATAAACAAACCTGTGAACATAGAGTAGCCTCTTCATGGAAGAATCCGTTGACAAAGTCACAGTATTCCCGGCTGACAATGTGGCACTCTCCCTGAATGCCAATACAGCAGGGTCTGCCTGTTATAGTACAGGTGGTGTGAGGAAACTTAGGATTGCTGGGAAACTCTTTACAAATCTGAAGAAAAAAAATGCAGTCAGTATAGGTATTTCCAATAACACAAACAGATAGAATTGAGGTAATTCTGATAAATGAAACTTCAATCAATGAGAATGGATTTACACTCTATCCAAGTCTCCCTAACTGCTGGATTTGACCTCAAAACAGCAATTTACCCTAAACAAGACTTAACATATAAGGAATCAACTTCTTGATTCTGTAAAATATTCTTAAATGGTAATTTAATTTTAATTATATCATTCACTGTCATTTACCTGTAAATGTTGAATTCTGACAACTATCACTTTTTCATAACAACCTGAAAATGAACTCTCCTCGCAAATGTAAAAACAATAACATGTCACTAGCAGTTGTCTTTAACAGATCTGAGGTTTGATACTATGCAGACCCTCTACACATAACAAATCAAAACCATAGCCAACATCCTTCTGTCAAAGCAACCCACTCCACATGTTCTTAACAATCTTCCTTGTTTAATGGGAAGTAAACTGCATGGCTAACATATACTTAAGTAGTGGTGGTGATGATACAAGCTTAAGCTTCACATTTGGCCTCAATATTTTCCTCTTAAGTTTAGTAGAGCTAGCATGAGAACTTAGGCTGCTTGCATTGAGGGAAAGTAATACTGTGTAGTGTCATTAACTGGCTCAGCTGATAACCACTTTGTCTTGAACCAAATTCAACGGGCTACAATGTTGTATTATTTTAGTTACAGAATTCTTTGTTTGAGAGCAGGACAATCATTTGCTACAAAACTTCTGTGAATGAACTAGTCTCTAGGCATATTTTCTCAATGCCAATTATTCAAGTGTCATATGATGAGATAGTTGTTGACTTATAAGCTACTGACCATGAAAGCAGAGCTTCTAGCAGCATAGGGTCTGGCAAGGACCTGCTTCCATGTGCAAAACCATTTTTGGGTGTTGAAATAGTAGTGTGTAGAAGGTTTTAGTGGCATGCAAGGCCCTCCTGATCAACAATTTCTAAACAGATATCAAGACTTACATTCTATTCTTATGGCTGCAAATTTTGAAAATTGTTTAATGTTAGTGTTATTTTCTTGAATGTATAGGTAGTGGAACCAATGATCATTTTTTTTCATGTGATCATTCAATGCACTTCTTGAGCCCAGAACACTTGGCATGGACACTAAAACAGGTTGATATTCTTTTTACAGTAAGACAGAATAATTTCGAGTTTGTTAGCAACATGGTGACTGTCATTAAATTTATAAGTAAGCTAATTTGCAGAAGAGCAACAATTTTGACCATTTTCTACCTTTGTCATTTCACACATGGTTTTTAATTGCTACAAAATTTGAACAACAAGGTAAGTTAGCAATACCAAGTTGGGATTTAATTATCACACAGTGACAGTGATGTTCTGACACAAATAGATAATTTTCACTCTGTAAAAATAAAAGATGCTTTTCTGTTTTCTTTTTAATTCAGATCAAAAAGCACTTACTTGATGATTTAAATACTAAATATCTGTGGTTCTTACCTCCCAATCTGATATATTATCTGACCATTCATAAGGAGGGGTGGATAAAGGATCTAAACATTCTCTGTGAAAAAAAAACATAATACAGTTTGTGAGAAGTTCTAAAACTTTATGACAAATTCAGAAATTGAAATTCAGCAAAATATTATCTTTGCATGTAACAAATTTTTGACAGATTATGTACTCCAACATAATAACAGTTTTGTGCCTTTTAAACTAATTTCTTGCCCCTAGACCTCATCACTGAAACTAAGTAACATGACAACCGATGGCAAAGAGTGTTTAATAACTTGTTCTGCATTTCATAGATAGCTGGCAAACCTCTACCAGACGGTATCTCCAGGCAAGTAAGGTTATTAGATACGTAAATAGGAGTTAATGGGAAAAGAAACAGCACAAAGAGTATTTGTCTTGTTTTACACTCTAGTATACTTTGCAAAAAATAGTTTTCAATCTAGCCATAAAATCCTCATATGGGAGGGGATAGGAAGGGGGTGGGGATCAGTTTAACAATGGTCCTGACCACAGGCTATGTATGAGGGGAGGGGAGGGAAGGGGAAGTTCTTTTCATCCAGGGTCATGGCAACACACTATGTATGATGTGTGGGGGATGGGCTTACCTAGGGTCCTGACCACATACTGGGTCTGAAGGAAGGGGAATCCTTTTATCTGGGGTCATGATTACACACTGATCTCAGGGGAGGGAAATCAGCTTACCTAGGGTCCTGACCACACACTGGGCCTGATGTTCTGGACAATGTTGGATCATCAGGATTTGGCCACTTGTGGAATGTTGCAAATATTGTCTGTCAAGGGAAAACCAACTAGCAGAGTGAATTATAGAAATCATTTCAAGGACCTTAAGGCTGCATATGAACTCAGATATATAAGCATATTTCTTTGGTGTCCTGAGTCATGAAACAACTAATGAAATAGTGAAAGAGAACTGATAAGCAATGTCTGCTTATAATTACTAATGAATATTTGATTTGATTGGCAATTCCTCCGTTTTGATAAGCACTAATTAAAATTAACAGTAAAAACAGTAAAACATACTCCTATACAGAGAGGATGAGAAAATGCTGATTTGCAATTTTTGTGAGGTTAAATTTAACTCAATTCACAACTGGAGTTTGTTACATAACAAAAAGTGATGAAATGCAACCATTTTATCCCTTGCGGAATGCTATCTCTTAAAGTGATTCGTTTTTGGACTTAGATGAACTTTATGAGGGTGACAACTCACAGAGCACTCTGACTCTAGTGTCTGTAGACAACCGGCTCCATCAGTTCTGATACAACATCCAGACTGAGACTCCAGCTGCCTCTCTTTTTGTATCTGTTCATAGATTTGCTCATCTCTGTGCATACAAGGGGCATATTTAGCCCCCAGATGTACCAGGTCAGCCTGAAAAATAAGTCAAAGTATTGAAATGCATTAAAAATTCTTTCACTCTGATAAATAGTTGTGAAGGCCTCTTGTGGTATGGTGATCTTTATCTGGTATAGAAACTGATTCCTAGGATGATACCTGCAAGTAAATTTAACAAACAATGAAAAGTAGCCCCAAAATCTATTTACAGAAATAAACTTGTAGGCCTCCTGGGGTAATTGAAAACTATATCTGATTAGACTTATATCAACAGTATTTTTGGGAGGCTAGTTTGGATGTTGGATGCATCTGAATATAACACCAGCTCAGCTTGTAGAAAAGAATCTGGTTCTTTAGTTCTTTTGTAACAGAAAACTATCCACTCATACATCCTCTCTTTACTAACTCAGCAATGTTTTTTTTACAATAGAGCATACATACCCTTGATGTTGTCAAGTCTATGCAATGTATTTAGAGTCTCTGTACCATATTCTGCCTTCCTGAGGCATTCCATGAGGGTAGAGAGCAAGGGGATGGGGGGGCTATACAGACCTATCTTGGTAAGACAACTTTGGAATCTGCATTTGCATTCAATTTATGAAGATTTAGAGGGAATTCCAAATATAACCAACTCTGTAACTGGGGATGGTGGGGCAGTTGGGCAATTTTGCCCTGTACTCACCCAATACTCACTCTTACTGATTTGAATAACAAATAGGTGACTCACCGGCCTAGGGCCAATCCAGAAATTGTCTGGTTCCATATAGCCAACTGTTTCGATGACAAGATTGGTCTGAAGTACCTGTAAATACAAACCAAAGATCAGAGTGAGTCAGAAGCACTAGAGCACAGACTGAGTCAGATGATATCAAAACCATACTACATTGTTATTGTCATATCTCAAAGAGCTATCATAGATTTACACCCATGACACACACAACAGATGTACAGACTTGACACAACAGATGTACACCAATGACATAAAAACTTTACACCCTTTAAAACAAGAGATTAACATGAACATCACACAGCCTGACTGGGTGTATGCCTGGTAAAGTTTGACAGTTTCAACTCCATAAAATTTGTATGTATATAAAGTTACCTGAATACTTGCACAATGTATCCTCACACATTCAAAGAAGGTAATCATTCACACCTATTACCAACAAAGTAACTCAGTAATCTCCAAGGAGGAAAAATGCGACCATCACATTGATATTCCAGCTAAACAGGCTGATCTTCAGTACCAGGATTTAAATATATGTAACTTGAACTGGAAAAGCAAACCTACCTTTAATCGTAACGGAATGCTAGAAAACTAATGGGTTCTATGTTGGAACTAGGTCTCAGAATTTGAAGGGGGCCCTTCCAAAATAGTTTGAAGGGCATATTGGTTCAAAGGGGGGATCTCCATAAGTTGCAACACAAAGGTCAATTTTTTTACCCCAACAGTTTTCCCAAAAGGTACGAGAAGTTCCCCCAACGGATTTTAAAGCTTGCGGAACTGTTGGAAAGAGCGCACCAATTGTGCCATCCCGAAAGCCTAATGCCAACACTGGTTCTTTCTCAAAAACTTGTTACACTGGAAAAGGAAAGCCATTTTCTTAGGGAAGGCAGAAAGGGGGAGGGAGAGGAGGGGAGGTAAAAAACAAGATACTTCATTTCAGCTTGGTTGAGGGGAACAGCCCATTTCTCCCACTTCCAACTTGCTTCTGCATTCTGTGAAAACAATATTATTATCCCCCACTCCTTCAAGAATCTGAAGAAAACACCCTAGAAGAATAATCAACCAAATGGTTGACAATATAGTCTATTTATACTGCTGCATTTGGGTGGGGGTTACTTTTGGCTAGCATCGAGTTGCCTCACACAATGTTTCAGGATGTTGATGATCAATAGAACATGTACAGTATTGGTAATATTATCATCTAAATGCCATCAACATGATCTGAATCATTTACAACTGGATTCAGGGTAGTCAAACATTTACTAAGGAATTTAAGAAGAGGCTGTATCTATGGCCAGCTGAGCAGGCAACACTTGTACAAGCTATCACTTACCAGACCAGTTTTCTGTGTGTAGTTGAATCCAATGGGAGCAAAGCCATAGAAGGCTAAAGACACTATCATGATGATGACTTGGACAGTCGTCACCCAGTAGGTGAAATAAGGTCTGGAAAAAAATAGAAAACCTCTTTAAAGACAAAATACTCTCCACAGATAATGATGACAATGAAGGTAGTGAGATGCAAAACAATGGGAGGGGGCAGCTTGTGAAGTCACAATAGAGAAACACTAAAAAAGCCAACGAAAACAAACACTGCACATCTGTACACAACAACATAATACGGCCAGGGTTTTTGTTTCACTGGCAACGTGACCTCTGATCCAAATGCCCATATGACCAACCTCGCTAACAGAAGTCGGGTCCCTTTCATATGAAAGCTGCAACAAACAAGTCAACAGCAGAGTCCACAGATTTGTGCAATAACATATGGGGACCGAAGGTAGTTTGGATAACAGAAATATTCCGATAAAAGGGGGTTTCAAATTTAGGCTTCAAGTACCCTAGCTTTGAGTACCCTAGTCAGCAGTGGTCTAAGAAGATAACAGAATGAATATCTTCAACAGAATGTTAGATCTCATGAGATGTAAACCCAACATGTTGTATGTGTACAACATAATGAGTACAACAAGTCCAGCATTCCTGGGTGTGAGTATGGGTATGAGTACACATTTATTCACTAGTACAAAAAGTTACACTAGCATCAATTCATAACTTTCGAAATATGTGAGTACACGTACAAGTACAAATTTATTCTCACAAGCATGAGTACAGGCAAGAGTGCCAAAATGCAAGTATGAATACATACTCAATACAGGCCTGGTGTTATATGGCAGGCCAGGGCCTTGTTTCATAAAGAGTTACAATCGATCTAAAGTTGGATCTGCCATGCAATCATCCTACTGAAATCAAACTTAACATCAATCTTTACCCTTTACAAAACAGGGCCCAGAAGTTCTAATCAGCAACTAAGTCAAATCTTAGCTATTATGCAATTATTTTAATCCTCTCCTGTTGTAATACCCAGCCAGATCTCACCTGTGGTCCTCTATTTCCTCAATCTGCCTCTGAACATAGCTGTCCATCCTTTTTGACCTGAAATTTCTGTTGAGTACACGACCCACCAATCCTTTACCAATCTCTCTTCTATTGGAGTTGTCCATGGCAGATTGCATGATCTTGTCATGTATTTTATTTCGTCTGATTTGCCTTGCACTGGCAGAATCTGGAATGTCTTGTGCAAAGATAGGTCCCAGGTTGAATCGATCATCTGGTGCTTTTTTCCTCCAACCTATACCTGTGGGACTGTATGGTGAAGAAACAACAGAAAAAAGTAAAATACTTTAACACTGCGTTGAAAATTTCTCCTAACAATACCTATCTTATCTGATGAGTTTGACACACTCTCAAGTTTAAATAACATGGATAGTCTGGGAGAGTACTCCATTTTAGTTTGGAAATGTTATTTTGGTCAAGAACCAAGTAGGACACTCTACAGCCACAGAGGAATCCAGACTTCATGTTTGCTGCAACAAAAAATTTTAGGAATACACAAAGTAAAAAAAAACATCAAAACTCTTCTTGGTAAAAAGGAATTAAAGGAGAAACAACCCTTCACATCAGATTTTGTAACTTTTTACTTTTTGATGTCAGAAAATTTTTTAAAAAAAGTGCAAGTTTACAGGAGGCATTACAGAAATAAAGACATAAACTAAGCCCATGTTCATGACATTAACAGCATTGCAGGGGCAAAAAGCATTAGGCATCCTTAAATATACTCATGATTCTGGCAGACATGAGCGGTCCATTCTGAACTTATTTGAGGCTGCCACTCCCAAGCCTAAGTGTGACATCATCTTTGTAGGAGATTTTACAATAATGATTCACCTGACTTCAAGATGTATAAACTGCAGGAACTCATAAAATGACTGACTCATACCCCTGATCCTGATAGACCTAATAAAAGTTTCATTAGGCTATGATGTATAATGATAACAAGCACACATCAAGTATTACACAACCTGTAATTATCCCAACCATTCATTTCACTCCAGCATCATATTTCTCATGCAATCCTATGGCAGTCTTCAAGGGCTAGACATATGCTTCAAAAACGACATATCCAAACTGGATCTGATGGAAGAGCACTCATGGCAACTTCTATCATTTCCCGAGATGTCTTTTTTATATTGAAGGACATGCCAATGGTCAAAATTGATGACAAAACTACTTTTTTGCCATTGGTACTGTGTGTTATGTCAATACCTCCTTGCTTCATACACTTACATCATGTCTGCCATGCAGGGGGTCATCTGACCATCATGAGAGTACCCAGGGGTGGTCCTTTTCACATAGTCAAAGAAGTCGGTAGGAGGTGGTTCCCCAGGTTCTGTGAGAGGTGTTGCATCACTGAAAGCCACATGTGGTGATGATAGCCCTGACTCTATTTCTGTAAACAGTATTCAAAGGCAAATAACCTTTAAGTTACCCATGATGGCATAATCTTGATTTTCTCATCCTCAACAAAAGTGAAAAGTACAGCCAATAGTTTACATTCTGCTGTGACTTCCTAAAATCTGATTTCTAACAATGTACACATCCTTTCAGTTTAATAGTAGATACTGCTGCCACACCCAATATGATCCACCAACCTCTACCCTATCACCCTTCCCTTTTTTTCTTGACATGACAGGGAGACATGGACATCTCTAAGCACACAGAGGAAGAGTACAGTAGCATTTAAATATTTAAATTGTAACCAGTACCTTTTCTCTTTCTGAGGCACACATTTAATTTTCCTATGAAACAATAGACTGATGGGAAAACAAAGACTGAAAAACTGGTGAATTCGGTACGTCTGACCTTTAAAATGAAATACTCTGAAAAAGTACATGATTCTAGAGTTACTTCCTGTTTCAATAATTATACAGAAATTCAATTCAACTCATAATTCAATAAGAAAATGTCTCTCCATGAAAGATGAGATGCTTCATAAAGCAAGGCAGAACAGTCACACACTGTAACATTCTTATTTACTTTTGATTCACCTGCAATACCTAAAGGCAAATAGTTACATACACAGACTTCCCGTGAAACTATCACCAAGTACAACCAGAGAATTCAATTGATTAAAATGCGCGATGGCGACAGAATGTCTGATACACAGCAATAACAGAGTATCTTCCCTCCCCTCTAGACTCACCGGGGGTCCTAAAATCAATCTAAAGATGTGTAGAAAGCTGCTGTAAAAAGCTCAAAGTCTATTTATGTATGCCAGTATCCAGAACAGAAAAAAAATACATTGATATAAATACCAAGATATCACTGATTTCTGGAGTGGAAAGAACTCAAGCACTGAGGGAACACTTCAATAATGATGGCTTATATTTGAGCTGAAAGAACACTCTTGATTTGAAAAAAAAAAACGTACATGTTCCATATTGACGATGTTATTACCTTGAGTGTTTTTACAAGTTAGGATCCTTCACAAGCTGAGTAGCATACGCTTATTGCTTCAGATACATCTTACGTTTAACTCCCAATCTAACTAGGTATTCTTGATCTTTCCATCCTTCACCATGAATTAAAATCAGAATAAAGGACAAAACCAAACCAGCCATTTTTTTTTTATTTGTAGTCCCTTTTTGCTAAAAATTTTGGGTTTCTCATTAAGGGATGCTTCCAATTCACTCACAAATTGACTTTTGCAAAAAATGATTGCTTCATAATTGCTAATTATCATCAGGGACTCTATGGTTAGTACACTCTTCAAGGTAGAGAAACAAGGTATGGTACATGAAGCCAAGGATACCTTAACTAGGGAGGTCACTGTTTTGTACTTTAAGTGTGTATGTGTGCTTTTCATTAAACCTAATTAGTACATACCACTTTTTAGCAGAGATGCACTACATTATATGCAGTAATATTACCACATAACACATGAAGCCAGACATTTTACAGGTCACCCTTCCTAAGTTTTGCTGTTTAGGGTGTTTGTTGTTTTACACTTCAGCATGCCTTCATTGATTGCTACACAATAAGTAACTGCTACAGTTTCATTGATAAATAGCTATCCACTAGTAACAGCTTGTAACAAAGCCTGCTCTAGGGGTACCTTTCCTAACAGCACTTTTTACTGGAGTAAGCCATATCAGGCTGAGCCACATGCATCCATCATCAGTAAACTTCTAACACTGTTTACTAAGCTCACCATCTTCTTCTTCATCCTCCTCTTTGTGCCTCTTTTGTCCCCGTCTCTTCTCTTCCTCTTCTTCTGCTCTTTCTAATGCATCATTTACTTGTCTTCCCATAAAACCAGGAAGTGACATACTTTCCCTAAGTCCCTCTGGCCGCACTACTGCTGCAGCATTTTCTCTGTCACTAGCGACAGAGTCTATCCTTGGTAACGTCTGGGCTTGACTGAAATCCCTCCTTCGGGTGGGTGGTGAGAAATCAAAGAACACATCATCGTGGATGTCCTCTGAGACCTGTCAAGATGAGACAGACATGTACTGAAAGATGGAACTAAACATTGTACATTAAGCTGTTAAGAGTTTTGGTGACACGATCACATTCCACAGTAGTTTCAATCACTTTTGTAGATTTGAAAAACTAGAGTTGGGGTACTAAAGAAGGCTGTTTGAGAAACTGATATGGTTTGCGGTGAACCAAACAATATGGCCAATGTTTCCCCTTTTTCATCACTTTAGCCTGAATATGTTGCAATGCACAAAGCTTTCTTTAAAGGCATTCTCTAAGCTCCTGCACATGACCCAGTTCATGACATGCCTTCATCACACAGACTGTTATGCTGGAAACTCTATAAACTCTATTACGTTTTATCAACAATGTATTAGTGCTGCTAAAATACTCAGGAAGCTGTGTAACATTTCCTGCAAATTTTGTTTGATATGTGAGCTGAGTCACATGCTAGTAATTATATGCATGTTGACTAAAGGATGTACACACACTTCTGAGTGTAGTGACATCTGGTCTTTTAGTCTGTAAACTTTTAACTAGCAATCAAAGGCTGCCCTCAATTTGAGTATCCCATAAAGAAAAATTTGGCCTATGTTAAAATGTTGAATGAGAACTTAAAAGCCACCTGCACGAAGTTGTACTCCACATGCACTTACAGGTTTGTTTAGGCTGTGATTACTTACAGAGTAGTAAAATTGTTGCCCCTCATGGAAACCAACTGACATCATAGTTGCACTCCACATGCACTTACAGATTCCCCTTCACACTGGTAGTCACTTTGCATACTAAGTATAATTGTCCTCCAGTTTATAAGTAAAGATGTCTATGACATGTACTGAATGACTGAAAACACCAAATGGTCTGACCTTTGTATCAATGTCATCTAATACTGAAGTGTCAGTCCACCTGCTGATAATGGTGACTGTGTTATATCAGTACTTACACCTCCCTCCCTTTTATTCTTGATAATAGGGACTTCTGAAGAGTGCATCCTCTCAAAAAATACTAACAACAATTCTTGCAATTACCTCAAACAATCAATAACTAAGTTTCAACCACCCGACACTGACTCTTAAGTATCATTCCCAGTTGGTGAACAGATAATGGTCTTGTGAACATTATTGGTGGATCTGACTGTCACATTAGCACAAACCCCCTGTGATCCCATTTAAAGATTAAAAAAGGATAAATTTCACTGAGCATGTCCCAGTTATCCACCTGGATGAAACTGAATGCTGTTGCACCTCCACGCTTTAAACATGAAGCTGCGACAGCAACGTGATCAAGTCTATTTTTGAACCTCATCAATGAAACCAAACACGAGACTGAAACTCAACGAACACCTACATGACAATATTAACCCTAACCATGAAAATGCAACCAGAAATTCATAGCCCCTAGGGTTTACTTGTTGGTTATCTTCCCCATTGTGAGGCAGAAAGGCCTCTCTCAAGTGAAAAATGAAAATATTGATGAAGGTGCTTTGCTCAGTTCATTAAATCAAGTAGTTTCATATCTACTGAGGCTTCGACTTGGCCGCTCTAGGCAAGGAAAGCAACGAGAGAAGTTAAACTTCCAAGGTTCAGACTCCTTCGCCTTTTCCAGCTTGTTCTCTTTTTTATGCTTTTTACTTCTTGTTAGTAATCTAAATACTCCACCAGGGTAGTTTTTTATAAAGACAATCCCTCAAGGGGTTTAGCCTTCTTCAAGATAAAAAGATATAAATAATACATACGCTTGCCAAGACTATTCGCATTCTATATCAACAATCACTTAAAGAAGTCAGCTGACTTAAAAGATTGTTTGGGACCATTCTCTGGTTACATAACTGCCACTGAGTATCTGCACAAAGGGTGCTTAATCTTGTAGGATCATGAAAATGTTACACTAACATTATATTTGTCAATCTGAATCAGGTATGGGACAGGAAAAACACCTAAAACCAATTGTTCAAATGTTTGGGGAAGGAAGGGAAGGGGGAGAGAGTAAAAAGTTAAAGTTAATGTTTGGGTGGGCACATGCATGGATCCTTTTTTAGTGTCTCATATTTAAAGGTCCTTCAACTTTTCTTCATTTACAAAAGTGTACAACATACTCTTTTAGAATGTGAAAAATGATGATTTTTGGGAAAAAACAACCATCATTTTTTATACTTTAAAAGTGTGTATATTGGTCTTATATCCTTCCCCCTTCCATACTTTATGGATGCTTCTAAAACTGAAGAAAAATGGGTGATCCCTCGTATCACAGCAGTCTGACCAAAATTTGGGGAAAACAGGGGTCATAATCAAACAGGTGGAATTGCACTAAAATTTTCCTCCTCCCCTTCCCCTACCATACATCTACCACTCAATCCAACTCACAGGACACTAATCTCACACCAAATTTTACAACACACCCAACAATCTGACACATAACCAACAAATTGCATTCATGGGGGCAACTTTCAAGTTCATTCCAGCGCTACTATTTATTCCAAGTCTGAAGGACACCTTTGTATCTTAAGTTTGCAAATTTGCTGATAACTGATAACTTGACCAAAGTCAAGCTTAAATAAATTAACATCAACCATGGGGATGAGTCAGCTCCTGTTATACCTCTACGAGAATGTAATCACTATAACATTAATAGCAATAGAACAGCACCTCAATACCTCACCTTATACCACCGTATACTCACTTGATAGTGCTACCACATGTTATCACTAAAGCCTGGCCCATCATGCAATTCAGTAAACCATTCAATTTCAAAATAATGTGCAGTTGCAAAAGTTAATCGTTAAAGTTGCCCAAAATATAAATGAGTCCTAATTTCTCTCACCTAGGCCTTCATGGTATTTCAAAAAAGACAACAGATATAATCAGACCCCTAATAATCGAAATTCAATTATAAATTTTTGCTCCCCCATATGCTACCGTATTATGTATGAGCAGATTGCAGTGTGGCCTAATGGTATGCATACATGACCTACGAATGTGAGAAGTGAGCAGTCTGTACTTGGGCCTACATTCGTCTAGCCATACAAATGTGGCAACCATATGAGCACCACAAACCTGCAAAGTTAGTCATACGGCCTAAAACATGATTAAACCCTGTGAAATCATAAAGAAATGTTTCGAAAATATTACCAATGATTTTTCACCTCATTTTTCTAAATAAAAAAGCCGTACTGACCATATCATGATCCCCAAGCAACATCAAACACATTTTGCTTCCACATTGTCTGTGAAAAACATTACAAGGTCATTACTGCATAGTAGCTTGTTGACAAGATTCTGGTTAGCCATTGGCTAATTAAACCTTTTTTGATCAGTGAAAGAATAAAGATGAACACTGTAGCTCAAATAGCTGTGTTAATACATCCAAAATTTTCAACCAGTTCAACTGATTAATTTTCTCATAAAAACCTGATAAATGTTCATATAGACCTAAAGGGACTATCTGCACTAATTTATAGTGTAAAAGAAATTATGATCATAATTAATCAATTCCCTGCTCCCCTAGCAAGGCTAAGGAATATTTAGCATTCATTTCTAGGTGCAGGCCACAGACTTCCTACACATATAGACAGAGGATCACATGATCAAAAGTGTTGCCACTTTCGAACAACTTTAGGCTTACCAAGACGGCCGTCAGGAAACTGTGGTTTGTGTAATTTGACAATGAATCAGTCACATTTCAAAATACACACATGAATAAAAATACATCAACATGCTTCACACTGTTCGTTGATTGTTACCAAAACTTAAATTTTGTTTGAAAGTTGCCAAAGTTTCTCACGTAATCTGTTACTACTGGACCACTTGAGCAAGTCCACACTTTACACAGAAAGCTGGGGTATTTTCTAATGAAAGAAATTGTGGGGAACAATAGCAAGGCTGGCAAAAATGGAATGAGGATGGGATCTGGAAGATAGTGCCCTCTGTTAATTGCACTGCTAGGCAATACTTGTGGAGCAAAAAGGGAAATATGTAAACAACTAGAAATGAGAAGGAGACACACTCGTGAAACATATACTTACAACACCAGGAGAGAAGAAATGAGCTGAATCAATCTCATCCTCATCATCGTAAGTATCGGCTATAAGGCTGGCAGGAGCAAAACTCCTACTGTGTACAAGAGGTGGTCTGGAGGATGGGGTCTGACTGCTCCTTAACAGAGATCGGTTCTGCTACGAAATAAGAAAATAGAATGCATTTGATTCCCAAGAACTACATAATTGTTTTGGTGTAGATTTAGATCATGGGAATGGAGAAGTTTACACGTTGTTACATACATCATGAATATGGCTTCATATCAACAACAGAAATTGAACAACTAAATTTAATTCATTGAAAAACATCTCCACCCTCTAACCCCATTCTTCTTTTATGCTAAATTAAATCCCACCATGGGTGTTATTGACAGGGTACAATGCCTAAAATATAATAATGAGTTGAGTACCTAAATTCAACAAAATAAATAAGACAACATAAATCCATAGCCAAGATGGCTGTTTCTCAGCCATGGATGGTCCTGTTCTTTACATTTGAGCATCTTTCTGCTCAGATTTTAGGGTTTTGTGTAAAATTATAGAAATCACACTATGCAGATAACCACTGTTTTGTTCCTAGTAATCTAGTACTGGTATGTTACACAGGATTACATGCAATCACTGAGTTGAAACCTGTAACAAATCAAAAATGTGCTTGCCATTCAGGCTTCTGAAAACAGGAGTACACTATTTTACATGCACACACGTGCCCTGTGAATCATTCTCCATCCTTCCCCCTTTTCAATGGAGCTAGGGTTCTGACGTGAAACAATTTAAACTTGGAAGAATGCTTACAAACAGAAGAATTTCCACATGCAGTCGGTCTTTAATATGCTCGAAGTAGTAAAAATTTTATTCCTAAGTTTAACTTGTACTTAAGGATGACACTTTTTGTCTGTCCCAATGTTGATGACGCATTCTGACTAACAAAGCACTTAACACTCAAACATGACTACATAAACGACAATGCCGATGGGATTGTATCCTAACTGTAGGATGCTGAAGTATGAATGTACCCCAACCCAAAACCACTTCAATGACAAAAGTATGTTTCCCCAGGAAATAAAAGGTGAAATGAAGTATTTTAAAGGATTTTTACCACAATTCCTACTCACTGAAGGAAGAATCTTACTACTGATTTACAGTTATTGAGAGGGGGTACACTTTAGGATAAGAATGAGTTTTAATGGTCTTAGACAGTCTGCCTGATCCATTCAGAGATGAGTGTGACAGAAGTGTCATTGGGAATGTATAACACCTTTCAAGCCCAAAGCTTGTCAGTTTTATTTACAAAAAGCATTGACATACCAGCCAGGGGCTGCAGCCCTCTGAAGTTGAGGCAAAGGCAATTACGCTGGCAGGTTTCTGGGAAATCTTTTCAGTGAATGTTTGCATACAAAGGTTAGAATCGATATCAAATGCTATTTTTATCCCAGCTTTAGAGTGCAAAATATGTGGTCATTGCTGTAAGCTCACTTTTAACCAAGCCAGGTTTGTGAGAACATTTGCCACTATACATCACAGACATATGTAGAACTCAGTGGTTCAAAAAGATGTACCATAGTATGGCAACATGGGTGCCAATTAGTGTTGCTAGTCCATGGAGAAGTGCATATGACAAAGAGTTCTTGCTTGATGGACTAGTATGGAGTCCAACTAGCAACTTCCCATTGAACTCCAATAAAGACTGACCAGACGCAAAGTTTTCAGCGCCTGTACATAATCAAGTAAGTTAGTTAGTTACATAATCAAGCAAACTTTCAGCACATATCAAAGCATGAAACAGATGACTATAACTATTCGCTCAAAATACTTTGACAGGCAGACTTGTATTCAAGTTGTGACTCCAGTCACATCCGTCCAACACTACCTGACTTGAAAAATTCTGGACAATTTTCCCCTATTGATATAACACAGAGACTCGAGTCAATGACTTGACTTGAGTCAATAAAATTGCTCCAGTTGACTTGCTGAGAAAAGAGTGACTTGAATACAACTCTGTCGACAGGTTGTCTGAGCAATCTCTGAATGCAGTGCTCTACCTCAATGGAGGGTAAGGAAGTGAATACTAGTTAAACACTTATGCATAAAAGATGTAGCCTGAGTAAACTTAAGTTTGTCGGGTTTTAGGCTAAAAATACTTACACGGACAGATTGCCTGATGACTTCCCAGCCCATCTTGGCCACAGACTGTCTCTTACTCCTCTGCCTAATGATTTTATTTGAATACTGCTTTTGAAGAATGGTACTGCTTGCCGTCCCTGTGCTGAGTTGTGATGGAAGAGGTCCCCTTGGACCATCCAGTTCATCTCTGGACCGTGGCCGAGCTGGAGGCGCAAACATGACAGACACAGCATTAAAGGCATATTCCAGTGGCTTTTCACAAGGGTCTCATTTGACAGAGAGTAAAAATATTCAGTCCATGCCCTCTAAACCCCGTAGCAATACTTGCGATCTTTTCCTGACTTGAGATATCTTGTATTAAAGAGTGCATGCTTATTTTTGTCAACAAATACCTCCAGTTCTCATTAAGGTCACAGAATGTTATGTAAAGTGGGCCCCAGTTGCCTCAGATTCCTTTTGCTTTTCTCTATAATTTAATATCCTGTTTTTCCTTGAAATTTGATACTGCTGGAATGTTTGAATATGTTTCCATGTAGATTTAGCATAAATCTACACCATATGCAGGGTATAACAAACAAATTTGCTAAATATTTCCTACAGCGGCGTCAATATCATCACAAAATTCAATGCTATGTCAAATTAATGTGCCACGATGACCCCATAAACCTCCATGAGAATGAACAGAATTAACTGCTGCTAACAATTCCAACCTGCATTTCATGATACACATCAGTATCAGTGGTGGATCCAGGATTTGTCAGAAGGGGGGGGGGGGGCCCAGGTCACAGTGGTTTGTATAAAAGTCCGATCTGGGGGAGGGATCTAAGGGGAAGGTGGTGCACCAGGGGTGGTGCCAGGGTATTTTGATAGGAGGTTAAGTATGTGATGAGTGATCACCATCCTGGGGGAGGGGTCTAAGGGGAGGGGGTATCCCCTTTCTTTTGAGAAATTTTTGTTAATTTAAGGTTGCTCAGAAGCAAAATGGTGATGTCTTTGGTATATTTTTTGAAACTGATCATACATGGCTGGAAAGTGTTCAGTCAATTTTAATTTTTGGTTGGGTGGAAGATGCTTTTCTGGGGAGGGGTCTAAGAGGGGGGTTTCCCCTCCCTTTTAAGAACATTTTTGTTAATTTAAGATTGCTTAAATGCAAAATGGTGATGTCTTTAGTATATTTTTGAAACTGATCATATATGGCTGGAAAATGCTCATAATTTAGTGAAATTTAAATTTTGGTTGGATGAAAGAGGAGAGTAGCCTATGTTGTCCACATATTAGGATGGTAGTTTCCCAAATTGAAGTCTTCTTTTCAATTATTACCCTAAATTCGAAGTACATTTCATTAAAGTAAATTACAAAGCTTAAAGAAGATACTAATGTTACAGCAAGTTATAGTTAAAAGCCTGAGGTTGTTGAAAATATTCCTCTAAATATTAAAGAATTCTGAAATTCCCTTGAAAGTAGAAGCAGTGTTCCCAATGTTGTGGGCCCTGTCGGTAATAGACTGAAGTTAGCAATCCAACGCGGAGCTCATGGGTAACCCCTTGCAATATGCCCGGAAAAAGTTACTGTGACCAGTATAAGCCAAAATGATATCTTCCGGAGGTCAGTAACAGAATTATTAACATAAGACTTATTTTCTGAGGTAGAAATTTAAATAATGAACAAATTTGAATTTCACTCTGACACATCACAAAGTCCTATTTAATTGGAATAGGGCCTAGTCACTTGTATTATGACATTGAAAAAAACTTCAAAAATTTTTGGAAGGGGGAGGGGCTGGGCCCCCTGGTGCCCCCCCCCCCTACATCCGACCCTGAGTATTGCTCATATATAACACAGAGTTACAGTACATTACAATTCTGAATAAATATGCCTTTCATCTGCTAGAAAAACTATTAAGCATAATTTCCAAGCAAAGAATTTGAGTACCTTGGCCTATATGTAGAGCTCAAAATACACAAGGCTTGTGTTGTATGTCTAAAGTGAAAGGATACTGAGGTTAAGCTACTAACCAAAATTGCAGGACACTAGGAGCACTAGTTAAAAACAAGCCCATGTAGCTCACTAAACATTTGAATAATGCATAATAGATACAGCAAGGTGTAGGTATACCTATGAAAAGTGATTTACCATGCTCTACCTCATCTGAAACAAGGAAATAATTTATCAGCTATCAAACTGAATTCTGCTGCACATGGGAACTCATCAAAATTTTCCAGAAATGCAAAGCTGTGTAGTGTAGTTTTAGTATTTAAACTGAGGACATTCACTGATTGATGATGGAGCAATCAATCACCTTAAAAATGCTTCAAAATGCAGCACTTGAACACTAATGTACTACTCTACCGCCAAAGAAATATGCATTTGCCCAAGTTTGCAAGAAAGCTTTTAATGTGCACTAACAGCACATTCAAGATACCAACTATATGCATACAAATGGCTGACAATCGTAAATCTTGCATAATTTCAACCCTAACCAATTTGAAGTTTACACATGTCAGTGCAATCAAAGAGGTGTTTCATGTGATGTCAGCATGTGTTATGATTGCCTTCATCGGGCACAACCTATACATACTAAGACTATTTACAGCATGCTCACACAGCAAAATCTAGGATATGACTGCGATAAAATGAAATGCTTGATGGGCAGAATTTCCAAAAATCAGACAAAGTATGAACTGGTGACATTGTAAAACACCATATACAACCTCATGATTTATTCATGAATACTACTGTATGGTGAAGGACTGACATTACTTTGCAACCAGGGCTCATACCCATCATCCATTTACTTGGGGTCAAATGATCACCACCATTTTGAATATTTGTGCCAAGAAATTCCACTTGAAAGAAGACAAGTTATCATTAGGAGGAAAGGATTCCTTCTGTAACAATCAACTGTTAATAAAGTAACTGGTCACATACTATTTGTCAAGTCTATAAAGGATGTTCATTTCATCCACATGCACTGCCATTAATAAGAGTTTCCCAATGACAGGAGATCACCAGTCTTGGAACAGCAATCATTACTAGTTTGGATGTAATATTACTCTGTAGATTGAATATATTAAGCTATTAATGTTGTCACTTCACTGATAAAATCTCAGAAGAAATAATTCCAGGAAGAACAAATTGTCAAGACAATTGACTGATATAAAAGGTAGATAGCCACACTCCAATTCGCAGTTGTCAATAAGCCATGTATTTACATATCCTCTATGTCTACGATGGAACAATTTTTGCTCCATTTCCTTTGCTCATTAACTCATATCTCCAGTGAGTGATGGACCTGCAATGATCTCCATCAATTCCAATGAACCAGAATCTAGCAACCACTTTAAGAGCACAGAATCACAGAATAAACAAGGCATTCTCAGCGTGAGTCCAAAAAAGATGCTTCTATATGATGAAAGACAAACTGTCTCTTGCATAACAACTCCTCAAGAAGATTAATCACCTTTTGCCGCACCGAAGAATCACATTAACAGATCAGAAAGTTATTAAAACATAGGAAGATCCAATTATAAGAGTAATTTGAAAAGGCTGTATTGACTGAGCTCAACAATACATCCTTCACAAAAACGACGGATACTATTTAGTTTGATGTCAACAATTTCTGACATTTTGCAGTTGTGTTCTTACACATGATCCAGGAAAAATGTGGTTAAATTTCTGACCTGTACACTCTTTTCTCATAAAACAGTTCCTAGTTATTAAATTCAAATAATGCAAAATGGGAGTTGAAATGATAGCATGTTCAACTGAAACAGAGTCCCTTGAATTAACGAAACGGAAGTTAGTCACTCACAAAACATTGAGTGGGCCTGACGGGCAGCCAAATGCTTTATATGTGCTCAAGTCACCAGGGCAGAAAAATGTAGCCAGAAGGTACATACAGTAATAATACACCTATGTAAAATGACAGCTTTCTATAACCTTTATGAAAACAAACCCACACTAAAAATACACTTCTCCTCACCCCCTCTCCTTCCTCTCTGCCAACTTCAACAACATTTTTTCATCACATGTGGGAAGACAGAATCTGCAAGTACACAATTTTGGTATATAAACACCTGAAACTTGGAATTACATCATCAACAAGAGAAGAACTCACAAATATCAGGAAATTGATCAATGTACATTCGTTAATATGTAGCCAGCTGAAAAAGTCAGAACTGAGTTTGCTTTTAGTCTTTACAACTCTAGAGAACTAAGGAGTCTTTCTGTCTGTGACCTCTGAGGTTAAATTTGGTTTGTCCAAAGCTACGTTTGTTGTGTAGTAGGTAGGCTGACCAAAGTGGTTGACTAAGGAACTATAACTCAAGTGGCAACACAGAAAAGGCATGTACTGTATAGCGGGAAATTTCCGCGAGGCTAATTTTGGCGAATCTGTACCTTGTCCACATATTTGCAGGGGAAAGAATTCGCTGTTGCAGGCAACCAACAGAGTCTTGTACAAACTAACAAAAGTACTTTCACGGGTCCTAAATTTGCGATTAGATACTTGGTCACGAAAAGCGCGAAAATTTAACCCCCGTGAAAATTTCCCACTATATAGTAACTAGACAAAATGTACAAAGGGGTGAGATAACTTCCAAGGGGAGTGAGATATTTTCTTTGGGGTAAAAAAGGTTACAGACAAGCTAAGGAAATAGTTGCTTTTGCTCTCAAAATTTTTATTAGGGGAAATAAAACATTTTATGCAGCTCTGCCCCCACCCCTTCTTGCCAACTTAGCTACTTCCTGAGTCCGATACAGATTGTTCACAATGATGTGTAGGCCTATGTACAAGTTCATGACACATCATGTACAAACATGGCCTAGATGCTACCTAGGCTAATGCTGACATTTGTGCACACATATGGTGGGGGCACTAGTTTAGCCTCTATGATTGCTTCAACTATTTATGGTTGCCACTTAGGAATGGGCCCACAGGCTGTTGGAAAACACCATCAGAGTGAGCAAGGTCCACTAGAGTGAAGGTTCACTAGATTGGAAATTAGCTCACCCTAACCATAATCCTAACCCTAATCCTACCCTAGGCTTATCATTATCATCTTTTTTCTTAATTCTTAATCTTACCCTCATACAAACCCAAGCTTTCAATGTAGGCCCTAGGGAAGAAAACCTGAACAGTCTAGTGAACCTTACCCTACAGAAATTTCCACATCAAGACCAATTGCAAGATGACTTTTATTACTAAATACAGCACAGGAACTAATTTTAAACAATATCACCTCCCACAGTTTCCATCTACTCAGGACATTCACATAATCAGAAATGGTACTGACTTGCAGTGTAAGTGTAGTACTAAACATGTCCTAACTATGAGTACAAATACAGTGTCTCTAGTTTTGAGTACAAGCACACCCCTCTATTTACAAGTGCTGGTACAGTATAAATTTCTGATGTTTTCCATAGGTACCTATGGTAAAATTTGCAATCTGCAATTAAGTGAAATTTTTTTCTCTTTGTTTAAGCATTCACAGCAAAAAGTATGTTTTCCACTCAATTTTTTTTAGCATTTAGTATCACTCACAATCACAGCACTACATGTTTCCCAGAATGCAAAGAAAGAACATCACCCCAAGACTACTGAGCATGTGAGTGCTGCTGTTTGGCTGTTTATAGCATCGGTATTCACCAAATGCCCAAATTACATTTGCCAAATTCACCAAATGCCAAATTACATTTTCAAATTTCTCCTGTAATGTATGCTGTGTATATTGTATGTAGCAGTTTCATGTTTCGTTTGTAAATTTCTTTTGAGACAGCTCAGATAGAACAACTTCCCAGACTATGCCTAACCCCCGAACCCCCCAACCCACCCCATGTATGGATATTTTTTTTTTTTAAAAAAAGAGAGAAATAAGGGGGTGGATGGGACACTCTTTAACAAGCCTTCTTCATCTGATCAGAGAGTTTATTATAGCAGATCTCTGCATGACTCAAAAACCAATGTCAACGAGGTATAATTTCAAAATGGGTAACTGGTAATTCTCTATATAATAAAAACATTTGGTTGTTTTCTTAATGTAGATATGTGTGTTGATTCATGGGGTACTTACACAAAAGGCTTAGGCTGCAACTGTCACATACTTCCTTATGGGAATACCCAACTACTGTTCTTTCTCTTTCATTCTTTTTCCTTTTTTTGTTTTTGTTCAAAACATTACAAACTGCCTTCTGTGTCATATCCATTCCAGCCTGTATGTCTATGAAAATGCAAAAACACAACTTCCACACCTGTCAGGGCTAGCGTTGATTTAAAGTCTCTGGTGATTTTTGTAACAAAAGCTAGGAGGAAGAGAATATTTTATTGGGGGTAGAAATAAGGGCAAGGATAAAGATTTGAAAAATAGACAAAACCACTAGACAAGGAAGGAAAAATGGGTATCCAATCTTCAAGTGTCTCATCTTGATCTGAAAATCTCTCTTTTTCTTCCTAAAACTCAAAGATAACAGGGGAAGGAAGTGTTGAGTTTGACATTGATTCTCTGTTAGTTCAAGCAGGAAGTTGCTATTTGACACACCCTTGTTCAAGTGACAAGGAACATTAATTACTACTGTATCAGTGCAGGATTTGGTTCAAACTGGTTATCACAGTTAATAAAATCATGAAGCAGGAACATTTTTGATCTGGTAAGGTGCAGCAATGTCATCGCTCCTCAACAAATAGTGAAAATTTTAGAAGTTAAGGGTCAGCAAATATTTAAAGTCACAGACAATTGCAAGTTTAGGTATTTGGAATTCAGTGTACTATGATTCAAGAGACTATACTCATGATGGCCATTCTTCTAGGGTCCTAAACAGTTGCCCACTTATCTTTAAAGTTCTATAATTAGTCATACTCCAGTTCCACAGGAAGCTTCATATCATGATGTTGGCTACAAGATTTGCAAAATGTTTTCAAATTGTCCGAGAGTTTACCATTCACCACTTTGCAATAACACTTATGCTTATACACTGTAACAGATAAAGCAATGGGAAATTTAATGTCTGCAAAGTGAATTTCCCAAGTATGAAATGACCACTTCATATCCTGAATGACTTTCCATGTCAAAAAAGTCCAGCCATATATCAGGTGTTTACAGTATGCATCATTCATTGCTTTGAGTCAAACCCCCCCCCCCCCCCACTTACCACACTGACTGGGTACTGTTATGAGTTCCTATCAATAAAAGGGTGATAGAATATTCTAGTTAACAATGGGCTAGATGGTAGATATATACCAGTCCCTGGCATTACATAAACCCAGTGTTAGTGCTGTGGAGTTTTAATACAGCCTCCTCCAAATCAACTCTGCATTTCTCCACAAATACATTATCAGAACTGCCCACACAGTTACAGCTTCAATAATTACAAATATTTATAAACATGGCAAGAGACAGCACTTTGACATTCCTGCACCTACACCCCCTAACAATATCACCCAGTTCTAAGACTCTACATATTAGAGGCTTGTAACTCTAGGTCTACCCTTATGCTTCGTTGCTGAAAGTTACCTACTGAATCAGTATTGAGGTCTGATACCTGCCTGACAAGAAAATGGCATCTTCCATAAGCATGCAGTGCTACATAGGGGAACTCAAAGAGATGACCCAAGGGTCTGCAGGGACCGAAGTGCTACCTGCCCCATTAAATATTCTGAATGATGTGGATTAAAACAGAGTAAACTAAACAAGGATTTTGTGTAAGAAATACTAGAGATGCATTGCAAAGTAGAAATTTTGAAGACTACTTTCCAGCTTTTTTTTTTTTTTTGCCTTTTTACCCTTTTGCTTTTAAGGGGTACTTTTTCAAAGCTCCTCAGAATTGTACAAGGTTGTGTATTATCTATATCTATTAGGTTCAGTGTGGGTATAAGTTCAGGGAGACATCCAGGGCCGGATTAACATAACAAAAGAGGCATATGCTACAGGCCCTGCGCTTTCGGGGCCCCTCGCTAAAGCTTTGAATTTTCATTTTAAAAAAAATCGTCTTAATATTCTTTCTATAGGCCTATTGATGGAAGATTGTTGAATAAGAGTTTGTGTCAAAATTTTCCTAGTTGGTTAGTGAGCGCTCAGATCTGCACACACTCATATTAACAGCCGTGTTTGTCAAGTTTGAGCAGTGAGGGAGATTGTGACAGGAACAGCGGCGCGCCTCATTGTGTAGGACTATAGGGTCATAGTGTCACAGACAAAATCCTTGTGGCCAGACCTGTAATGCGAGTACAACTCATGAGTACGAGTACAAGATCTCGAGTACGAGTATGAGTCCAAAGCCATGAGTACAAGTACGAGTACGAGTCCAAAGCCATGAGTACGAGTATGAGTACGAGTACAGAAAAATGTACGAGTACGAGTACATTTCTGAGTACATGTATAGGCTGGAGTAATACAAAAGCAGCAACATGCAATTGTCTTTAAGGTAATTCAAAAAACTTTTACTGTCTTTAATTAAAGACTTTAATTGTGTGTAATTGTATCCAAGGCTGAGGGTGAAGTTGGCCTGGTGATCTGAATGTACTGCCTTGCATACAAGAGGTCCCTGGATAAGATCCCAGTGGATATTTTGTAGTCTGAGAAGGGAAGTTGTCAGATTCAGCAAGTTGTCCACTCTGTTTGGCTCAGCTGTCAATCACTGCGGCAGAGCAAAAAACCTCCACCCTTCCAGCCTTTGAAAAGTAGCTTAAGACTTGGGATACACTCATGTCTGTCAGATGGGGACATTAAATGGCAGTCTCCAGGACAGAATTGGGATTGATCAATACACACCTTCCTCATTAATCTCTGAGCACTAGTTGAAAAGAGAAGGTGTCTCTCACTCATGCTCATCACTCTGGTATAGGGTCCTTGATGAGCCAAATGGCTCTTGGCCCTCAAATGCTATCTTAGAACTGTTTGTCTGTTTGAAAACCTATAACAACCAAATGTTGCATTTGATTTCTATATACCAATAAAAAGCTGGTGACTGATAGAGGTGTATGAAATAATACCTGTGGTGTAATTCTGATTATTTCCACTGCTACAAAAATGCTTTGCCTTCTTCACTTTGTCGGACCTTAGGCAGGAATATTAACTTGGGGTTTGAAGCCGAATGACCATCTTGCAAGAAAGTCCATTTTCTACTGCACAAATCACAACTTGCAGAAGCTTTATATTAAAAACTTGTGATGGCACTTAGAAGCCACCATGGTATACTGAGCAGTGGTAATTGGGAAGAAAAATTCAACAGTCGTGTCTATGGCATTTCGTCCTAAAGGGAAACTCACTGTTAAAGTGTTTTATTTCAAGGTAATTTCTCTCAGAGAAAAACTATTTTTGGTAAACTGTAGTCTGCCACAAAACAAGTTTTCAAATTCTGTGGAGGAACAAAGGTTTGAATTTACCAATAAAGAGGGCCTCGTTAAGATCGAGTCCAGCCTGTAAAGAAAACTGATTATACAGTTTTTGTTTTGAATTTTGGCTTGTTTTTTGCTAGGGTTTGTCACTTTTAAAGATTTTAAGATTGATCCAAGTAGCCTTTTCCGACGCTGGTCAGTTTAGTTTTACCTTCTAAGATCTAATGCATGCCCTCCGGATGCAAACATGACATCCAGTCTCAAATCTTTGGTATTGGAAGTGCACATTTGCAAACAGCTTAAAGTAACATCAGCTGAGTCATTAAGGTTTGAGAGCTTGTAGACAAGGTATTAAATTTCAAACAATGTAGTTCTAGGCTACACCAAGCCAAGATGTTTCCTTGAAGATCAATGAAGATTACAAATATTAGCATCCTGGACTGAAAAGTCTGTACTCATCAGTACAATTACGAGTATGAATACAAAATCCTGAGTACTAGTATGAGTACAAAGGTTCGAGTATAAGTACGAGTACAGAAAATGTACGAGTACGTACTCGAGTACTACAAGTCTGCCTGTCGCGATGTAGAGGGCTTACACAGTGTTTTTGACGTATAGATGGTGACTGCTCTCTGTCCTGTCAAACGCCACAAAGAAATGACAAGATGAAGTCATCAGTTACAGCCATTCACACCTGAAGAGATGGTAACGAGGTCATCAAATCTTATCAAATCATATCCAGGAGATTTGGAAGAAAATCTTTGTGAAGAGCTTGTGCAGTTTACTGAACTGTTGAAAACTGATCTTACTTCTCATTTCTAAGCACCGCACAAGACCTTGCAGAGTTTGAGTTTTACCGTCTGATAACTGACAATTCTTTGGAGTCTTGTTTTCCAAATGGGGAAATCACCTTTTGCATCTATTTGTCACTGATGGTGACCAACTCAGTGGAGAACGCTCATTTTCAAACCTGAAACTGATTAAAAATGAACTAAGGAGCACCATGTGTCAAAAGAGATTGACCAATCTCACACTCATGGGCAACGAACGCTAACTTCTGCCCGAAACAGAAACAGACACTTCTAGTATCATAAACAAATTTGCTCGTGCTAAATCTAGAAAATGCAATATTTAAAAGGTAGTGTTGTTCCTTTGGATACCTACATGTAAGCAATATCTATATAGAAATATTTGTCATACTGTCTATCTGTTTAGCAAATGAAACTAGAACAGCAATGCTGTTGTGTAGCTCACACAATTTCTCTTGTCTGTTAAAAATAGGAACTCAAAGAACCAAATTTTATCATTTATTCATCAACTTCCACAAAACCTCCTTACCTTACAAAGGCAAAAGGTATGAGAAGAGCATAATAATAAATGAACTCAAAACCCAACTGAAAAATCACAAGCATGTTTAGGCATGTAAACACTGCAACTGACACAGTTTGATGACAGATCTACAAATATCACTTCATATTTTCTAAAATCAAGAAGGCCTGTAAAGGTTACATACTTTAATTAGCAGCAAGACTGAAATTTAACTGATGTTATTAAACTGTTCAAGTTTGCAAAGTAAATTTAGTTGCACCTACAACTCTACAAGCAAACACTGCATAGGTTTGCACTCAATCAAAACAAACCACGGACTCAAAAAGCTGCTACTGGGGTTGAACTCAAAACAGTTACAGTATTGCAATTACTTGACTTGACCATCTCAATTGATCCAGGAACAAAGTGGGACATATCCCCACAACAGGTTAAACCATTTTCCTTTCTTGTAAGCCAAACTGACCACAGAGTTTGCTTCACATTTTGTTATCATGAATCAAGTAGCTGCTCAATGCAGGGAGTTCCCATGGAACTCCTTGCTTAATGAACCTTAATAATACAATTAGGTATCCCAAAGCATTGTGACTGCACAGGCCACTTGATGAACAATGACTGATGTGTGTGAACGGATCAAATTTTAAAACAAACCTGCACAGGCAGTTGAGAGATAGCAACTGAACACACAACCAAGTACACTGCTATAAGTGCAATGAATAAACAGCTACCTGTTCAGCAGGCACAGTGAACTCAGCCCTACAAAAATTGCTCAAAAACCAAATTTAACTTTTTTATATCAAAATGCAAATAGGCAAGTTTTATTGCTGTATCAACAAACAATCATGTACCAAAATTTCAGCTCAAAATCTCCACATATCAAATGGCTGAAAACTTTTGTTGAAAAGGTGACAACATCTGCCCCATTTTATAACCTCATACATGTACTGTGTACAATGTGTGGGCTAAAAATATAATTACTATGCAAGTTAAAAATGTATGTGTTTAAATACATTTTATGTTTTTTTAACATATATGCTACAGGCCCCTCACTGGCTTAATCCACCCCTGGAGAGATCAGCCTGTTAACCCTCAACAGATAAGCAGGTTTTCATATGTATGCTATTTTGTTAACTATGTATTATATCATACCATTATTACCACATCATCCATAATAGAGGTGGCACGCATCCTTCAGTTGTAAACTGTAATTGTTCCTTCTCCTACAGCTACTTCAGATGTTAGGTTGCTTAGGTTTATGAATATTTAGAAAATTTGTTACTTTTCCTGTTTCCTCATCATCAATAATCTGCTGAGGTGACAATCTGCCCCTAATATGGTTCTTTCACACATACCTATCTTCCTTTTCTTCAACACAAACACTTGTATGTTATTCATAAGGGGCACTATACAGTATTAACCGAAACACAATCTGACTATCTTTGAGCAAGGTTCCCCGAATTATTCATGCTTAAATATATTCACATTTGCAAATGATCTTACAAAAGGCAAAATAGTTTTAAATTTTCTCCATTTGTCATCTGTGCACATAGTATTCATGGATTAAAATTTTTCACTTTGAATTGATCCACATACTCAAAACCACTGGCACTTGATTAAATCAAAAGACCTGCTTTCAATGCATATTAAACATGGTTTCATCAATCACAAATCTTTACTGACTCTTGTAGGCTAGCCATATCTTTGAATAAGCTCTAGCTTTCTAGATTTAAAAGTCCAAAACACCAAAACACTTCTCAAGAATTGTCAAAATTAATCAGCTTTATACTAACAGTACCTCAACAATCACAGGCGCATAAAAGGAACATGTCAGGCAAACCTATCCTCATATTAAAATTTCTGATTTTGATTAACTCAAAGTGTGGTGGATCAATGGGAAAAATCTCTTTACCATTTAACCTTTACTGGTGAATAAATATTGGATTACTTTCACTGTGCTGAATGTTTAAATCTATCTTGGGCGGTAAAACACTGTGACGGCCAAAGCTAACAAACAACTAGATCCAAATTTTACCTCAAAAAAAAAAAACAAAAAAAACTGATAAATAAGCAGGGAAACTAATGACAAAGAACAGTGAAGTATTGGTAATATAACAAGACCTTTTCTTGAATACAAAGATAGAAACCACAGAGAGGGCACCTCCCCCCCCCCACACACTTCTAATTTACTGTCCTAACCCTACCCCAGGAATGTTCCAGAGACAAGTAGCACAGATTGTCCTCAACAGTCACACAGTCACAGGTGGGCCTGTCTTCATTATGAAACCAGAATGCAAAAATGCAATCTTGTGGTGATGTCACTTCACTAGACTTTTCACCATGATTGGCTCCTAAAACATACTGTACCATAATGGGCCACTACATTGATCAATGTGATCCATCCACAGACCATGTATAAGAAGTACAATATCTATGATCCCTACCCCTGAGAACCAGATTCTAAATAAGAAATTTCACACTTTGACCTCCGGGTACCACAGATGACCTCTGACCTCCACTAAAGTCAATACCAACCTTCCTCTTGATATAATACATAGATCTACATTCTATGTATGAAAAGTATACATGCTTCCGTATTTGAAAGTGTTTTAGAGGTTTTCTGAGTCTGACCTCCTATGACCTCAGATGACATGACCTTTGGCCACCATCACAAACAACAGGATCTGTCTACACAATATAAGGCATCTACATACCATGCATGGAAAAATTCATTCTTCCTATCTTGAGATATTACGTTAGCAAGGTTTTCAGAGTTTGAACTTGGTTGATGTTACACAACCTTTTAACCTACACAAAAGTCCATCATGACTTTTTCTCAATAAAATGCATCTACATGCCAATTATGGGAATTATCCATCCTTGAGATATTGTCTTAACAAGGTTTTCAGAATTTTACTTCTGGTGACACATGACGTTTGACTTCCACAAAACACAATTTGGTAGTTCCTCACCATATCAAGCATATGTAGGAAGTATGAGAACTGTCAGTTTCCCTTCTTGAGATATCTTGTTAAACAAGTTTTCAGACATTGACCTTCAGTGACCTCAGATGACCTTTGGCCTCCACCACAAACAACAGGGTTCTTCCTCTTAATATGGGGCATCTATGTACCAAGTGTGACAGCTTTATGAGTTTCTCTACTTGAGATATGGTGTTAAGAAGGTTTTTCAAAGTTCGATCCCCAGTGACTTCAGATGACCTTTGACCTCTAACAAAAATGATAGGGTTCTTCCTCTGAATATGGGTCATCTATGTGTACAAGTTGTGTTACACACACTTGCACATACACACCCATACATATGTACGTACATACATACATATGTACATACATACCTACACCAGGGAGTTGGTATTTGACTAGGGATTTTTTCCAAAAGTTTTATGAACCTTGTCCCTAGATCTGCCTCAGGACACACAATCCTGCCTTTGCCAACCTGAATTTTCACTATGGACAGGCTCCCCCAGGCCATTAAAAATTATGTTGAAGACAAAGATGTTGCCGATATCTACAAATGTCTTCTATTGGCTGAGATAATTTTAAAACCATTGCTCTGTACAAAAATCAATAACCTGATGTGACTCTCCCTATCTAAATGGCATGCGCAGTAGAAAATAAGTGAGGTGTCACAGTTGAAAATATATGAGCAATTCAAGCTTGGACTCAATCTTTTGATGAGTAAGTTCCTTTTCTTTCAGAGTTTTTTCTGAGGTTAGTTTTTAGTGAACCATACTGACCATATTATTGCAACACTTAACTGTCAAAATGCATTTTTTGACCCTCAAACTTTGAGAGTATTTTCCGTGCTTTTCCGCACTGTATCGCATTTTCCGAGCATACTGTGTGGGTAGGTATGTTTGTATATTTTACCAACAGAAAAACATGACAGCCAATGCCAATTTACCAAAAAGATCCTTTTTCAGGGCTTAGATTTTGCAATAGTTCCATTTGATTCCATGCTTACTGAAACTGACCAGTTTTGGCACTGTTTTGGGGAGCAAAACAAAAGAAAATTTAACATTATTTTTAGTATACAGTCATGACCATTCGCTGAAATCCTTATCGGGATAGGACTACTCCATGAAACTCAGCATTGTTATTATTTTAGGTCGAAGTGTGAAATAGTTTTGATGATAGTGAGTTTAGTCAATTTTGTGACCAAAGCTACTCTATTTTTGGTTCCCATGGTCTTTCCGGCGAGTGTATGTTCTGTACACAAGTGTGTGTGCAGTGCTAACAGTCACAGCATGCAGCATGTATTACCCAGCTTTAGCTGTTGCTTATGTGGAGAGCTGAAGCACTGCTGAGTACTACCAAGTGTGTGCGACGTATGCAAATTAGCTACCGCACACAAAGTTTTATTGCACATGGGTGTATTCAGAGGAGTATTACATTACAAGTCGGCAACTTGGTGACTTCAAAGAGATTGTGAAGACATATCTCCAGTCGAATAGCAACTCCCTGCATACACAGACCGTCATGAATGCTTCTCTTATCATCAAAACCAGAAAGTGAGTACTTTTATGGTTTCTGCCTCCAAGAAGTTTGAAGCATGACTTTGGCCATTAACATACAACAGTTTGTTTCACTCAATATCAGAGTCTCAAGAGCAACTTCAGAGATGCTAAAAAGACTACTAATGTTATTTCAAGTCCCCCAAAGTTCCCAGACGAGGCCAGTCAGTGTTAACAATAAACAGACCACCAAATTTCACCAAGAGAAGCAGGAATGGCTTGGTTCAATTCAAAATATGAAAAGTGTGGCCATGGCATCCCTAGTGTACATGCCTGTCTTATATGTAACTCCAGGCCATAAAGTCCAGGTAATATCGAAATACCACCAGCAGGACAAACATGTACTTGTTTTAGTTACAGATAAGAAAGCAGCAACCCCCCCCCCCCCCCGCCCCCCACCTAGAGCCTGGATCCCTTATATGAATGACCTCCAACGAGTTTGTTGTGATATCCTCGTGAATGATGGGCACTTCTCACAGCTTTCCAATGGTCCTTCGCTGAAGTATATGACAATGAAGGAATATCCCCAGATGGGCAAAGACCTCTTCAACTGACAATCCCATGCAATATGTGTCTGATAGAAAACTGGACAGACAATGGAATCCTTCCTAGACATTATTTCAGGTGACCTCATAGTGCAGGTATGGACAAGCACTTGCTACTCGCAAACTCAGGTCTAGCAGAAGAAAGACACAAGCCAGTATTTCTCAGTGCAGAATACATAGGTAGTGAAAGCAGGCAGGCAGTTGCAGACAGGGGCCATAAGGTACTAACTCCTCAGGGTCTTGCATTTAGCCCTGGGGGTACCAACCTCAAGTCCACTTGGAAATCAAGAGGTGGGAGTGGGGGTACTACTAGGATTTTCCACAGAGGCTCACTATTCAGGCAAATTTCTGAGTGGCTGACACACTTTTCAACCAGGTACAGGGTAGTTTTTTCAAGGCCACCCAAGTGGGGAGGAAGGAAAGGAGGTGAAGCACTCCAGTTCGAAGACAGACAGACAAAATCCCCAAAACTCCCTGTTTTGTGAATCTACCAGCCCTGATACTTACCTCCTATCTACAATTGTAACCCTAACTTACCCGTAATAAGGTCCTGGCAAGTCTTGATCCACAGTGGAGGAAGCTGGAGGCTGCCCTCTATTGGAGGCCAGCCTCCACTGTGTGATCAAGACTTGCCAGGACATTATTAGAGGTAGGTGAGCGTTACAATTGTAGATAGGAGGTAAGAGAGGGGCAATGATGTAGATTTACCACCCTATAGGCAAAGTAACACAAATTGTAAGATAAATGGGCAATGATATCATCAACAGGTAAGGAAGGGTCCCTCTAACTCTCTTTGTTTTCGCCCCACAAAGGCACTTATCCCACAGAAATTTTGAGTTGCATGGGTAAGGGACTGCACATGATGCTTCGTGCCACTACTCTGCTACTCCTAATGCCAAGGGTGGATCAGTGCTGTAACAGTTTGACCAATCATGAGCAGCAGGCTGTCTCTAAAAGTTTTCATAGCCTAAAACAAGTAACTTGTTGTGGCTACTGTATTTGCTCTAAACTACTTATCACTCAATCTTTATACTATGGTGCAATTTCCATAAGACCTAAAGAAAATGTTTAAGATTTGGCTGGTCTACCAGAGTATACATTTTTAAGCATATCATAACAAGTGGGTCTCCCATCCACATCTCTTTGATGCAAAACAATGGAGCCTATTGTTTGAAAAGGTTAACATAATGAAAGAATTGACAAGCTACAGTACATACCAAGAGGATCCACAATTTGAGGCATTCCAACCTGAACCTCTTCTCTCTCCAGATCCCTCTCAAACTCTGGCTTAATACCTCCATGTCTCCTACTCATGTGCCGAGTGCTCTTGAGACGCCATCTCTGCTGATCTGCCTGGCAGTTATCACCCACACCAAAGAAGTTGAATGTCTGGCTCATCAGGCGACTGTTACATATAAACAAAAGGAAAAGTGTAATATAATCTAGAAATGATGGTTTTCTTTTCATTTATGTTTTGTGCTTTTGTCTGTAAACAGCTTTTTAACAAGGTACTAGGAAGTGCAAACCTTTAAAATCAAAAACCACTGACATGGACTATTTATGACATTAAACCATGTGTATTGTACAGTACCTTTAATACAATCTGAAGTGGATATTTTTAACTGAATTCCTTTTGAAAATATTTGTATTTTGATTCTGAACATAGTCAAACCTGCATATAATTTGGAAAGGTCTGTGGGAGCTAAAATGGCTTTTAAGTCAATATACCTTTATCATGCAACCCCTTTGGGTTAGCCAAAACGGACTCCAATATGGGACAAAATCAAACATCCCCAGGGATTTATCTCTTTAATAGCTGACTCAATTGAGATTGATCTAAAAATTGACCTCAGCTCACTGGTGGAAAAGGTAAGATTAGATATCTCTGTACATCTAGGTTTGAAAATCAAAAGCTTCAATTCATGACGGTATTCTGACAGATTTCACACCATGAACTTTTCATTGAACTGCCTACTTTGACAAGAAAATGGCTGATACTCTAATCAAATATAATCTTGTGTTCCAGACAGTCTAAAAAAGTGACCTTTTTCTTTGGCTTACTTTAAATAATTTTTATTAGTTTATATCTGTGGGCAATTTCAGGTTCAATCATGTCAAGAGGTAATTATTAATCACTAGTCAGGCTTGAATATGAAATATACCACATTTACAAATAAGACTGGGTTCCCACTTGAGCCCACCACTGATGCCAGTTCCCCAATGGCCAATCAGCTGGGAGATGTTGCGGCCAACCACAAGAGTGTTCATACTAGAATGCCTGCAAGAAATCTGATCACCTCCTTTGTTTCAAGCTACAGGGAGTTGCATCATAGAAAGGACATACCTGCAGGTCAAGTTTTCTCTTTTTTTTTGTACCATAGGTCTGTATCATACCTGTGCTTTGCTCTCAGGTCACCTTGATCTGCCCTTGTATTCCCACTTGTATTTTTGATTGCCTGCCCAGGGTATGGCCCTCCCTGAAGGGATGATTTGGCTCTCAGGTCTCATCTGGGGAACAAGAGCAAACTGAGCCCCTGCTCATGGTGAGATCCGACCTGATCTCTTGCTTGTACTCAAGTGGGAACACACTCTATAACTTTACAAGTCAATTTGGAGAATTTTATAGCCCCAATAGTAATAACCTTAACTGCTACTCTTCTATGGAATTGTTTACTCCCTTCACTCAGTGTTTCTGGCAGGAATAGATATTGGGACAGGTACAGCTGGTTGGAGGTTTTAAGCATAAATGTGAAAGTCCTTTACAATAGCAGAGATATTTACAAAGGCAGAGATAAATATAGTCAGGGTAACCCTGCAGCAAGGTGACATATTGCATGTGGTCTTTGCACTTATACCTCAACATCAGGGAGAAAAATGTGAAGAAAGTCACTTCCCAACCAGCAAAACATGGAGGGCCAATCTGGGATAAAAGCACTCATCTTATATGAATATCCATAAGATTGTGAATTTGAAGCCAATGGAAAACATGGATGGAAAACAAGCTTCTCTTGTACCACAACAATATATATCTTTTTCTCTGAATACCATCCTTACCAAGAAATCAAGGACACAAAAGGATGATAGCATTTGCTGCATATGTTTCTGAAAGCCTCATGCCCAACATCATCGTGGATAAACACTGAAAATGTTCCAGATTAGCTTGTTATGGCGAAACTTGATGTCACTGTTCACTGCGACTCAAACCTTGTACCATGTCAGTGTTATTGGTTGAATGCTTCCAGTGACCAATAGTGATAGAGCTCCTCATAAATATGTATATTTAGACCTGAAGCTCCACCTTCAATGGAAGTGAAAATCAGTACTAAATCCTCCCTGACATCGAGGCATAGTGAAAAGATCACATGAAAACATGTTAGACTTTGCAAAGTCTAGCCCTGAACATTGTATAGGTAGATCAGGTCAAATTTTACTTTCAAGAAAGGAAGCTATATAGACCTATGGAACATTTCACTATTCTTACAATCTTTCAAAGATAAAGAAGAAAACAGACAAGAAGATTACAAAATCTACTTCCCTTAGATATCACCTGATCTTTCTTAACTAGTGAGTTGAGCAATCCAGGGTCTCAAAAAACCCAGGGATTGATAATTACTCACTCACCTGTGCACCGTGAATCATTAGATCAGATACATAATGGCAAACAACCACTTTCGTGTCTCTATTTCTCTAGATTCATTCTGCTTTAATATATGCACAACCAAAACAAGTTCATCGACGGACTTTTAGTCCACAATCTGATTTTGAGTGCCAAGCCTTTTGAGGGAATGAAAGGGCAATCTTGTGTGAACTTTGAGGAATCGGTGGCATCTCTTGATGATCTAAGACTAAGTCGAAGATGTTTCTAACATAAAATTATAAATAAGATGAAGTATTGATTCTTCAAGGAAGAGTAGTCACAGAGGGCACTTAAGGACATGCCATAATCAATCGATAATTTTGATTACAGGCCAAAACTTCCTACAAGCACTCTCCTGGTGCCAATGTGAATCATTCAAGAGGATTCTGGGAGAGCTTGGAGCTTTGACACTCACAAGAGGTGAGAAGTACTCATTCTGACATTAGTAAATTAGCAACATACTGAAGCCTGCCTGAAGGAGTGGTTCTGGGCCATCAATATCTTTAAATGTGACACTGCCCCCAATATATCATCTCATAATTTTTAAAATGGAAGCAGGTGCAGCAATTAATTATTGACTCCTCCCTCTCCTCAGGAATTTCTAGGTTAACAACTGCATTCTAAACAACAATCAAAATTGAGTCATGCATTGTACTTGTTTAAAGCAGTTTGCAGTTACAACAGGATAGCTTCCTCAGCATGAGATAACCATGGGTGAAAAAAAGGTTGGAAGCTGAGCCGGGGAATTTGGGTATTTGGAGGGACATTTTGGTAATTGGGGAGAAACTAACCTTTTTGTACATGAAAATATGGAGGATATTGTAGAAATTAACCTCTAATCCTGGGAAATATATACACCTGGGAAATATATTCATCAATATTTTTCCATTTTTTCCAGCCCTGGGACATACCTATATCAGCCTTTAGTAAGTTCACTGTATGTCCGCAGAGAGAATATTGGCATTAAAGGGAAAATGCAGTCACCCTTAGTTGGATAAAGTGTACCCGGATATCCTATTCCAAGAATGGCTCTTGAGAATCATGTGACAATATGTTTCTAACTGAACTGTCTAGTTAACTCAGAGTAACTCCCTTGGTTTACCTTGAATACGCAATATTTACGTTCTAAAGCATCGTGAAAGATACTTAAAGGGAAATAAGAGGAGATTTGTGAGACTTAGCTGTTGATTCTAAATAAGTCTGGGATGTCTGTCTATGCCTCTTAAAGTGGACCTTAAGTCTAGAATTACAAGAAAATATTTTTAGAGGTTGGAAAATGAAGAATTTCATTCATCTTCCCCATTTTCACAGCTTTCTCCATTACTGAAATATAAAATGTTGAAATTTATTCACTTCATTTGAAATAGTCCCTTGCGCAATAATTTTTGATGTCCTTCTACAACTCCATTACCTGCTTTTGTTTCCTTTTGTGACCTTGGAACATTTACTGTTCCCTTGCAAAGCATGTTGTAAGGAGAGGGTTTATATTGCCAACTTACCCTATAACAGTGAGACAGTGATCATGTTTTGGTACAAGGTGCAGTGGCTTTCCAAAAACAAACAAATGCAAAGACGGTAAGATTGAGTAGTACAAGAATGACATCATACATTACTGTACAATCTACCATAAGTGAATAAGCTTCAACATTTTATATCTCAGTTCAGGAATGTCCTGTGAAGATGGGAGACCATTAATGTTGGATGCATTTCTCAAGCTTTGTAAAATATATTTTTGAAATTTTAGACTTCAGGTACACTTTGAGGAGGAAATTCAACAGGAACTTTCAGGTTCAAATCCTTTTCCTGCCTCCTATACAGTGTTCTAAAGAAAACAACCAACCCACACAGGTACTTACAAGTTTCACTAATTGAAGCAACAAAAACAAGGAAGTTGTAAAAAGTGTATGTACATTAGCCTACTCAATCTCACCTGTCAAAATTACTTTGAAAATAAATACCTGGTACAATAAAAGAGAGGGGGCCAGTATGCTTCTGAGGTAGACACAGAAATCTGACAATATGAACATTTTTGTTCAGTTGGAAACACAGACTTAAGGGTGGTAGCATGGGGAAGGGGGAAGTTAGGAAAAGAAACATACAGAAAAGCCATGAATCCACCCCCATAATATTTGAACATGCTCTAGTACCAACCACAAATACAGGATCAACATATCTTCTTAAAGAGCCAAGAACAGGGTTTTCACTCATCATTTTTTTCAGGAGTCACAGACCCTTCAAAATAAATTTACAAGAGTCAAATTTAAAAGAGAAGGGGTCAAAATAAATTTGAGTTTAATACAACAAACTTTATTCCTGTCTTTTGTTTATTTTCTATATTTGTGATGCTTTTCCACTATCTTTTTCTTGTAACATGTGATATTCAATCTGTCGATAATCAATATGGGAACTGGAAACTGCTACATTTTGTGAATTAATTTGCACAATGAATGTATTGGTAAAATTATGTTATCATTACTGATTGTTGGGGCAAAAAGCTGTGCATCAGTTTGATCCCAGAGGTTTTGTCTGTGCGTCAAAATCAAAAGTTGTGCGTCATTGACCCGGGTGCCCGAGTCAGTGGAATCACTGCAAGAATACCAGAAATTCCAGAATATAAAAAAAGACCATCCTAACAATAAAAATATTCACACAGTAATTTGTCACATTTTCTTTTGTCTACATATCTTCAAATAATTAACTTCAGAAAAAATGTCCTCCAAATCTTCCTCCTTGTTTCAGGAGAAATATTTACTTCTAGCAGTAATACAGTAATAACATGCTTTCCCTGGAAAGAGACATAATCAATACCACATCCAACATGAGCTTAATGTAACCTCAGGAAAACTTGGCTGGCATTCACAGAAGAAGGCATTAGATATACCCAAGTCATTCACTTTGATATCTTACTTTACTTTCATGCCACTAACAGTCACTGATCACTTGACATCGAGAAATCAGCACACCAATTTGTTAAATGCTTCTTGCCATGAGATTTAACAAGGTCAAAGAGATCTCCAGAAATGTCTGGTAAACACCCTCAAGTATTTTCTTGCCATGAGCAGTGCATACATGTAAGTGTACTCTAAGAGTGGAAGGGAGGGTGAAAATGAACACCTTAAGGAGGGAGTGCAAAACTGCAAAATGAAAAGACCTAAGTTTGAACCATCTCTTAAAGTTCATGCCATATGCAACAACTGACCTTTCAGGACAACCATCAAACAACCAGGGAAGTCCACTGGCATTTAAGAGTCTTTACATTCTATATGACGGTCATCTCTATTGGATGAGTTTGCAATATTAATTTATTAATTAACTGCCACCTTCTTTGAACAAACTTTTCATTAATAATTCTGTAATACATGACCACTGAACTAGACAATCTGATTTCTTGCATATCCCTAACTGTCACACAAGCTTTTTAACGTGGGGATTACACTACCATACAGCTACCTGTGGAATTCACTTCCAGATATTTTAAAACAGACACCATCTATTTTCAGCTTCAAAAGGAACTTACACAAATATTTCATTGAAACGAATGAATTACTTTTTTTATTGATATGCATCCTTTATGATTAGGGTTTGCTCCTTGTAGGGTTTAGAGGAATGTTTTAGGTTTTATTAAAGTGGTAGGGGGTTGGTTGGCTTTTAGCCAATTACTTTGCAGTGCCTCTGTTTTGTTGTCATCTCCTATGGTACTTTAGTCTTTTTTTTTTTTTTTCAAAGGAATATTCTGCCTTTGATGTAAAGCCCAACAGGGTTTTGTAGTTTACTTCCTTCCTCTACTACTATGACGAATTGCCTCTGTGACTGTATAACTGTAATTTTTTTCATGTACTGTAGTAGAGAAACAAATACATGAAATGAAATATTGAGGTGGGTTACATAAATCTGGTAAGTTTAAGTCAGATCCATCTATCCACATTTTGTGCAATGATTGTATTACTGTTTTGCATCATTTCAACTGGGCACAAGTCCATTATCATTCCATGGAAGTACTACCCTGATGGCATCAATCTCCTCATAACATTTTCAAAGTTCTAAAAGCATCACAACACTCTTCATAAAACGCAGTAAAGAAAGTGAAGGACATGACACAGGTCTTCTGATAAAGCATAAGGATGAGGAATGGGACTCTCTTGTCAGAAGAAGGGGTGAAATCCCTTCCACCCCCTTCCCAAAGAAAAAAAAAAATTGCACTTTCATTCCCAAGAGAAAAATACAGTTTTCAATACCATGGCTTGTTTTCTGTGAATGAAAATTGTCTTCCAAACATCTTTCTAACAGCAGATTACTTAGAAATTGAAAACAACTGAGTTGCCAGCAATCTGAAAGGCATATTTCCAGGACATTTCTGAATATTAATCAAAATGTACAGTCTCAAGACTCTGTCAATGATCTACAAGAGTCTGGTATCCATCCCAAGGTTACTGCTGGTAGACACTGGAGCTTACTTAGGAAAACAAAGAAAACCGCCACCATACATCACTGAAAACAATGTGTCTGACAGGTGTATACCACTAGGATGAGCCAATCACAAGGAACATACCTTAGATCAGTGCTGTGGCCGAGTGGATAAAGGCGGTAGCATTTGAAGCAACGAAGCTTGGCAACCGGGAGGTTTGGGGGTTCGATCCCCAGCTGGGTCAAAGTAAGGTGGGTTTTCCACCCAAGAGAAATGTATGGTTTTCCCATCTGAACTGGCTTTTAAAAAGAAACCAGATTTGATCTAATTAAAACTGTTGAGTTGGTTAGCCACTACACATGAAGTTGTAATTCATAAGCCTTAGGCTTCTCCCACATTTGTGGTCACTATAAGTGTCATAAAATAACTGCCCTTCAAGGCCTGAATTATTGCAGAGTAGAGACGCACTAACCCTCAATAGAAAACTACTGATATATTTCAGAGCAGCTCACAGAATGCATACTACATTGTGTTTCCTTCATGTAGAAGGGATAGAGGAAAGGGGCCGGGGGGGGGGGGCAAATGGATGCCTAGTTTTGCAAAGAGCACTGAAAAGCAACAGATTCGGAAGAAACACAGGCAACCTCCAGCAGCTAAATACAATGTGGGCTGATAAACAGTATAATGAATAATCTTTCATATAATACCAGACAGGTGTATCACTTTTGTCAAATGTAAAGTGAGCACATTATGTGAATTCAGCCAGGGCAGTGGTATTTTGATCAAACAGTTCTTTAGACTTGGTCATAGCAACATCTTCACGAGTATGCACTCACCATCATTCTGTACCAAATTATCCCAATAAGCAGTGGTCTTTGCAATATTTGAAAGTATTGGCACCACAGTGGACCTGTCATTCTACTTTAGTATAAAAACACCCACTGTACAAACTGAAAGTCTACAATTGAATTAAGTCTGACCAGAGTCCAGTCAAATATGATTGGTATCATCTGTACTGAAGTTAGATATATTACATGTTGTCAAAAGCATCATGCAGCTCTTAGATATGAAATTAAACCCACCAAGTTTTCTCATGCAAGTTTTCAAAGGGTTGCACAAGTAAACCTATACACATCACTGTCCAAAATGTCACCAAAAATACCACAAATTGGCTGTGAAGGGTTTCTTTCACGCTGCATTTCCTCTTTAGTTACCCATCTTACAAAATGATGAAAGTCTCAAGAGATAACCGTCTCTCATGAGAGGATGCTTTTATTAACGAAAATCAACAGTGATGCCTTGCACCTCTGTTTTCTCCCGTCCCACATGCGATCGCCAGTAGCCAGCAATATCACTTAAGTGCACTGTCAGAGGGATCAATGGAAAATGGAAAGGAATAATATGGCTTTAGTCGGAAGAATGCAAACATTCAAAAGTGAGGAAGCATTAGGTTCAGTGTCGTTATTAAGAACTAAGTCTGAGAGTCAATTTCAGACAAAATGATAAAAGGACTACTTCCTTTAATTGGTACTTTTATTTCATTTAAGCATGACTAGTTCAACTGTGAGGTTTCCGTTCCATCTTCATTCTTCCTAAATGGGATGAATTCTAGCTGCTTCATTGAAGCAGATACCTTGAAATATCAAAGGTTAACCTGAAAAAGCCTACGAGGTAATTACTGATGGCAGCATTCATGGTGAGGATCATTCTATGTATGTAGTTGATCACACTTCAAAAGAATGTTTCTCTTTAACAGTAATGCTACTGAACAAGCTGATAGAAATACTCTATGCTATAAAATAGATGCTCAAATCATGGAATAAGGTCACATCCTAAACTTAAAGCATGACCAACATAGGCATAGGAGGCAGGGGGGGGGGGGGGCTGTAGCCCCCCAGCCAAAATTTTTTGTGAAAATTCGGGCAATATGCTGAGAATTTTTCGGGCACCTACTGAAGGAAAAATAATGCAATGATGTAGCTAAAGGTAACCAATAGTTTAAAAAACTTCCTTGGCAATTAAAATAAAGTTCTGATTTGAATTGCACCAGCACCTATATATTCGGTATTAATTCACCAGTGTGTTTTTAATGGTTCAGTTTATATTATGATTATCAATCGTGTATTTGAGGGGCCATTGGGCCATGCCCCACCCTCACTGATGCCGATTTTTTCCACCTAAAATACGTAAATTTTTAACAACAAATTTTACTTCAAAGGTAGCACATGTGGCTTCAGATTGGAGGTAAGGAACCCTAATTTTTCAAAAATTTTCAAAGAGGAGGGGGTGATGCCGATTTTGTTTTTAGTACCTAAAATACAAAATGTTTTAACACAAATTTTACTTCAAAAGGAGCCCATATGGCACCAGGTTGCATGTAAGGACACCTAATTTTTCAAAAATTTTGAAAGGGGATGAACAAACCCCCTCCCCTTACACCACTCCCCCAGGCTGTCGATCACACAATATAATGCTTGCCCCTCACCCCCATGAGAGAGAAATCCTGGCTACACCACTGATTATTATCATTATTATAATTTTCCAAATTTAAACTAATATGGAAGGTAGTAACACGTCAAATTTTTGTATGTAACTGGCACGCCATGTGATAACCGATATGATATGTACATTAACATGTTGAAGCACATGGAGCGCACAGAAATTATCAAGTTGGGCTCCTGCCCCTATGGTGACCAATATGTGAAATGTCTACCAATGGCAAAGTATAGGGAGGTTACAGTTCTACAGTCCATTGGTCGTTCAGCCAGGTTTGATACTGCAGCCCCCTGTATAGAATATGGCCCCTTGGAACTATTTGGCACTCACTGCCCATTGGTACTTCAACCCACTGGTCATATGGTCCAATGGTCCTGGTCCTACAGCCAATGGATTTTCAGAAAGTATGTACTGAAGGACTAACGAGCTGCAGGACTAAAGGGGGCAGTAGTAACAGAAAGATGTTTTATTGCAGAAACAATGGAGTTTATGACAATCCAACTTTCAACTTGGCAGTGAAAGATAACAACTGGAGAAAAATTTCTGAAACAGTACAAATAATAATACTATACCTGTAAAGTGGAAATGGTAACGGTTTTTCCAGACTTATTCTTGAAACCAGTAGTAAAATTTCCTACAGTATCTCGTGAGGATCTTTGTTTTTTCCCTAAAGGGTAACTGGGGAACTTAAAGAGTCACCAGGGTTTCCCATAGGTTTTAGAGAGTGTAAGGTGGTACTGAGTCCATGGGGGCAATATGGTACCAGCTTTGGCACCATCAGTGAGGGAGACTATCAATACTTCTATAGAGGTTTTTCACTGACGTCACTGCGTTCGCGCGTCTCTCAATTTTGACGGCCAGGCGCCCAATGTATAACAATCGTAACTAAGATCCTGCAGTCTTTTGCGCATGAGCAGTGACGGCCAGTGAGCTAAATTGAAACGCGCTGACGTCACGTGAAAAACCTCTATAGCTAGTACATTACAGGTGGCAACTATAGCATATTTCTGTGAGGTGGTGGCCAAAAACTGTGAGGTGGCCGCCTCACAAAATGAATGCCAGGGGAAACCCTGGTCACTAATGTTGTTTGCAAATTGACGTTAGCTTTGTACACGGTTCTGTGAGTGACTCCAGATAGTACAATCTCCTCCTCATTCAAGACTTCAAATACTGCAGTGTACAGTGCATGAAGCTGAAGAATAAGTGACAAAAGATCAATCATCCACAGTTTTACTGTGCTAGTCTCTTTGTACTTTGGCACATTTCAGCAATCCTTCATAGGTTGCTATCCAAAGGTACATTTTCAGGTGAGTGCAAGGCAGTGCAATTGGGGTTTGTTATTCCACAGGTTTGTTATTCCGAAGGGTCAAAATTCCAAAAATAATATAAGGATGGTTTTTCAAAAGGGCTGTTCTTCCAAAGGGTTGTTATTCTGAAGCAGGAGTAAGGGTCATTAGCTGCTCGCCATAGGGGCACGGGGGGGGGCACTTGCCCCCCCAAAAGTTTACAAAGAATGGTCTTCAATTTTCAAAAGTTAAAATAAATAAAAAAAAAAACATGTAATTCGAGATGGGTTAGGCCCTCCCTTTTCCTTGAGTGGGTTTAAAATTAAAGAAGTGAATAACTTTCCAATGCAATGTGAAGGTTAAACATTAGGCCTAATAAAGTGCTTTCAAAACGACATTTTTTTCGGCGCGCTTCACGCGCGTTGTCTCAGTTGCTTGTTTGCTACTATATATACTTCAGACATCACAAATGGACCTGCCGTTAGTGTGAGCTAAGGTAATCAAAACAAATGATCACGCTGTGATATTTGTAATCTGATAAGCTTAGGCATCATAATGTCATTTACAGAGTGTAACGGTAATGCTGGGGTTAAATGCCCATAATTTTGCAGACACTTCAGAGCTTTCGGGGTCGTTAGATACACAACCCATTAGCCGTGTTGATTATCATCCACGACTAAAAGCAGTTTTTCCAGGGTGTCACCTGGCCAGTTAAGCATAGGTATCTGTCTACAAAAAGTTGTAACGGGCACGTAGTCTAAAAGTATTGTGTTTCCCATAGAAGGAGAGGTTTCCCTTCCATTGTCCAAATTGACAGCGCCGTTGGCCCACGAGCGGTCTTATGACTGTCAAATGGCCTGTTATAAGCAAAAGGTTCTCCTCCTCTGTGCTAAAGTATACCGTTTCAATTGATTTAAAATAAACACACTGAACAGTCAATCTAAGCTCAGTGTGATGAGACTTTTGACTAGTGGCCTAGCTATTTGTATATAGGATGAAAAGTACATCGTTCTGAGTTAGGGGAATCCCCCTCCCCCTTTAACAAAAAATCATTTCCGAACGGTACTGAGATCCAAAATACTAGTGCTATCATTTCATCATTTTCAAGTGTCTTCATGCTCAAAATTTTTGTTAGTTTAAGAAAACAATCCAGAACTTCTTGGCAAAGCTGAAACATATTGTGACACAATGAAAGAAACAACAAAGTATTTAAAGGTGGGGCTCAGTTTATACAAATAGATCATTTCACCTGCCTTTTACTCCACCCCTATGGTAGTACGGTAGCGATCGGTTGATATGGTTGTATTTATTTTTAAAGTAGTCAGCTCATGACTAATTGCCTGAAACGGTTTTTGAAGAGCTTTTGAAAACTACATGGAGCATCGCTGTTATACATAATAATAACCATACTCCCGTAGGCGTTGGAGGCGGGGGGCTGGGGGGCTGCAGCTCCGGCAACAAAATATTTTTGTAAAAATTCGGGAAATATTCTGAGAATTTTTCGGGCACCTACTGAAAGAAAAATAATGCAATAATGTAGCTTAACGGAAATCGATACTAAAAAAACTTCCTTGGTAATTATAGTTCTGATTTGGACTGCACCATCACCTATATATTCGATATTAATTCACCAATTCACCAGTGTGTTTTTTAATGGTTAAACTTATATATTATGATTATCAGTGGTGTATTTGAGGAGCCATTAGGCCATGCCCCCGTCACTGACGCCGATTTTTTTAGTACCTAAACTAAAACACAAAATTTTACTTCAACGGTAGCATATGTGGCACCAGATTGCATGTAAGACACCTAATTTTTCAAAAATTTTCAAAGGGTAGGGGGTGATGCCTATTTTTTTCTTTTAGTACCTAAAATACGTACGGTAAATTTTTTAACACAAATTTTACTTCAAAGGTAGCATATGTGGCACCAGATTGCATGTATGGACACCTAATTTTTCAAAAATTTTCAAAGGGGAAGGGGAACCCCCTCCCTCAGGCCGGCAATCACACAACATAGTGTCTGCCCCACCCCCATGAGAGACATTTTTGCTACACCACTGATTAATATCATCATCATTGTAACGACTTTTCCCAGAATTATAACCAATATGGAATAAGTAGTAACGTGGCAAATTATTGTATGTAACTGGCATGCGATGTGATATATGATATCTACTTTAACGTTTGGAACGTGCACGGAGCGCGCGGAAATTTTTGTTTCTGTTTTTCGGGCAGATCGCTACAGCCCCCCCCCCCCCACCATCAACTTGGGCCCCTACGCCTATGCATACTCCTATTGAGGTATTGTACTATTCGATGCTGACCATTACTTATTGCTGGGGGGGGGTATTCCAAACCTCCCTGAATACGGACTTGAGTTTGCCCCCCCAAACAAAATTTCTTAGAGCCGCCCATGGTAAGGGTCATTAATCCGTGCTGAACGGAAGGGTTTTTTTCATGAAGGCCGTTACTCTGAAAAGAGAATATGGACTCCAAATTGAACATTCATTGTTATCAAGAGTGCAGCTGCTTTAATTACTAATGGTTGTTATTCTGCATAGAATATAAGGGTCATGATTCCAGAAGGTCATTATTTTGAACTGAACATTACCTGTTATCAAGAGAGCATGTCTGATTATTACATCCATTCACATCACTATTATGAATTTGAAACAACATAAAAGCTCAATTCGGAATAAAGACCCTCATGATCACCTCCGAATAAATAACAATCCTTATTCTTGACTCGGAATAACAACCCTTACTCTTAATTTCCAAACAACGCTTGTGGTAAACTCTGAATAGCAACCCTTCAGAATAGCCGCCTTTTCACTAAATTCTGAACAAGGACCCTCGGGAACAGCGACCTATATATTATCTTTTTAGAATAATGACCCTTCAAAATATTGACTTTAATTCTAGTTTAGGAAAAGCAACTCTTCAGAACAACGAAACCTTGCAAATATCGACCCGACCCTGGCAATGCAACCACTGCTGCTTAGAGCTACGTTTGCCATTCTACTATCTCGCAAGGCTGCTTAAGAGTCCGAGGTGGAAACCCCGTATTGTACTTTTTGTGTCCTTCACTATAGCCAGCAAGTTTCACAAAATCACAGTGAAGGTCACCATTACTTTCAGTACATTCAAGTCAATGCAGACTCTTCTCAACGTGACTAAAGAAAAGGAAGTTGGAAGGTTTTGTCTGGTAACACGTGTGTGTACCTCTGTTGATTTGTAGGGAAATCAAATACCTGATATATGCTAGCGGCTCCCTCTAAAATCCTTTACTGGGTCAATCAATTACATTGATAGCAGAAGAATGTTATCACCCTCAACTATATCTTATAGTCTTATAACATAGCTAATGCAGCATGGTAGCATTATCTCCTGCTGTATAGTACAACCCCAAGGAAATGCTGGAAATGCAATTAACTTGATATATATGTCACACTATTCAGTCATGCTGAGTGTATCTGGCGTATAATGGATGACCATGGTATTAACAATCAAGTGTCCCCTATTCAATAACACTGATGTACTATATATCCCCACTTTGACGTCATTCATACACACATCAGGGAGCCACTGAGGTATGTGGGCCATAACTATTTATGCCATGAAGCATATACATATGTGGTCCTTCATTATATCATATATGTAATAACTGTACCTACAAGATGCCTCAAAGAGTTAAAAATAACATCTGATAGCTTCTATGGGACAAAGCTAGCATCCAAGATGTATTGCCAAGCAGACAAGACTTGGTCTCAGGTGATTACCATAAATTGATGAGTATCGGTGAGGCACTTTTATGAATGCCACAAACACAGCTAAGATGAATATATCTCGTTGACCCAACTGCCCTAATTATACATTGTACATGATACAGTAAATAATTCCAACAAACATTTAAATGCCTTTTCTGTGTTTTAGAGAAGGTTCAATAAATTACTGTCCATAGTTAAGACTTCAATGTCCTTCATGCATTGTGTAAAGGTATATTGGACTTCCTTCAGTGCTTACCACGAACTCTTCAGCATGGCATGTCAATACGTATAGATACAAGTACATACAAAATACAATGGAAGCAAACAAACCATTAGAAACACATAAACAAATGGTAACTATAAACTGGAAGAAAAACAAAAAAGGAATGCAGGGCTGAAAGATAATGTAAGAAAGTATTAAAAGAAAACAATGTCAGTGAGAAATGTAAAAAAGTATGTAAGACGATTCTAAGACCAAATAATTACCAATACCTATTCTTGGGGGACAGCAAGTTTGGTGCTAAGAGCACACAACTAATATATTCTTCTGACACGGTAAGAGGTACGCCTACTGTAAAGCTCAGTTTTGCTCTTTTAATGGACATTCCAGTTCTTATCTTCACTGACCTCAAAAATGACCAACTGATTAATAAAAGTGTAGACCTATAAACTAAGGACTTTCAGGACACTTGAGTATGTTCCGTTGGCCTGCTGATGAAGTTGTAATTTACAAGTCAGAGGCTTCACCCACTTTCCTGGTCACTTAGGGCTGTAAAACAACTGTCCTTTAAGGCCTGAATTACTGTACTTCAACAAACACTCAATGAAATTCATGCATACCTTTGAAATTTCTAACAAACTGTGAGGCCCATATTTTACTCAAAAGTAATGTCTAGCCATGTATGCTTGTCTTTGAAATAGCTTAACTACCAGTGATGAGTAGCTCATGAACCTCAATAATAAAATCACAGATTCATCGTCCCTTGCTTTTCTCTTTTAACACATCCAGTACAGTATGTTAGCATTATACAGTATGAATACGGAAATGTGTACAACCATCAAAAGCAAGCAAACATTTCAATTTTAACTAAAAAAAGTCTTGCATCACAGCAGATTTCATTCCAAAAAGTATGAACCACATAAAACAGACTGACAGTTAAACACATTAGAAATATCTTACTGAAGTACCTGAGTATTCCTCGGAGAGACAGTAGACTGCATGAAATATGAGAAAGGCAAGATGTATCAAGATATCACAACAAAATGGAAGAAAAGCGTCCAAAATTATACACTTTTTGATGTTTTTCATACTTCCATCACAGCTGTACTTAATAAGTCTGTAGATCATTATAATACCACTGTGCCTGAGTGCCTCCATGCATGCATCACATGACAATGTACTTCCATCTATTATTTACTTGTTACACTGTATCCTTACTCTAGAGCAATGAGGAATTATCCACAAATATTTATACGAGTCCCGGCCCATCCAATGAGCAATTTTTTCTTGGAATCAGAGATTTTTTAAAGTATAAAATCAGTAAGTATTCTAATAATTAGCAGTTTAGATTGGTATTTGGTAGCAACAAAGAGTTCTACACTCCATGGGTCCCTAATTAAGGTCATTCACAACTACGTTGACAACAGTGACAGTTGACACCACCCCTTCAACACCTTTCATCTTCACCTCAATCCTTGAACTAAACCTGAGACCTGTATTCGTCTCCACATTCCAGGATGGATATCTCATTAGGTCAATAATAAGCCAGTCCTAAAACTTTCACAGATCAGGGAGCTGCCACGGACAGATTATCTTCGCCTGATGCAATCACTGTCACTAACATGGGTACCATGGTGTCTGTTTGCTAAGCAGCTTGTATTTCCCTAGGGGATGCATTTTGAATTGCAATAACTTAGGATAGCTCCCTGTTAAAAATAAAGATAACAAGACAAAGACCTACTGTAGGTATCTTTCTACCTCTGTTCCATGTGCATCCAAGCTTTAGACTGGACTTAACAACACAACACACGCTGAGACAAAGTCACTCATTCGTTCCGTAAAGTATACGTAGGTGTACATACGCAGCTCTTTAACCGGTGTGTAAGTGCACCATGTTTGGTAGTAAAAGGAATTAAAATGTACTTTTTTCTACCTCTCTCCATGTGAGTCCAAGCTTTAGACTGGTCATAATGCAACACACCCTGAGAACAAGTCACTTATTCACTTTGTTAAGTATATGTAGGTGTAAATAAGTAGCTCTTTAATAGGTCTGTAAGTGCACTGTAAAAAAATGTTTAAGCTTTTAAATACCATAAAATGGATTTCAAATGCCATTCAAACAACTAATGGAAAATGCCCAGAGCACTCTCTTAGGCCTATACACCATTTCCCCAGTGACTGAAAATGTACCTATGCAGTAATTGCATCAACGTGGTTGAAATTTCTGAGGGACTTTTAACTTCATCTTCCTATTTAACTATCCTCATTACATTTTCAAAGCATAACAAAGCATTTAACATCACATCCTGTTTACCCCTAGGCCAAGGAAATTCACTGTCATAGAGAAATATTTATTCAACCAGAATGCAAAAATGCATTGAGGTTTTGATGATATATGTTCTGTTCCAAATAATGCCATGATGTCCCATTTCTTTCAGTCACTGGTCACATGTTATCTTAACATGTTGGAAAATAGTTTTGTGTTCATATTTGATCTTGGAAATTCTTGGGAAATTCTGCATTTTGACCACTGGTGACCCCACATGACAATCTTACGAGTTCTTGGGAAATTTTGCTCTTTAACATCTGGTGACCCATATGACGAACTTGGGAATTCTTGGGAAATGTTGCTTTTTAACCTCTGGTGACCACAGATAACCTTTGACCTCCACCAAAAAGAAAAGGCTTCTTCCTCTGACCAGAAGGCATCCACTTACAAAGTATGACATCTATCCATACTTCCTACTTTCAGCAACCGTGTTAAGGTTTTCAGAGTTTGACCCCCAGTGACCCAGATGACCTCTGACCTCAAAACAAACAACAGGGTTCTACTCACCATAGTACATCCACATACTAAGTATGAAACCTATCCAAGCTTCCTACCTTGAGATATCATGTAAACAAGGTTTTCAGAGTTTGACCCTGGTGGTCCCAGGTGACATTTGACCTCCATCAAAAACAATAAGTTCTTTCTCTTAATATGAGGCATCTATGTACCAAGTTTGAGAACTGTCAGAGCTTCCCTTCTTGAGATATTGTGTTAATGAGTAGTGCCACAACACAAACATACACACCCACACACATACACATGCACATACACACATACAAACCTATGCCATCATGAACACATAGGTTTCTCTTTTCATTGAAACCAAGACATACTAAAATATGCAAAAATACTGTACTCTGAACCATAAAAATCCAAACAAACAGACTTAAAATATGAAAAATATTTTGAGACAAGTCTTTCCTGTATTTGTGGTCCTAACCACTCAAAATATTCCATTTGTTTGTTGCATAAATGTACACCAAATTATTGAAAAGAATATGGCTATCTGAGTCCCCATTTAATTGAATTTCTGCCATTGTACCCTGCCTCCATTGCTATGGTCCCCTTCAAACTTAATGAAAACTGACAGCCACTTGGCTGTACCCCATCTGAATGCTCCTGGACCCTATATGATGCTAGGACAATAGTGTCCAATAGTAACCCCTGGCAGTTTCCAAGTTACTTTGAGAGAAGCCATAGAGTAGAGGTACAATAGAAGTCAACATTTTTCAATGTCCTACATATATGAAGACATCCCACATCACAAAAAACATGTAAGCAAGCCACAACAAAACAGAAATCACCTCAAACATGTCAAAGAAAAGGGATTAATATATACATGAAATCAGATGACTGATGTGTGGAAAGATACGACAGGCTGCCACAGTCGGTGATTTCTACAGGTCTGACAGGGTTGAAAAGACAATCAAAAAGAAACCAAGATAATACTCCAACTTACAATTAGAAAAACTTTGTCCAATTCTCCAAATACTGCGGTCTCTCGGACAAACACGTAACGAATGACTGTCACACTAGTAACATTCATGCTTTCATTCCAATTCATGGTTTAGAAACCATCTAATCTTTGCGCTGATGAGCTACAGCGCTTTCACCTTCACACGCTCCAGTCCAGTAAGGATTTCATAACACCAACGATTATCGCTGCCAAACTCTGAATTGTGTAAAATTTCAAGGAAACTACCCCATTGCTGTGACCTTACTCGCAAGACTGAGCTCATTGAAATATGGAGAAGTGGCGTTATTTTCCAATCTACTAGTTAATATTGTCAAGTTGAATGCCCAGCTGACTGGTACAAGCACACATCTTAGATTTATGCCTCCAGCCATTGAAATACTCATCAGAAATTCAAAGAACTTTGGAAACGAAATAAAATAAGCTAAAATTTTCTCGCATGTAACGTGGGATCTTAGCAATTTAGCAGATTGACTTAAGGGTCCCCCACAAACATCCTGTTCGTATTCAGTACAGAATGTTTCCAGATGCACTTAACAATTAAGTAGATAGGCACCTCATGCTGAATTCTGAAGTCCTTTGTTTAGAAAAATGCCTTTGGGCCATAGGGGATGATGTTGTATGATTGAAGTAAAATGAAAAAAATTGCTGGGGAAAAGCGACTGGTTCAATGACACTTTAAAACAGACTAAACTTAAGTTATGGGCAATTAAAGATTAATGATCTATTGCAATTTTCGTGGGCAAATCAAAAGTAAATAGGACAAAAAGCAGCAAGAAGCATAAAGTATTTCAGAACATTTGCAACTTGATACAAACAGCATTAAATAAAAAGGGAAAGTCACTCCAGATTAGCAGCAGCATCAGTTTTTACATTTTAAACTCAGTTGAGGTATAGACCCATTTCACCATGTCACCTTTCCAAATAGTAACAGAAAAAAGCCCCCATGCTGGTGGAATAAAAGGGCCGCAGATACACACACATAAACAAAGTGGCCAACTACACGTAAGGTAAGGTTGTAATAACAAACTATGTAGGCAGACGATACATATACAGTAACATACACGTACAAAACATACTGGTCAGATTTTGAACATGAGCCTCCAACATGGCCACATGTAACTACCATGACATTACTGAAATGGGATACCTCTCGATAACTGATATGACTTTTATTCAAAGCTGAACTACAGTATAGTGGGTGGTTCAAAGTTTGAACACCCGCCCTCTCACAAATGCCTGTTTTATTCACCAGTCCAAGCAAAGTAACAGCCAAATTTGTCTGAGAAATACCAAGCAATTTTTACGTGTATGAACCACACACTTCTCACATAAATGGACAGAGGATAACGTGACCAATACTGTCACCACCGTTCAAACGAATTTAGGCTTACCAAGATGGCCGCCAGGCTACTATCATTTGCCCAATTTTGACGATGAATCTGAAACATTTCAGACAAAATGTAAACATGAATGGAAGAACAATATCACAGTCCTTCATTCTATTTGTTGAATTTGACCTGAGCTTGCATTCTTTTGAAAATATTACAAGTTTCTCACACAATCTGTGGATACTGAGCCACTTGAGCAAGTCCAAACTTTTACACACAAGGCTATACCAGGCAGCCTCATTGGTAAGCCTACTCGTGTACTTACGGTGGTGAAAATTTATGCATAGGATGTTAGTGCAATATGCTCTGTCCACATATATATGAAGTCTGTGGTTTGAACTTATTGTCCCAAGCACCATACTTGAAGTAGCATTTTACAGTCTACTGCACCTTACCTGATATAAGGGGTATCACTAAGGATGGGCAAGGTGACACAACTTGTCAAGCTTCAGAAATTTTTGGTGAAATTTGTAAGCATACTGTTCTCCATTTGTTTCTCCCTGGGGTTTTATACAAACCTTGTCCACCATCCACACTGTGAATATAAAGGCTACTGTATGGCTACACCCCTGGCTGGTATAAAGACATTAGCAGAATCATGAAATTAATACTAACTCGGATCAGAGCTGAAGATATTAGTAGTAATCAGTACTCTGGCGGTGAGCAGAAATGTCAAGATAACTTCAATTATCTGGCTGACATTTAAAATGTGTCATTTAAGATGCCCTAGTTACTACTCTATGTGAGCACGTACTATTAACTCTAGCAAATAATTTAATAATAAACTTCAATTATTCAGACAAGATCACAAAACCTTGTTAAATTATCTATGAGGTCCAGCTACCCATCTATAAATAACTGAAACTTACATACCAACAGCAGATCAAATGCAATTAAATCCTGACAGAACAAAGGTACCGCTGACCTTTCAGTCAACTTGCTTTGAGAGTTACAGCAGATGCCCAGGTCTGAGTTGTCCTAAATCATTCTAAAACCAACAATCATCTATACAGCTATTACACATGCATTTATCTAGCAAAAGAGTGCTACAGTGTTGTGTATTACACCAACTATACAGCTGCAGACTACCACTACCAATTTCAATCAATTCTCTGTGTCCTCCCACAGTACAATGACCAAGTTTAAGAACATGTTGCAACATGCTAATTATTTTCCCACACTGTGTATACGCTGGTGGTAGAATCTCTGAGATTAGTGGTGTTTGAAATTGCTGTGCCTGTTTGTTTAGTTAGCATTGTGCAACTTCATGCCCAGTAAACACTGCTTTCTATTCCAAATTTAACTTATAAATGGGTAGTTTCATTCTTCCTTATTCCATTTAAGTAACATAGGTGTACAAAATGTGCAGGGCTGTGCTGATACAGCAGTTGCTGACAGTGGCACAGGTGAGAATTTTAGTAAGGGTATTTTCTAGAGCAGTCACACATACATGATCATCCTGGGAAAATTTACCACAAAAGGCTTGGCAGTGGTAACTCCCTGCTTAGATGTGACTCACTATTTTGTGGTTGAAATGAGAAGGAAGGGAGCTTCCACCACAAGGTTGTGCTTGTTGACACAGGTAGTGATCTGTTTGTAAACAGCAGTTTGAGACTTTTTTTTAACTACAAATCCTACCACACAGACTTGTTCCACAAGATAACTTCTGGGGGAGGGGGAGTGGGAGGTACAATTTTTCATGAGGAAGGATGGGTGGGGGGCTAGATAATTGTCATAATTTTGTTGAAATATGTTGAGGAAATTAGCGATTTGCTTTTTCTTAATTTTTGAGGGAGAGCAAATATTTTAAGGGGTTACAACCTCCCAGCCTCCCCCTCGACTGTAGGAGTAGACTAGTGGGTTTTGAATGAGGTTTACAAAAATTTCTCCCTTTGAAGAAGCACAGAGAGCTTCAAAATTGACCTCCTCAATTCCAGGGGATAACAGTGTGGATTAAACTTTGAAAAGGTTTTTTTTTCTTTTTCTTTTTTTTGTGTGTGTAAAGTCATACTCCCTTTGTTGATCTCTCTACTCAAATGATTCCTGCAATCCCTGCCTTCAAAACCTCAAATCAGTACCAATCCTGTGATCCAAGTGTCCGGCAACTTTCAAGGAGGAGTGAACATTTACAGAAGAGTGAAATAGGGAATCTCACGACAGAGGGAAAAATTTTCCATTACAATGAAGGGTCAAGACTACATGTGCATGAGTGAAAAAAAAAATCAGAAATAATGAGTTCTTTGGAGGGAAGTTTGGTATTTGAAGGGAAGCATGGGCAGTTGGAAAGAAATTTGGTTAGTTTTGTATGTGAAAACATTGTGGCAAATTTGACTTGCTTGCTGGGAAATTAGTATTTTTTTACAGCCCTGTACATGTAGACAAGAAGAGAGTACCATGCATATGGATGCAATGGTAATTGACAAAATGTTAGGAAATCATTGAGCAATCAGCCTAATATTGCACTGACACAAGAAATATCTTTAAAAATCTTGTGTGCATTACAAGTATTAAACATTATGTTTCAGAATGTAACTATTTCATATTAGAAGTAAACTAAGGAGTTGTTCTTTAATGAAATGATCAAGTTATTAAATGTTGTCACATGATTTGCAAGATCCATTTATGAATAAGGATACTACATTATACTAATTCAGTTTGGGTGACTGCCTTCTACCTTAAATGCACTCCCTCCTTAAACACGAAAAATCACACAATGGCAAGTATAATATTTATCACCTAATTTTAATGTGCAAATGATATATATATTATTCATTAAATTGTAATCACTTTGATCAGTGCAATGAACTTTATGCATGTACCAGCCATCAGCCCAGAATATAGAACTGTACATAGAGAAGAACAGTCTGAGAATGTCCTATATATCCCAGATTAAGTAAAGGTTTGGCTGAGGTCACAATATCAGTACAAATTCCAAATTTTTGTGGCTTGTTACCACATGCTATGCTGTAAAAACCACCGACCAGCTCCACTGGTGTTCTTTATGCAGAATCTTTTTACAGTACTTGTCTGTAATTCATGACTTATGCATATGTAGACACATTAAACTCCTACCTTTCCCAAAGAAAATTGAAACTTCAGGTAAGGGACTCATTTTGTAAGGGAAGGAACTCATTTCCTTTACTATTAACAGATAAAACTGTAACATTCTTTGCATGCCTCTATTTTTTCTGTTGTTACTGTATTTCCACATGTTTGTTCCAAAACTTCCCTTTCCAATTGTGTATAGAATGTGATGGTGACATGGAAAGAATTGACCCCTGGCTTGCTTGGAGTTCAATACTGTAGTAATAATTTTAAAAACCTTCACTGACTTGCCCTCACATAATTTCATCCTGAGTGGAATCATATTTTGGTTTGACCTTCTGAGGTGAAATTTTATCTGACCATAACCTGCTACAAGTACAATGTAGAGTCTGGTTCCAATTTTTCTGCAATCTGGCTGGAATACAGTACAATATTCATGCTAAGATACATATTTGGAATGTGGTTTTGTCTCTGTGGGAATGGGCCTTTACACCAGCACTTGGGAACTTGTATAACCATGCATGCATTCAAAAATCAATACAGACCCACACAAAATGGACATAGGAGTAAACTTATAGCGGTAGGGAGAATTGTTAATGACATTCAAGGCCCTATATAATCTCACCCTAGACAGGCTAGCCCCTCCTCCAATTTATGTATTAACACTTGTCTAGTACAACCTCCATGACAGAGCCATAGTAGCCTCCACTGAGTTTAAATTGCTCAAGGCTCTACAGACACACAACTGTGTGTGAGCTTTTTGGGAATACAACTGATTGTAAAAGTCACATTAACCAACTAGATGGGGGAGCTATTGTTTAAATGAATGTCAATCCAAGTTCACCAAATTGTAATTAGAACTATAGGGCTATTCCTAAATATGTTTGGAGGATGCCACATCCCCTTTAAGGAAAGTTTTCATTTATCCCTTGTCATTCATTCCACACACTGCTCAATACCCTATGCTCTTTTACACAGGGTCTCATAGTTGTACAATGGAACCAATACCCACAGACTTAAACACAACAAGTATGTGCAGGCAACCTAATAGCCTACTCGACAGCCATTTCAGTCAAATGCAGACAGGTTCAAGTTCATAAACAGGTCACACTTTCAACCCTATTATCTGTTCAAACAGCCCTCAAACTACCTTTATCACAATAAATGAGACTATATTATACCCAGAGGCTAAAAGGGTCACAGAAGTGAAATTAAACCTGTCTTTCTGGATATAGCAGATGTTATTAATTCTATTTCTATGATTTTTCACATTAACAGGAAACCACCAAAGTTTGCTTTCATAATATTCCAGCAAGGAATTTATTTCCCAAAGGCGGAAATTTCTCCTGTTCTCCATGCATGGTAGTTCCCCCACTGGTCAGTGTTAAGTACAGTACTTCAGTTCTGGAAATCAGGACAAAAGTCCACCAATGATTTTATCAGCTAAACATGCACACTTGTACCTTGACTGTATGAATCTCAATACCAATGCTAAATGTTACATAAAACCCCCATAAAACCCCAAAACTGCCCATACAAATAATCCGCAAGGCTTCAAAGCAGGGAGCTGCCACTGTAACTAGTGACAGCTCCCTGTTCAAAGTGACTCCCCCTTTTACCAGCACAAGTGAAGTCTTTGATGTAAATGAGATAGTTTACATAGAATTTGTCCCATTCTACTGTGGTGAGATGGAGTTAATAATCTTAAAGATTGACAAACTTTCTTTAAAGGGTATACATCACAATCCTGGTGCAGTAAAACATACTAAAACACTAACTATTCACACATGGATATGTTCTACACTCTTACAGGATTTGCACACTTTTATGATTATGAAGAGGGAAATCAAGAACTTTTCAAGCCCTTTCCAGGGGCTCCAAATTTTCTCAAGCAAATAAAAATACCAATAATGTTTTGAATAATTATTTGGTTGTCCAAGATGTCCAAGATGCAAAGATGTCTCAATAAAAGTGAAATTCAAAAACTTTCCTGTGATCCTTAAAGGGCAATTTTCCTCATCCCAGACAGTTCCAATTCTCCCAACTAAGCAACTTGTAGCTCTTCCCATAAGTGTATAAATCCCCTCCATGCAGACACAAACCTATTTTATTGCTTCAGGCCATGTCCTGGTGACCGTGCAAGGTTATAATATGCAATCCAAACACTCTCCCTGCATTGTGTGGAATGTGAGTTGCTCTGCATCATTTGAATTTTCAAATTTTGACGTGAATCAAAGAGCAGGAACCCATGCCGCTAGAATTCAATAGGCTTGTTTAGCCAAAATTCCCCGGTAAAAGGCCATTTTCCCGGGTGAAAAATATAGAAGTATTAAGTCCCCTGATGGCTAAATCCTCCTATTGAATTCTAGCCTCATGAACTGAGAATTCTGATACCCCCACATCAAAAATGTACTTTGGGGTGATGACTGCTTGTCTTTAAGTTCCTACACTCCAAGCCTGAAACTATGTCACACCAATGACAGCTGGATCAGGATTCAGGCATGCACACATGTGGGTATATACCACAACAGAACAGTAGGGTCATGGGACATGGTAACAGAAGACCGGTGTCACTACACTGCATGTATCTCTGATGGTTAGGCATTTAACCCTCAAGCATTCATTAATTCACAAACATATCTACATGCATGACACTCGTATGTTGTGTTAAGACACTTTCTACGCATGAGCAGCATGGCCATTATGAAACCTCTTTTGGACACTTGGGAGTGTGGCAGCATAAGGAGTGCTCATCACAGGTAGCAGTAAGGAAAAGGAGATAGGCAGCAGTAAGGCAGTGGTAGGAGATCATGGTCACTATGAGGACCTCAGGTAGGGCATTTCTAGGGTGTGGAAGGTTTTAGACCTTTGTTAAAATTACAAGCTGAAACAAATTTAAAAGTTTTGCTTTCACAATGTTATCGGTCGTATTTTTTTAGTAAATTTTTAAACAATGTATAAGAAGAATTTTGAAAATGACACTTCATCTAGCATAATAATGTGAAACTAAATTTTCATCACCCCTTAATGTACAATGGACTAGCTGAGCCAGCCGTATAATGGCCATGATCCATTGTAGGTTAAGTGATATTGCAATAACTTGGGAGGGGTACACTGTAACACTACAGGGGATACTGCAGTAGAAGAGAAAGAAGGAACTGGACGTAATCTTTCACTATCCATGCCTTGTATTACCCTAAACTAAACATGTGCAGATTGATGCATATTTTAGGAAGTTGCTGTAACTTATATTGACCAATTAAAAATTGAAAGCACAAATCCAATATTTGAATTAATGGGTTCAATGCTTACCGTTCTCCCAAGTTGAGGCTATTTCTGATATACTGGCCTGTGCTCCATATGGCACGCCCAACATTCCGTCTCCCTCTCTTTTCTCTGAGTTTTACTACAATTTGCTCTGTATCGGAATTGGAATCCATTTCCAGGATTTTCTCACCTCCTCATTATTATGAAATAAATAAGTTTCCCTTCCTCAGCAGACTGGTACCCACCAATTTGTCATCAACTGCTCATCAATGTGGCAGAGCAAACAAGGCCTAGTACACAATCAACCAGCCCAAATATTACTTTATGATCAAAAGATAAAATGCAAAAAAATAAAAATTGGCACTCCTATTTGCACTCAGGAGACATTCCAATTAGATCCAATAAGATTATGTCAAACACTCCGGAATGCCCATTTCTATCATGGTGTGTTCATCATTCACTGCAATGCCAGGGGTAGAGTTCATTTGCTCAAGAGCTTCAATTATCTCTCCTGCCTTTTATACTTTCATTCAGAAGCTCCTAGCTGTATAAACTGCTATCAGTAATCCAATCTTCTGTCAATTGTTTGCTGCTGTAATATTAAAGTTTTCATCCTTGGAGGAAAATATCACTGTTTAATTTCCATCACTTTTGTGAAAACAAAAATTCAGACTTCAGCAAAAGTGTTACTGTGCCTCCATTCCCCAAAAACAAACTTCTCTGAACTGTAGTTGGTTTCAGAAGGTAACCTACATTCCAAAGATTTATACTTCATTGACTTCAGCTATAAGAAGTGCATTTTTCACGGAACTGTATTCGCAAAGACATATTTAGACCTCAAAATATTTCAAGAAGTTTAAATCTAAGTACATGGGTAGGAGCTTACAGCCCCTTTCCTCTGACAAAGATGGCCATTGTCTTCCTGCCAAACAAAACAAGATTAAACCAGTGTTTTGTAGGACTTTCAATAGAATCTGGAAATACCAATCCTGCCTACTGTATATCCTGGTAGAAAGAAGGTGTGACTAACATAAAAACTATTTCAATAGAGTTTAATCCCTTGCCCAATTAGAGGGTATGTTTAACTAGCACTGCCCTGTATGTCTACCATAGCTTTATTTTCAGTCCAGAGAATCTGACCACTAAGATGATGCCAGTTGAAGTGCATTGAGAGTAAACTACGGCAGCTTACCGTCACTTTGTACAATGAGTTGTTAAGTCTCAGGAGTCAAAATCTACAAAGATTTAAAGGCACATACTCTAAGGAAACATGAAAGAATGCCAATTACATGGCATGCTATGTTTTATGTTGGCAGAGCAAACAATTTGAACTGTCATAGGCTAACACTGTACACAGCATTCTGATAACTTGTGACTGATGTCCATGGATACCTTTCCTACAAGCAATGGTGCATAGACAATCATGTGCATGTTCACAAATGAGAACATAGCATTCAATTTACCTTCCTGACGCATCTAGCCTTTCCCTAGAGAAACCATGACTGATCATCATACCTGACTTGAGAGTTCATTGAACAGTGTTCAAGGGTAAAAAGAGTATGGTACTGTGCATCATTTGACCCACAACTTTACGAGTACTGTACCTCCAGGCTTCTCACACACCAAGATGTACTGATGATATTGTATTTTTTCTAAAATGTCACAATGCCAATGTCACCAAAAAGTTCTCTCAAAGGAAATGCTAGTTGAGATGGTTTGTCAACTTTCAATGCAAATTACAAAATATTGTGGGCAAATTCTACAGTATATGTTTCCAATCAGCCCTACAACAGCTCACTTAGGCAAACATAAAGCAAGTAGGAATGTAAGTTCAAAATATTTTCGACTACCACTATGGGAATACACTGTTCGCATCAACATTTGGTCCACAGTCCATTCTGACACCACTGTAATGTACTGAGGTAGTAAGCTAGTAAAGGTAATTCAATGCTCAACATCGATAAAAAAATCTTTTCCATTCAAAAGACCAACAAGAATGGTCCACAAATGACTGATGCATAAATGAGCAGTGGAAGACTTGCAAAGCAAAGGAAAATAAAAAGTTGTATGAACTCAATGTAAATCCAGCTCGAGTGCAGTTTTAGTAATCCTCAAAGAATCACTGGTCCAAACACACTTCAGCAGATTTCTCCAACCAAATTTATGATCTCACACCATACAAAGACATGCTACAGTGAATCTCCCAAGTGAAACAGTATATGTGTTTCTGATGGATCATTCATCAGTCAAAGTCCATAACAGCTGTCAATGTGTACTTTTCTCTTTAATTTTTATTTGTTCCATATGAATGATAGTGATTACACTTTAATGCCACCACTGGGCATGCTGATGTGAAACAGTGCAGAAACAACTGTACAGTCACCTATAACATGTATCCGGTGGGACACGTTTACAGAAGGTACATTATTAAAAATCATACCCACACTTATAAATCACAAACATATCCTGAGAAAACATTCCACTATGAAGAAACAATTAGAGACATGCTCACAGTTTAATAGTACATTCCATATTGTCCTGGAAGGAGCTGAGTCTGAATTCTGATCTATGCCACAATCAAAATGGAGGTGATGTAAACAGCAACAGCATTCCTAACCGTACTTTAGCTGACACCCACACACTTGTCTCCTTTATCCCTGCTTTCATATGACAAGGACCAGAAGGACAAAAGTCCATTCCAACACATACTTCATAGTCCATATCCAAACTTGCAAAAGTGCTATTTTATGGCAAACCTGTTGTTTTATGTTTTCAAAATACCGCACATTCCAGATCCCGCTCACATAATCTACTTCCTTTCCCACAGGCTGCCTTCACTTTCAAGCTGCTGTACACTTGAACTCAGCCCCACGCTTCTCTACCAATACCATGTGTGTGTAACATCTATAGACTTCTCTACCAGCTCCTCAATCCCTCACTAGGTGGTATGCTTAGGAATTCCTCCCTTCAACCTACCTATGAAAAGTCTATTACATACCAAAAAGGTTGGATTGACCTCTCCAGCAGTATTTCTCCCTAACACAGGTTTCTTTCCTGCCACATGGTAAGCTTTGTCTCTTTTTAGAAATTCTTCAAAGGACAGAAATTGTTTATAATTTCAGAATGAAAAATTATTGTCTTGAAATTCCAGGAGATAAATTTTCAAGACAGCTGCACAGTAAGAGGTGAGTAAAAGGGTAAAAAAAAAAGAAGGATAAAGAGGAAGTGCTTTAAAAACAAGCTTTACCAAGTACCCTGTAGTCTAATACTGCAGGGAGCTTGTGACACAAGACAGACACAATTAAAGGGAAGATGCAGTCACCTAATTTGAATTAGTATAGCATGGTATCGTAATTCAGGACTTGGTCTTTTCAATCATGTGACAATATTTTTGTTACTTATTTACAGTAGTGGCACCAGGATTTGCCCAATTGGGGAGGCCCAGCAACCCAAAGCTCCAACAAAGGTGATCGTTTGTTGCAAGGATGTCGAACAGAAAATTTCAGCATGCATCCACATGTCAAAAATTTTATGTTTTTTTTATAAAATTTGAAAAATTTGGATTTTTATTGAAAGAACTTTGAAAAATTTGGTTTTTTTTTTTCCAAGGAAGATCCAACAAAACTTACCTGGTTTCGGAGTCTATGAGCTCCGATACTCACCTCCTATTTACATCCCTGGCATCTCAGACCTTTGGGTCTGAAAAAACCAAATTTTGGGATTTTACTGAAGAATCTCTCTTTCTTAAGAGCAGAATCAAGCAGATTGTCAGGGCAACTCACCGTCATTGGGATTCCATATTTTTATGGCTCCCTGACGATATTAAAAAAATCTCCCTGACAGGGGAGCCTTCCCCAAAGGGGGTGGGGATGACATCCCTTCCCTTCCCCTGGTACAACCCCTGCTTATCTATTGAATTCATGTGGCAAACCGTCACCTTCGTCACCAGAATAACTGCTTGGTTTACCTTGAATATTCAGTATGTTTACTCAGAAACATGAGCAATTCTTGAAAGCAAAACTAGGAATTCATTTGTAAATTTAGCTGTTTGAAAATAAACTTGGGGTGACTGCTTATTCCCTTTAAATGGCCCTTTAAAGGGAATACGCATTCACATCAACCTTACTGCCAAATCTTATTAATTTCCCTTGCAAAATCTTTCATGATATCATAGAACATAATTGATATTACAACTTAAAGGTAAATGAAGAACTATTCTGCAAGAATTTAACAAATCAGTGACAAAAATATTTCCACATGATTAAAAAAAACTATAAGTGGATATGGACACTGTGGTGGACTAATGGGTGGCCACTGTAGTTTCCCTTTAAGGTCCACTAATGAACTCAGTCTCAAAGGGGGACAATATGACAACAGGTAATACATACATGCAGGAACGGTCACTCCTCAAGGAAAAGGAATGGTATGGGGGAAGCAGAGGGTAGAACAGAACAAAAAAAACTTTCCATTTGATTTCACAGAAGCTTGATGCTAATTCAATGACAGACTTTTCAGGGGATGTTGCATATAAGTAAATGTGGCCATACCAAGTATGCTAGTAATATCTAATTAGAGATACAGTAAATGTCATGACTACTCCAAACAGTTCGGGAGATTCTCCCATTTGGGAGAATCTATTTATCTCCCTACTGGGAAAAAATCGGTCATGGACGCCGCCATTTTGTCTATTTTACCCACAATCCCACATGTTTTTTGTGTACATTGCCAATGGCGAATGGGTTTTGGAACCCCCTTGCAAAAATTGTCGGTCTAATGTAATAGAATTGAATGTATATTCGGAAGGTTTATTGTCATAGCTACAGAAAAACCACGTCCTAACTGGTACGCCATTTTTGAGTGGTTTTCATTCTTGCTTAACCTTGTTTTTGTTAGGCTGGCTTGTTTTGCATAAGTTTTCCCCCGTTCAGGAGAATTTTGGCTTTCTCCCAAATGGGAGAATCTCCCTGACTGCCAAAGGTGAATCTGCTTCTGGTAAATGAAATCAGTCTGCTCTTTTTTTTGTAAAGGAAGATTTTGGTTTATCACCTTCCATATTAAATAATAAATAATGTTAGAAGAATTGTATAGCTGCCTGACTTCAAGCTGATGTATTTTAGTATTTGTACTGCTTTCTCTTACATGATATTGTACATAGTATGATTTCTTATACTATCAGGGTTATGCAGTTCTAACGTGATTATTACTTACAAACACAATTCTAACCTACCATGATCAAACATACACAAATAGGCCCCCAGTTTCCAAGTCAGAGTTATAGTCGAGTCGTGAGTAATAACCTTCCCAAACTACGCGACTTGATAAATAAACTAGAGAATTTCCCACTATTGGAACAACACAGAGATTCCTGTAAATGACTTGCTGCAAAAAATGTAACTTGGTTACTCTGAAAGAAGTGTGCTTAAAACTGCTTTACCTCAGAGGTAGTTTTAAAAGACAACTTTATCATCACAAAGGAGTCTTCAAGTTGCTTTCCAAACTCTTTCCAAACTCTTCCCGGGTCGCCGGGTGCTTAAAACACTAAATTACTGCTTTACCTCAGAGGTAGTTTTAAAAGACAACTTTATCATCACAAAGGAGTCTTCAAGTTGCTTTCCAAACTCTTCCTGGGTCGTTCAATTTAAAATCTTGTACTACGCTTTATTTATGTTCAGAAGGAGGAAGCTAAAGCACTAAAATGAGGAGATAACCAAGAATTTGATCCTTAATATCATAGCTCTTGTACGTCACTTTCAAGATACACAAGAAGTTGATGGCCCTATTTATCATAAAATTACTTCTTCAAGCCTCCAACTATGTATGCCTACTACTATTAAACCATAATGAAGTCAAGGCTGATTCGGTTTCTCCATAGAGCAATGTTGAAGTGAGCATAATAAACTTATGTAAAAGTGGGCTTTAAAGTGGATACCATCACCATAAAGCACTCGGCCGTCATTTTGTATACCATGACCTTTCTCTTTTTCAAAATTAGAGTCTCCATGGAAATATAATTCACAACTTTGCAAATGTCAGTAAGTAATTGAAGGTAATTTAAGGAGCACATAAACAAGAGGAAAGAAAGAGCAACACAGACTCACAAATTTTTGCATCTTTGTCAAAAGTTCACCAATACTGCCAGGTCTCAGACTCTGTGAAACCTCTGAAAAATAATGTCAATAAGTTTTCAAAGAAATTGACCATTGCTCCTTGGTCTTTATTTTCCAAAATTCTTTTCTGATGGAGAGGGGCTCACTTATCAATGCTTTTGACGTGCTTTCTACATCTATGGAAAAGTGGTGCTGCTTACATTTTTTGCTGCTCTCAGGAACTATCATACGGACAAAGTGGGACATCCTTTCAACTTTTCATTGAATGAATTGCTAGCAATGTACAGTCACTATTAACAGTAATCAAATTTACCAGGAACAAAAGTGGACAAATCAAGAATGGAAATTCTGCTCTGAACTAGACAGAATGATCTATTGCATTCCATAAATGCTTGGGACAAGCAACCTAATGTGGGCTCTAGGGCATACTCCTGGCACTGAACATTTCTTTCAAGGTATTAATGTTAATGCCTGAGCAAATTAGCTACATGAACTAAAAAGATTGCGCCCAAAGGCATCATATCTTACCTTTTACCAGCTAAACAGTGAATGCTCATTACTGTTACCATGGAGCTAAGGGTACTAGCTCCATGCTGTTACCCTCACAAATACAGTCCAATCTAAAACTGCTTCAATGAACTGCATGCTATAGATAGAGTTTCCAATGAGTTTCCAAATTTACATTACTGACAGACAGCCATTGGCATCATGAGTGCTACTATATGTCTGAAGTCTAAAATTCCACATTCATGTAACTGTTTAAATTACTCTCACTTTAAGTTGGTCAGTCTGTATTCCGTAGGATAATCCAAACTTTGTTTTCACATACCTGCCTACCATATTTGATTCTGCACTTAACTTTCTACATTTATGAACCACCTAAAAACTTATCTCTTTACTTTTTCCTTTCAACATAATTGAGTTGTTTTGTTTAGCACCTAGAGCAGCTACTAATCAATCATTCCTGATATAAATCCAATGCACTTATTAATAGCATATATAAAGGTTACACTACTTTAATATTAAAGTTTGCTGTTTTACTGTAGACAGCTACATGGCACTGGCATAACCAACAGTCTGCTAGGCTGGATTTTTGTGAGCATTACTTAGCCAGGGGGCAGAGGGAAAGCTCATGTGGGGGGGGGGGGATTCACCCTTTAGTTACCTTTCCCCTCCTCCTACAGTATCGGCTAACACAGCTGACATAGGTAGATCACTGCTTGTATCCCACCCTAAACCCTACCTAATAATAAAAGTTGCTCATAATTGCCTCCAAAAACTGGTGGTTGCCCTCCCAAAAGATGTAGTATGGCTACCTGCCTAGAACAAGTATAAAACTCAAATGTACAATATACCCACACTACTGCATGAATTATACACCTTACGCACAATGCCTTCGTGAAAGATCAATCCTAGCTGCCTATTATCTTACATACAAATTTCTTCTCTGACATGGCCCCTTTAACCATGCAAAACTTCTGGTTCATTCTCTGGATATTAACAAGTAATGCTACAACTGTCAGACTCCCCGGACAGTCATCACCATAGTAACTGACAACAGTTGTACACAGAGGTACAGTAAAACAGACTGCCCACTTAGTAAAGTATAGTAATTTTTCCTGGTGAAGTTCACATACAGGGTCCATCCCACACATTCTGTTCAAGGTAGCGAACACCTCCCACTTAAAAGCAAAACAAAAAGGCACATTTTGGAAGAAAACCATCTCACTGACTTGAAATACTTGCACAACTGTATACTTCAGAGGTTGAAGGCTTCCAGAGAAACTTAAAAATAGCAGTAAACTGTCACTTCAACTTAAATCACAGGAGAGACACTGCAGGACGGCCACAGCACCATTCTACAGCAGAGTGTGGGACTTTGGGTAAGTGAATTAGTTTCTTTAAAGTTACAAACCAATACAGATACTGAGTCTGTCTGATTGGTTATCAGTATGTATAGAAAGATTAGAAACAAAAACTTGGAACAAAGAATTTACGCTTAAAAACTTGAGAATAAAAGTTTGTACTAAATGATGGTCATACAAAAGAACAAATATGTTGCACCACTTCAGTTACATAATTTATGGTACCAGTATAGTACACCCAGTCACTCAGTCACTTGGCCCAAAAATGTTCCAGTAGTGATTTTCAAAGTTTTCATACAATACTGCATCATCTAAACATACTGTAAAAGACTGACATGATATCCACATTTTCACTGAGAGTTAAAATTTTTGTGACTATGAAGGTTCTTAGTTGTCATTCATAAAAGTTATCATAGATCATTTGACTAAAGGGTCCACATAGTCCCAGTGGTGTACAAGCAGGGATGTCCGGGTAGGGGGGCTACAGCCCCACTAAGCTAAGGGAAAATTTATTTCTCGGGCAGATTTTGGGTAAATATGTGGTAATTTTCTTGTATCATAAAGATGAATGATTATCTTTCTTTAATGAGTACTTTTCAATTTTCCCTTTTTTTTTTTTTTTTTTTTGGTCGTGGTGGTGGTGGTGGTGGTGTTTCAAAACACAAATATTTCATTAAAGAAAACCAAGAATTTATTTATACATTGAATAATTCTGTAATAAAAATACTGTCATGTAAGTGATAAGAGCCATCCATGAATCACAATAGGGTGGTACCATACTTCAAAGAGGGGAGACCGGAATATTCCCTTTAACTAAAGTGAAAGCTCTAAAGACTGTGTGTCATGTTGTGATGAGGTGTGTAAATTATATTACACAAACAGTATGTAGATGGTTTAATGTGCTATTCAGGAAGTCTTCCAAGAGAGAAGAAAGATTTATTTTTCCCCTACTATTTCACGAAGTTTTGGGAAAGGAACACATTCATGAAACAGGATACAATATTTCCTGCAAACCTCATAGGTGTAATGTTTCATTAGCTATCTGCCCTTGCCACAGAGTTTATTGCACCAGCTAATTTCTAAGCTCACCTTTCTTTAGCTCCTTTGGGAGGACATGCATTTACAAAGACTTGTACCTAACAGTATCTGTCGATGAAAAGGATCGAGCAATTGGAAAAAGTAGTCGAAGTGATTTTCCTCTTTTTTTCTTTACACAATCGTTCGTTACCCTGAACATTTTTGTTCACAATTTTTACTAAATGTGCTTGAGAAAAACGGGCGCCAATTTTTTCGCTAATCTTCGAGTCAAGACACCAGTTCATTTCCTTTTTCGCCTCTGGTGACATTGGCGAACAGTATCTGGAACCCTGAAAAGAGTCAAGTTTTGATGGAATATGATGGTGACAGGCTATTTTTCTGTGGTGTAAAAGCTGTTACAAGTAATTTAGGCAGCTGTAACATTTTCATGTCACAAGACCTTAAACCAGCAGAAAGCAGCTGAGAACAAATATTCATCTCTCGGTCTTTTGCAACAATTTCAAGTTTAAACAAAATTTTTCCTTTAAAGGGGCTTATGCCCCCCCCCCCGTGGGCTGGGGGTTGTAGAATATGCCCACGGTATTTCCCGCCTGTTGTAAGAGGCGACTAAAGGGAAGGACTTGCACCGTATTTAAACTTTGCTTGACACTATATAACACATTTGTGTTGGTGTGTCGTTAAATTTCCTCTAACTAACCAAATTAAAGGGGCTTACTGAGTTGATATTAATTATTTTGTGACGAGTTTGAAAGAAATCATTGCATGACAATGCTTCTACATCCTCATTACTCACATATCACTTCCTATGGTAACCAAACATGTGAGAAATTGTAGTTTTTGTGGACAGGGTTGCATATTACTAATATCTAATGGTAAAAAGTGTCGAATCTCTTAGTTTGACCATTTACCATCAAGAAGTGAGAAAAACTCAACAGGTGTGACAAAAAAATCATGCAATTCATGAACCAACTCAATAAGCCCCTTTAAACAATTGATACTTACTTTCTCCAGTTTGATGACCTAATAATGGCTGGCTGTGATGAAGAGGACATCATGCCAGGATCACTAAATATGTGGCTTCCATCTGGGACAGCTTCACCATTTTCACCCAAGGGCAGTCCCCTGGGCATATCACCTGCACTAGCTGCTTGTGCTATGCCTGTCTCCCTCTGTACTGAGTCTGCAAGATGACCCACACTTCTACTAAGGGACAGCCTGCCTCTTGTTGGTGAAGAATTCATCTCCATGTTTTCACCCATGGTGTTGTGTGAAGTGGGTGAGCACTAGCAGTGCCCTCTACTGCTACTGTCTCTCTGCACCTTAAATGGCTAACTGGTCAGTCACCATTACCTGAAAGAGAAATGGAGACAAGTTTGGAATGTGTAAGTTACTTTGCTTGACATGATATCATCATTCAGTTTATTTGCAAGATTTTACTGGCTTGGTATGAAAGAAGGTTCAAAAAGTAGTGTAAACTCTGGGAAGTTGTGGTGAAAGTCTTGAAATTCCCCAAAACTATTGTTTCCAGTCCAAAAGAGGCAGAAACCAAGCTGTCACACAAGTTTCTTGCAAGGATTACACTTCCATGCAGCTATCTTGTGGAATTCACTTCCAGATAATTTAAAAGAAAAACCATCTTTCTTCAGCTTTAGGAGGAACTTACACAACTATTACAACAGAATATATTTAATACATGTTTTATACAGTTGATTCATCTAGGATTTTAGGGTTTGGGCTTGCTCCTATGTGGGGTTTTGAAGCATCAGTTTAGTTTAAGGGGGTGGGGTTGATTGTTGATCTGGGCCATGATCTGGGTAGTCCTAAGGTAAATGCTATTATGGTCTTCGACAGCTAGTGATAGCTTTCATCAGGTTTTTCTCTTATGATTTCTTTGCTCCAAATTTTTACTGGAGTATTATGCCTTTTATGCCCAACAGGGTTTTGTAGTGCACTACCATGATTAACGATATTGTAACTGTAAGACTGTAAATTTTGTAACGTTGTACATGTCGCAGAGAAATGAACGAAACTGAATGAATGAAAGAAGACGATTGGTCTGTGGAGGCCACGGTTGTGAGAGAAGTACCACAGAGGACACTTGATAGTATCTGTATACCCTAGCACTGAGGGCAGGCCAGTGCAATGATAGTGTGAAAGGCGGGTAAGAGAAGAGAGTGCATAAAACAGTTAATATCACAAAGATGCAATGTTACTATTTTTTCTGCAACCTTTGTAACATTTCAACATGACAAAACAGTTACTAAAGGAACAAAACTTGCCTAAATGTAAAAATCAGAACTGAAAAGTAGAAGCAATTCATTTCACAGTGATAAAAACTAAGGTCTATGTTTTTCCATCATCATGCAATACCTACTGATCTACATTGGATTGCAAGTCTGTAAATTATTCAAGACTTTCAAATATGAGATTTGTTAATGACATGTCCTTACTGCCCAGAGCAACCTCTCAAGTCATCACACATCAAAATGAAAAAAAAAGGCAAAGAGATTCTAACTTCACAGGAATTTTCTCCCAGTCCTAACTTTGCATGGAAGACATGTAGGTTTGTGGCCTCACAAAAACAAACTGATGATCTGATAGCCTCCAAAATGCTCTAAACATACAAAAGTTAAAGGCCTCATTTTTTCTTTCACCATCACTACCCTCTCATACCCTAGGGACAAATTTATTTATTCACATGCATGCATCTAGATCCTTATCTAATAGCTAAAACCATTTTTTTTAATATTTTCATGATGTCTGATTGTCTGTATATACCTCAGTCCATTTCACTTGGCATTATGACCATTAATGGCCCAAAAAAGAAAAGTAGGGGGCCAATCTACAGCTGAATATTCATGAAAGAATATTTACAAATGAATTTTAAATGAACATGGTGGGCATTTCAATCTGATGACAGGATAGCCTGAGACATACACATAACAAGTGACTTATCCTCATGAAGCTGAGGTTTCCCAAAAGAATAATGGCATTCCATTTAATTTCAAAGGTTAACTTTGAAAATCCACAAATGTCAAAAGTTAGCAGATCTTTTACAAAGGAATGACCGTACAAAGCATGTTCTGTACTTCCATAGGATTGATGATGAGAGAAGTGGGTGTGGGTGGAAGGAGAATGATTTAAGCAAAGTCAATGTCCTTGCCAATAAATTTAGGTGGCAAAAAGACCTAAAAGAATAAAATTATAACTGCATTGTAAACATAATTCCATGATAAATGAAATGAGGGTGATCTCTTAGGTCTCATCCCTGTGTATAGCGCCGCCGCTGTGTCATTACTTTACCGAGACTTATTACGCGGTAGGTGGGGTTGGTCACATGTGTAATAGATGAGGTATAAAGTAGGAGTGAATTAATTTTCAAACTCTGGTCCTATTTATGTTGCCCATTTGGGGCTGGTGGGGAAGGGGGGGAGGGCAGGGTAAGCTGAAAAGAGACCACAGCATAGAAAGATGCCAGGTCTAGGATTATCATACATTTGGACTTTTTAGATAAGTCATATTTCAGCTGGCTGACTCAGAGTTGGACATCTGCAATAGGCAAATAAATGGAATTGTCTGCATTTTAAGTAAGCAAAAATCTCATTAAACATTCATCATTCCAAACTTAGCAGTAGCAATAAGACTTCCTTCAACTCTCTGCTTATTTCCTCCATACATCATACAACACAGCTCATCCATCTACCGTGTACCTCAATTGCTGCGATCATTTACTGCCTTGACGTAAATTTGTCTGTGAGCTCCCGCTGATGAGCCATAACATTATACTGTACTGATCACCACCATTCCTCCAGTGAATGACTTAACGCATTCGCTGACTTACATCACATCTGAGCACCTAAATGATTGATAGCGCCCCATTATTGCTCAGGAAGTGTCGTTTCGTACACCTTATTTCCATCTTTCAGTTTGAAGGAGCTCAAACGAACATCTGCACCATACTACACATATGTGACATTTTACGATTGACTACAATATTACCATTCAGCATGCATTTCTTATTCAGTCTTCCCTCTTTACCTTTTTAAAGCTTCCAGAATTTGTTGACAACATTTTTGTATCTCCTGTGACAGATTTAGTGCTAGCTAGGAGCAATGTAGCTGATAGGTTCCTTTTTCGGCAAGACATTGACAAGTTGATGACTGTTGTACAGTAGTAGTATTTTCAAAATATATCACTGCACATTGGAGATTGCAAGCAACCTAGTGCTACTGGTTATCTGTTACCTTCTTTTCTCTATTTATGGCAGTAAAATGTATTAATAGACTTAACCTTTTGCTTTACTCACACTAAGGGAGTTAATTTTACTAATTGAATTATCTCTTTATTTTAATACTTATTACCCCATGGCAGTCTGCTGTAAGTTGGTAAGTGTTACATACATATTGTATCTATTCAGCATTCACTGATTAATCTTTTGCTTTATTCAGAGTATTAGAGGGTACAATACTAATTCAAATATCTCTTAAACAAGTTTGATGGCAGTTTACTGTAAATTTATACCTGATACATACTGTATATATTATTGACTAACCCTTTGTTTTATTTCAAGTAAGATACCTGCAGCTAAAACCTTTGAAGTAAACTATCTCTGTCATTAAGACTTTAACAACAGTTCCTTGCAAGATCATATACCCTGTATCATTCAACTTCAAACTCTATAAACACTAACTAGCTTTTTGCTTTATTCAAAGTATTAAGCTAGTATAATCCTTCTATTAACTCAAATATCCCTTCCTCAAAATATTTGCTTGCAGCTTCCTGTAAGTACATATGCCATACATCTCATGTTGTGAAGTCACTAAATGATCAAATGATCGAATCCCTCAGAATCGCACAGCAGTTACTTCCTCCTCTCAGCAGTCACACTTTTGAAAATGAAAACTTTGCACGAATACAAACTGCTTACGAAAATTATACAAAACTAAAAGTATGTAGCTTTCCCTTTCCCATCTTGACTATTTCACACTGATTCAGTACATTTGATCTACAGTAATTCATCTTTTGACCATATTTTGAATTAGTAATGCTTTTAATTCAACGCTCTAGTTATAGCCTTCAATGTACCACCAGAAGAAAAGCCACACACCTGGAACAAATAGACTATGAAGCTGCTTAGTTTTCATAAGGGTTTATACAGTCCCCTCCCTCCCCTGCCCCTGCCCCCCCACCCCACCCCCATCATATTTTGAAACATCAGCTAAAATATCTCAAACCATTTTCTTACCTTCCACAGGATGCAGTTATGCCTTATAGAATAGTGTAAACTTAAGTTACCTGACAGTTAATACTGCATGATGTTGGAGACACATGTGAAGGACTTGCATGTTTTGCATGCTACATACATGAACATGATAGCAGTGCTGTATATGAACACCACTGTCTGACTTCAATTGCTTGGTCAGTCAGTATGTAGGTATGGTATGTGAAAATTGTGACTCTCACATATGTCAAAAATTCATCTTTTTTGAAATGGGTCTATATATATCGCAAAATGACAATGTGGTAAGATATTGACATTCTACCATATTCAAGGTTCATACTATACTTGACCCTCAATTCACCATATGTCTCACAAAGATGGTGCCCATCTGACCTTGTGTTCCATGACAAAACTACAAGCTATCACACATACACACAGAAACGCATGGCCACAATGACATACCCACTCTACTGCACAAAATGCTCCATTTGCCATCATGACCTAAGAAAGAATAGTGTCAGGCAGTGGCAGGTAACAGCAAAAGTGCAGCACAAATTCTGTCCAGTGCCCATGACTAGACAGGACCAGCATATGTGAATGCATCAAGGTTTTAACATATTTAATAATATGTATATATGCTTATTGATTAATACATGCTGGCTGTATTAACTATTTGGTTATTTAATTGCAACAACATCTGTCCATATGCACTGTGGGAAGGTTTAAACTGGCTATCCTAGATTACATCATATGTAGATGAAGGCCATACCCATAGGCTTTATAAACTACTAACAATAAAGATGGAGTAAGGTGGGATAAAATCACTCTGAGAGGTTAGGAGAGAGGGAGGAGGTAGGTGAATGTTTGTGAATGCAGATAATTTAAAAATATTGTTTTGAAATTAGTACACCTCCATCCCTCAAGTAGCCAATCCTTAACTACATAGTTCTTGAAATTTAAAACTTTACGAAGACAAAAATCACATAAAGACTTTTACTTTTAGATGACCTTTTGACTTCTGATGTAAAGACACCAGTGCCCTGTTTCATAAAGGGTTAAGATCAATGTAATGTTTGATTTCAAAAGGACCACTGCATGGCAGATCAAACTTAAGATCAATTGTAACTCTTTACGAAACAGGGCCCAGGTCTTCACACGAATAATCACTAAGTATGAGCATTTCCACCATTGTAATTCTGAGAATATGTGAACAAGCTCTCTGAAATTTGAAATCTAGTGACCTCAGACTATCTCTTAAATCCACCAAATTTTCAATTCAAATTTTCATTCAAACAGACTTGCCTCTAAATTTGTATCCAGGACAAAAGCTTATAAAGTTTATCATACAGTCACCTCGATGATGGAAGTTAGGTGAAGAACGACAACGAAACTGTTTGAAGTGGCTTGATTGCCAAGAGTAGGAAACTTGTAAAGGTCAAGGCATTTGAAGTGAATATTAATACACACTGAAGGACCCATGTGAGAGTATTCAGAATACTTGCTGTTTCTGAGATACATTGAAATCTCTTCTTCTTTTGTAAATGCTCTGCTGCTGCTACTAGAAGAGGTTGCCATCATGTCAATACACTCTTTGATAACATTTCCAATGTTTTAAACATTTACTCTGTTGGGAAATTAAATGTCTGTGGACATGTTAAAGGGTCTGTGGTACCCCTTCAAATATATTTAGGAATGGCCCTACAGTTCTAAATACAATTGGTAACTACACACTGACTGAGATATTCAAACAGCCCTGCCCATAATTGCCTTTATCTCTTCCTTGTGCAGACACAAACCTAGTTTATTGCTTGAGTTAGTTAGATGGGATTTAACAACACATCAACACAAATGTGTTACATAGTATCAGCTAGCGATAAAGAGGTAAAGTTCAAATAGGGTTCAAGTTCGGTTTCAAATACAGTACAAGTCCTCCCCTTTAGTCACCTCTTACGACAGGCGGGGAATACCATGGGTATATTCTACAACCCCCAGCCCACAGGGGGCAGTTTATTGCTTGAGAGCGTATCCTGGTAAGCATACAAGGCCATAAGGTGTAATCAAAGCACTCTCTCTCTCTGCATTCTGTGAAATGAGAGCCACTCTGCATCTTTGTAATTTGATGTCAATCAAAGAGCAATCACCAATTGAGAATTTTCCTTTCAGGTATAAATGTTGTTTGGGGTGATGAGTGTCTGTCTTTAAACCTCACTGACCTTGGTTGCATGAAATGCATGGTAATCAGACTTGCTTTAGTCAGTTTTTTGTTTGATATTTATGATTTGTGCTTGTTGTGGTAATATATGAATAGTTAATAGAGTATGGTTTTTACACATGTATACTGATGAAGAATTTTTGCTATTAAAAGTTCATAGACATTGGTATTATGAGTGCAGCCATTATACTTGCAGGAGTAACACATGTCCATGAGGGAGGGGGGATGTTGGAGCTACTCACAAGAAATCTATTTGCTATCCTTTACTTGGTTAACCCCAATTCCAAGGACAGCTGTATGCCATCATAGTTTTTTGTTTTTTGAAGTAGATACTGACTGCTTGGAAAATGTCCACATAGCAAATCAATCTAGAAACTAGCTTGTAAGATGATAACATTTTTATGCAGGATTAGCAAAGCAAATAAAGACACTGGGTGCAACACTCTACATCACAATTTTTGCATCATAGCTAAAGTAGCTAATGATAAATCTCAGAAACAAGGGTGGTGCCAGGTGGTGACATGCCCCCCCCCCGGTCGGGAAAGGCTGCCCCCATTCGGGAAATTTTGCAATTTTGTCAGGGAGCCTTAATCCGCACGATAAAATGTGTAATCCCAATGAACTTCAGTCGCCCTGATGATCTGCATGATTTTGCTCATAGGAAGGGCATATTCTTTAATAAGACCCCAAATTTCCCAATTTTCCTTAAAAGAACTCAAATTTTCTTCCATAAAAATCCAAATTTTTCAAAAAATTTTCACTAAAACTCCCAAATTTTCAATTTTTTGCAAAAAGAGCCAAATAACTTTTGGCGCACTTCCCATCAGGCCACTTTACTTCAGGAGCTGAGTGGGGGGGGGGGGAGGGGCCATCTGGGGGAAAGCTTCTGACTCGGGGGGGCAAATGCCCCCATGCCTCCCTTGGTGCCGGGCCTGAGGTGGGGGGGAGAGAGATTAGTTGATACATTACATATGCTACAGTATGAGCTAAACTTAGGATTCTACACTTACAGAAGTGTTTTAATGTTATTTGTAAATATTTTAAAGCTAAAATAGATTTTAAAGCTAACCTACCCTTACAAATGTTCTTTGGAGGCAGTGAGGGACACTTAAGGTTAACACTACAGCATAACACCTCTGATTTTTTTACTTAGTGTTTTAAATGGCTCATTACAGGCCTTGTTGCATCACAAAGAATAAGTATGCTGGATCTTAAGTTTCTTCAAATCTCTTAATACTCAGAGTTAGGCTAATAAATATACTCTGGGGTTTTAAGAACTGGGGCATATAAATAAGCCTGCCCACACGTGTGAGTCTCCAGACAAAACTATAGCTGTATGCATCTGAGAAATCTTGAAGATGTGCACTTACCACCTACACCTGCTGTCCCCCCCCCCCCACCTTCTCAAGTGGTTACACCCTTGACTACATGCATGAGAGCAAACAAACAAGCTGATCTAAGAGGATGTAAGCACATACTACAACAGCTACACAATGCAGTCAAGTCTTTTACCATAACATACGATATTGATTACAGCTCTGTTTGATTAAAACTAAATCACCATACACCAAATACATGTACAACATACTACTACATACTGTACTGCTACAATAGGTCAATTATCTACTCAAAAACACCACACACCATGGAGCACCTGTAATTCCATTTTAAAACCAATATTATATTAAACCAAATAAGATGAAGCTCACCAAACAGTGTTTGATTAAATCAAGAATTAATCCAAACTGAATATTTGAAATAACTCTACCACTGTTATCACTTTGCAGATAAATAATAATTACTTTACCTTGCACAAAATGTGTGTGTCACAGATTAACAGTCATTTAGGTCCACTTGACTCTACTGTAACAATGCTCCAAACATCACTTATTCCAGGTTTGCGGTATTTCCGTGAGCATATATTGACAGCTGTCGTTTCAGCTGTGGGATGCAGAACCAATCATGGACTGTGCACATACACGATAAGACACAAAATTGAAAAATATTGCCAGCACTAATCCAAGCAGGCATGTATAGCTTCTTTGTGTCGTGAATAAATTGTCCAAGACTTGCACAACACTGTGAAGTAGCCAGCGGAGAATCTAAAGATGAGAACACGATGTGCATACAGCATGCGACAAATTTGTGTTTCCACTCGGCTATGACAATATCCTGTGATTTCATACCTACAGCGCAAAAACAGGAAGCAGTAGCCCTAGTTAAGTACAGCGCAGGAAGTGCACATGTATACTACATGGCTATACTCAAAGCAATGTTAGTTAACTATACTGGCATCAATGCTCTCCAGCTTGGTGCAACATGTTGAATTTGCATATTATGAAAGGTCAACAGGATGCAGTTGTGAATCTATTTGTCAATTTTCATGGTTAATGGTTAACCACTGTGTACTCAGAGGTGAGGTGGAAGGGAAGGGGGTCCTGAAAGGTTGCGAACCAATTCCCTTTTCAAAATAATACTCTCAAAGGCTATCTGATGCTTGCACTTAACTGTATCCAATGTAATGATACAGTTCCATTTTCTGCTCATTCTGTAGTAGGTTCTACATTGGAAACCTGACTGTGTGCAATTAAACTAGGCACAGCAATTTAAGAACTCCTCCCCTACACCCACCCCCTTCCCACTTCATAAAGGCTATATCTCTGAATCTACAAAAAGGCACAGCTTTTAACCATATAGTGGGCAACATCCCAGCTTGTTTGCTTTCCAAAGCTGACCTAGGAAATCCCTCATTTAATGATAAAGGTGTAGGTCTGATTACTATAACAAACTTTAATTAGGGTTGTGACCAAGCAAACAGTGATGCAATTATCATATAACATGCTCCTCTAATGATCACCCAGATTTGTTAACTCGCCTGCAATAGCTTAGAGCCACCTTTTGTAATCTAAATGCAGGTGGGCAAAAAGACTGTAATTGTATTTAATACTGAACAAACTCGCTGATTTGTTCATAGCATAGCTGTAGCCAACAAGGTGGGGTCTGGTAGTCCAGCAACTGATACTGATAAATATATGCACTGAAATGTACAAAAATGTAGAACGACAACATTAAGAAGAGATCTAGATGGGGATAAGGAAGTCCAACAGATTTCTGCACTGATCTCTGTCTAAAGCCACAGTCCCTCCTGTTATTTATTTATCAGGGTGTGAAATAACTGAAGGCACTAATAGCTATGGCTGTCATGTCTTTTCCAATGGCTGCAATGCCCATGAAAATGTGCCTTTACCAAAAGCCAAAACTGCCAGTGCTGTACCCTTTAGTGTTCGCTACTGGTGTACTTTTGGATTTAAATCATAATGCATCCTAAAAATATGAAAGAACATTTCCAAAATGAAAAAAAAAATGTATGTTCTGCTTCAGATCAAACCAAACAGACTTCGAAATTATTCAAAAACATTTACTGGGATTGTAACCAAATTGATACATTTCCCTTTTAAGTAGCTTTCATGATATGTCAGGACATACAAAATGCACAGACCTACTGTAACATATAAACAGTGCACATGAGAGGCAAACTGAACACTTATCCTTATCAATTTAACAATTGAGTAAAACTTTCTGTCACAAAGATTAAAAAGAACCACAAAGATAGGGACCCTAGGGGGGTGGTTGGGGGCAGGGTGGGCATTCTATTTTAACTTAGGGTGACTGAGTGCATTTGCCTTTGCAAGTTCAAGAAGTACGACAAAATTAACACGTATCATAGTATGACTCAATTTGTATCACATCTATCAGTTATGTCTCTTCCTATTGTCATTATTTAACAATTGGGGGTATCATGAGTCAATTAATTAATGAACACTGTAACAATAAAAATACTGAAAACATTTTCTAAAATGAATAAAACTTTGCAGAAATATTTTTTAATGTGTCTTACTCATTTTGCTACATTTTGGTATTGTCTAGATTGAGTGATCCATAGAAAATAAATTGTGAAATGTAGGTGTCAGTACACTACGCAATGTTTATGACAGAATCTTGAGTCAATCACTACAGAAAACAAGCAAATAAAAAACCATCATTTACCACATTTAAGAATAATAATGTTAATAAACAAAGAGAATGTTGTCTTTCCTATCAAAGTTTTTACAGAAAGCTTCATCTAAAAACAATATGGTCACCATTTTTGGTAATGTTTGCAAATTTCTAGTTCATGCTTATTCCAAAACTTGAAAATTTGGTTGTGAGTAATGTGTTTGCTCTAAACGTGGAAAATAATACGGCAAATAATTGTTGATGTTGTTTGAAGAATATACATTGCAGGTTACACTTACATTGGTATCACATCCTGCCCACATGCTGAACGCAATGATCGACTCATGATTACATACTATACTTTTAAAAATATTTACTGCACTTAGTAAAACAGCACAAGAGATTAGACACAAGATACAATACATCTATGCACAGGAAAGGAAAATCATCATATTAAATAGCTTATTACAGCAATCACTCGCTGAATGATATTTGATACGTCCAGAATCTTCAGTTGTATAATGCATTGATCCCGGCTGAGTTCACATCAAGGTCATAATCTAATCCTGCTGGCAACTCCCCTTGAACTAACACGTATAAAAGTTGCTTGCACTAGAGTCACATGATACACTACACATGATAGCTGGCTTAATAAGATTTATTGATTTGAGGAAGAAAACAATAGAGTTACATACTAAAAATGTATGTGTGATTTCTGGCACTGTAACTGCTGAATCAATTTTAATTACTAAGCAAATATTTATGATCTCTGGATCTGATGCTCAGTCACGGATCTGCACCAGAGCAGGGAGAGCAGCATCTCCCTGAGCAGGGAGAATAGCATCTCCCTGATAAAAGCACAAAATGTCTGTAAAGCCTGGACCTGCAATATTGTTAATCACCTCTGGCAATTAAGATTCACCCCACTGAATTGACATTTTGAAAAGAGTTTATCCATCAGTTATGAAAAATGAAATCAATCTAGCAAAGAAAATCATGACTATTTTTAAAATGCTACAAAAGTCATCTCATAGAAATAATTTGCAGTTGAGGGTGCACTCTCACCTTTTGTTTCATTACAAATGCATTTGTCTTGAAATCTGACCTTACCTGGGCCCTTTATCTACTATGCCAGCAACATGGTATCTCCATTAATGAGTATAAACATAGTACTTCCATTAACAGACCAGTGCCATCATAATGGAAAAGAAAAGTTCTATGCATGGGTGGAAAAAGTTGGGTTAGGTTAGGTTAGATGAGGTTTAACGTCCCAGTTTCCAACCAATTGGTTCAAGTCGAGACGACCACGGCCTTTTTTCCAGTTGTGGCTCACTGGCTTGTTTTCCCTACTCTACTGTTTATGCTGAGCACCAAGCACAAAGGCAGTAGGTTCCATTTTTAAAGTCTTTGGTATGACCCGGCCAGGATTTGAACCCTAGACCTTCCGGCTGCAAGTCGGATGCTCTAAACCACTTGACCACTGCAGTCGGTCGGAAAAAGTTGGGAAGCTGGGAGGCTCCTTCCTAGGAAATTTGGGCATTTGGAGGGAAATTCTGGCCATTGGAGGGAAACTTCCCTTTTTTGTACATGGAAATAAGGAAAGAGTTGTGGGAAATTTTTCTCCGTTCCTGGGAAATAAACATTTTTTCCAGCTCTGGTTCTAAGATTGACTGAATGTGGTACACTGAGCTAGAATAAACCCGTTACCTTACTGTTAGTACCAACCAAACGTTTGTGGAAGGCTTTGTTTGGCTTTAAAATATTGTAAACCATGTACAATAGTCCATTAAAATTAAATTTTTGCTTCCACTCTGATGCCATTAAGTTTAATTAGAGGCAAAGAGTTTTCTGTTTTCAAAAAGCCAAATTCTGTTCTGTAATGTCACTTTGGACATTACTTCCATTGAAATTGTAAAGTACCAAAACATCAAATTCAGTTTTCTAATTTTACAAAATGCAAAACTCTTGCCTCAAAGTTTAATGGTCATTTCAGATGAGAAAACTGCAGATAACATTCAGATGAAGTCATCATGTCTAGGGACACAGTATAAAAAGTCACTGAGACCCTGACCACCAGTATGCAGACTACAGTAGTAGTGTAGTAGTGGAGGGTTCATGGAAGCTGCACCCTGCTGCTGTTCTGAGAAGGTTAAGCACCCTAAAGTCAGACACTCATCACTCCAAGTACATTTTTGGTTGGGGGAAAGCAAAATTCTCAATTGGTGACTGCTCTTTGACTGACATCAAATTCAAAAGATGCTGAGTAGCACACATTACACAGAATGCACTGGGAGTGTCCTGAATCTATTTCACTCCTACTTACCTCATCTACAGTATTATACATATAAACAATCCCATCAACTGCAGAGTAAGACTCGGTAGAGTTAATTGGCACAGAAGTGGCGCTATCCTTACTACAGGGTCGTGACCTACAAGCTCGCCCTCATTTCATTTAAAGCGGAATTAGGGCTGTCGCACTCTTCTATATCTGCTTCATTTTCTGCCTTGTATGCTCAACAAGATATGACCTTAAGGGGAATTTTCATGATCCCAGACAGTTCCAATTCTCCCAACTATGCATCTTCTAGCTCCTCCCATAACTGTATGAGGCTCTTCCTTGTGCAAGAATAAACCTGTTTTATTGCTTAAGGCAATGTCCTGGTGAGCACACAAGGCTATAAAATGTAATAAAAGTACTCTCTCTGCCTTGTGTGGAATGTGAGCTACTCTGCACCTTTCAAATTTTCAAACTTTGATGTCAATCAAAGAGCAGTCACCAACTGAGAATTTTCATATACATACACTAAAAATATACTTTGGGGTGATGACAGTCTGCCTGCAATCTACTAGGTTTGTGTCTGCACAAGGAGGAGTTCTGGGAGGGACTAAGAGTATAAAAGTTGGGAGAATTGGAACTGTCTGGGATGAAAAGCATTTCCCTTTAAATGGAAAATTAATGCAGTCACTCCAATTTGAATCAGCATACCCTGGTATCCTAATACAGGAATGGCTCCTTTCAGTCACGTGTCAATATTTTTGTTATAGATTTGTTAATAGATTCATGCAGCATGACCCCTTGGTTTACCTTTAATATTCGATAGTTTTATTCAGAAACACAACGAAAACTACAAGTTTGTAAGGGAAATAAGAGGAAATCTGTAAGATTTAGCTGGTGTTTGACAATAACCTTGGGGCGACTAGCTATTCCCTTTTTATGAGAAAACTTTATTATTTAAAATTTGGAAACTTTATAGAGTAAAATAGAACTTTGAACACTTGCATCGGAAAGAGCCCTCCTGATTAAAGATTTAACTCTCTGCCACTGGGCTAAATTACTACTTTTGATACTGACACTAAACTACATTACGCTATACTACACTGCTGAATCCCACTTGATTATGAATATCTTGTCAAAATTAGACAATTGCAAGTTTTCCTTTATTTTGCAATACTTCACACAAAACCAGCAAGTTTTAATTGATTTTAAGAAAAATTTACCACTTAACAGACTCCACAAAACTTCCCTGTGGTTTGGGAATCTATAAACCCTACTTAACTTAAAATCCATGAAAAAAATCAAAGAAAATAGAGCATCTAGACGAGCGTGGTAGTCCAAATTCCGCAGTAAATGAAATGAGGGCAAGCTTATAGGTCATGACCCTGAAGTAAGGATAGCGCCATCTCTGTGCCACTTAACTTTAACAAGTCTAATTCCGCGGTAGATGGGATTGTTCACACGTATAAAAGATGAGGTAAGTAGGAGTGAAATAGATTTAACAATTTATTACAAAGGGAAAAAAAATGACAGAAAACCAACAAAATGAACCTAGGTACAGTGTGTCAAACTCTGGAATAAATCTAACTAAAACAATCACTGAATTGTAACATAACTGAATAAAAAAGTAAGTGAATCAGTCCTATTACATAAAAATATGAGTCCCACAACTACAGATTTAAACTACTGAAAATATGCAAGAAATACCTTGCTTAAAATAGCACAATTCATACTTACACACAACCAACAGATGTGCAAATCCAATTATCTCCCAGGGTATATCCTACGAAGGCTCATGGAATACACTTCATTTTCCAATAAAACTCATGGTAGAGTAAAATAGATTCTCATTTACTTAGCTAACAGCATACATATCATAGAACGTAGACGAAATGTGTGTGGCTAGGATTGATCAGCGGGTGAGTAGGACAGCATCCTTCTTAATCATACAGTCCTTCACACTATTGCCAGTAACTGGAACACAACTGCAATGTCACACATATGACTCACCTTAGACAGAATAGATAGCACAGAGACCTCCAGACACTAATTCCTAATGCCAGGAATACTGCATATTTCCTCAACTTCTTCACTGTTTAATTCATGAAGTATTAATTAAATATAGAGACAAACATTTATCAACAAATTTCCATTAGTAACATCTGTGACATAATTACTGGAAGGGATGTTTACATACGCAGAAACAATTTCACCTTGTCAAAGGCTGTAAATTCCTTGCCAGGAGTATGTAATATCATTTCATATCACATCAAAACACCCACAAACTGAGAGGATATCAAATGCAGACAACGTTTCAACATTACCTTCCGATCATGGCATCATTTATATACTTAAGCCCCTACGATCTTTAGGGATTAGTCATCACTGGGGTATCTTTCAAAGTCTCTTTCTAATGCCTGGGGCACTGTTACTCCTGTACCATAACACTTTTGGAGAGGGAGGACTATTTATTTCTCAACTTCTCAAAGAATGTACTCAGTTACAAACACCATCCATAGAAACCATTCACAACATTGTAACCGTCCCCCCAGGGAGATTTCTAAACACCAAAATGACATGAGCTGCCAGGTGACAGGTACATTACTATAGGTTCAAGAGATTGAAAAATCATTGTGCCACATGTATGAAATTTTTCAGCAATTTCTCTTCATACAATTAAATTCAACCAAATGGTTATATCAGCTTGGTGTGAGTTCAATTAGAGTATTAAGCCCTGTAGCAAAGATGATCTCCTTTATTGGGTCTGTCACTTTTTGATTCCTTGCTGGAGGCTGAAGGCAATGTGTTGTGTGTGTGTCTGTATGGGTGAGCTCACTGATGTGTCCTTAGCGGGTACCAGAACAGCCTGTGAGAGCTCGCGGCTCGCATGTCTTTCCTAACTTACGTGTGGCTCCAAACTGGTGCAGCTGCCCAAAAATTCGGCCACTGCGATGACAAGTTATGCATGGCTGCATGTGCCTGCCTTGGAGCACAGCCTGCCCTCAAGCACGTACGTCTACTCGGCTAGTTCGCGGGCAGCTTTGCTGATGGGGAATTCCCGTGGATTCCCTACCGAGTCCTTTCCTAGGACCCCATAAGGCAATGGAGGTGCGTATATGTGAGTCCGTGCTGTGTACGGAATGATATGGGCATGGGTGAGCTCGACAATGTGTCCTTAGCGGGTACCAGGCTGGTCAGCAGGAACTCGCAGCTCGCACTGCTCAAAACTGGCGTAGCTGCCCGAAAATTCAGCCACTGCGATGACAAGTCCCCTGTGGCTGCATGTGCCTGCCTTGGAGCGCAGCCCCCCTCAAGCACATGCCATCTACTTGCCTAGTTCGTGGGCAGCTCGGCTGATGGGGAATTCCTGTGCATTCCCTACTGGGTCCTTTCTTAAGGCAGTGGAGGTGCGTATGGGTGTGTAACGCTTTGCTTGTAAACACAGTATCTCAAAAAAGATACCTCCAAGGGATCTCATACTTGGCAGGTGGATGTCCCATATTGCAGAGATGATCCCTACTGTTTTAGGTGTAGGCCAAAGGTCATTTGAGTTCACGAGAGATCAAAAGCTCAAAACTTTGTCAACACGATATCTCAAGGAATGTAATTGTGAGGGATCTTATACTTTATAGCATGTGGATTGCCCATATTGAGTAGATGATCCCTATTGTTTTTGGTGGAGGTCAAAGGTCATCTGGGGTCACCAGAGGTCAAATGGCAAATATCTTGGCAATTGCTTGTAAACTCAATATCTCAAGGAGGATACATGTGAGGGTTCTCATACTTATCACGTACATTACCCACATTGAGTAGATGATCCCTATTGTTTTTGAGTGAGTTCAAAGGTCATTTGGGGTCACCAGTGGAAAAACCTTGTAAACACTATCTCAAGAAGGGTAACTGTGAGGTATGTCATTCTTAGCTTGTGCATTGCCAGTATTGAGTAGATGATCCCTATTGTTTTGGCTGAGGTTAAAGGTCATTTGGGGTCACCAGAGGTCAAAAGATCAAAACCTTGTAAACAATATATCTCAAGAAGGGTAATTGTGAGGGTTCTCATACGTAGTATGTGGACTGCCTAAATTGAGTAGATGATCCCCACTGTTTTTGGTGGAGGGCAAAGGTCATTTAGGGGCACCAGCTCTAGGTAAAAAGTTCAAAACCTTGTAAAAACAATATCTCAAGAAGGATAACTGTGAAGAAATCTCACACTTGGCATGTGGATTACTTATATTGAGTAGGTGATCCCTATCATAATTTGTGGAGGTCAAAGGTCATTTGGGATCACAAGAGGTTAAAACCTTGTAAACACAATATCTCAAGAAGGATAACTGTGAGGAATCTCACACTTAGGGTGTGGATTGCTAATATTAAGTAGATGATCCCTACCATTTTTTGTGGAGGTCAAGGGTCATTTGGGTCACAAAAAGTCAAAACCTTGTACACGGGGTCACAAGATTTGAAAAGTTCAAAACCTTATTAACATGCCATCTCAAGTAGGATAACTGTGAGGGATCTCATGCTTGTCATGTGGGTGATTCCTGTTTGTTACAATATACTCCATATGGCAAGGAATCACTAAGCCTTTTAGCTTTCTGGTTTCTCCATGTCTGGAGAGTAGGACACCATAAAACTGGTAAACTATGAGTGCTATCAATGCAGCACGTTTAAACAAAACCCGATGTGGTAATTATTGTGTACAGTACAGCCATATTGTTATACTGCATTTGTCCTTGAGAATGAATGCACTCTACTCTAATCTAATGCCACACCTCCATGGTGAAATCAAGACAAGAAAATGTAGCTTAGCAGGAAAAGGTCTTGTCAAAAGGATGAATGTTAAATCAGTTGAAATAAACTTGCACCATTTCTGTTTTAATATTTATCAGCTATTATTTAGGATAGTATGAATAATAACTGACTGGCCATCCTGACTTTTTTTTTTTTTTGGGGGGGGGGGGGGAGTGAGGTAGGGGGCTAGCAAAACTGGTTCCAGCTCATTGTACTCCCTGATATAACGGTACTAAAAGTCCAAATAATGAACAGCCTATGCACCATAGGAGTCTTTCTGACTAATATGGCTTTTTAAGACCAAAAGATAATTTCACTCCATTCCCATGACCACTGAATGACTAATGCACATTGTTTCTAAGGTGTGAACACTAGTTGTTTGCCTGAAAGAATAAACAAGTTACCCACAGTATCATGAATGACCTCATCTATTGCACATAACTTTTAAGCACTCCCCTATTTTCAACTGAAATTTTCAGTAAAGAATTATAAATACACAACAGTACACAACAGAAAGTAAATCTTCTAACTGGTGTTAAAGTGGCTATGTCACGTGTAAATTAACGGTTTAAACCCTTTGGTATCTTTAGGAATACGTTTCCTACAAAGAAAATCAACCATTCAGTTTGTTTACAACTTGTTTTTCCGCTAGAAAATTGAGAAAAAATACACCCACTTCCAGCCTTGAAAAGTTAGTCTTCCCGAAAATTTTCAAAATCTTGTTACGTCATGTGACGTCACTTTAGGAACTGATCGTTGTTTGCCGTGGTATCCTTCGGACATTTGATACAGTGTTTGCATTCCATTGTACCGGTTACCAAGGTCGACACAATGTAAAACCTGCGTGAAAAGTTGTAAATTTTGGAATTGTTATCCCTTTTCTCGTGCTTACCAGTTGTTTTAGTCAATTAAATGCATTTCACGCAGGTTTTTCGTCTTGGTGTCATGATAAGTAGCTGCATGTACAAACATTCACAACGCAACAGCATAGGTACAGCATGGAAGTACTACTTCTATGGGTACAGTACACAACATACCTGATACTACACAATGTATCACCAGCACTGTTTCGTAGTAGGTACCATGTGAAATCAAATTTAATACTTTCTTTGGAATGGCGGATCTGAGCCAGGGAGTTGCCTTCTAATGGCAACTCCCTGATCAGACAGGAATGTTGGACTGTCGGTAAAGTGAGCTTTCTTGGATTTGAAATCAGAAAGGCGAAGGCGATACTGAACAAGACGTCAGTGGTGCAGATGGGGTGAGTAATTCGTTACGGCGCATAGGACCGTATCGATTTGAGACTGTTAGGTGAGGTAAAAGTACAACACCACACTACAATTCGAGCATGAGAGAAGCATTTGGAGCAATTGAAAGGGCCTGTAGCTTGGAAAGTTTTATGTAGGCAGTCAAAATATGAACTTTAGGTTACTTTTGTGCAAGTGTCAGTGAAAATCGTGGAACTAGCCTATGATCGAGTGTGCACAGTGTTTCGCTGGCTGCTGCCAGTCCAATCACTGTACGTATTACTGCAGACCGAACCGAACAGTACACTGCCGAGTTTTTTCCTTATTCGGTTATGAATCAAGAGTATTTGTAATTATTCGTAATAGCTTACTGCAGCCCCAAAATGTAACAGACTGACACCACTCTCCAAACAGACAGAATAAAGTTCAAATTCAATTACAATTACAATCATTACTATCTCTTACGTACGTATAGGCTATGTTGTACGCCAGGTTCGGTATACGGAGGCTGGTGTTCCTAAAATGACGTCATCATTTTGTTGGCTTGAAATCTCATTTTCAACAGTCTATTTTTTGGTGCAATTTTTTGAAACATTAATTTCTTTTTAATGCTCAAGGCTGTAAGGGTGATGAAAACAGTTTTGGAAAGATCTTTTTGTGTACTTTAGGCTAAATTAGTCTCCCGTTATTCCAATTTACGTGTCATGGCCACTTTAACAAGCAAAGCCAAAAACTAAGAACTAAGGAATTTTGCAAACATTTATCAAAAATTGCTCATCAGTCAAATTTCACCTTCTCTCCTTAATATTTTCCCCTCCCCTCCCCTCTACAAATCTATGAGATATCAATATCCATATTTTGTGATATCACTTTTTTCTCATAGAGCTGAAAATTTATCCTTTGGTTCAACAAAGTATGAAAAAAAAATTCAACTAAAGTTTATCTTAATATTTTCAACCTTTATACTTACTAAGATCTTTTTATCGCATTTTATTTTTTCATAAGCTGTTCTGTGGTTTGAGTTTATATCAAACAGGTAGTCTGACAAATTGACAATAGTCAAGGCATCATTAAACACACAATGATTTCAAGCAGCCGCAGTACATACAGTCAAAACATAAATTGACCCATGAATCCTCCTTAAATTTTACAGTAGTGTTCGCAACCATCTTCTTTGATTCCCCATGGAACAGACTCTGTTTGCTCAGCCCCTCTTTTCGTTGGGGATACGATGACTGATCAAGAAAATGCCATACAGCCTGCTATGAAAGCAACTTTCATTATATTTCATGACTAATATATATTGCATGCTACAGCCAAAACAAAGTTCTTAGTCATCTCATGCAAATAAAACAAGTCATCCAAACATACCATGTCGCCAAAATTTCAACTCACAAGGGTTTGATAAATATTCAAATTGGGACGACTGCACTTGCATTCTTTTATGAAAAAAAGTGCAACATTTCATTTGATTTCACAGATTATAACAAAGGACTTTCATCTTTCATACTTACCTGGCAATATAATGAATCACTCGGTGGAAAACTGAAAATTTCCAATCTTTATGCTCCTTTGATTATATGGCTTTCCTTTCCATTTAATTTAATAATTCCAATAATTCTATCTAGCAGAAAATTTTCTTGCATGTTTTCATTGATTTGAGGCAATAATGCTGCATAAAATCAATAAGTTCCTGCACTCCCCAAAATTGCATACCATACACTATGATTTCAGTGGTTATGGAAAGATAGATCTCAACCTGAATACTGAAGCTTCTACCTGTCAGTACAGAATAAAATATGGCTTTAGAAAATTGTGAGTGGGGCAAGTTTATTTTGACGGGGGACCAATGTATCTGACTTCTAAACAAATGAAAGCAGAGTTGAAATGAAAAAGATGTTACTGCCTGATACACAATGACTACAAATGTACAGTACCACAGCTTGTTATGGCACAGAACATGTAGTAAGGGACTACCTGATACTAATTACATTTAAGAAGAATACAGTGGTTCTAAACTGAATCCGACTTACTCAAGTCTCTGTAAACTGCTACTACTTTCAAGTTCCAAAAGCCTTTTTCTCAGAACTGATCATACATGGATGAGAAAGTTTTTACGTTTCTTGAGAGATCAAGTTTTCTGCCCTCCCTATTTAACAATTTGTCCCTCTCAGGATTCTTTCAAATCCTACCAAAGGAGTTCGCCGACCCTACAACTGGTTGGTGCAGTCCAAAAAAACGGGTCCAAAAAGACGATAAAAACCCATGAAAAGTCAAAGAAAATGGAGCATCTTGAGGAGCATAATAGTCCTAATTCCACAGTAAATGAAGTGACAGTAAGTTCCTAGGTCCCAACCATAAAGTAAGGATAGTGCCACCTATGTGCTTAAAAATTTTACCGTTTCTAATTCCGTGGTAGATGGGACTGTTCACACATATAATAGATGAGGTAAGTAGGAGTGAAATAGATATGTCTCACTTGGGATTATTTCAAGTCCTACTGAAGGACCTTTTTAAAGGAGCTGTTGCATCACTCCAAATATATATTTGGAATCCCTAGGTACCTATATTCACAACTGGTGACTATACTTTTGCACAACATCAAGCAACAGCTGCAATATCTAAACGACTCACACCATTGAAAGCTTGCCAGGGACTTACTGCGGGTAAGTGGATATTACAAGTGTAAAGGAGGTACAGTAAGGAGGGGCAAAGTAGACTGGTCTATTATGACTTGTGCAGATCACTGAAATGTGATAAAGCTTAGCACTCATAACACATTCCATATAGACAGATCAGATTTCATTAAAATCACACACAGCAGTGTACTCTGTAGAATGTAGCCTTCTGCAATTTTAATTCAGCACAAGCTATTCTAGCTTTGTGTTAAAGGGGCTAAAAGTATTTACAGTAGTTAGTTGTAAGAATTTTAACTGCATAGGATAAGAAAATGAGCCCTTCCAAGCACTACAGTTCTTCTCTCACTTTGGAATGGCTTTATAGATCCAGGAAAGGGTAACAAGATGAGGCAATGCCCAATTCATTCCTATCAGTACTTCATTTGAAAGAATTTGAGTAATCCTTTCAGTGCAAGAAATATTACTTTGAAGATCTGGTGACATGCCACCAAAAGGAGCTGTTTCACTTGTCAGGTAAAGAATTAAGTCCTCCAATGAAAGATCCCTTGGAATTATTTCAATATCTTTTACCGTTCTCAAAATATACGTCTTAAAAGTTTGATGGTGTCTGAAGTAACTCATTGCCTAAGCAAAAATTATAGTGTGGAGAGTTGCACTGTGTTAAGATTTCTTTTGTTAACCCTATATAAATTATCTCTTAATTACTGATCAGATAGTTTACAGTCTGGTGAGTGATATCAATATTTTTCAAGGAAACAATTTTTTCTTTCATAATAAACCCCTCAGGGGATAACAATGCTACCAGTGTCCTTGAAATTGAGGTTGAAAAAACAAAGACTAACATTGCCAAATACAGTATTGTATGTCTTATCTTTTGATGTCGCATATTTTAGCTCATGTTTATTCATGATATATGTGTGAAATAGATATTACCCTGTCAAATGGTCAATATTTGATGGATTGTAACAGGAATTGTGGCTAGCCTATTTTCTTCATATCTAATGCTTTTTACATCAAATATCCAACTATGTAATTTTCATGTCACCAGACCTTTAAGTTAAGTTTGATTGTTCCCCTTCTCTGTTTTTTAATCAACTTTTCTGTACAGGCCTGTTCCTTACATAAAAGCAAAGGAGGATCTAGTTAAAGTTACCTTTTAGAATCACATTCCTCCACAGGAAATTTTAAAGTGATCCAATTTCAGCATGATTCTTAAACCAAAAGGTTATGAATGTGTTATATTAAGGAATATGTCAAAAACATTTTCCTGTATAACATAGATAGGTTTTCAACTCTCCCTAAAGAAGTAAACAATGTATCATGTGACCACACTGACCTACAGCAATAGGTGCCTAAAGGCCACAAAAAGTAAAATGAAATCCCTTTTCCAGTCACAAACAAGTAATGGAACTTGTTCAAAACTTAACTTTCGGCAAGGATAGAGAACATGAAGAAGATGAGATAAACCATTTCTTTAGGTTAGAGAACTTTGCTTTGAAAAGAATTCAAAGATCCCCCCAAAAATTGGATAACACAGCCAATGAGTACAGAACAAGGCCATAAAAATCTTCCAAAGCCTACTAATACTGGCAATGAAGAGAGCATGTTTGCAAATACTATATAGCTGTGAGGTGGAATAGCACCACCAATAGAAGATCCAAAACATTACCAGAATTTAATTCTGCCATAGAGGACATTGTTCACTAAGTAACGGATGAGGTCAGGAGGAATGAAATACTTGCCTATCTTAAGTCATGTACACATGTAAAGACAAGAGACAAAGTTCTCTACAATGGTTATGATGCCACAAACTAATGTTATTTTACTATTCATGCAACTGGTCATGGTACTTTCAGCATAGTTACAAACATCCAATTTTCAAGCCCAAAGAGCCATTTGAACTGAAGGTTTGCACATCTTGTGTAAACAAACACACTCAAGCATAAATACACTGCTCTGAGGAAATAAAAGGCTAGGCTTCAGCTGTCGGGTAAGTATTAAGCAGTTTTTGACCACACAAGATTACCTGGGATCTTTACACAGACAATATACAGTAACAATTTGTTTTATTCAATTGAGCAATCACCACTCATGCATGCTCAAGGGTATTTGATCCAAATGGTCAGTAATTTAGTTCCTTTTCTAAAACTAATAACCTGAGGTAGAATTTAATTAATCAATTCCTATTTCCAATTCATGCATGCTCATGCGTCCTTATCCAGGACAGAGGCACACTAGCTGTTTGCCAAACAGCAATCTCACTCAGTTCAGGGAGTTGCTATTTGAATAGCAACTCCCTGCTCAGTTACAGTACCTAATGTTGTCCTCATGTTTTCTCAAGTTTACTGATGAGACAATGTTGGCACAGGTATGTCCAAATAGAAATTCTTGTGCATCACACAAGGAACTCTGTTCAAAGTTTCACCAGTGAACTTCAACAACACTACTCTGCTTTGTGGAGAGAGAAGTCTTCTGCAATATTTTCAAACTATGTCCCTAAATGATCCTCACACAGCCTTTATTTCACTTCACATGTTCCAGACACAACAAAGAACTTCCATTTAAGAGTAGGCCAATGTACCCAACGAGCACTGTGCACAGCAATACTTTTGGACTGTGGGTTTGCTTGTACACAAGCATTTTCAGCCACTTTTAAAATGAACCCCACCCCACACTCGTGAATATAAATGAAGGAGGTATTTTGTTCCAAAAACTATTACGTCTGTGTACTAGATTACCTACACCAAATATCGCGATAATCAGCCATCCTGATTCAAAGATATTGCCATTTTATGATTTTTAGGTATAGCCCCACCCACTCCTTAGTATGCATGATATCCCGGCCAAACGCAATAGGGCACAACTAAACACCCCGTTCATCTTACCTACCAAATATCAAGGACAGTAGACTTTTCCTGCGATGCATTTGCTTGTACACAAGCCCACTCATGAATATTAAGGACCATGATGTTTTGTTCCAGAAAAACTATGACCTCTGCTTATTACTAGATTACCCATACCAATTTATGGAGCTAATAAGCCATCCTAACAGAGAGATACTGCCATTTTAAGATTTTTACATTTAGCCCTGCCCACTCATTACTATACATGCTACTGGAGCCAAAAGCAATAGGGCACAACTTCACAACCAGGTGAACATGTGCAAAGTTTCATACATAGCAGAGATTTCCTACTAGGGGCTTGCTTGTACACAAGCATTTTCAGCCATTTTAAAAGTTAACTCCACCCACTCATGAATGTTAATAAAAATTATGTACTGCTCTCAAAGAACTATCACCTCTGCCTTTTAGATTACCCATACCTAAATACAAAGCTTATCAGCCATCCTGATAAAGAGATATCACCACTTTCAGATTTTTATATTTAGCCCCGCCCACTCATTACTATGCATGATATTGGTAACAAAAGCAATAGGGCACAACTTCACACCCGGGTCTACATACCTGCCAAATATCAAGCACAGCAGACCTTTCCTACTAGGCGTTTGCTTGTACACAAACTTTGCTCGTGAACATACACACATATACAAGTGCACACACACATACCCACATACACACACATGCCAATGCAATGGTTATGATACTGCTTGCGGCATCGTAACCAATAAAGTAAAGTCAGCCTCAGGAGCATTTGACTCCTAGCTTCTAAAGTGTGAGCATTTTTCTCCATCAATTACACCCTATCTAAATTATTATTCCCTTATAAAACATAAATTATAAATTTCTATATAAACACCCTATCTCAATTAACATTTCTTTCTAAACTAGGTACTGTACCTACTACTGTAGATGTAGCAAGGATTATAAAGTGTAATTTTGTGATGTGAATGTAGACTCAGTTCTGTACGGGACTAAGCTACTGTATTCATTCTTTATGCCATGTGCACGCAGAATCATACATACAGCATACTGTTTTTCTTATGTTGGCTGGTTAAGCATAAAGGCATCAGGGAGCTGCTCCATTGTGGATTCACATTCCAACCAACCAGCATACCAAAGGTAGCAACAGTCACAAAGGTACTATATCATGGCTTGTAAAATCATTAGTCTACTGGACTGAGTACCATATGAACACAGGCTGTAGCTAATTCACCTAGGTCTGACTATACACAATGTAGCAAATTCCCCAAAACTTACCTGTGGTTTGGGAATCTATAAAGCCTACTTTATACATGGGATTGTTCACACATGTAGTATCTAGATGAGGTAAAGTGGGTGTGAAATAGAAACAACCACTGGCAATGCTTAAATCCTTGGGAGATGGTGCTCTACCCACTTAACTGAATGCTTGCTCAAAGTCACCTTTGCTTCATTGACAGCACAAAGAAGATTGCACCACTAGTGTTAAGCTCTACCTTTTTTCTCTTTAAAGGAGCAAAATAAATTATCTTTTTCAATAATCAGTCTATTATATCACAATCTTATCTTGGTGAAAGAAAGAAAAAGTAACTTCCAAGTAATACTGAAAATAAAATCTTTTATATTCCAGGTATACGAAACTACTACCAAGGGGGAGGGGGGGGGGTGGAGACTTCACTAATAACACAAGGGTGAAACTGAAGGACTTGAATTTGCTTTCTGTTAATTTATCTGAGTTGTTCTACAAGATGTAGAATTGTTTCATTTGAGACACAAAAGGTGATAGGACAGAGATGAAAGGGAAGATTTCCATTGTAAAGTTGGATATTCTCTCCAAAATAATGCTGTGTAATCATTTTTTCTGTGGTTTCCATTCACTGGAAGTATTCAGTGAGTACACCACCAAGGTTTTTAATCAATCTGACTTTTAATGCTCTGGTCAAAGAAATGTTCCAAGGACAAAGATGGTTCAATTTTTGAAAATTTGCAAATCATGCTTTTTAAGTCATTATGCAGAAAATATCCATTACATAACACATGCAAGTTGCAACTTGACTCAATCACAACAATGACTGGTTGCATGATTATCAGCACTATCTCTTATTAAAGCACTATCCCTCTGAATGTGAAAGCTTTATCGTGTCCTATATAGATGGCGCTATTTTGAAAAACAACACTAAGAGTTCTACTGTATTTACAAGACATTATGTGTGGATTACACTGACCACAAATTTTTGTCCTACTGTAGCATTATGCTTATGCACAATAAAATCTTAACTGTTGATCGTTCTGAGCATCAAGTAAATCATGCTCTGTAAGTTACAATTTGCATTTCAGATTATTTGGAATAAATTTCATCCCAAAGGAAGCATGAGTCTCCATCAAAAGTTCTACAATAAAACAAATAAGTCTCCTCATAGATTTCACAATTTCTAGCACATTAACACTACTGTTCCTGTTAAATATAGCCTCTCATCTACCATTCACTGGAAATACCTACTGAGTGCAATACTGCATCATACCCTACACAAGAACATGAAATAAAATATCATCATTTTACATGAATTCACAGACAACTCATTTCACTTTTCAGATGTGCTAATGTTACACAAACAACTATAAAACCAATGATCAGAGGTTGAAATATTGTCATGCACTGTTATAACATCACGACACAGCTCAGTACTGTTAACTGTGAAACTGAGGCAGGCCTAAGTATAGTCAGTCAATACAGCATGTTTTTCCGTAGTCAAGATCCACAGGAGACCTACTTAAATTTAGGGGTTTTTAATGTTTCCATGAGACAGCAGTATGTTGTATATCTAAATGACCATAATTCAGTTCTGGGTAATTTAAGAACACACTGTGTTTTTGACAATGATCATATTAAAACCATCTAATGATACTTTTCTTTTAAAAAATTGACACACTACCAAAAAAAAAAAAACCCAGAAAAACTCTCTTTACAGATATTGTATAACAAATTGGAAAATAAAGCATGACCCAACCCCAAAACTCCTGGTTTAGGAATCTAAGAGGCGGGCAATTCTTACCCCATATTTACATATATGAAACCTCACCATCATCTCCTACCAAGTACATATTCTGAGTAAATACTAAATAGGGAGTAAGGAGAAGGCCCAGAGTAGATAACTGAAATTTTCAACAAAAACACCAACTGTGCAGAAGCTCAAACCTATCAAACTTCAATATAAGCCAATATTTGTTCTAGGAAAAAATATCTTTAGTGGTATTTGTTATGTTTTATTATATGAACCCCAAGCACATGTGGAACCTTACCTAGGAATAGAAAGACTCAAGTTTGAGGCCACTTGACATTGAAGATTTCGGCCAAAAATTGCTAAAATGCTCAATATTTGAATATTGTGCTGAAAGTATTCAGAGTTTGCTCAAAAGTTTTAGGAAAGGCTCTTCTAAAAGGGAACTTTGTGTTTGGATATTTCAACTTTCCTGATATGAATGGCATTCATCTTCTAGTGGGTCACATGGGAGGGGTTTTCTTGAGGAAGTGTCTGATGGTTTCTTCACCCTGTTCTGTTTTCCACTCGTGAGGATAATTGTCTGGATTTGGTGTTTAGTACTGATGAAAACATGGTTAGAAATGTAGCTAGTGGTGGTAAGGAAGGATCTAGTGACCATGATCTTATTTGCTAAATTGCTTTGAGTTACATTGTTTCAGCAATCTTCAAGGAAGTGAAAAAAACTGTCTTAGATTTTAGCAAGCCAGACTTTACTCATGCTAAAGAGCTTCTTACCATTGACTGGGCTGTGCATTTGTATCACTTAGGCCCTGTTGGGGCATGGAGTTGTTATTGACACCACAATCCAGGGTTGGCAGTTTTTGCCACAGGCGGTTTTTACCGGGTGGTTTTTACTGGTAAAAACCATCCCAGTAAAAACAGGTTTTTGCCAAAAAAATGAAAAAAAAAAAAACAGTAAAAACCTATTCTGCTACATTGAATAAAATGTTGTTAAAAAGTACTTTTTATGCTTTTTTTTCAAAATCTAACGAAGAAAATCATTCCGTTACATCAAGATTAATCATTTTAGGCAACAATATATACCATATTAGAGTTTGGATGTGATTTGTTTAGTGATTTTGGCCACTTTTTGCCTTATTTACACTGTTTTTTTGTTAGGTGTACTTACACTAGGCATATTTAATGCAGAAAAATGGGAAGGAAAACCATGGAATAATTTAAGGACTTATTTTCAGTTTGATGGGAAGCTTTCCTGAGTCTAGCAAATTGGTAACTCCACTCTTGGGTATACCCTTTAAAGGGGAACCTGCAGCTGTATAGGTCCTACAATAACTCAGCGTCTTACAGTACCGTACATTGACTTCCAGTAGTATTGTCTCGTTCATAATTGAACCATCCACCTTCCTTCAATGTTTCCACTTTCTTTGTAAAATAAAGTGCTGGCTATCCACTTAAGTCTCTGTCATTCTAACATTACTATTTGAAGTTTATCAATTTTTTCAATGAAGGTAAGTTAGTCAAAAAATAGACTCTTCGTATTTGTTTGGCCATCGATAAATTCTTACTTAATTATCTCTCAGTATGGTGGACTTAAAACAGCCAGAGAAGCTCCCTTGATGAAACTCATTTACTTCAAGTTTCTGCTTACTCAGCATTTACGGCACTGTAGTTTGCTTCTCTGCCATGTCAGACTGAAGTTTCTGACATGATAAAGGAACTTACTCGTCCACTTCATTCTCCTAAGTACTCAATATGATAAGCCCTACCAACTTTGTGACTGAATTTACAGTATACTGAGAACTTTCATAACTTTTAGTGTTTGCGTCGGGTCCAAAATTTGGAACTGGGCACCCAAAGTCGATGGTCGATCAGGTACCCAGGTACCTGAAAATATAACTTCTGTTAGGCTACAAGTTTGTTGTAAAGTCATAACAAGAAATTTTGCTTCGCACGTTGATATAATATAACACCAACGTATCTTGTGTATGGGCATGACAAGTGTTCTTAGGCATGTGCGTGATAAATTTTGCCAGGAAAAAGTAACATGTTAGGTGTTCTGACACATGTGCAATCTATGTTAGTGAAACTTTGGACCCGGGTAGCGATTTCAGAACCGGGCCCTGACATCGTCGGTCGGGTACCCGGTGCAAACACTAATAACTTTAAACATAATTTTATTAATCCTCATTTTGAAAAACTTTACTTGATAAATCTAGTCATTTTGCAAACCAACTGTAATTTCCAGACTCTTCCTGTTGGCATGCAGTTGCTTTGTTTGTGGTTACACTTAACATGTTAGGGCTTACAGTACTATTGTAACAACAGTATATTTCACTCTTTATTCTGTGTTTGACAAGTTTTAGTGCTCACTTTTTAGGCAAAATAGAAAGTGTAAATGAATGTAAATAATTTTATCTCAACTGGTTTATCCATCATGTGCAATGGGGTTTAACAACTGCACTCTCCTACTGTAATTGGGAGAAGAGGATGTTTCCATTTTCTCCCAGTTTTTACCAGTAATAACCAGATATTACCAGTTTCTACCACTGTCCCAGTAAAAAAAGGATTTTTCTGGCAAAAACCCACCCCTGTCACAATCCTACTCAAGAAAGCTGTGGTTAAAAATAGGACAATCTGGATTTCTCAAGAAGTACTCAGAGCAGCTGGGAAGAAACGCAAATGTTGGCGTCGCTATAGAGTCAGTAAGAATTCTTCTGATTTTGTAGTATACAAGAATCAAGAACTCTTATTTAGAAATTTGGTTAATGACACTAAAGCTAGTTTTGAAAAGCACTTGGCCATTGATGTTAAGGCGAATCCAAAATCTTTTCATGCTTATGTCAGTAAGCAGAAAGTTAAGGGGGAAGATGGGCTTCTAAGTTAATCATGGCACATTAGTTAGTGATCATCAAGATATGGCTAATTTGTTAAATGAATATTTTGTATGGAACCATCTATTTTGGGGACTTGTAAGGGTTCTGATAGCTCATCTTCAGTTAGTGATGTTTTCTCTGAGGAAGTGGTTTGGAGTAAATTAAAGAGTTTAAAGGCTAGTAAGGCTCTAGGACAAGATGGGATCCATCCTGCCATTCTTCATGAATGCTCTGAGATTTTTTTCAGTTCCTCTTTAAATTATTTTTCAGAAGTGTTTGGATTCAAACTTTGTTCCCACTGATTGGCAGGAAGCTAATATTACTCCAACTTTTAAAGGGAAACAATTGTACAGCTTTCTAAGCAAGTACAACATATATGATACCATTAACAACTAATACTCAATATCTCATTTAACACGAATTTTTCAAAAAAATTTTTGAAACTCGCTAAGTGCCACTGCGTAGGCAGTCATGATATTGTGATATTACCCACAATGCAACGGAACTGTGATGTCACACCTGTACCTCGCCGCAGGTTTTACAACAACTGCTTGTGTAGTTTGTAAGCTGCACCTACAGTATTCACGGTAACGTCAAAACTATCTTTAATTTTCAAAAAATGAAGTGGTTAAATTTGCCATTAAAATCCAGAAATCTGTACATTACTATCTAATATCATCATACAGCCTTCTTCTTACTTGATACGTAGGATTTTTAACCAGTTAAAAAGTTCGAGAAAATCCTTCACCCTACACTTATAAGTGCAACTCAAAATACATATTGACTCTATATGGCATATCACACACATGCATGGTACGGTACTGACCACTGCACTGTTTTAGTGTTCAAGTATGTTTTAGATAATGGGTTACTCCATCTTTTACAACATGGTTTCCTGTCCCATATTATAAAGATCTTGTGTTGCTTCTTTATCTCTTGATTCGTGTCATAGTGTTTAAGTCATTGACCTCGATTTTCAAAAAGCTTGATAAACTTCCATAAGGTAGACTTATGGTAAAACTGTATAGGTCCTAGGCATCAAGGGCAGATGTGCTGACTGGATAAATTCATTGCTCCATGGTAGATCTCTGGATAAATTCATTGCTCCATGGTAGATCTCACCCCCTGTGGGCTGGGAGTTGTAGAATGTACCCACAGTATTTCCTGCCTGTCATAAGAGGCGACTAAAGGGAAGGACTTGCACCCTATTTGAGCTGTATTTGAAAGCAAACTTGAATGTGAACCGTATTTAAACTTTACCTTTTTATCTGGTTGACACTATATGACACATTCGTGTTGGTGTGTCGTTAAATCTCGTCTAACTAGCTCCACGGTAGATCTCACAGAGTTGTTGTTAATGCATATTAATTTCTCTTCTTGGAAAGAAGTCACAAGTGGTGTACCACATCCTTCTGTTTTTGGCCCAATTCTTTTCTTAATTTTTCATCAATGATATTGATAGCTCTCACGTTTATTAACTAGTATACTGTACTGTAAGTAGCATGGTGGGACCAGAATCGGTCACCTCCACGAATGCACAATGCTGTACAATTGGTATGGAGTAGACAAATTCCAGTCCCTGCTAAACTGCAGTCCCTTTAGTATATATGTAAGGGGCTCCATGCTGAAAAGTATGCAGCGTAAGCTAGGCCTTCGATCCCAAATGACCCAAAACTGGGTCGTGAGATGAAAACTGATAGGTCCCAAGCCCATCTGGGGGTTGCATAGCTAAACTTGGAATGGGTTTACAATTTCATACCCCTCCCTGCAGAAAATTTGCCATGTCCCTTATGTAAATTGTGTTGATAAACAGGCCTAATGCCTTAAATCATGAAATTTGTGTCACTTGAAAAAAATCAGTGGGAAATCACTGGGCTAGGCCTTAAATTTTATGGTACAAATCTGATGCATGCAAATTTATTGACTTTAGCCTCAGGCCTACAGTAGGGTAGGCTAAGGTGACCATATTTTGGGGGTCTAAATCAGGGACACTACTAGGCCAGGCGCCATGTATTAAGCTACAGTGAATGTGTGTGATCACGGCAGTAATTGAAAATCAGTGATGCTCTTGACTTTCCATCTCTGTGATTGCAGATACCTGTTATTTGTTAGCCTACTTACGCTGTACTAGGGCGCTAAGATATACTGTACATCTCAACGATCATTGATGTAATACTTAGGCCTATGATGCTAGCTAGGTAGCCGGCCATTCAACTCCCGCCCAAAAGATACACATTAGGTTACAGGTTACACAATCGACACTGAAAACCCGGGGTCTTCGACCAGCACAGTGCTGGTTGAAATTGATTTTCTTCGATACAGATAACGATATGGTTGAAGCTATTTACCTGACAGTCGGGAAAATAACACGACTTTCCTTCCTTATTTTCCCGACGATTGGCCAAAGTGATGGCGCTATCCTAAATTTGTAGCCTCTAAAAATACTTGAATAGTATGTCGGGAAAATAAGGTTAACTTTATTTTCCGGACAGTCGGGAAAATTATTGGACATCCTTATTTTCCCGACTGTGGACGAAAGTGACGGGGCTATTCTAAGTCTGTAGCCTCAGAAAATATTTGAATTGTATGTCGGGAAACTAATGGTCCTTATTTGTCCTACCGGCGAGCCTAGGGAGCAGTGGCGTGCGCAAGTTTTTTTTTTTTTTTTTTTGAAAATGAGAAGTTCGCCAGAAGAAAAATGGTGCCACCAAATAACAGTTTGAAGCCTATTCCGAGTCCACTTCAGCATTTTGTAAAATTTGCAATATGCAGACAACTATTGAGCACAAAACTCCTTCAGATTGCATTTATTGTTTCCTTCCTTTCAGTATTTGCCTTTGTTTGCTGTTTCTACTGTTCTACAAACAACTATGCTAGAACACAGAAAACGTTTCTTCTGCTAGTTTTTAAAATAATCCGATGGGACTCAATGGGAATTGTCTGGAATTTTCTCCTGAGTACTGTACTCTGACAAGTCATCGAAGCTATGGAAGTCCACTGAGTGTGCTGATCTGTAAGTAGTAACCACACATACTGTACGTACGTACACACCACAGAATTATATGTTGTTCTGTGGTAGGCCTACACACGCACACCGCACGGCGCCAACTAACATTTCTTACGTCACAAGCTGGTTGGGGTGATAAGATTGGTCGATTGCTGTCGGGAACATAAGAAAACTAAACTTCCAATTTGCCCGACTTTCGGGCAAATAGCCACAACGTAACGATATAGCCTAGTTATTAGCATACTGATGTAAACAAAGTTCCATAGTTGCACAGTGAATTTTACGGCACAAAAACAGTTGCTGATTTCATTTCACATTTTTGGCACTTACTCAAATTAATTTGTACAAATTAATTAATAGGCTACCTTGGGAAATTGCAAATTTCAAGGACGTTTGTTCAAATCGGGACATTTTCAGGGACACTTGATCATCCGGGACGGAAGACTGGATTTGGGGACTGTCCCCGAAAATCGGGGACGTCTGGTCACCTTACCTTTGGCTCTAGCTAGGCCTAGTCCTCAGTAACTTAAAGGGGAATTTTCATGATCCCAGACAGTTCCAATTCTCCCAACTATGCATCTTCTAGCTCCTCCCATAACTGTATGAGGCTCTTCCTTGTGCAAGAATAAACCTGTTTTATTGCTTAAGGCCATGTCCTGGTGAGCATACAAGGCTATAAAATGTAATAAAAGTACTCTCTCTGCCTTGTGTGGAATGTGAGCTACCCTGCATCTTTCAAATTTTCAAACTTAGATGTCAATCAAAGAGCAGTCACCAACTGAGAATTTTGATATACATACACTAAAAATATAGTTTGGGGTGATAACAGTCTGTCTTTAAGGCACGTGTATAGCCGGTCGCTGATAGCTCCTTATACACGGTCCTTACTCCAACTCACTGAAAACCTGGGGTCTTCAACTAGCACAGTGCTGGTCAAAATTGATTTTCTTCGATACAGATAACGATATAGCCTAGCTTATTAGCATACTGATGTAAACAAAGTTCCATAGTTGCACAGTGAATTTTACAGCGCAAAAAAGTTGCTGATTTCATTTCACATTTTTGGCACTTTCTCAAATTCTCAGTGATCGAAAAAAGCTGCAATAGGCCTACTCCTGTTAGATCTGGAGAAGAAAATTCATGGTAGTAAATTAAGATTTTACTTTCAAAATTTGCTGTGAGAAGAAAGACAATTTCATGTATACCATAGATGGCCTATCCCTGCTATTTCCATAGCCTAGGCTGGTGTAAGGACTGTGTATGGTGAGCTGTAGGCAAACGACCACAGTCCGTACTGAGGACTACCTTAGGTCTAAGGTGGGCCTGTATTATAACACAACAAGCCAGTGAGCCACAACTGGAAAAAAGGCCGTGGTCGTCTCGACTTGAACCAATTGGTTGGAAACTGGGATGTTAAACCTTATCTAGCCTAACTAACACATCTAGCTGATTTTTTCCAGGAGGCTAACGTAATAGGCCTAGGCCTTGTAGGAATAGCCTAGGCCTAGGCCTATGAACTACATAGGCTACTGCGTAGTGCGTACTCGGGACATTTCCCTTCAATTCAACTTAATATTTAACAATTAGGCCTAACACAACTTATAAAGGGCAAAGGAGGCTCAGTATAAGATGTCCTGCAGTCCAGACCGAAAAAAACTCAAACCAAACCAACACCCAGCAAAGCCCAGAGTGCAGTTATGCTATCACTTACGCTGTTACTTGTTAGTCATTCTCATTTTATCTGACGTTCAAAATGAAAACACAAACACTTACTTGAGGCCCGCATTTTCAAGAAAATGACTTGACAATAGGACGCCATGTATCACTAGCCTGTCTGTATTAAGTTTCAGGCCTAGGCTACCAAGAACTGCGCTATATCTGTATCACATTCACATACAGCTCACTGCCAAAGCCCAATATAGTTCATGGTACTGTAAGCTTGCATCTCAAAATGGCTTATTTCAAGTTCTGATATATTACGAACAACTGGGTATTTACTGTGTACGTGTAATATACGTGTGGGTATTTACTACATGTGCTAATTGGCGAGTTCACCCTTGCCATAACGGCGGTCCCCAACACTACAGTGTTCACAAACACAAATTGGAAAATTCATTGCGCCATCTATTCTCATGAGTTGGCTTTAGGGTATTCCCCACCCGTTCGTAGGCACTTAATTTAGCAATTATGCAAGTTCAAACCATGTGAAGGGAAATTATTACTTGGTTGTAGCTGGCTGGGCGTCGCAAGCACAGCAGGCTCGTGTTCTTTACCACGGGGGTCCTGCTTTTCCAAAGACGTTTTTGCCAGGCTTTTATCGCTGTACTTTTTCTTGAGTTGACCAAGTTCCAGAAGCAAGAGATCATACACCTAAATTAGAGAAGGTTCTATGCCGGTAATTTAGGAATAGTATTTTACTTACACTGGGCAGTAAACCGTGGCACAATCTGTACGAGTCTGTTGTTTTAGCTCAGAATGTCAGTAAGTTTAGAGCTGCCATAGATGTGCATTTCATTGTCTGCTTGCGATGGGAAATGGTCTCTTCTCTTTTAGGGGGAAAGGGAGTTTGTGGATCTTAGGGTTCTTGAGGATTATTATCCTTCGTGATTCTTATCCTAGGAAATTAAACTAAGCTTTGCCATACCAAACCAAGCTAGACTAACCGATACATTTCAAGAGTGTCAATCCGTATTCGAAAGGGGGGGGGGGGCTCAAAGACCTAGCGACAGGATTTTATCACAAGGAATTTTCAGGTTAGAATAGCCCACAGGTGGTGTGGACGTCAAGGGACGCATGGTCCAGCTGGTATGCCATGGTGACCTCGGGAAGCTTTGGTGTGTTTAGAAATTTGTGAAAAAGTATGTTAAGAACCGTTTCTGCAACGTTTACTATATCGTACATAGTCAAATCATGTACATCACGATAAGAATGTAACATAAACAGTAACTACTATGTAATATTCTTCCATGACTGTGGTAGAATTTAATTGCACTGGGATCTTTTGGTGTTGGTCTGGTTGGCTGTTTCTAGTAAATGGTTTGGACTTCATGGCATCTTACGGGGCCTTATCCCTCCTTTGCCCTTTAACCTGTTATGTTATGTTATTTTACATGCCATTTTGTGCCCTCCTTCAAATAGTAGCGAAACGCGGAAAGAACTCTCCTCTAATTGGCAGGGGCGTCACTACCGGCGGTGGGGGTGCCTACTGACCCCCAGAAATTTTCATTTTAAACGGTCCGTCGGAAAAATTTTGCGGCCCGTTGGGAAATAAAATGCCTCTTTCTATAGCAATTAATTTACTTTGTCAGAAAAAATCTTTCATTGGGGCTACAGAAATGTCGGAAAATTTTATGATCACAACGTTTTGCTTAGTGAATTATTGTCGGGTGGAAATATTGTTTTGGATACATTTAACCAGATAACAACCCTCCCAGATGTAAATGTATTGGGTAACTATTCTATTGTCCGGAAATTATTATATGGTGTTGCGAAAGTTATCACAAATTCCAGGGTTCTGTGTCAGTGATCTCTACTACACGATCGGGAAGCCATTTTCTTTAGACGAATCCAGGCTGTCGGGATAATAGCAGGGAGTTGTCCTAACCTGCTAACAACTCCCTGATAACAGTAATAACTTTGCATATATGTCTGCCATGGAACAGACACCATGCCGACACAGTGGAACACAAGCCTTTGGAATGTGATGCAACTCAACCTGACTGCTCTCCGGGGATGAGATGTAGGTATACGTGGTCAGTTGCGTAGGGTCATAGTCGGATTGTAGGTTAACCACGTACCACACTGTTGGAGTTGACATCAGTCTATCTACTGTTCATCAATCGCGCATGAAGGCGAGCACAGTGACTTTCTGCAACTGTCGACTGATTTCGAAAACCCTTCTTTGTTGGTCAATTCATAAAAAAAAAAACAATGGGTCGCAGCTGGGTCGATGACAGGTGTACACTACCACGACTGTGATGTAATTAATCCCCCTTTCCTCACCCGATTCCACTACGAATATCAAACAGTTTGATATTTCCGATGTGGTCATAACGGAGGCTGTACAGCGTATTCCTTGTCCAGTCATCATAGGCGTACGGGGATCAATATTTCTGGAGGGACAGGGAAAATTTTTGCCCGAATTTAGAATTTTGGACCAAGTTGCCCGAATTTTGATACCGCTATGTCGGTTGCAAAAGAGAATAATTTATTTTTTGGCTGTCTCATTTGCCTGAATAGATCCACTATTTTGCCCGAATTGGGAGGGCATATGCCCCCTGCCCCCACCCCGGCCTCGTGCGCTTATGCCAGTCATATCTCTAATGCCTGCCCAAGTGAAAACCGAACAAATTCTTTTGGATATTCATAGAAACCAGTGGCCCCAAGACAAGTTGATTGTTAGTGAATATTCAAGCAAATGCAACATCTGGGCCAGTAGCCTATGCCACCCATTGGTACCATTCCCTGGTAGTGCCCACTGCACAAGGTTGTGATAAGTGAATTTCAGACTAGCTTTCAAATTTACGACTACCGGAGTACACACACTCACTCAACAATAAAAAACAGTCGCATGAATAATATTATGAGAGTACATGAATAAGTCATATTATGGTAATGAAGTTTGCGTCCAGAACTGGACGCAGTCCTCTTTGCTTGGGTGGACGGTGGTTTGGAAGCCTCAAAGACGGGCTGAGCAAACGAAGACAATTCCGCAGGGTAAATTGGGACCGAAAGTCGGGTAAAAAACAAAATTTGGAACACACCTAACCGACCCGTCTGCCATGCAACTGTTTTTCGCCGTCGGGTCGTAGTTGTCCGGGATCGCTGCAGTGTGTGCTGGCTTTCCACTTACTCAGAATCATAACGTCAGAGCACTTCTGTTTTCTGTAAAACACTTCAAAGTGTGTACACTTTGTTTTTCGATGTTACAAAGGAGGCTCGCTTTCCGACTGCTATGTATGCAGTGCCTAAAATCGTTACTAAAATGCCTTAAAATCGTATTTTTCGGTGCGCTTGGCGCGCAACCTCCAAATGTCCTAACTGTCCAAGTAATAATTCAAGAAGGGCAGAGCGTACTTTGGATTATTGCAAAATCCCCTGCAACCTTAGCGATTGCTCATCATAGGCACCAACCCTCAAACCTGCTGCATCATAAACAAATTTGCATATTCAGTGCTATTTGTGGATAGGTAATTGACATGTGAAAAGAAGGCAAACATCATTAAAATGTCCGCAAAAGTGCTTTTTCGGCGCGCTTCGCGCGCATTCATCTTGTACTCTTGTTTATCTATCATGACTTCCCATAGTACAAAGTGAGTAAAATTATTGCAAAACTCAATAGAAACTCCATGACCCCCACCCTTCCCACCACCATCCAGCTGTATCTTGAAGAATCTACCGGTGGTTAGTCCGAATTACGCTTTTTTGAAAAGATATAGACACTGTGATTTTATGGTCTGTTAAGTGCGTATCAATGCCATTTGTAAACAGCAAAACGCTTTATTCTAGTTTCCACCATCGTGTAAATGCTTCAGAGCTTCCAGGGCTTTGCACCCGCATGGCCCCCACAGAGGGACATTACTGAAATGGACCGGGGGGGGGGGCTGAGCCCACGCCAAAGATGATCTTATGCTCCGACCATGGAAGTACAGTATACTGTCTCGAAGTTAGTACTTCCATGACCAATTCGACCGTGCTGTTGCAGCAGATAAAATGAAAGCGAGTGCACCAAGGTCAAACTGAGATTGCCAAATGTTAAACTGTGTTTGCGTTTTTCGGTAAGTTCTTCTTCTCTTTTTCCCCGTGATACTTAGATTTTCCGTCTTGTACTTTTTGTAAAGATTTTCTTAAAACGAGGGTTCGTTCCACATGTATTTTGTCCGGACTGAAGTAATGAAACTCTTTGTCGGGAAAAGGTCCACCCCTACTCATCGATTTTTAGGAACGCCCTTGAGTGTAGGCCTAGATCGAAGAGTGAAATTCCTTTTCAATTCATATGTCCTTGTACAGATTGAAATGCTTTATGAAACGTTTTGCCTGACGCCTATCTCATACTCAACACTGACGGAAAGCTTTTATTGTTTTGCAAATGCGCTCCCCTGCCAGTTCGTGTTCCACCCTGGGTCAGCTTTAGTGGTGGTGTCCATTACTGTACTTGCAAGACTCTAGGGTAGTACAAAATTGTGGGCAGAAGAATGAACTTCTGTCAAGTGTCTACACTGTTAAAAATGCAACTAAATTCACCTATATTTTAACAGCGTTTTTGTGTTTTTCTGTTTTGCATATAAATATCGTTATTTAATTAACATTCGTTTTCTTTTTTAATGCAGGCTTAAGTTTCGTTTCAAATACAACAAGCGTTATCAATCTGTAAAACAGACCGTTCTATTAAGTTTTCATCTTTTCACAGAATTGTCCATTTAATTAACACGATTTTCTTTTATCTATGATACTACTGTCTTACTTAATCATTTTTGATGAAATTTTCCCCGGGCGACTTTGCTGAACTGAGGAGGTGGCTTTGTGGAGGGGTCAATTTGTCGGGGAGCGACTTTGTCAGCCTGGGGCGAGTTTGTAACGGGTGACTTTGCTAGGGGGTGACTTGACTGGCAACCGTGCAGAACGGTTGTCAGTCAAGTCGCCTCATAGCAAAGTCGTCCCTACAAAGCCTCCCCCGACAAAGTCGCTCTTTCGGCCAACAAATTCTCCCTTGGAAAAGTCGCCTCCCCTACCCCCGACAAAGTCGCCCCTATGAAGTAGCCCCTCATTAGAAAAATCGCAAACATGGATACAAATATTCTTCAATGATTAATGAAAAGTGACAAACGAAAGCTTTGCACGCCTAGTGGGTATGGGTGTCTAGCCGGACGTACCGAGTAGAAGATGTAAAACGAATTACGTTATGAAACATCAGACATTCCACTCCATTCTTATGTTCTTGTCTGGAATGTCTATTTCGTCGTTTACCTTTCTTGAAAAGTGAAAACACTCCTCTTAGACTAAAAACCATACAAATGCCACATGTATTGGTATCACGCATTTCCAAGCATGGTAAACATATAGCTTACAAACTTTCAACAAGATCAAGTACACCGTACATTATTTATTTACTAAATAATCTCTATAACAATGATTGACTGCATAAATTGACTTTCGTCCACTTTACTGGAATAGTCCCTCATTTCAAACAGCTGAAATGAGCACCATATAATTGCTGAAACAACAAATTGCAATCCGCACCACGAAAGTGCTACACAAATTAGTACCATGCAAGTGCCAATTAAACACTTTAATTACTGTCAAAATCAGCACTTTAGTTTTCAGAGTGTAATATTTATAAAAGACTTAATTGATTTTTATATTTAATAGGCCTAATTAAAATCTCAAAACTGATTTTTTTTTCGTATATCGAGAAAAATTAACCTTTAAGATGTTAATTTCAAAACACTATGAAGGCGATAATGTCATACCTCAGCAACAAAAGTGCTTATGCACTTGATAAGAGCTAATTGGACATATTAAAAAAAATTGAGGAAAAATAATTTATGACATAATATTATTATTAAGTTATAGTAAGTTTTAATGTCCCACCATGGTACCGGACGTAGTTCCTTTGGGGGAGCAGAACCTTTTGAAGGTAAAATTTTGTTTTATTCGGACTTTTGGAAAATGTCCATTTCGAAGAGGCGCTCCTGGTCGTCGTAGCGCAAACATTTGACCTAGGCAGTTGATGCAATGCATGAATAATGCCAAACAACATACCGTACAATATCTAAATTAAAAGAAAATGATATAATAGAAAGTTTGGGAAAAGACGACCGTAAAAAGATGCCCAGACGTAAATTAACGTAACAAAAAAGCAAATAAGAACAGAAAAGTTAAGCTTTCCGATTTACAGTAGAGTTGTGTAAACAAACGCACATAAAGAAACCGAAAACTACATTTCAGTCATGTTACTTCAGTTTCACAGTGTACTGTCAACAAACAATTCGGTTGAAAAACATTGTTATAAATATGTAAAATTTCGCTCTTTTTGTTTTTTTGTTTTGCTTTGTTTGTTTTGTTTTTTTTTTTTTTTGTTAAACTTGTACACATTGACAAATGACTTGTCCCCTGCAGAACACACGAAACAACAAACAATAACAATTAACATGAAGTCTAAAGCAGGAACGGGCTCGCATAACTTTCTATGTAGGTAAAAACTTATTTTAATCAATTCATAAAAATATGACCATTTAATCTGCCTTGTTGAATAGTTCTTCAAACTAGAGAGGATGAATTACGTCATTCACGCAAATCCCTGTATGCGTGCCAAGCCGCGTTTTCTTGTCGTTCTCCAGGCGACCTTTCGAAATTTGACGATTTTTTTGTTTGTTTGTTTGTATGATGGTGATGATATTTCCAGTTCCAATTTTACTGATGTGCACTGACGGAAGTTCCCCTGACCCCACTTTCCACATAATACATGATCATAAAGATTGAACCCCAAGAATACCCCTTTACATTTTGAACCGTTTGCCCACCACATAACAGTCTACCATCAACGTTCATTACGCCCGACTCTATAGGCGTAGGAAGCTGTTCGAGACTGGAGGGGGCTGAAGGTTGTTTTGGATCCTGGGGAGGGGTCTAGGGGGAGGGGCCCCTCCCCTTTGGAAAATTTTTGAATATTTAAAGGGCCTTAGATGCAATTTGGTGCAGCATAGGCGTATTGGACAAATTTTAAGGTAAATTACTGCAAATTTTTGACATCTCTTACAAAGGAAACAAATATGGGGTTTCCCTGGATGGCATAGTTCCGCTCACCACATTTTTGACTGGGGGCTTTAGCCGGCCAGCCCCCCCCCCCCCCCGCTTCCTACGCCTATGCTCCTTGCCGCTCACCTTATGAAAGCATATGGTTTGGTGATATAGTCACAGGCACTGATTTTTAATGAAGGACATCTAAACTCTGCCATCATGCGTACTGTTATAGTGTTCCAAAACATTAATAAACCCATTACAACGGTACTGGTACGAATGTCATGGGGAGGGTAGGTCAAGTTTAGGGGTGGCAACTTCCCCAATCGAATTTCGACCAAACTTTAAAACTTCTCCAAATTGCATCCAAGCCAGTGGTTCCCAACCTTTTGTCTGTTTATCGACCCCCTCTCCGTTTCACTTAATGGAGTTGGACAAGCGCCTCCCATAACTATAAACGCCCCCTGTGGGCTGGGGGTTGAAGAATATGCCCACGGTATTCCCCGCCTGTCGTAAGAGGCGACTAAAGGGGAGGACTTGAAACGAATTTATCTAGTTGACACTATATAACACATTCGTGTTGGTGTGTCGTTAAATATTATCTAACTAACTAACCCATAACTATAAAATAGTTGTAATACCAATGGAAAGAAAAGAATAAAACAGATGCTTAAACAAACGGTACGCATACATCGTTTTGACGGAAAGGCTCAGGGTAGTATATAAGTGGTGTGGGGCTTCCTTTTCCACTATTGTTCCACTACTGCTTCTCAGGCCCGAAGATCTGGAATTCACTCAATGAAAATTTGAAAGTCATTCTCTTATACCTGCTTTGAGAAATACTCCAAGAGGGAGCTAATTTCTAAATATACCTAAACTTATCTCTGTCTTTCGTCTACTTTGTAGGGTGTGGTGGGGATGGGGGTTGTTTTGTCTCAGCCAGGTGGAGGGATAGAGGATTGGTGTACTGTATTGTCGTGTAATTGGTGTTTTTACTCGTTTGATCTTAATTTTGCTTGTGATTGTATATTTATTATAATAGGGGTTTCCTTCCTCACAAGTTCTATCGAAGAACTTTCCTTGGAAACTCCTCAGTCATTGCTCTTATGTAGTATTTCATTTATGCGTTTCCTACAATCTTTTACTATGACCGTATTGTCTGCATCCGTTGTTGTACTTGCCATAATTGTTGTCTGTATTTTTGTGCATTTGTGCATTCATTGAAATAAAGTGAATTAAATTGAGAGTCCCGCTTCGAAGAAACAAAATTTTTTGAAACATTATAATCGCCTTTTACTTCATTTTACGTGATAAAGTTGCCTTTTATATTACAGTTATCTACAAATGACAGTTTTCTCATTGCATCTGAACAGTAAGGAAGAAGCTAGATTCCAGGTAAAAGAAGCGGGACATTTTATAAAGCCATAACCAGGGGCGGATTTAGGGGGGGGGGGGCCAGGGGGCCCGGCCCCCCCCCCTTCCAAAAATTTTTGAAGTTTTTTTCAACTTCATAAAACAAATGACTAGGCCCTATTCCAATTAAATAGGCCTTTGTGATGTGTCAGACTGAAATTCAAATTTGTTCATTATTTAAATTTCTACCTCTAAAAATAAATCTTATGTTAATAATTCTGTTAACTGACCTCCGGCTGATACCATTTTGGCTTATAGTGGTCACAGTAACTTTTTCTGGGCATTGCAAGGGGTTACCCATGAGCGATGTATTGGATTGCTTACTTCAGTCTATTACCGGCCGGGCCCACAGCATTGGGACCACTGCTTCTACTTTCAAGGGAATTTCAGAATTCTTTAATCTTTAGAGGAATATTTTCAACAACCTCAGGCTTTTAACTATAACTTGCTGCAACATTAGTGTCTTCTTTAAGCTTTGTAATTTACTTAAATGAAATGTACTTCGAATTTAGGGTAATATAAGGGAAAAGAAGACTTCAATTTGGGAAACTGCCATCCTAATATGTGGACAACAAAGGCTACTCTCCTCTTTCATCCAACCAAAATTTAAATTTCACTAAATTATGAGCATTTTCTAGTCATATATGATCAGTTAAAAAAAATATACCAAAGACATCACCATTTTGCATCTGAGCAACCTTAAATTAACAAAAATTTCTCAAAGGGGAGGGGGACACCCCCTCCCCTTAGACCCCTCCCCCAGGACGGCGATCACTCATCACATACTTACCCCCTATCAAAATACCCTGGCACCACCCCTGGTGCACTGCCTCCCCCTTAGATCCCTCCCCCATATCAGACTTTTATACAAACCACTATGACCTGCCCCCCCCCCCTTCTGCCAAATCCTGGATACGCCACTGATAACCCCCTAGCCCCACCTTTCGGCGTCGCCATTGATGGGGTTTGAAGGTCCTCCTCAGAAAAAAAATGTTGAAATATTAAATACGCGCTATCCTGGCATCTGGTAATTAAATGGTTTCACAAACTTTGTGACGCACCTAAGAAGGGCATGTTACTCAACTTGTTGACTTGTTAACATAGGCTGACTGGACTACTTCCAGTAGGACGGGGACTGAGTAATTTTGCTAAATTTTAAATGCACGTTTGCTGGAAAATGACATTTTATCCTAAATGACACATTTTGCCCAAAATAGCAAACTATCTGCACAAACGTTGGGGACATTCTGGAAAATTGCTTATCGGTCCTGTAATCCTTGGTTGTATCTCATTCGCTCTTACTCCACTCGCAGCTGTTAGTCTGATTTCTTATCCAAAATAGGTACATTTACGATTTTTTGTCAAGTGCTTCATGCCAAACGTGGGCTGATTATTTACCTCAATGGGGATACCTTCCCGACGGAAGGGAGGAAATTCCTGAAAAAATGGCTTCTCTGGGTCACCTATCAGGGGAATAAAGCCTTGTTTCCACGTGAACAAAATATCAGGTGCAAAGACAGGATTTTGTTATGAGTTTACAGGTTTGAACGATCCAATGGAGCAACAAATTGTCTGCCCGCCACCAACCCTCTGGGTTTCTTTTGGGAACAGCTAACTAAGTTTTCCTGAAGTAAAGGTCCCTAACTTTGCAAACCTGAATACTTACAAGGCAACTGCCCCTGGATAACAACAGGGTGCACTTCGTGTAGCCAACCCTGCAACAACAGCACTGAAGCCTTCCCCACAGTAATGGGAATATCTGATGTGCATTTCCCCATTATGACTGCACATCCCCCTGTCTTGGTGCCTCCCCCACTGAAAAAATACCTTATGACAGCATCGACTTCTTCAGTCACAAAGTTAGCATCCCATACAAATGTTTCTACAATACAAGAGAATCTGTTTAAGACATCAGACCACTTCCTTCCGACACAATCCTCAAATTGCCAAGACTATTTTCACTTCATCCTAAACCTATATAGTACTAGTGAGATACATACTTCCATTACATTTTGTTGAATATGATGCAAGACGGGCCCCTGATGAAATTAATGTCATGTAAAGTACATCTTGATGGACCATGGTGACAGATCCCCCTTCTGAACCCCCCCCCCCCCACACACACACACACAAAGCATCTGTGTTTTTATCTCCTGTCACAAGTCCCTAATCTGAGTTGAACATCTCTGTCCTTTTCAGTGATGGTTTAGCTAAGGATATTTATGGTTAAAACAGTACAAAAGAAAAATAAAACAAAACATTCCAGTAAATGGGGGCATAAATCCAACATAACTTCCAGTACCTCCTAATTTTGGCAACCCCATCATGAGCTGAACTCATGAGTCCTCCACATAGTTGTATGTTTTCTTTCCTTAAATCTTTTAAGGGTGAGAATACTTCTCCTGCAAAACTGCCTTCAGCTAAAGCTGAATTGCAAAAAGACACCCTCCCCGCCTAACACTTATTTGTCAATCAGGTGGACACAAAGTCTGACTGACACTGCTGAACTGAAGACTAATACGAAAATATCATAAAACAAGAAAGTGCATGAGAAGTGTGTATCATGTGGTTGTTGTACAAGTTTTATTTAGGAATAAAAACACCATAGGCTCTCTTACTACTAAAATCATGCATAGCATTCAGTCAAATTATGTTCAGGTTTTCACTCACATTTCAGTGCTACTTTACAAGAAGCAAATTAATACTCATTCTCTACCTCAGTTTAATATTATGGATACAAATTCTATTTCAAATGTGCTAAAATTTCGTACAAAATATATAATCAATGTTTTTTCATTCACCTTAAATCGCTCAATGAATACATACATTGCATCCCACACACATTCAATTAAATTTACACACTTTTGGCAGTAATTCATTTATACATATTTGACTTATTTGAGAAACTGTCTCCCATCTACAAAACACACATATCTGAGCCTCAATTAAAAGGTAAATTTATCAACATGTACCTGTATGAATGTCCCCCAAATTTCTGTTGCATTTGTGCAAAGCGAATTTTGTTCTTTCTTCACCATTCCTTTGAGAGTGATTTCACTGATTTGCTTAATTCATCTCCAGAAAATATGTCAGATCATGGTAAAAATTGCACATGTATCTTAGCAAAGTATCACTAAATTTCACGAGCAGCCATCTGAGTTGTAGCCCAGTGGATGGGCCAAGCTGTAACTGTATCACTAAGGACTGCCAATTTGTGTCAAACAGTCAACCCAACACCAACCAGTACCACCCAACACCCAGACCCAAAGCCAACAAGGACCAGGGTTGGTGCACCTTTTTCTACAAAAACTCTTCTCCCCTGCCAACAACAAAAATTTTCAGAACAAACGTTGCAATTGCCTTAATACATCTTAACATATTTTGCCCCCCTGGAAAATATTTTGTCCCCCATGCTATCTTAACCCCATTCAACATCTTGTCAACTACAGGTCTGCCCTACACACTTTTACCATCAAATGAAGTAAACAAAGATTTTAATTGGTTCTGAAGGAGTATAGATGTGAAATCAAAGAGTCTTTAAGTTGGTTCTTTCCATTTTTGTTCACATAAAATGTCAATATAGTGCCAATAAATCCTCAGTATATCTGTACACTGTTTTCATCCATTAGATGATTTGCTTGCTATGCTCTGTTTGGAATCTTTACTTGAGGCTAGAGTTGGTCTAGCTACAACCTTAACAAAAATCATTCACTTCAGGAACAGTATTAAACATATACTGACATAAAAACTTAACATCAAGATATAAACTATTTTGAAAATTTTATTTTCAAGGTGATGAAACCCACAACTCTCCCCTTCAGACACTTACAGCAATAAGACCAATTCAACTGAAAAATGGGAATAAAGAATTGAATCTACCCCTGGAAATGAAAGACTGATGACAAAATACTGAAATGGAACATTGGGTGTTGGAACTTCATATCACCAGTGTTTATAACTTTATATAAACTAGCGTTACATGACAGAGCAATGAGCAACAACAGGCATCCATTAGATATGAGGGGGTGTAACATTACAACAAGGTTTGTGCAGAAATGTGAAATGTAAATTCCATGACTTTTCTGTGGAAAAAGTTGGGTTTTCCATAACCAATTCTTTTACATTCAGGAATTTATCTCCAACATACTGACCAGTCATACTGGAAAAGATGGTAGAGATTTACATTACTATCAACAAGATGGCCTCCTCCCACCCATACAGCTGTCTAATCCACCCACTTTACTGAAAACAATTTCACCCAACACTTTACAACAATAATCTGCGTTCACTTTAACACATTTAGAATGCACACTAGAATGCCGCCATAGCCATACATTACACATATGGAGTGGGTTGAGTGAGCTTCCACGTTGCTATCCATTACTTTGTCTTCGAAGTCTATTTTCAACAACCTCTTATAAAATGGAAAAAAGTTGATCTGTTTTAAATTTCATGATTTTCTGTGGTTGCACAAACCCTCTTTTGGTAAGATCTTGAAATAAAAGTTCTCCATATGTTGTTCATATTACAGTCACTGATCAAATGTATTATGAATCTTCTGTATAGTGAAAGGAACTCATGTAATATTTTCATTTCACCTATTCAAGCTATGAGAAATATCATTTAGTGCCGACTTCTATCAGGAAATTCATATCAACAATGGACACCCCTCTGATCTGATGTATGTGGGTAATCACTTGGTGACTGCATGGGTGGTGTATACTAAGAAAGCAACCATGCTGAATTTTATATCTCTCACACTTGAACCTAGCTTTAATTAATGTTAGCTGCTCCAACCAATGGTTAGAAGTCCCACAGTATGGAAAGCTATCTTGAGCCAGACATATACGTAAGCAATACCTAACTGTTCCTTTTAAAAGCATTTCAGTAGTGAACCATAACTTATTGGCCTTAAATCCAAACAAGAAACTTGAAGATGTTTTCAACGTGGATCACCTTGATGTTCACCATGACCTTCATTATCCCTAAAGCATTTTATGTAAAAGTATATACTGTGTAACCATCACTGGGAATTACAAAATGACACTCAATTTGCTAGCTCCTATTTTATTTTCATTCTACTCTAGATTACATGGACACTCAGTACTAAGAAAACAGCTCTACCATGAGATATAATAACTAAATAAAAGTTGCTTTTACAAATATACACCAATCCCTTTTGCAGAGAATCCAGGACTTCTACAGGATAAGGGGAGGGGGGAGGGGGGAGGGGCAAGGGCAAATATGGCTGCATACTAGAAGATCAGAACATTGTGAGTTTAGTGTCTATTGCAAAAACACATCCAAAAGGGGGAGCCAACCCTCCCAAGCCCCCTCCCCTGGATCTGCTCTTGCTTTTTCAATGAGAAATATGCTGACTGTAATTTCTTTCACATGAACAATAATTAAAGTAGCGCTTGCATAAACCAAATATATTTAAGGAACCCCGGACTTCTAAATCCATAATTGGTGACTGTGCCTTCATTTTACAGAGTTTCAATAAGTATCAATGCTGATTGCAAAAAAATGTATACTACTGCAGTGCAACCATCCGAGTCTGTCGCAAATCATAAAGCTGAGGTTGTTTTTGTGGAAACCTTTCATTCAACGCTTTCCATTGCACCTTTAATACTGGTTTATGTTTTTGTCCATTTGTCATCTACTTAAACTTTATTTCATATCAATACTCAATCCTCTTGATACAAACAGGTAATACTGTAAGGAACAAAAGACTTTATTTAGATTTATTATTTAATTGATTCTATAAAGAGTACAAACTTTATAGACACTCATTAAGATTTCAGCCTACAGTAGTCTTAATCTATGAATGTTACAGGGTTTCAGCTGCTGTGGAATTTTAACTAATAAGTCAGTAAGAAAGTGTAAATGAAAGGTGTTTAAAATATGACTACAATTCATCCATTGTAAATACAAACAAAAACAAACAAAGCAGTTATACTACTCGAATAATCAAACAACATGTGTCCCTTACAATTTCCTGACCTTATAGTTCAGCCGTTCTCAAAGAAACATTCTTCACCCTTCCCGACAAAGCTACCTTTCCCAGGTGGACAATAGTCTTTCAAGACTGAATTAAAAAAAAGACTGTCCAGCTCTAAACTATATATTTCTGCATTACTTGCAAAATGGACAAGACAGAAATTTACGGATCACAACTCCATTACTGCAGGCTTTCATGAAAACCACAACAAACATACACACAAATCATTTGGTCCTTTGAAAGTGCAAATAATCAGAAATGAAGCCTAATGATTTGCTATTTTAATTCTTTGAGAGAAGAAATTAAACCTTGATAAAGTATTGTAAGTACAATGATGAAAGATGCTACGGACTGAATACCCACTCAACTTAGAAATGACACGAAACCATCAGTGGAAGGAATACATAATGCGTGCAAAAAAAAAATTAATAAATAAAATAAAGAATTTATCTAAAATAGCTTTTACTCATCTTTCATGCAAATTATTGAAATAAATTTAATGCCATTATCCAAATACTTTTTTCATTCTTTTTCACCATAGTAACAGTGGCAATGGAATGTATCTCTGACATCACGGAAATGCTTACAGTGTTCCTTTGAAATTCCTATCACTGTCTGAATGATTGGTAGCAAACACATTTATATGTCATGAGGGCAGCATATCCTCTTAGTCTTGTGGAGACGAGAATTCCATGTAAATTGGACAAAAATTGACCACCAGGCTTGTAGCTGTCTAACTTAACTGAGTAGTTAAAAACAAAAGGAGACAGATTACAAAACAGGAGAGAAAAGAATTTTATTGCAGTAATCCATGCAAACCAAGAAGAGACATGATTATACACACCAGAGGTGGCTCACCATAGCACATGATGGGAAGGGGAAGTGAACACCCCCTACAGTTTCAAATCAAGGTCCAAACTTAAGGAAACTTTCAGTAACATCAACATTCTATGCAGAATACAACTAAAATTTTCTCTACAGTAGCACCTCACCAATAATGAATCCATACTTGATACTAGCAGCAGAAGAATTCCATCACAATTCTCATCTGCGACAATTTTTGGTACACACCCTTTAACCTTCATCTCAAGCATTTCTGGAAGAAATTTCATCCACATCAACTTCAAAGATTCCATCAAATTCTTGACTCAGGAACAGAGTTGTATACTTCAGCATGAACTAGCCTTCCAGAAGATTCTGTGATTCCACGAACAAAAGGCCTTGCAGCAAAGCCACCATCATCTCCAGCTAAACAGAAAACAAAAATGTTTCCTCTTAAAATAAGTGGTGATCAAATGATATCATTCATAAATGATTTTAAAACATATCAAGTATAAAAAGATAGCACTCTTCACAAGCATCCAAGAAAAAGACAGCATGAAGCATGCACCTTCATATTACAAATAGGGACAGCTCTCACCTTCCAACCTTCAAATAAAATAAGAGACTCAAGATGACCCAAAACTGCATTATAGCTCCTACAGTCATGGCTCAGGTAACCCATCATAAGCTTATAGACCTTATGCATATGATGTCACATGATGGAAAGTCCCAATGGGGGCAAATGCATATCATTGTAACGTACTCCAACAAATGCAGACAGCTGATTAGTGGTATCAGTCGGATATGCGCGTAGTCTTCTATGCGCGAGTGCAAAGTCTGCTTCATGAGTGTCATGTGCTTCATTGTTTTGCCGCCAAAATGATGTCGGGTGATGTCAATGCATAAGGTCTATGCCTTATTTGCATAACTCCTCTGCATGACTGGTACAGTTTGTAGGCTCTACCTCCACAATGTTGATTTACTGAAGCACAACTGTCACAATGATATTAGTGACAGCCAATCTGTTTTCCCTAGTTTGAAGCACTTTTAGAATACTACAAATGAAAAGATAGCAAGGGATCAAGAGTTAGAGTTAGATGAGGTTTAACGGCTCAGTTCCTAACCAACTGGTTTAAGCCGGGCCGGCCACGGCCTTTTTTCCAGTTGTGGCTCACTGGCTTGTTTCCCCTACTCCATAGCTTATGCTGAGCACCAAGTACAATGGCAGTAGGTTCCATTTTTAAAGCCTTTGGTATGACCAGGCCAGGAGTCGAACCTCAGACCTTCCGGCTGCAAGGGATCAAGAATGCACACCTTTATTTTGTAACCTACATATATATACTACAGGTTAACATAATGTGAATTGCTAATGATGTAAAAGTAATGAGCTGACAGCTTTGTAGAAATGTTATCGCAGCTCAAAAAGTTTGACTATCGGCTTTTGGTTCCTCATCTCACTACAAAAGTTTAACTGGCATGCATTTCCATACATGCAAATTTTTCAATATCCAACGAATGTATAGTTTGATAAAAAAAGAAAAAATGTGCAGCCATATCAACCCTCTCCTGTCATACAAATTTTGACAAAGAGGTCCTACATGACAGTTCTGAATAACATTCCAGATGATAACAACTATTCTTACAAGTGTATCATTCAAACATTCAACACACAGTTTAACTCAAACCATTTGCATTAAACAAGCAGCAACATGAAATCTCACTTTTTTTTCTTACAGTACAGTTTTTAGCGAGAATATTTAGAAATGAAAGAACCCTCAAAGAGACAGTATAAAATATTTAATAAACTGGGCCATTATCATGAAATTATACTAAGCCTAGTTGGTCACCAAAAAGGCCTACAATTGCTTATCAAGCTAGCTGGTAACAAATTGGTATTTATGAAACATTACTAGTGAGCACTGGTTACACTGAAAATTTCCAACTGAACTTAGTAGTGACCCAGTGTCACTACTTAGAACTAAACCAATGTTTCATTGACTGCCAACATGATAAGATGGCCAAAAGAATCATGGATTTCGTCACTTTATGTGGAAATTTGACTTGCCAACTGATGGACACGGGTTAGACTCACACACCTCTCACATCATTGTATCTATTGGTCAATAACATTCAATACAATGTCTTTTGACCACAAAGCACCTAAATTCCAAATACCCTAAAGGGCCATTAAATTCTCCGAGTATGTAAATAGTAAGGTTGTTAGTAAGGTTTTATGAATAATGATTCATCTGTCAAGTCGATAGAAATCTGCTAAGTATTTTAGTATCCTATTAGACCCATCTGGTTACTAGGTACAGTTTCATGAATATGAACCCTTGACTCCAACAGATTTACATAATTCTTACTCCTGAGCCCATCAATTTGCCTTTAAGTTTTTGTTTACAACAAAATATCTTTTATCGTTAATGTATGAATGCATGCGACGATACTGTGATGTTAGCAGAAATGAAACTTGAATGTAAATTTTAAAACACCTGACCAAATGATTCTTGAACAAATCAACTGACAAATAAGAAAATACTGTATTTTGCTTTCTCCTAGACTTACCACCGTTGTCTCTGGGATGTGCATCTCCTTGCAGATTTGACCTTTGACCTTCATGGTCTGCTTGTCCATTGCTGATCACTATACCACTATCCAGACTTTCCTGAGAGTGAAGCATCCTGGCATTCCACGTACCCCTAGTTTCTGATGACCGATTCCTCCTAACATCATGCAATCGGAGAGATGAAAACCCATTAGTAATTCTCTGACTTGTCGAAGACTCCATTGATGGATCTGGTGCAGGTGACTGTGGTGGGGATTCACTCTGAGCAGGAGAGTGACTCTGGTAATCTTGGGACATGAACCAGTGGTCATGTCCATCACCCATTAATGGTCTTGCTGAAGATCTTTTATGATAGAATAGTAAGTAAGCTGCTTTGGATACAATGCTCTCTTCTGATGCCAATGTTATTTTGGTGTCGTCAAAGTGATACCACATTCTGTTGGTGGGGTTCTTACAATAAGCTGTGAGCAAAACAGACAGAAGGTGAAATGATTTGTTGTAAGAAATGTACTTCATTTCATTGAATTATAATTGTTTTGGGAGTAAGTTAGAAAATTGTAATGTAATAATATGTAATGTAATGTACATACACAAGTTATGACTGTTGATAGATACCTAACAGCTTTATTTGAAATGTGTCTTTTTATGCAACATTCTTATGATTCTGAAAATTGGGAGACATGGCAACATACATTTTCTCTACATGTCATTTTTTCAGTCTTCTTTCATTATTGTACAGATAATTTCATCAAAAATGTAGCAGCTTTCTCAAATTTTTAACACTGGAGAGATGAAAGATTGCATCAATACTCGCAACTTAATACCACCTGACTTTGAACGTCACCACAGAACATTAAAAAAGCTCACATTATCCACTGAATGGAAGAGAAATACTCATGTATTTCCTTCCACATACTGAAAAATCTTTGTTAAAGAAATATACCATTCTGTTATGGCTATGATGCTACCAAAGCCAATACTCCATCTAATAAGAAAGATGTGGCTGAAGAGAGATTTTATGTTTTAGTAATTGTTACCTGTTTTAAGCATTTCAATGTTTTAAGTGTTTGTTTTATGTTCTTCTTTTGGTCCTCTATTTTGATATTGTGTAATATGTTTATTTAAATGTTTTATTTAGTCTTGTTTTCTGGTTTTAACACATTTGTGTTTTCTGCCTCTGTCTTACTTACATTTTACTCATGTTTAATTGTTTTATATTTTTCCTTTTTTTATACATTTGCTCTTTGTGTTGCGAGCATGGTAATTTCCAGTGATAGATTAATAAAGTGATATTCTCTTCTTCTATTCTATTCTAATAATAACCTACTTCAACACAAATTACTACAATTTAAAAGCTGTGATATTTGTAACAATTCCCCACCAACTTCATTTATACTGCTAATAACAAATCCTTTCAGTAATATTAACAAGTTCCTCTTTTCTTCTACATTAAAAATAACTCACACTGTCTTTAGTATTAAGCTTGTACACAGCACACCCAGCATTTCACAATAGCAAACATAATGGACATGTCCCTGGCAAATTTCCAAACTTCCATGAGAGATATTTTAACTAACAAGTGTTGAAGGGCCACCATAGCTAGTTCACCTATGAATTAACTTAAACATATGGCACAACTTACATGTTGCAAGAACATTTCCTCTCTTCAGCCACTCAAGTTACAATAATTTTCCATGACCAAAAAGTCTGTTAATGTTCTGTAAATGACCAGGACTAGGTCTAAACAGCTGTGGTATTAACAAGTTTGACACTCATTTCCCAATAATTACCTAAGTATATTAAGCAAGCTTTTTTCTATAGGGAGGGTGTTAGCTTACCCCTTCCCATTCTTGGATAGTTTAAAACAGTGATTTGGATGGTTAATTTTGAATAGCTATGGGTGATGTCCGGGTTTTCCACTTCAACAATAACCACTTCAAAACTGCCCAAGATCGCAACATTTTACTGGAAACACCTTACAAATTTTACAGAGCCTGAACCAAGGAAGTCCTATCCCTCCCCATCCCCCTTCCAAAGAAACCCAACTTAGGAACCATTACAATGTAGATTTGAGCTAAAATTTATTTATTGATAAATTAGAGACAAACTTCATCTCTGGAGAAATGTTCATACAATAACTATGAATGGTTCTCAAGACATGAGCAGGTAAAGTTCACACACTTTGAAACAAGAGGAAACTTTACAGGCAAGCCCGCATAACATCTTTGACTCATTTAACCAACACTTATTTTGTTTTCCTTTTAGCTTTCACATCTAATTTTCTGTATCTTAGTCTCATGCTCTTGTAATCTGCATGCATAAGAGGCACGGGATGTTTACAAACCTCCCATGCCATGTAGGTAAAATTCACATCTCTATCAATATGAAATCAAAACAACATATCAGACAACGAAAAATACAAGACACTGTTCATCAAAGTGAGTGAATAATTCACTCCTGAACTCCTGATTGCTTGAAGTTCACTTTAAAAAATAAATGCAATAATTTCATGTACTATTGCCTCAGCACCCACACTTAGAAATAAAGTGTAACTTTCACCACAATGGTTAGGAAAAGTTCCTTTTAACTTTATTAAAATTGAATTCTTGCTCCAACTCCTCTCTTAAGTTCAAGTTGAAAAACAGGTTTATGACATCACCCACCTGTGTAATGGCCACCAGTTAGGCTGCCCACATGATTGCACACACCATGCAGGTCATACAGACAGTCTTGACCCTGGGAAGCAGTAGAGGGCCTGCGGCTATTAGGACGCCACTGGGACCATTTTGTCAAATTGTTGATGAGATTTATTCTCATCTGAGAACCAGCCTGGTTGTTCTGGTTTTGATTTTGTTCTACATAACTGGACAGATCAAGACCATTGACAGGAAACTCTACCATGGTAGACAACTTCTGACGTGATATAGATGTCTGTTGAAACAAACCAGAGAAACACACTTAGTACAAGACAACTGAAAGCAAGACAAACACTAATATAGTCTTAAGCTGATACTTTAGGATAAGAATTTAGAATGTCTTTAGAGATGAATGCTATTGCTTAAAAGTAAGACATTGAAATAGTTCAGTAACAACACACATGTTGCCTTCATCTTTACGTATTTGTCTGAAGACACAAGTCAATCTCACTGCATCTCACAAGAATACTCAGCCAAATTCCTAAGTTCTGGAAAAGCATATCCTACACTTATTTTAAACAGTTGGTGCAAATTTAAAGACCTTATGATGTATCTTGTTGCATAAACTGGTAATTTAAAACCTTCCTATTTAGGTTGAAAACAATAGAAAACACTAATAGAAACAATTTCCCCATAATTTTTTCCATTCTCGGCAACATGAGTTTTATCTATTAGAATATTACGGAAAGGGTTTTGAGGTGTTCACCCCACCAAGCAGGAAGATGATGTAGTGAGCATTTAACAAGTCAGGTATCTTTATCTCAACATCTCCTACTAAAAGATCTTTTGGAATTTATTGCTGTACCCTTTACCTTCTTAAAAAATTCTCAAGATGTACCTCTGCAAAAAATGATAATTTCCAAAAACAACACATTAGATATGTATAACAGTGGCTGGGTTTGTTATTCATGGTCACTATTTTTTCAACTAACCCTTTATTAATGGTAATTACTTACCACTTGGATTGGGGCCTGTGATGCATTTGTCATTTTCTAGTAGACAATTGTTTCTTCCAATAAATCCCCTAAAGATACATCAACATTACAATTCTCCCTCGCAATGAAGGTTTAATACAGTAAACAATAACATAAGAGAAATCCTGAGTCCCTACCCCCACCCCCTCTCTCTTTCTCTCTCTGGTGTGTATTTATGCCACTGGTGTGAAAACAAGATATTTTCTTGAGAAACAGTGACCTACAGCGACTTACTACATGCTTTTAACATCATTTTCATGTCTAATGACCTTTCACCTTTTAACAATTTGATTGATACAGTTTTAAGTACCCTGTTTCCATTATTAAGGTTTTGTGTAAATAACACATTCATGCTTACCTGTTTAAACCTTTTTAGATGAATAACTAAAATGTCTGGCAGAGACCAGAGACTTAATTTCTTGGTACATTGCTGAGGCTTCCGACAGTTCATGCATTGCCATGCATTGTCTGCGGCGAGCTGTTGGAATGATCACCAAAAGGAGAATTATTTCTAAGAAAAAAATGTGTCTACGAATTCCCAAGCCCCCAAATGCTCCTAGGCAAAAGATTGCATTCACACATTCCACTAATGTGCCTGTTTTATTATATTCTGATGAGGCTCCCAAGAGAGTATGAACATATAAAAGCAATCTTGTGTTCACTAAAATCGGGAAAACACTCAGTGACATTAATCCGGGGTAAATGCATTTTAAAAATCAGACAAACATTTTCACTGGAATGTATGGATACCTCAACTAGTAAATAATCATGTTATAGTGCAGAATAAGCAAACCAAAGCTACTTATAAACTAGAGAAGTGAGGGAAGGGGGAGGGGTGAAGGATAGCAGAGGTAAGTAGAGAACCAAGACATAAAACAGAGGTAAAAATACATTTTTGTTGACACTGTTTACAGCTGTTTCTTTCATGCACAAAAAGCTTTACAACCCTTATACAGAACTGGTCAAAGAGATTTTTAATTTAAAACAGCCAACATAAATTTTTTGTCTGACTATTATCCTGGGCAAAATGAATCAGGACAAACCCCCACACCCATCTTAAATGCTGTTTGTAGTTGAATTTTAGCACCTGGGGGTTAAATGACATAAAAAGACACCTTAAGTTTCTTGCAAACTGTTTCAATAATTTTTGTCCATGATTCTTCCTTAATTTGTGACACTACATAAAGCAATGACACATATGGAAAAGGTACGGCAGAGAACGGTGAATATTAAACTATCTAGCATTTCATAATACTGTTTGAGTTAACTTAACAAGACTAAAACATAACATCATAAAAATTTTCATTAATAAACACCTTAAAAATGGGAAATATTAGTAATCATTACAAAATTCTTCTCATTACAAAACTCACCTTTTCTTCTTGAGTGAATACATCAAGGCACTCTTGGAGGGTAGCATGAACAGGTCTGGAATGAGAGGATTTCAACCTACGATAGTCTTCATGCTCAGCTATATGGACATCCACACTTCTTTCTGAAAATCTGGTAATAAGCAAAGCATCAAACATAATGAGTCAATAATAGGGCTGTGAACGTGTAGAAAAATAATTTAACCGCTAAAATTTGCGATCGTGTAGTGATTAATCGTGATTACCTTATCACAACGGAAAGACTCGGTGTGTGTTGATTGATGTGATAAATAGGCCTATTCAGAATGAATTGGTAATACCTGTCAACCCCAAACACGCTTCCTGTAAAGGCTTGTTCGTAGTCGAAACAGTAATCACAACAAGATGACATACCGCATAGGACTACTACATACTAGAGGCCAATATTATGCACTCTACATTTACAGAATATTCAGATGGATAGAAAACAGACAAAAAACAGGTTTTGCGATTAATCGCTCAGTAGCTTGTACTAAACATTTATTCAACATGCGATCGTTTAGCGATTAATGGCTACACGGTCACAGCCCTAGTGAATAATTATGTTTTGAATACTTTTCTCCCATCCTCTGCCCACCCCCTCCCAAAAGAAAATTTAACTCTAACTTCATTCACAATACCACAACTACTTCAACATACTTTGATCTACTTTCCCCAAAAAACAAAAAACACAGAGTTGATTTTGCAGGAGTGGTACCCCTCTAAGCTATGCTTGATTGAATACCATCATAAACCAACATTTCCTGCATGTCTTTTGGGAGATGCTCATGACAAATTATCGTGGGACAGATCACATTTTGGGTTCATTTCATCACCTTAAGGCTTGAATGTGCAGAATATGAAGTCAATCCCCCCATTTCTAGCCTTTCATTCCAGCTAAATGATGATACTGTCACAGAATTCCTATTCAGTTGTCAAAGAAGAATTCTAGGTAGCTTCAGTTGACATTTTCTTGCTTCTAACAACCTTTAAATTGCTTTTTCTAGTGGGTAGAATAATTAAATTTAAAGGTGATGTGTGTGTGTGTGCTTTCTGCCATAAAGCACCATCTTCATGGCTAACACAAGATGAACAAACAGTCAAAGGAGACACATTCTACTTTCCACACTTCAGAAAAAATGTTCATTTTTTTCAGAAAAAGACAAAACCCTTGTAGTGTAAAAGAAAGGGTAACAATTGGGACATAGAAGACTCTCTTCTGGTTCAATGCCAAAGAAATTTTTAAAAGATGAAAAATTGTGATGCATTTGAAAATACTGTAGAGGAAGCAGTACCAAATGAGATGCATGTCATCTTGTAACTTTGACTTTTACCAAAAAGAGACCCACAACTTAGGCAACACTTTACATATGTTTAAAATGGGTGAAGCAGGATTTTTCTTTTAAATCTTTTTCAAACAAATGTGTCTGCTTATTTTTCATACCTCCACCTATTACACTAAATGATGGGTAATAGCCTTTTTAACCATGCCAGCTCTCTTGTAGTTAAAATCCCATCTAGGTAAGGAAATCAGACTTACAATGAGTGTAAATAAAATTTGCACTGCATCCCATTTTGAATTCACTCTACTCCAAGAACTGAAAATAATGTACTTTTTATAAGGAATGCATCTGTAAAAGAATTCACTAATTCCCAAAAGTGAAATGTTTATGGCCTTAAAACTGCCAGGAGAAACACCATGAATAACAGGAAACTGGAAAGGGTACATTAACATTTAAAAGAACTGACAAACAGGGCTGGAAAAATGTTTATTTTCTAGCAAGTAAGTCAAACTTCCCACAATTTTTACACCTTTCCATGCACAAAACTAGCCACTCAAATATGGAAATTTCCCTGCAAAGAGCTACTCACTTTCCTGATTTTTCCACCAATGCTCCTAAGTCTAACTCATAACAAGAGTTTGCAAATCATTATCAGTTCCCTAGCTGGGTTATTTCAAAGGAGCAATACACCCTGGCCCTCTTCTTTCCCTCTCTGCCACTTTTCTTTTATAGGTTTTGGTGCGACCATCCAGAGTCCCAGGAACAATCATCCATCCAACGGATAGATTCTTCCATCTTGTAGGCAGATTTCCACCATGCTGGTACTCTGATACCAACTTGCAATCAGAGAACCTTAGTGGGAGCCATAGCATTTAATTAAATAATTGTATACTTCCTTTTGCTCACACCCTTAAATTTTACAGCTGATTTGGCCATTTCAATGTAGTTATTTTTACTAAATTCATAATATTCATTTGTTTTGCTGGCTACTCAAAATTTTGATTTTTCACATGCAGAGAATCTTTTACATAATCTAGCCTTTCAATTGAGAACTCTTGTCTCTCTGACTTTCTTGAGCTTTGAGTTTAACCACAGATGAGGCATGACCCAAACCCGGCATGACAAACATTTTCGTGATTTGACTTCAGATGATCTCAAAATACCTTTTCAACTCTTATCATTGTATGTTATTAGTGAAGCTGATAACTGTTACCATCTTTGGCAAAAATAGAGTAAGATATTTGGGAAAATTAATTTAAAGAATTCCACAGTTCAGTCAATGTTTGCAGTTTCAAATGAAATTCTGAACTACTTCTTGCAAGCATTCTCTATCACACCTCACAACCTAGCTAAGTTTGCTTTATAAATCTGATCGTGAGACAGACAGACAGACAGACAGACAGACAGACAGACAGACAGACAGACAGACAGACAGACAGACAGAAAGACAGACATTGTCAAAGCATAATTTACATCTACTATGCCAATTAAATAAGCTTCTTCAAATTTCCAACAACTTACAAATGTATAATGTCTTCCCTCCATTCCACCACTGCTTTGATGTGTGGAGGTTCCCCTCTGGAGGCAGTCAACTGTAACATACTGTAGACAAAAACAAATTTGAGAAATAAAGTCTTACATGCTAATGTGCAGAGTGTCATTAACTATGCAGGTACCCCAACAGCTAGAGAGACGAAAAATGTCAAGTGTCTCTTCAAGTCTGAAATAAGTGCCAAATTAACACTATTATACAGCCCTTGTAGTGGCTTCTCACCAATGTTACTGAATCGTGCATCTCTGCTCGATGGATATTTTGACAGCCAATTATTTATTGTATTCCATGTATCTAGGGTCCTGCTGTCACTAACACCTCCAGCACATAAGGTGTGACCTACTGCATAACAATGATCTGAAACATGTTGATACCATGTGAAATTAGCTCTATTATGGAAGCACTTAGTTTATCTGAAAACATAAACCAGATATGAGAAGGAATAAAACTGCCTCTAAAGGAATTCCAATGAAGCTAATGTGTAGGGAACTAATCTAAAACAAGCCCGTTTCTCACCTTACAGAAAATTGCTACGTGACACTACTCTGTAACCATTCAAAACCTAAATGTAGTATAATGTAGGGAAATTAACCAACTCTGAATACTTTTACTGAGAGATAGATTCTTCCCAAGACCTCAACAATTGATGAGATTCATAATATTTATTGGTCTGGTAAAAATCACAAAGCCTGTAGACATCAGGAATTTTACTGTTTCTACAAATTTAATAACGTTCATCCCTGAAACGTTCAGAGACACTAACAAAAATGTTCTTGGCATGTTTTTTACAAAGGCAATAAGACAACCATACATGTAACCACAGTTCATAATTCTTTCATTACAATCCTTACAGACATAACTACTGTATAGTTCAACTGTATAAATATGACAGTTTTAACATTAGTTGGCTGTTTTAACATTAAGTTGGCTGATACATAACAAGAGTGTGCTGTTTCAACGTAAGTTGACTGATACACAGCTGGAGTGAGCTGTTTTAATGAACATAAGTTGGCTGGTACATAACTGGAGTGAGCATGAAGTTGAATTCAACGATAACAAGATCACTACATCTTCTACTGAAATCTACTGGGTGCAGCATCTGATGTAATAGAGGGAAACGACTGCATAAGGCTGCTGTCACGCCTTTCATGTCTGCCTTGCTGCCCCTCAAGAGAATGTCAACTTTTGCTGTGCCCTTTTTGAGGTTTACTCCAAGCCCTTTGGATGAATACGGAAAACTTAAAATACGATGACTTTAATAATCATGCCTTACTGTTTTTGCTCAAAATGTTGAAGCTCCCTTATTGAAATAAGTAGAAAAGCATAAAAATGCAAAATCACTTCAAATGTCTACTCATAACTCGGTTGCAATACATATTAAACTCTGAATGTTTTCAAATAATCATAGAAAGATATTTTCTGACTCTGTTCAGTATTTAAAGATTTCTTTATCCCTAGTTCATCCTCATTTTGTCCCTAGCATCTTCTGTGCTTTTCAGATGTTAACTAAATCATTTCTACCTTTCTAATCCTAAAGTGCTTTGGCAAAAAGAAATAAATGACTAAAAAAAGGGGGAAATAAAAAAATCATGTGCAGTGAGTGGACATGCATTTATTCCATCACCCAACTGAAGGGCTTTCACAGTCAATATTTATCCATAAATTCAAATTAAGATCCCTGAAACTTTAAGAAAACCAAAAAAGCATTCAACCAGATGAAAATATCAAAAGGACAGCTATCAAACAATCCTTTCAACCATTCAAAGAAATGATGCAAATGTTAACTTGAATGTTTGCCCTGTCTGGCCCAAAGTATCTTGGCTTGACATATATGATGATATCTTTACATGTGTATGAAAGCAATGACAGGCACAAAATATATAGGTGTAACTATCAATGCATTTAACGGTCATGAATTGCCACCTGATCTCAACACTTTGGACCCCATACCTCCTACAGGTAAAGACAACACTATTCCTCCTCGCCCTTTGGCATTTCAAGTTTTATATTGACAAATCTTTACATACAAGATTGGTCAGATCCAGTCTTCAAACAAGGCAGTGCCTCATTACATTTTTAGTTGCGGTGCCTGCCACGCAGGCACACGCAACTTATGTCGTCGACACAAAATTGCGACTTTGGACTTTGGACCGTAACTCCTCCTAGTCGGCTGGTTGTATCGAAATACGACGTAGTCCAAGTTGTAGGGGTGGTTGGATTCTTTTAGGTAAGGTACTTTCGGGGACCTTGTGACCTTTTTAAGGGGGTGTAATTGGGATTTTTCTTTCTGTAAATGCGTGGGCGGTGTCTATTTTTAGACAATTTTCTACACACACTAGTCAGCTTATTTGATCATGGTCGGTTAGGTTATTTTTGTGAACAGCGCAATCGAATTGAGTTGACACAGTGTAGATAAACAGAAAAAGTGTTATGATTGTTTTTGCACTTCTGAGTGTTGTACAAAGGGAATTATTCGGTTGTTTGTGGTTATTTTATTAATTCATTTGGCATTGCTAGAGGTTTTTGTTATTGCTAGTAGTTTTGAAATTAGTTGGAAGTTGGTGAAAAACTGACCCTCACCTATTTCAATCATATGACAATGTTTTTGTTACTGAACTATGAAACTCGGAAAAAAATTTCTCCTTGCTTTACATACTGCTTGTAAACAGTTATATTCAAAACATCTTCGTAAAGCCAGTCAAATCACCTTCTACGAACTTAAACTTTCCCCATAGCCGACGAAATGATCAGTTGAGCGCCACACTAAAGCGCCTTTGGGTGGGCAGTAGGGTTAGGGAGCTAAATTTAGATACAATTTAATACTTTTCAAGGCAAATTTTCCATAATTCACCCACTCTTTTGACAATTTTACTCATAATTCACATGTTCATTCATCCCACCACCCATAACTCTCAGGACATGTTAAGTGAAATATCAACCTTATTCTTAAAATTTCCAGTGTCTCAGAATGGGTAAAGCAACAATTTTAAATCGTAACAAACTTCCGACTCAAATTTAAATAAAATGCGGAGAAACCGTCTCTACGATGCAGAGTTCTATGCAGTTATAATTTTTTTAAAGTCGTAACCCAATTAGGGGTGAAAATACACCCCGCCTATCATTTATGTCATAATTCATTTGTGACTAAGCAGTCATACACTAGTCTAAAAATAATTAACATGAAACACTAGGCCTAATAGTTGCTACTGTCAAGGCACCGCAACTAGTCTAGACATATGTCTTGTTCTTCACAGCTATGGGGATTGATACTCATTTGTCTAGCATCAGAGGCCTAGTTCTATCCAAATACTTTGCTTGATTCAATATGTGTACACTGGTATATTGTTGAATGAACTCTTTCATTAGAAAGGATCCTTATTTTTTTGCTTTAAATTAACAGGAAAATTGCTCGAGGAGTCCAATAAAACCAGTATTCATTTCACTGAACAACCTAACTACTTGATTTCTCTATAATAATTCAATTTTTTCCATTAATCTGTCAATAAGGTAATTTGAAACCATTTAGTTTATTTTGATTTTGGAAACAATTACCTTGCATTTGTTTCGTCTGTTTCAATTAATGAACAAAATCCTCTCAAATGGTCAGCATTACACATCCACGTTACAACACCATATAACTAATATGAATCTTACTTATTCTATGAATAAACATGGTTCTAACTGGGTAATCTAATTCAACTGTGACAATGTCTGCTGCCATCATTTACATGTCTGCTGCCATCACTGTACTTGTGTGCTGCCATCATCATATCTATCTGATGAGTCCATTTTCTCATTCCCCACTGCTAACTACTGTCAGCACATATTTACCAACTTATGTTAGTTCAAGCCTTGATTCATAATCAAGGTCTTAGAGGACACTGATTTTTTTTACATGTCAAGCAGCCAAAACATGGATCAAGGCACCTATATAAGGCATATGGGCTACGATCTCACATTGGGTAGCTTTTGACTCAATAATTATTTCAGCTTAAATTTGAAATATTTTCAAATCACAAGGTCAGCTTAAAATGATAACACAGTGCACACAGACTCTGTCACTGACTGCACTGTTCCCCCTAAAACTGGGTAATTACTTGAAAACATTCTAGCTGGTGGCATCTAACCTAGCTTGGCACCCCATCCCCTCCCTCAACCAAGCTTTCCACTTCCAATCAGTGTAATCAAGAAGACCAAGAGTGTGTTAAATAGTTTTTTTTTGTAGGTAGTGAGAAGCTCGAGAATGGTACAATGGATGAGTGTATCAGTTGGAATTAGATTCTTGATGAGTGTGGTTTTGACAAATTTAAGCTCGTCAAAGAGAGGATTCACATTAGGAGTTAAATAGACTTGTTTCTTAGATATGCCGGAGGGGATATTGTAAGCAATTCTGAGGGCTCTAACTTGAATATTATTCAGCTTTTGGATGTTAATTTTAGAAGCTGTGATAAAGCAGATTCCTAAGACTGGCTAAATAAGCATATTATACATCAGGACTCTTAATAAAAGGTAAGGATGGTGTTTTGAATTAAGCAAAAGCGTCAAATGCATAGTGCTTACACAACTCATTTATCATAGAATGTTACATAACCTACTGGCTGGTCTGGTGGGACAATTGGGTCATACCACAGACAGTGAAAATTGCTACCTGTTGCCTTCTTGAAACAGTATTCCACATAACAAGCATGAGTAGAAATAATTCATTGTGTGAGTTTATCACTGCTGGCCCCACAATGGCTGCCACATTAGCACTGTCCCTGGGGGTTCATAATACTTAGGAACAAGAAAATGCAAGCAGATCTTTTTGTAAAGCATCCTGAGGCTTATCACTGGTGATAAGGCACTATATAAGACTGGACATTATTATAACTACCTGCATATAATTCACATAATGTTGCATTTACCTGCTGACTATATGATGGTAGAGTGGACGGCTACTCTGACTTGTCAAGACACTTCTGGTACCATTTTGATCGGAACAGACCCCGATTCGGAGAGAGCAATTCTGAAGATGAAAAAAGTGATTGGAAATCGAGAGATAATACAACACATGATGCTGACAGAAATAAAATATAGTTCAAGTCATACTTTTAATCATCCATTTCAAATGGAGACAGCAGAACACAGAACTCATTTTCAAACCCTTTCATGTAAAAGGAAAAAAGAGAGCTTGAGGCTAGGATATATTAGGCGCTAGAAATAAACAAGCTACGAGATTAAGTTAGTCTTGATTTATACAGCCAGGAGGCAAAGTTTTGTGATCCGAACCAGGGAATCACAGCATTATGAGCTTAAAATATGAAAACTAAACAAACCAGGGAAAGCTTATTGGAAAAAAAGCTTCCTGTGGTATTAAGATGTGGGAAGGATAGAGATGGTTCACATATTTCAAACATAGTCTTTGCTCTATGAAACTGGTGCTGGGAGAATACCTTTTCTGAATGTTTTAATTGCCAGAAAATGATACACCTATTTATAGGTCCAGCCCAGAACAGATGCATCTTGAATATACTAAACTTACATAATAATGTCTCCTCAATATGCAGAAAAAAGGGATTTGCATAATTTTTTAGTAACATCCTTTCAAAGGAAAGTAACTCTCAAAATTAGAAGCAAAATGAAATAGGACAGTGGGACACCAGAAAACAAGAAAAACATGGACGGTTAAACTGTCAGTTTAAGAGAATCAGCATTTAGGCCTGAGATAATATTTTTACTCTTGTGAAATATGGGTAGTATTGCAGTAACTGTTTAAATTCATTAAATACATGCCATTAAATATCAAATAACAAACATGGAATGATAATTTAACAGATGGGACTGAAACTGAAACTTCATCTTCCGTAAATGTTATGATAAAGCTAGAAGATATGCGATCTATCCATGGAGGCAGTCATCATTGTTTTTGGTTCATAGTGTTCCTCCTACTTTGGCCTCACATGTTTATCTATGATATAACAAGCAATGGGAGTCTAGAGAAGGCCTGTTTTACTTTCATCGAATGCCCCGAGGGTACACAGAGGTCTGCATAGGGGACAAGCAAAGAGGATAAAGTGTCACATTTGAAGAAAGTATTGATTCAGATTACCCTAGCCATGACTTCTTCAATACAATGACATCCCATAGCCTTTAGAAGAACAACCTTCAGTTGATTGAAATTCACATTCCTGTCTATCTCAATGGCCATGGGCTGGCCAAATCTGAAAAAAAAAACAAAGGAAAGTCAATTTGATGTAAAACAATTCACCTGCATGTGGAACCATATTCCTATTGATACCGGTGCGTTACATTTTTCACAAAGACAGTTCTTCCATTATTTCTTGTTTCTTTAGGTGTCTTTTCATCTGCCTTGTTTTTCCCTGATTCTCGTGAGAGTGGTCTAAACTGCAAAGCTTGTTCTGGAATGGGGTGGGGAGAGGGGGAGGGCAAGAAAATTGTAACTTATACCTACACATATACATACATACATTTGTGTATGTGTTTATGCAAATACAAGTTTATGTGCATACGTATTTCTGTGAAGGTATGTATGCTTGGGGAAAATTTGGTACAAGGTGTATACAAACCAACATGTCTCAAACAAATATTAGTAAAATATGACCTGACACTAAATACTTCTGAGTCAAATAGTTCCTTTATATTTTAAACATATGTCAAAACATATTTTGCAATTGTCATGCAATATATTTTGGCCCACCAACGTTTATTCGGAACAGGGGTATGGCATTTCACTAGAGGGATCTCCCCAGCTCACCAGCAACCTTGTTGCATAGACTAATTATAGTAATTAGCTATCTGGATTTTCAGCATGACCTAAACACCAAACTACAGCCTAGACTTTACTTCTGCATACTTGCTTCACTCATTTTTCCACTAAGTTGGGCCAAAATGTCCACTAAAATTGCCCCCCCCCCCCATCAGCCTGTTGTACAAATTCTGCACCCCCTTTAAAGGCCAATTCACTTCCATCTTTTATGACCAGTTTCTGTACACTTAAACCACACAGGTTCACAACCTCAATGAGGGTTCCAGGCCCAGTGAAGTTGCTTCGAATGTTCTCCATTTGTTCGAGATAAATTTATGTTCTGTGCATGTATGTATTCAGGAACTAACACACAACAGACCACAGTACTATGAGCTTCATTCTGGTATATGAATACACTGTAACTAATGATACAATTACATAAAGGGCCTTGAGGGGCAATAACCTTACTTTGTAAAGAGATCACAACATGTGAGAAACCTGTAGGTACATATCAAGTACAACTTCTTCACATCAGGGGGTTTCCTTGAGGGGTAATAACCTAACTACTCTATAAAGTGATAACAACATGTGAGAAACCTGTAATAGAGTACAACTTCACATCAGGTAGATTCCAATTTTTATTTTTTTAACTCAAATTTTGTGTTTTTCTTTTAATTATATAGTCAATTAACATGGGAAAACCATAAATTCCCCTTAGATGACTTTTTTATTTGTTTATGCCAGCAAAAGTTCCTGCATCATCATTCAACAGCATGTTAAAGATTGTTGTGGATAAAAATGTCTATTATAAAGATGTGTCCGCCATTTACATCATACTCAAAATACTATGGCTGGACACTGAAGTAACTCCAACCAGAGATGAAGTATTGAATTTTATACAGCACAGTACCTCCTCCCAATCTTGCCGTAACCGACTTGATTGACAACAACCAGTGTAACAGGCTCCTTAATTGGTTGCCCATGGTAAACACCATGAATGTATGGTCTGACTTGGCTGGAGGTCATTGCACTATATGAGTTGTTTGGAATCTCAATGCAGTAAATGTTATCTTGTTCCTGGATATCACTCAGAGGCTGCTGATCGGGGAAACAGCGGTAAAACCCATCCACATAGACTTCACAGAGGACCAGCTGTGGAGATGCCGAACAAAAGACAAACGAAACATAACATGTTTTCTTCTTTTATCTTCAAGGTTAACATGAAGTATACATGTTCTTTTCCACGTTATGAAGACTCTCATTTCTGAGTCATGAAGAATGCTTTTCCATGCTATCATAGAAAATCATATAGGACAGTTCCAGGCCCACCCATGACAAATATAACCCAGTATTATTGCTCATTAATCAATCTGTTACCATGGTAACAGCACAGCTCTTTCCGCATTTCATTTTATTTTCCCTCTGGTAGCCTGAATCTCTAATTTTGTTTTCAAGTGGTAAGTGCAATTTACTTTTTGTTGCCAGAAGCTCCAGAGACCCTTGTGACTCTACAATGTGTCATAAACATGATCAAAGTTCACATCACTACTGTACATTATTATGCTATGTTATCTTATCCAGACTTTCAATTTTTCTTCCTTTGAAATTTAAATGATCTTTCACTTTTAAGATGTTTTTACCATGTCCAGAAATGTTGCACATTGTGATAACACATATGCACATTTTGACTCAACACACATTGCCGACTTTCAATGGTGATTTCCCAGAAGTCTGATGAATGTCATCAGTACTGAAAACTACTTTCACTCTCTCCCAAATGACAGAAGTTCAACTTGAAGACAACACTACAAAACAAAAGAAAACTATACAATGGTTCCAATGTCACAAACTGGTGTTAGTTTATTATTTGTTTACTTTATAATTTTCAAGCTCAAGACAGGGGCATAGCTAGGATGAAATTTTTAGGGGGCCCTAGGTATCATATGGAGGGTCACAGCATTGATCACCATTCTTAATTCTGATAAATTTTACTAGGACACACACAATTCTGGGGGGAGGGCTTGCAAATATCTGCCACCCCATCCCCCGAAGCTACCCACCTGGCCCAAGAGCTTTATCAGTTTTAAAACATCATGACTGAGTTCTACTGAACAGGTTCATTCTCCATCAGAATCTTCCTACACACAATATAACAGGTACAGATTGTTAAAATCAATTAGGCAATCACAATTCATGCACCCTAAAGGGTAGTTGATCCAAGAGACAGACATACAACTGTTAAACCTTATAAACAACATGTGGTAGTATTCAATTTCAATTCAATTCATGCATGCTGTGTCCTTGATCCAGGACACTGCCACATACAAACAGCTGTTTGCCAAACAGGAGTCACACTCAGTGCTGTTTTCATGTTTTTAAAAATGTTTTATACCACCAAAGAGACAATGTAGAAAAGTCCAAATATACATTCTTGCGCATCACACAGGAAGTAATTTCAAACTTTACACTAACAAATATCCACAGAGACTCTTTACTATTTGGGAAAAGCAGCCTTCTACTTATTTTCTCAAACTATATCCTCAAATAACCACACCCACTAGTGAATATTAATGAAAAGGATGAATTATAACCAACAGGTGTCTTCCTCTAGCTTTATTTGCTTATTAGCATATCCATGCCAAATAGAATGCTAGTCACCCATCATAATCGACAGATAAATTGCCATTTAAAGATTTTTGTTTAGCTCAACCACTCCTTAAAATACTATTCAAAACATTGTTGCCAAAAGGAATACGCACTTCATACTGGGGTCAACATACCTACTGAGTAGTGTACGCAGCACACCTTTCCTTCTTACGAGACAGTACTTCCATGTTCACAGAAAGTGTCGAATATACTCTTTTCACATACATACTCTTACACCTGCGAACAATGACAGAGATCATCCAATTCTGCTATATTCATGAGTCCAATTTGATGTTACTTCTTGACTGTTGCTTGATTTCGTTACATAAATATTCATACTGCATGACGAAGCTCAACTGTAACGTTCTGCCACCTACTCACTTTTACACAGTAATCAATGCGGCTTCTTCATTGTGTGAGCTTTAAGCGGGAGAAATCACTCACTATAAATGCCCTGTTAACTTTGGTCGTCTGAACAGCATTGTAATCAGACTTCCTTTACTCGATTTTTTGTTGAATATTTATAATTTGTGTTTGTTGTAATCATATATATGAACAGTTAATAGCATACACAGTTTTTACACAGTTGGAAAAAGAATTCTTGCAAAAGTTTGCGGACGCGGTATTTTGAGTGCAGGTGATATTGGTGCAGAAGCAATACACGTCCCCCAAGAGAGCAAACCATGAGTTTGCTTGTACACAAGCATTTTCTTCTATTTTTAGAAATTACCCTGCCCACTCATGCAGGGTTCCCACTCTTTTCTAACATTATTTTTTCATGACTTTTTTTTTATTGAACTTTTTAATTTTAAAGCTCATCAATAGGGCCACTGATTTTAAGCTTCATAAATTACAAAATTCCCTTTTCAACTTTCAAAACTTCGGAAAATACTGTTTCAAGCATAAGCACCTGACTTCTAAATGAATGGGTGCTTGGTTCATTTCACCCTGGACCCTTTTTTCCTGAATACCCTGAAGGTACTACTATCCAAATATAATTATGTCAAACTATCAACATTGTACAAGAGAATCTGCGTAAGCAATTTGCATAATTTTATAAGAAGGTCCATAAGGGAACTTAGACCCCCCAAAATAAACATAAACAGATCACTAACCAAGCATCATTATGACAAGATGTCAGCTCTAACATTACTGTAATTGGAGGAGCGTATGATCATTTTGCAATCTTTCACAAAATGGACCCTTGGGTACATCTTGGGCCTTGGACCCAAAATTTCTGTATGTACCCTAAAAGAATCAGTAACAGAGCATCATTATGACATCTTATCAACATACTACAAGACAATTTGTAGGCAGGAAAGCATTTTGCAGAATTTCATAAAATAGGCCACTGGGGCCCACATAGGACCTTGGACCAAAATTCAAGACTACCATAAACAGATCACTAACCAACCATCATTAAGGACAGTCTGTCAACTCTGTTTAAACATTAAGTGCAAAAAAGTTAAACACTTTGCAGTATTTCACAAAATGGATTGGACCCAAAATTCCTAAACACCCCAGAGGTATCTCCTCTAACAGAAAAACATGACAAACCATCAAAATTGCACAGGATCATGAATGTTAATAAAAAAAATTTAACCTGTACCTATTAGCATACCCATACTAAAATATGAAGCTAATCACCCATCATGATTGGGAGATATTGCCATTTTGAGATTTTTATGGTAGGCCACACCCACTCATCACTATGCATGATACTGGCACCCACAGCAACAGGGTACAACTTCATAACCTGGTGAACATACCTGCCAAGTATGGTACACAGGCATTTCCTACTATGAGTTTGCTTGTACACAAGTTTGGTGTCACACATAGACACACACATACACACATACCAATGCTGACTTGATTGCAATGGTTACAATGCTGCCTTCGGCACTGTAACCATTAAAATCTGTTTATGTCCTTATAGTACTTCTGGAGTGTTTTTAGTACTGTCCACAAAACAAGATGAAAACCAGCTGGAATGTGACAGCGACAGTACTTCCTGCATCTATACAGTCACTCAAAAATGAAGGATCTATGATTGTTCTTACACATAAAAGTCACTGACAAAGGTTCATACGTACAGCATTTAGTGCACAGTTTCATACAAAGTGCCTTTAAACAGGCTCCCTACCTCATACAGTTTCATGTTACTGCCTGTAATGAGATTTAATACCTCACGTATGCCTCAGACAAACTATCAATAATGAAATTCACTTTCTCACACAGCTTCATACATACTCCCTATAATGATATTCATTACCTCAGTGACATATTGACTGCCTCACACAGCTTCATACATACTGTACTGCCTTTACTGCCTTTAAAGAAATTCAATATCGCACTGCCTTCAATGCAGTTCACTACCTAACACAGCTTCATACGTAATGCCTCAATGAGATTCACTGCCTCACACAGCTTCATGTCAGTGTTCTCCAGTGATTTAATTTTTGTCCAGGTACTCCAAAGGTTAAAGGTTAACAGTGATCACTGTCTATGAAGAGAGGGGGTGCTCTCTTTGAAAAATGTTTGCTAAAATAGATGATAAATTTAATTATAGCCTTCTTTGATGACTAAGTACATTTCTGGTTATCATTACTCAATCTTCACACTGAAATTACTGCTGTTTGCTCTGTTTTAAGGGTATAAATTGATAATTTCTCTCTGGGTGGCTCAACTTTTTATCCGGGTGGTACATTTTTTGTCCAGGTGCTGAGCACCCTCAGCAAATTTTGTCCAGGTGCAGCACTCTAACAAAAAAGCTGGTGAAGAACACTGCATGTATACTGCCTTTAATGAGATTCAGTACCTCACACAGCTTCATACTCTTGCAGTGCCTGTAATTAGCTTCAATACTTTACACTGCTATCCCATGTAGCAGAGGAACTGAACACTGGGTACTGTAAGTATATGTCTGCGATGTGAATACTATGGTTAATACATTCATATTCGAAATCTTTCAAGCATCTTATTCCTTAATTTAGTTCCACTACAACATCAAGTTATGTCTTTCATGAAAACTAATATTTTCAAAGGATTAGCTTTCACATCTTATCCTTGTATAGAGGTTTTGCAGAGAAAACCAAAGAAATATTCTGGAACAGCATTACCACACCAACTCCCCGGAGTGTAGGGGGAGGCGACAACTACAGTATAATACTCTGGCAAGCCTGTTGACAAGTTTCAAGCAGCAGAATTTTCTTGGTAATGATAAAATCAAGAAAGCTTTCACAACACAAGACAATTCGTTTTCTTGCAATGCAATTTTTAAAAGTACAGTCACTAGGGTTGCAGCTGTTAGGCAGCTTACTGTCAGCCTAGGGGCTAGCTGTAACAACCAGTTTTCAACAAATCAAGCTTTACACAATGAAGTTTCCCTATCAAGCAATTTCTTTAATAGATTCTTTGACATAGAATCATGACGTAAATCAAATCAATCATGACTCCATTGCCACAGAAATTATTTCTAACCACTTTCACAAATATTCTCCATTTGGGAAACAACTGTAGAATTGATGCTAAATATGACTCTTAAGGAAAATATTGTGTTTACAGTGCATTAAATTGACACAGACAAAAAATAACTTTTATCATCACTTAACATTCAGTCTCATCCACAAACACTTCAATACTTACCACAGCTTTTTCCCCCCCAAATAATACGCACTAGAAGAGTTAATGTGTGTTGCATCATTTGAAAACTTTCATGTTTGGGACAAAAAGTTATTCAGGAGGTATGAAGCAGTAACTTTCTTTTTGTAAGAACCTATTTTCTTAGAAAAAAAAATTACCCAGCCACAGTGTAACTTACTTCAAATTTTTCTTTCAGTGTGTGTCGATATATTGTGCAATAATTTGTGATGTCACTCTTGTACTACTCAAAATACTATCTTTGTTTTTCTTTGTTTTCTCGAGAGCCGCTGCACCTTGGCAAAAATGCGATTACTGTCTTTATACTGTTAAAGGCTGACTTGACTAAACAAGTCCAAGGCCATTTAAACATTTTAATTTCAAGGGGAAACAAAAGCAGGCAATGTGAGTTGTACAAGAAGGGTATCACAAATTATTGCACAATCAACTATTTCAACTAAAATGAATAAACTTCCACGTTTTATATCTCAGTAATGGAGTATGCTATGAATATGGGACTTGGATGAATGAGATTCGTTTTCCAACCTTCATAATATACGTTCTTGTGGTTCTAGACTTTAGGTACACTTTAACAACACATTCACCCCTTGACCTCTGACCTCAAATCAACCCATACCCCTTGACTTCTCATCTAGGAACCATCCATCTTGTCAGCAATCACACACTGCCAAAATGATGAATTACAGTATGAACAATTTTGCAAACAGACAGGCCAACATTTGGCTGTCGAAAACAAAAGATCATACCATCTCTTACTGAACATGCTTTGTATGACAAGAGCTCCAGTGCCAAACAAATTTTGAAGTGCATCAGTAAACATCTAAATGTTGCATTTGAAAATGGAATGATTAAAAGTTAACTCTAGTTTATTTCATCAGACTACACTAACATGTGTACAAGAAGTTGTACAATGAACATGTGCAGTACCATGAGAGTACGTTGAACATAGCCATACTGAGGTTTCAATACCAATGTGTCAGGAAAGAACAAAATGGAGCTTTTGTTTGAAATCAAAATTTCTTCAGTACATCAGTTTTCTCTGTAAATCAAAGGTTGGATTTAAATGGCCAACCTGAACTAACAATTATAAAAAGGAATTGACCCTTAGCTCATTTGCACATAAGTCCACTTAATACAGAAATATCACAGCTGCTATGGTGCACCTTACATGGTTTCACTGTTTTTTGTCTATAAAAATACAGCTATCACCCATGCTGCCAGTCACCTTTACACACAGGCACTGTACTTTGTACTGCACCTACATTTTGGCTATCCAGAAGTTTGTCAATCCAATACAAACCCATGAAACACACAATCATAAAATCCTGGCAGAATTGGGTTTTTCATTTCATCTCGGGTACTGCAAAATCTTAAATAGATAACTTGATCCAATGAAGCAAATGCATTCATCTACAAGAGACAGAAGCTTGCGGAAGGAAGATCTTCAAGACAATCCTAGGAGCACTGTTCAATTCAGATGAGGTTTGACTTAATCAATTCCAACATCCCAAGGGGTTTACGTCAACTTCATTAAATTTTTTTACAAACTCTGGTTTAAGGGGAACGGTTGTTTCTAATGCAAAATCAATTTTAGATTAATTCCTAGTGGCAGGCCAGGAAACATCTTCATCTATTTTCATTTACATCTCTATTTACAACTAAGATAAGATAATGACTCAAATTCTACCCATTAAAATCTCTGGGTGCAATTTCAGTAAACTCTGCATTATGTACTGTAAGTCTTCTACTTTTTGTCTGATACCGAAGGCTGGCAATATTAGAAACATGCAGAAATAGGAGACACATATCCAACAGTATCAGGACACATAGATGGGGGTCATGTTAAAAGAAAGATATGAGGGAATGAGTCTTTATCAGCCCTTGAAAATAGCCTCGGCATTCGGCAATGCCGAGGTAAATGCCGCGACAAATTGACTTGACTTCGGCAAAAATTTTGCCGAGGCGACAGATTGCAGGACACACGTACGGGGTCTTACTGGTTACGAAAGCTGCACACTAGGCCTACATGGCTCGAAATGCAGCTTCGAGTAGCGACTTGAAAAGAAATCGTTTTCTGATAAAATTTCCACCACGATCGTAACATGAGCAAATATATTCAGTATTATTGCTTTATATACAAAACATAGTTGCAATTTTTCAAGTTTTAACGGAAAATCTTGATTTAAAAAGTTCGTTACGATGGGTATTTACTGTATGTACAAAACTCACTGTCTGCTGTCAAGAAAGTGATCACTGTACACACATGAGTATGACACGGCAGAGTGTGACCTTTAGATTTCAGGACCAGCTGTTTTATCTTTTTTAATGTGTAATAAAGTGGGAAAAATTCTCAAAGCGCCTGTATTGGTTTTATCAATGGAATTCCGGAGCTTAAACAAACAAATTACGTTAACCTACTGTGGTAGAAGTTTGTAAACAAGTAGCATCGGACAGTTACCTAATGCCGAGGTAAAGTGTATTTTTACCGAAGTAAATCCTTTTTACTTCAGCAATTTTTTTGCCGTAGCCAATATCTTATTTGGAAGGGCTGCTTTATTACATTACATCATGATAAAAAAGGGGGAGGATGGAGAAGGGGGTAAGGTAGAAGTAATGGGGTTGATCATCAGCCATAAAGTGCACATAAATGTTCAAATTTTCAGTGAAACCATTCCGCCGATTACAAAAACCTTACAACTTCTCAACTTATCAGCATATTTTAATGTTCCACTCAGGCCTGTAGCCAGTCAACGTGCTAGGTGAGATGGCTTGGGGGGGGGGGGGGCAAGATATTTTCTAGGAGACGAGATGTGTAAAAATGTGTTAAGGCAATGGCAGCCTGAAATTTTCTAGGGAGGCAAAACAATTCTAGGGGGACTTTTCCCCCTTACCCCCTCCTTTGGCTACAGGCTTGGACCCCACTAATCATTGGCAAAGAGTAACTGCCTTTAACCAAGCACAAAAATTACCATAAAATTGTCCATGATTCCAGTAAAACTCACAATCACATCTGTGTAAATAGTACTAACTACCTACACAGCGATACCATCTATGATGGTCCAATTTCAGTGCAGAGATTTTAACTCACAGAAACATGTCTCGTATAGCTTTCCTTATGATTTCAATTAAATGTCATCACTTTGTTATATCTGATTGTCCAAAATTTTTTGGTAGTCCATTTTTCTCTCTCCTTTTATCTCTTTCTCGTTTTATTTTCACTAGTTCTCTTTTTCACATTTTCACTCAGCTCTTTGTTGCCAGGTGAAAATTATCTTCAACCACAAGACAAACTGATACATTATATGGATATTGAAGCTGGTAAGCAGATCCCATACAGCCTATTTGCACTTCCTCTTTCCTATTGATTTGCAAACTTATCAAGTCAATCGTAGATGGATCCAATGTAGACGAACTTCAGAGCAGGCATAATCTACATCAGATGGCCGCAGTACAACCTCAGACATATTGTATTCGTTACATGTCAGGCTCACTAGCATATCTTACAAGATGTGAATACGAACTGCTATGTGCATGGAAGCATGGGAGTACTGCCATGATGGAAGGAAGCTTTAAATTTTTGATGACAAATTTCACCTTAACAACATTGCCTATACTTGTAACTGATCTGCTGTACATGGTTCACATATGCCTATTGCAGACATGGAGACTGTACACAGGTTCGAAGTTCTGTCTAAATTAAGAGAATCATTATGAGCAAATAGCGAAGTACTGTATAGCTGTCGTATTTCAGACTTGCCACAATCTTTACCTCCCATATGTTGACATTTTTCTTGTTTCATCATAGTCTATACTTATTATGAAGCGCACCATAATGTTTAATTTGAATATTCCATGCAAGTTAAATATCAAATTATGGGATTTGTGACATTCTGAAGAAAAAAAAATTGTTTACTTGTTAGCAGACGAAATTCAACAACACACCAACACGAATGTGTTTCATATAGTGTCAGCTAGATAAAAAGGTAAGGTTTAAATACGCTTTCAAATACGGTTCAAGTCCGGTTTCAAACACAGCTCAAATACAGTGCAAGTCCTTCGCTTTAGTTGCCTCTTACGACAGGCGGGAAATATCATGGGCATATTCTTCAACCCCCAGCCCACAGGGGGTGTATTTTCTCAGGAGAAATACATGAAGGAAACTAAAGTGTCCTTGTATGTGAGTCATCCAAACAGTACTTGCAAATGCAACATACAAGAGCTCATAGGCTCATTTGGAGATAAAACGAACTATCACCGATATATCATCACTGTGATGCTACCACATAGACCAGGGTCTCATATCCTGCTGCAGGTGCTACTGCTATACACCAGCCATGTAATAGAAGCCAGCATTCTGTGCTCGTTAAGGTTGTCTCTATCATACCACCTTGCAGGCCATCCCTCCAAACTGTCTTTTCGCAACTGCAAAAAGTGAGGTGTAAACTTTTGTACGATTTCCAATGTTAGTGAGTAAAAGAAAGTCTCTTTCCGAGCATGACTCTGGTACTTTTAGGCAATGCTATTAATTTATAATCATCTGAAAATTGGCACACATGAAGGCTGTGGTAAGTTTATAGAATTTTTCAACTCCACCTGAGAATGCAAGGTAATGCAGTGAAGTTGAGAAATCACTAGACTCTGGAACAAAAGGGAAAATGATGGGTGGAGATCCATCCCCTATACTTGTGCAGTGATATGGTTTTCACTGTTTTTTTCCTTTTCACTACTTCTCAATCTTATGTTTCCTCCTTTTCCTTTTATAAAATTCATGTAGAGAGAGAGGGGCCTCCCCTTTGGCAAATTTTCTAATATTAATGGGTCCTTAGATGCATTTTGGTTAGCAACTTTTAACAGTATTACTGCAATTTTTTACATTTTTTAGAGAAGAAACAAATGAGGAGCTTGAGGGACCCCCGCTTCCTATGCGAAGTATAGACATGCAAGTATCTTCTTAGTACTCATGTGGGATTTAGGTATGCAAACAGAAGGCCTACTGCATGTGACAACTGAACACACCCTTCACTAAATAGGTTACATTTTGACACTCACTGCTCGCACCAAATGCCGCCCCAAGCCTTCTAGCTGTTCCAACAACAACAAATCTACAATGTTTGTGTACATATCTCTATGGGTTTTTTTCTCCCTTAGTTTTGCTCTCTCGATTTGCCTGTGTGAATGTTTCACATTCTGGTTTAAAGAAAGCAGAGACAAAGAAGATAAAATTAAATCACAGAGCAAGACTTTGCAAGTCTAACTGTTTGCAGGGTGCACCAAGGGCTTATCAAGAGAACCATTCAGTCCTCAATGAAATAGCTACCTACTGTACCTATCCCCACTCCCACTCCCCACAGGAAAAAAAAAAGATTTTTTTACAAATTAGAACATGAACATGTCCAGTAGTACTGTGAACTTTATTTCAAGCGGTGAGGTAGGGTACAAAATTATCAAAACTTTGCACCATTTTGGCACAATATGGAGAGGGTCACAACTGAAAAATTTTGTAACTTTGCTAAAGGTTTAATACTGACCCCCTAATGTGAGTCCTGGCTTTGAGTTGCATACTACTGAATGCAAATAATGGAGTGACATCAGAACAAAGTACAAAGGGGAAAAAGGTGACATTTTGTTACTACCCCTGTGCCACCAGCTTGCTTGGAACTACAGGGCTGTTGGGGAAATAATGAAAATAGGATACCTGTAAAGGAGGTGTGAGAGGCACATCTAAATATGTTACCCCAGATGTTGAGAAGATATTAGGTGTACTAATAGCAGGATACATGTGAAACGAGATCCTGTATTCTATGCACAATACATTTGATCACTGCTTGGCATGGAAAGTCTGCTTGGCATGGAAGGTCTAATTTAGGAAGGACTGAACACTTGAAAATTACGTCTCCACATTAACACCTCTCTGAGCAAAGATATGTATGGGTATGAAGGAAAGATCTGTTAAGGAAAGTCAGCATTAAAGTTAGAAGCTTGGAATAACTAGCTTAATATGCAATCAACACTTTTGAGTGAGAAAGAAAATTCCTCAGGAGATATACAAAACTGCTAAAACTGCTAAAAATACTTTGACATTTTACAATATAGGTTAACCTAGAAATCTCATATTACAGGCCTGAGGATTTCAGATTTCATGGTAACCATTCTTTAGGTTACGTGGTTTTTGATCCACGTAACCTAACGTAACCCATGTTGTTGAGTCACAAAAACCCATTTTTGCGTATTCCCAATATAAAGAGAGTGCACGAGCGATCACTTGCACTGTCAATGCCACAGTGCACAACATGTGTTCAACTTATACAAAAAATAATATTTCAAAATGACATGATGCTGTAAATGTGTGTGCTGACGCCATGTCGTGAGGTAACAGCATATGGTTTGGAGTACAGTAAAACCCCATTTATCCGAACACATCGGGACCGAATGTATTTCGGATATGGGTAAAATTCGGATGTACCGACAGGGTTTCAACTTTTTGCCTCAAGTGCAGTACACAGGGTCCATAAGAAAGCATGTGAACACATTCCCCAAATAACTCCGAGAAGGCTGGCAAAATTGCAGACAAAATCCCCCAAAGTGTTTGGTTACTATTTTTTGTGACCGATCATACGACAAATAAATTTTTAGACTTCTAAAACACCTGGATTTGATTCCCAAAATTCAAGCCTACGCCCTTCTGAATGACCAATGCTTTGTACACACTAAATGAGTGTATGTGCTGAAGAGAAGCTATAACGATCTGGAGAGGTATCTAGCGTATAAATTCGGCATAAATTTCCAAAAGTATTAGAGACACATGTGTAGGAGACTCCCAAACAGAAATTCGCAATGTTTTTGTAAGGTCTACTCCGTTATTTTTAGGGATGAAGCTCACTACGAAACTAACATTTCAGATTTAGTGAAACTAGGACTTACGCTAACCTAACATATTTTAGTATAAGGAGAAATTGAGCCTATACCGACTCATGGATCCTAGCAAGAATTTAAAAACAAATACGTACGATTTTTCTTCCAAATTTGACAAAGAGATAACAAATTGTTTTCTACGCCTACATGTTGGCTATTTTAGCCCTCCTGACATCTTGCCGTGACTTTTAGAGTCCCGAGGAAATAAGTGCATTTCTGCAGGAATTTACGTTAAATTTTGACTTGTACAGTAAAGCCCTAAAAACTTGGTGGATTCTACTGTAATTGTGATGAATATTATTCTTGTTAAATCTGATAGCTAGTTCCGAAAAACGGGGCTTTACTGTACACGTAGAATCATAGTAAATTACTGTTGAAGGACATACTGATTTCTCATTTATTTTATGATCGAACTGAGTATAGATAAAACCAATATCAGTCTGACACATCCATTTTATCATCTCCAGTTGTTAGCTGCATAAGCAAGAAGTTTCCTTGACATCGTCATTGCAGGAACGTTACGAAGAAATCTTCGCGCACTCAGTGAGTCCCCGCTGATATAATGTGTGTTAACTGTGGCATAATTTTTGAAACAACTTTCATGATATCGGGCTATGTGCGAAGTCAATGCAGTGGGGCCGTAATCACAGCCTGTGCAGTGTATCCGCATTGTGTACTACCGGGAATCATGGCTGGACAGGTCGCCGCAGTGCGTGATACCAAGTCAGCTAGTGTGGACTCTGCAATTGCGATTTGCGATAGCATGTGCTGCAAGGTGCGAGCCTCATGCGATCTATTTTATGGTTTGTGATATGAGGCAAGAGCAATGTGAGAAAAGTGTCGCAATTGGTATTCTGTATTTTATCAGATAATATCTCCTGATTGAAATTAAAATACCTCTTAATGAATGTTCAAATTTTAGGTCACAGAAGAGTTGAATTTGAGTGTCAAATGGGACATCGTAACCGACTTTTCGGTTACGTGGTTTGGCGGTCACGTAACCAACACGCGACCGCGAACGATCGTTCGCGTGAAATCCGCAGGCCTGATATTACCCACCCCCACCTATAGAGAACCATTGCTCAAAATCAGATTTATGAATCAAAAAGAGCCATTAACAGATGCAATTGTTACACTGTAACGGAAGCATCCACCTTCAGTGCCAACACCTCCACTACATACTGTGTACATTTACAACCAAATAATTGTTCTGCCACAACGACATGACAAGGCTCTCTGAAAGTATTGTACATGTGATATAAAACTCTGCAACAGGTATCTTCTAGAGAAAACAGCTTTTAATTTCATTCAAGGTCATTAAAACCAATTTATTAATTCAAAATTAAAATGGCACTGCATAACACTATACTGATGCCAAGCTTAACAGCTGTATTTTGATAATGTGCAATAGCATCAAAGGGTCTGGTTGCCACTTATACTTGCAAACAATGACAAAAACTGAAAGGCACTTGATGAAATATTGTTCATAATATATAGAGTTCACCCTTAATCTGTAAATTAAATAATTAATAGCACTCATTTTGAGAAAATTTGAGTTTCTAGCCTTCCCAACTTAGCTGACTTAACACAAGGATCAACTGCAATAGTGCTAAATCTTTTCCAACTGGATAAAGCCATGCTTGAGCATCAGTAGGTATTTGGAATGAAGTGCTACGGATCTCAACTCTCACCCTTGAAAAATTCTGTATTTAGTCGTAACGGGGAGAATTCCTGGCAAGGACTTTTCGTAATATGGAAAGAGGAACCGACACTACAAAACTTGAGTATACAAGTAGAGTGTCAAAACAGTTATGTCATTATGGTAATCCTATTGTGCACATTCTATTGTGACACTCTACATCAAGTTTTATAGTGTCATAGACCCTTTTCCAAACAGCAATTACAAAGGATTGTGGGATTGGATTTTGGTGAGCGTCGTTTTTGGCCACAGTAGAATGCCATTGAGAAAAACGCCCCACTTCAAAAGTGTATCCCACAATCCTTTGTGACTGCTATATGGAAAAGGGTCTATGGTCACTAGCTTTGATGAGCAGTAATTTTTTTCTAGTGCCCATCATATGTACGTAAACTAATTCATTTGATTGTAATTTTGTTGATGAGTATGCACGTATGAGAAATGAATTGAACTGAATTGAAATAACTTTGGAATGACTGGGGCAATGTCTTCTGTGTAACATTACAGACTTACTAAGTAGTTTGCAATACACTGATATTTAATTTTGTATGTGGCATGTTGACATACAAAACTTGGGATATATTTGTAAAAAATACAAGACACAACAAAAATCAAAGACTAGTATGAAGATTTTTCACATTTTCGTTTCTTCCTGTTTTACTTTCTCTGAAACTTTGCAGATTCATCATAAGGACATTGTGATAACTGCAGGCTGGCAGCCATTTTTGGTAAAGCCTAATTTGTTCAAACAATGGCAAACACTTTTTGTCACTTGTTCCTTTGTTTCCATTTTCATGTCTGTGTTTCTGAGCCATAACATTACAAGTGTGTTCATGAATGGTGTATAAAACCACAGTAAAGGACATTTATTACACACACCATTCTGTCATGAAGGCTCTACAGGCTTTCAATGGAAAATATGTAAAAAGGCAATGTTTTTATACTAAAAGTACAAAGCATTAAGGACATATCAACTACAATTTACACAAACTTGAATATACCCACAGTATATGGGGATGATACAACATCTCTGTACATATATTTCTTACCCTTGTGACAGCTATCCGGCACTGTCTTGCCACTTCTCCTCTCAGCTCTGCAACCCTGCTCCCAGCTTCCACCTTCACTGCCATCTTGATCACCCTGGGCTCACCAGTAATGAATGCCACCACCACCGTCACCACCCTGGTGGTACGTTGGGGTATAGGGAGGGAGACACACAGGAAGGGTTCAAAGGTACTACTCTGCTGTCCACAGTTGAGGCATTTCAGAGAGGAACGAAACTGAGCATGAAAGATATCATGAATGAAGCTACTGTTATGACGGAGGTAGTTGGCCTGGCTCTCAGCAGCCAGCAGTTCATCGGGTTTGTTGTGACTGTTCTGTAAGATAAAATGGCAAACCAAAGTTACGAAAAATGCTATAGGGGGATTTCACGCTTGCAAATGTCAACTAACGCAACCCCGTTCTGGAGGACAAACAAAACCTGTGGATGTTTATAAGTCATGTACTAAAAGCAATAATGTGCATACTGCAGTGTCCTCCAGAACAACTACTGGGGTCCATTGAATTTGACCTTGACCTTTGGTGCAAGCTGCCTAAGTGGTGATGAATATTTTGCTTTGAAAATTTCTCGGGTAGGGTGAACTTCCCTTTACGCTGCGTAAGGCCATGAGGAATTGGTGGTTTCAATGACGATGGAAGTCTGTATGAAGCTATGACAAGAGAGATGTTCTACAGAAAGTAAACCCTGAACCAATATATAAAATGGGTACATGCAAAGCGCGCCAAGGAAAGCAGCGTTTAGACAGCATTTGAGACATTTAACAAAACAGTAGCCTATCGTTTTCTTTAGTTTTAAATGCAGTTTTGTTCATTACATAAAAAATTTTGCTACTTTGCCCAGGTGCCTGTTCTTTCCATAGAGCAGGATATAGGAATCTATACCCTGCTTTAAGGTTCTTTCTTTCATGTTTCACTTTTGTCCATGGTCTGGGACAATCCTCCTCAACTTTTTGTGTTTATAGTGTAAAAAATAAAGGTAGTGTCGATTTTGAAGGTTAGACAGTAGAGTATATAATATTTTAAAAACTCAATGAAATGTTTTATGGATAGTTTTACATGGACACTGCAAAGGGCCATGGTCATTGGAGGCTACATCTTGGGAAGTTGTGGCCAGTGAAGCATTTAATCGCGAGCGCTGAAGGCAAGAAGCTGGAGGCCAAGGACTGAGGGTCCTCCCCAAGTAATTTTTGCAAATCTGACAGCTTTTGCGGTAATTCTGTACAATTTCTTGAGGAAATCCTGCTTCCCCTAGGTGTTATTCGAAATGCTAATGAAGTATTTTTCTAATGATGATCGCAAATGTATACAGGATCCCTAAAAGTTTTGGCCTATCCTTATACTACAAATTAAAGGTATAACAGTGTAAATCTCCCATGTTTTAGATTTAACATAAGGTGAGCACATTGCCCTAGGCTAAAGTTGCGATAAAATTACAAATCTAGTCCTGTAGAGCTATGGTAGCCGGCCTAAAGTCGTGACACTACAGTATCTGAAGAAGTACTGCATAGCCTAAATCTATGCCCACAGAATAATTTATCTGGTATTGCATTGCAATTTGCTACACAAGCTGGCCAAATTACTACACAAATGCAAAAATGTGTAGCACTATTTTGTGTGCATAACCATAGGGTTTTCAGAGATTTTACACTACAGAAGGAAAAAATTCTCAAAATTGCTACGTAAACTTAAATACTAAATTATTCCCTGTATGCCTAACCTAAGTTTGTAGTTAGTTAGATGAGGTTTAACGTCCCAGTTACCAACCAATTGGTTAAGTCGAGATGACCACAGCCTTTTTTCCAGTTGTGGCTCACGGGCTTGTTTTTCCTACTCCATTGCTTATGCTGAGCACCAAGCACAAAGGCAGTAGGTTCCACTTTTAAAGTCTTTGGTATGACCCGGCCAGGATTTGAACCCTAGACCTTCCGGCTGCAAGTCAGATGCTCTAACCACTTTGCCACTGCATTAAGCAGATCAGAGGCATCCTCAGCATTATACAGATACCACTACCCTATATACATATAGGGTGTAGAAACCTTCCTGTATAATGCTGAGGATGCCTGTGCTGAAGATCCCACCCAATTGCCTACAGGTCTACCTAATGAAACAATGTTCTTTGTACAAACTCTCTACAGTGCACTTTGCCAAGATGGAAAAGGGCTCTTTCAACCTAGCCCAACTTAAACTCTGCAAGGTACACAGTTGACTACGCGACACAAAACTGGCTAGTTAAATGGTCTGCCCAAGGGTGCTTCAATTTGGTGTGCAACCGACTCTGTCCACTAGGGACCAATTTTACTGGCAAGCTCTTGCCAAGTGGGATGAAAGCCAGAGTACCCCGAGAAAAACCCATGTATCTCAAGCAGGATTGAACTGACACGTGTGAAACACATTAGTGCACAGCAGCTGGAATAAACTACTCTGCCATTCAAGGACCCCTTTGTAACATTGACAGAAAGTATTTATTTGCACTGAAAAGCAGTGCACAATCAATATTACGTAATAACTTCCTGCAGACATGTCTAAAAAAGCAGTCTGCGAGTGACTGGCAGCAACACTGACACTACCATCGTCTTTGACTTACCATACAGCATGTTTTATACTATTAACCATTCAACAAATAAAACCACACAGTAACTGCCAGTAATAATTGCAATCAAGTTCATAGTCATTTTTGACTTTGCAATTTGTGTAACATTTAATGGCCTGTGTAATTCTTTAGTACAATGTGCCAGCTCGGCAGACATGTATTCTGCACCAATGTTAGCTGCACTCGTTAGAATGTGTACATCCAAGAGCTCTAGGTACTGTACATACGTGTATCAACACCTGCTGTGATGCTTATGGTACGACTACATCGTTAGTTTTTACCACAGGAAAATGATATATGGAACAGTGTTGACTACTGATCCATACTGATAGTAGTTGCTACTGTGAAGTTTGTGATCTGTGCGGTACAGTCATTTCTGACTTTGTAATCCATGATCCCCCTCAAGTTTTTGCACGGTTGGCAAGAGCAGCTCCCAAGTTTTCCCTTTCAGGAAACCAACAAAAACACCTCTCTCTAGTATACCTCCAAGGCAGAGCCACATGTAGCTGACACTTGAGTTTCAATTCCTCAAAGCCATATTGACACACGACTGTGTGTGAGCATAACTGGGAACACAACTGACTGTACAAGTCATCATTGACCAACCAGGGTGAACTTATTTTTTGAATGAATGTCACTCCAAGTGTTGTCACATTGTATTTAGAACTACAGTATGACAACTACAGGGCTATTCCTAAATATATTTGGGAGGATGCCAAGGCCCCTTTAAATATCACATACAGTAAACTTTGACAAAAGTTCCCAATGGAAAATACTGACACTTCCAATACTATTGGTATTTGTTGAGCATTACGTAAACCAATAATTATTTTTGTCATACAAATAGACCCTTGAGTGTTCCATAACTGTGCATTGAACTCCACAACTCTTTCCATAAAGTAAAAATATCTTCAAATAACATCAACCCCAATTTTTGGTTTTAAACACTTTTTAACAGTTTATCATTTTTATCTACATAAGATGGCTGCAGGAACAACCAGAAAAGTTCATTCACCCCATATGGGATTTACATAACCTACAGTGTCTGCCTCTATCCAACAGGGCTGCATTATGAGTCCTTTCCACTTTTAATAGCGAATACCATTACACTTTCATCACTTGAACATCAAAACAAACAGAACTGAATGCATTAATGGGATAATAACCTCAAGTTATATACTAAAAGAAATATATCCAGCTCAAGAAGAGAACAGATATTATTGACAAATCCCTAGGGATTCACTTTGCTAATGTGAACAGGATTTGGGGGATATTTTTTTTTTCTTCAGTTGACAGTTGTAGGCTATTAACAAAGATCGAGGAAACAAATGCTTCTATTTATTTTAATATACTGTACTGCAAAGCCTACAGGAATTGAAACAGAAATTGTAAGAATTTAATCTAGGCACTTTAAATGGCAATATCAAAAGACAGTTTTTTTCCTTGGTAATAAGATCCACCGAAAATCACAATGCATAACTATGCTGGCCTTCTAATGCTGAGTTTGCATAATGGCTCCCATTTTATCAATGTATGAAACATATTAAATTTATACTGACTGTTTCTAAATATGACATTCAGAAATAAGTGTTTTTCAGCTTAACATTCTTTTAAAATAATATTAACTATTTCCCCATCAAACTTGAAATACAGTATTTCAAAGTACAACAATGTGAGTGTCTCCACTGAACTTAATCCACGATTCCTTCATTGAGAGTACATAGACAAACATCACTTTACAGGTTTCTATTGTCATCAAAATATAACAAGTAATTGGCATAATTGTTCTGTGACCTCTTCTACATTATAATAAGTTGTCACAAGAGTTATCACCACACACTGTCCTCATGTTGTTGAATTTTCTCAACATTTTAAAACACATAAACATACACAAGTACTACTTGTACATGAAGGCCAAGTTACAGTACCTCTCACCTTCCTCAGCCACACTTACAGTAGTTTTAAATACAACCTGAAACGAGTGCTGCTATTTTCTTTCAAAGGGGATAATTTATCCAGTGCATTCAGTATGGCATTGTGTTTTCTACATGAATTGGTCAATCTGTGACAAAAATGCAGATACTGTAATGTGGGGCAGTTTTTCAAGTTAACACGTAACTCTGTTTGCAGCAAGTGTGTGTCCAGAAGCAAAGGGGTTGGGGGGGGGGATGCTTTACTATTATTTAAACAAAACTGCATTTTCGAATTTTGTGACATATATCAGAAAAGGATAAAAATAGTGCAACTGCAACCTACTCAAAATTTACAATGCAATTTCAATTTTTATTTACCTTTTCTTGACAATGTATGTTTTTACTGTACTGAATGTAGAAATCACACTGTCAATGAAACCTCTAAGCCTTCTATAAGCCATTGTCAGTATTCAACATCTGCATCAACGTACATCCATCCCTTTCATGCTATAGACCTTATGCATTGACACCACACTGACCTCATTTTGGAGGAAAACAATGAAGCACACGTGCACTCACGGCATAGATTTCGCACGCGCACGTAGTAGACTTATGCGCATATCCCCCGGTGCACAAATCAGCTGTCTGCTTTGCTGGCGTAACGTGCAATGATACACCATTTTCCTCCAAGCGAGGGAGCACTTTCTGCTCTGTGACATCATATGCATATTAAAGGTCTATATATACAAAGTTTGGGTATACATCTGTACAATTACCCAAAAATGCTGACACTAAGCAACCCATTGTACTAGCACTGTAATGTACTTCATATACAGTACTTCAGCTATTGATGTAGAAATTTGCTACTGATGTATGATAATAACATAATTAAAGGTTTCAACAATAAAAAGCACACCCTAGGTTTATCTTCAGATCTCTCAAAGGCCTTTGACACAGTCAATCATAGTACTCTTCTCCGTAAATATTTCTTATTATGGTATTCGAGGTATTGCTCACGACTGGTTCTGTAGCTACCTACAGTAAGCACTTTGTAAGCACTTTGTGAGCACTTTGTGAGCACTTTGTGAGCACTTTGTGAGCACTTTGTGAGCACTTTGTGAGCACTTTGTGCATGTCGATGACATTGCCTCACCTTTGTAACATGTGGTATTCCTCAAGGTTCTATCCTAGGTCCTATATTATTCTAAATTTACATTAATGATCTCCCTGCCTGTTCAAAATCCTCAAGTTTTGTTTGTTTGTTTGTTGATCATACCAGTATTTTAAAGTCTGAGGACCAAATGTACTCTGCACAAATGATCAACACAGACATGAAAATTGTTTGTGATTAGTTTACAGTAAACAAATATCTCTTAACACCAGTAAGACCCATTTTGTATTCTTTCATCCTTACCAATACCGTTGTAACAAAACAATCGACATCATTATTGATAATGTTAATATAATTCAGAAACAATCTGTAAAATTCTTAGGCCATTATCTTGATTCCAAGTTAAATTGGAAGGATCATGTTAATTTAATTTGAGAAAGAGTATCTGCTGTTGGAGTTCTGTATAAGATAAAAAAAACATTGTTCCTAAATCAGTCCTTATTACTTTGTATTATTCACTGATTTACTCCCAACCCATTATGGTAATACCTGTAAGGTATGGGGTTGTGCCTCTTCACATTGCATTGATAAGCTGTACAGTTATGTCATGCAAAAGAAAGCAGTCCATATTATCACCTATTCTAATTTCTTAGCTCATACTTTACCACTTTTCTCTAAGCTGTAGGTTCTCAAAATCCATTATATTTTTAAGTATCAGCTTGGTAGCTTCATGTACAAGTACTCCAATCAGTTGCTCCCAGACATATTTCATATACTTGCTTTTCTTTTAACTCTAATGTTCATCCCTATCCCACCAGAAGCAATTCTTTTATTCACGTTCCTAAACCAAATACCTTAAGCTATAGTAAGTCCCTTTTATTCACTGGTGTCACTCTTTGGAACAGTCTCCCAAATACATTAAATGCCTGTTCATCAACTAGTAAGTTTTCGAAGTGCTTTAAGGATCATTTGCTTAACGCAGCCAAGGATTCATCTGATGAGATGGTGCTATATGCTATAATAGTAGTGTTGTATTTGTCCACTTTCTTCTCTTTTTTCTGTATAAGTAATCCTTCTTTTCCAGCTCATACTTTCTTTCGAACCCTTATGGTACCCTTATAAAGGGCGTCTGCCCATACCAGCTTTTAAGCTTTTTTGCAGACCTCCCCCACAATTTGGTTTTAATGTCAACATTGTAATTATAAATATGCATATATTATATAAGTATGCATATATTATTAATCTTTCTCAATACAATGCAATGCAATACAACACAATATAATATTTATAGGTAATTCCATTTTCTTTTAAATTTCTGACACCTGATAGTACAACAAGCTGCTCTTGTTTTTCTTAAAACACAAAAGTACAGCATCATGTAATTTATGTCGTATGCCCATGGTGTGCCTTCCATTACTACACTGTACATCTGTTCAATAAAAGTCACAGTGATGGCACACAGTATACTGACTACATTGAGTGCCATATCCTATGGTTATCAGTATGCTCATGTTTTTAAATTATAGGTATCATATTCCAGGATACGCCGTAATGATAATTCCATTGAAATATTGGGCATTGCTACTAATTGGCATTTGAAATATCTACCATATTCAACACAATAATCTCCATCGCAAAAAATTACTTACAGAGCAGAATGCATCTTTGTACGCTATTTCTTCATGACCTGAGTATTTATCATTATCTCATTTTTTAAAAAGCCAAATTTGCTTTATCAGATCTTCTATAGTATTTCAAGAGAGTGCTGGATTGAAGGAAAGTCAACTTTGGTCTCCTGAACCCAATCTCCTTCCAATCATTCTGTAAATATGTCAAATTATCCAAAATTTTCATCTTTTCAAACAAACAACTGCAACACAATACCACACTGCAATACAATACCCCAGCTTATTCCTTATTGCATTAAAACCTTTTCAATTTTTGTTGATTATTGAGTCCTGGACACAACACTGAACGGCAACTCCTTAATATTGACCAGCTGATGGTAGGTCTTGCTATACGTGTTACAATCAAAAAAAAAAAAAATAGCACACTAATGATAGTGTATTGATTGCAATGACACTTTAGCGGCCATAATGAAATCATCAAAATACACTCTGCAGCAACGTATTATTACAGAGGAAGGTTTCAATTCTTTGTAAACAAGCTGGAATGAAAAGGCAGCCACATAAATACTGGTGTATCATTTAGGGCAAGACAACTTTGCTGCTAACATCAATTGGTTGACCGTAATTAGATACTGTTCACACTCAAAATTTGCACTATACTCATGACAATCTGAGTTTTTGGTTTCTATCTCATTCCCTTATTTATACTGTGCACCTCAAATTGTAAGAGCCTATGGCCAAGGTAAGATTAATTCATATATACAAGAAGTTATTGACACAGTGTAATTGCGGACTGTAAGGCTTGCTGCACCTCAAGTAGTATCAATGTACCACCTTTCGGTGAACATTGAAGTGTGCTGGCATATAGTCCCAGGATTTCTTACTGTAGGTAACTATCAACAAAATATAAAGTTATCTGTGTAGGGTATTTGTATGTTTTCCATATTATTTTGAAGTGCCACTGTACCAATTCCAAGAAAATAGGAGCCCAATGGGCACAATGGTTCCTTGCTGAATGTAATGACACTGAGCCATGAGCTTACAAACAAAATGTTAGCTATTTGTGAAATTAGCCTGTGTCTCTGGTGACTCCTACATGACCTTTAAAGTTGTTGGCAGAGAATGTTGACTTCATCTACTAAGTTTCCTTTAAGTTCACAACTTGACCTCAAAATGACCTCCGATAACCTCCAAATGGCCCCAGTGACCCCAGATGACCTTTGACCGCCACCAAAAACAGTAGGGCACACCTTCTCACTATGTTGGATCTATAAGTATGAAACCTATCCAAGCTTTCTACCTTGAGATATCGTTTTAACAAGGTTTTCAGTGTTTGACCCTAGGTGACCCCAGATGACCTTTGACCTGAACCAGAAACAATAGCATTCATTTTCCCACCATACCCCATCCACATACTAAGTATGAAATCTATCCAGGCTTCCTACCTTAAGATATTGTGTTAACAACAAGTTTTCAGTGGTTGTCTGCTGGTGACCCCAGATGACCTTTGACCTCCACCAAAAGCGATAGCATACACCTCACCATAATGCATTCACATATCAAGTATTAAATCTATCCAAGTTTCCTACCTTGAGATATTGTGTTAACAAGGTTTACTGTGTTTGACCCTTGATGACCCCAGAAGACCTTTTACCTGAACCAAAAACACTAGGGCACACCTCCTTCCTATGGTGGATCTATATAGTACGTATGAAATCTATCCAAGCTTCCTACCTTGAGATACTGTGCTAACATGGTTTTCGGTGTCTGACCCCTGGTGACCCCAGATGACCTTTGACCTCCACCAAAAACAATAGGGCACCCCTTCTCACTATGGCAGATCTATATACCAAGTTTCAGTTTAGTCCAACTTTCCCTTGTTGAGTTTAGCATACCCAAGCAAGTGTAACAGACACACACATACCAAGCTGACTACATAGGTTCCTTTTGCTAATGCAAGGAACCAATAAACAATTGCCTAGCAGCGTTGCTAGGTATTCTGAGAGGCTATCAGCCAATTTGGCATTCAGTTTGGTCCCAAAACACCAAATGCAAATTCACTGACTTTAGTATTCCCATTCCTCAAATCATGAATTTGATGTGAAGTGACCAAGCTTTTTATGACCATCAACCAAGCTTATTCATCCACTTATGCTGCTAGTGAAAATTCTGAGGCAGATATTGAGTATTTTACCACAGTATTCTGTGAAAATTGTGGAAAAAACATGCATTTTGAAGGAAAATCAACAGTCAAATGAAAAAGCCAAAATTCTGTTTGGTGTAAGTTTAAAAAAAATTCATTCTAAACACCTCCTCAAAAATACAGGATTTAGTGCTTTTGGCATTAAAAACACTAGTATGGCAAATTTTCTGACCAGTGCCAATTCAGTTCTTACCAAGTTATACTTAGCTGATTGATACACTGTTTGAGACTGACACAGACTTGTTGACATGAAAGTGCTGGTACTTTTTTCTTCAAGTTCATTGAGGGAACCAAGAAGCCAAGCTCCTGAGTTCAGTGGATTTGCAGTAACTGGAACATGCTAGTCTACAGACCCAGTGGAAGCACTGCCTCCCCAGCCTAACACTTGTGGCAGAGTCGCATCCGAGATTTATGCAAGTTATATGTAGCAACGGATATGTATATGTCTGCGATGTGGATGCAAATTTCCAGTGAAATTTTTGACTCCCACACCACCTGCACAAAACAGTGGTCTACATGCTGGGGGCTGTCAACAAGCATGACCCAAACTTGAACCCTAGGAAACAATTTGATGGGTCAAAAAGTCAATATACACAGTCTTTCTCACTCTCCTGAATTCATCTCTAGACTCTAGAGGCCATAAAGGTAAGTGATGCTTCATAAGCAAAAGGAGAGTAACTACATACAGTCAAAAAAGTTTGCAGATCATGCTGGTACCTTACAGTACATGCTAAAGGCACAATTGCAAGTAAGTTCAGTAAGTGAAAAGTTCTTTAAAAGCAACCTAGAATTACATCCATTCAATCCACTCCATTCAGTGTAGAAGCACTGCCACAACCTCCAAATGTGCCTCATTTGGGAGCCCTGCGGTCGAAATGATACGGAAATGAGAATAGAACATGTGGCACATATAATGAAGACTGTAGCTCTAGACCACAGGTGTATGATAATGAGAAACAAGATGGAAACAAAACTCACTGCAGAAAGGGGCTTTAATTATTAATCTGTATGGCAAGCTAAAAGGGACATGTTTCAACCGATAAAATGATATACAGTTCTGACAGGGGCAATGAGCACTGTCAAATCAGGGAGTTACTACTGGAAGTGGCAAATCCCATGTCATTTAAATACTTCACAGCCAAAAATTCAATATCGTTTATGTCTTAGCCATGATTTCCAAACATCGATCTTGTTTTAACAATGCTTAAGGCTTCGAATGATACGTGCAAGTTATACTCACACCGAACATTTTTATGAAAGGTGTTATAAGTGAACCTCAATTCATACAGAACATGCACCTCCATAATTTCACAGGCACCACACAGCAACAGGCAGTAATCTTTTTCATGGTTCCAAGCTTATTTATTTTCCTGACTGGTTTTCACAGAGGGAAACATAGTAACAGGTATGGCTTGAGTGTCAACCTAGATTCAACGTACTACTGCACCATATTTTATACATACCAACAGAGAAGCCAGGGTACATAGTATTAGTCCCAACTGACAAAGTAAGGTTTTGAGTGACCCTGATCAATAACATTATTCCGAGTGAAGAAGTTTCAGTTGCCAAAGTAATATGTTCTCTAACTCTGCCCACGGTGGCTCTAACCCTATGGCTACCCTGCTGCAGTTATCAAGCCTACTATAAAATTTCTATGGTGTAATTAGCACACAGCCCTAATAGCCAGCCAGTAAACAAAGCACTTGGTAAAAACAGGCTCAGTACTGCTCTAAAAAATGCACACAATTATAGCTGATTCCATGACCAAACAGGGATAATCAATTTTTTTACACCTCTTTAAGGTCAGTAAACTAATCTGTTTATAGTGCACTGCCCCCAGCTTTTGTACTGCATGTGTGAATAGACCACTTTACACTTTTTATCTGAAGACACATTACAGGGTCAAGTGACTATAATATTGAATCCAAAAATAATTTTACTAGACTAGTCACTGCAAGTTTAACACCACCTGTCTGCAATACTGAGTATTCCTTTTGTCTGAATTGTTCTGTAATATACTTTAATAATGAGTCACAATATTGTATTTTGAGGAATGAGAACAGAAAGTCATATGCACTGTGCACATAGAATCATGTGTCACACAATGCTACTATAATCATACATCCTTTGTTTCATAGAAGTTCCACTTGAGAAACAAAAGATATGTAGAATTTCCACAGTATCTTACTTTTTACTTTTTATTTTAAACTTTTGGTCTTCCTAAGATATCTCTAGCAAAAACAATCAAAAAATAAAATAAAATGCACACTTTGTTGGACATATAGAATATAAAGTGGAAAGAAAGAACCTCTTTTAATACCTTTACTTTGATCCCCAATCATGAAATGTATTCTTGCTTTGACATTTTACAAACCTTTACTTTCAACATCTTTAGTCAAGTACAGGACTACACAAATCAAGTCCATTCAGATTTGTGACTTCTAAAGCCTTGACTACTTGTCTTGAAAAAAATTGGACTTGCACAAGCCTAGCATGTTAGCTGGTATCCCCCTCTCTAGTGGTCAAAAGACATTAAATCCAACTTGATTTTGACAAGTAAAATGAGCTCTTAACCAATAATCACCTCAGATACAAGGTAAATGCATACAATGCATTGCATATTACAGTACCAAATAAACAGGATTGTTATAAATTATGATTATGATATGTATGACAACAAGCAAGCTTTAAATTCATTAGCACTGTTCCATAACATAAGGAGGGAGGGGTTGTCCAGCTAAAGGGGACAGTCAGGACACACAACTTTAATCTTGATTTCTTCCTTCCTCACATGTAAAATGGGCAAAAAGCTTGAATTGGTCATCAACCCATCATGGGTCTTCTAAGCAGAGAATAATTAATGCCATCTGAGGCACAAAGAATACACTTTTCCTTCAGGTGGTAGGAATGCAGGACCCAACTTGCTGCTGTACAAGTCTTAGATATGCATTTATATTACAGCTCTAGTCCAAAAGTGAATTGAGTAGACTGGGTAAAGCACAAAACCAGCTACGAAAAGCTCAAATTAACAGTATCCAATACAATGTTTACAATAACTTTCTGTATAAAACTACTAATTAAATAATTTTTAAATTGGTAACTATGGTTCCCTTTCCCTTGCATGCAAAGATACAGTAACATCAGCACAATTACATGTCTATCCAAGACCACAACACATACCGTACAGTATACATCGATCATATTTTTATAATTAAGTTATATGCCAATTCCAGCACTGACCATTTCTAACATTGTAAAAATGTCAATGTTAGTCATACCCTACAGAATTTTAAACAAATTCCATCTTTCCACACACCCTACAGGGATTGGGGCATTGTCTGTACTATGCTATTGTCATAATGTGATGTACCTGCATGTATTCCTAATCCTAAGGCTCTAAGTGCAATTTACATTTTGCATTTACATTTCTGCGTTAAAAACCACACTGTACTCTACTGTATGTCAGTTCAGTACATTATGTTTCATACCATATTCTAACATAATGCATCACATGATATGCTGTATTTTCAAGAGGTTTTAAGGAAAAGTGAAAGCATGGATTTTTTTTTTTTTTTTTTTTATTTTACTGCTGGGAACACCTACTGTAAACACCCTAAGCTGCAAAGCCTGTTGTTGCTTGGTATTTGACAATTAAAAAAAAAATAAAGGGAAAGCTACAAAAGATATGAGCTATTGAATATTGCACATGTGATATCAATCAAGACAAATGTATTGTTAATAGACGAGTTGGGAAACTGCGATATATACAATGCATGCTGGGAAGGTAAGTGTACCATAACAGAGACTGCATGTGCAAGACAGACATTTTTCGTAAGTCACCCAAAATTTTGGAGTATAAAACTATGGTTTCTAGACATCAATTACGGTTCAATGAGAATTTTCTTTAGGTAGACAAATTTTTTCAGAAGTTAATCTCCTTAACTTGGACTGAAAATGTTAGCCAGCATGACGGAAAATTGTGGAAGACAAAAACACAATCGCTCAAAGCCTTCGGATCCTGGCGAAAATGTCCTTAGCCTTGATCTGTGGTACTACATGGTACAGCAAAATCTAGTTTCCCAACTCATCTATTGGGGTGCTGACTAATTTCAATGTTTACAAAGAAGTGTTTACAAAAACTTACCTTAGCACTGAATCAATACATGTGCATAAGATAATTACACACAGAAGCAGCTTAAAGCCCAAATTTGAAATTATAGCATGTTCACTACTGGACTGCATAGTGTTATAACAAATAATTAACAACTGCTGCTGTTTCAAAATGAGACAATACAGTACTTCCCTCTTGAAGATTTCAATTCCTGCTTCTAGTTAAATACAAAAAAAATATTACAAGAGGAGCCTCAAAGAACCACATTTTTTTGTTCAATTTTAATGTTATTATACCTTTTTCACTTCATGAGATAGAGAAGAAATATTTTAAAATCTTGAAAACAATATATTATTTCTTGATAATGTTGAAGTCAGTGACATAACTGACAGTTCAGTACCCTCTAAATTTCAAGACTGCAAACAACTGAAACACAGTAATAACATTTGAAATATATAGATAAGTATACAGTATAATAGGGAGATGAAAACTTGTTCTGTACCAGTTTCAAATTCCTTTCTTATCTGTTGTTTCATACGACCAATGGAAAACTTGTAGACCATGTATGTTATATTGTGAGAACAGAGTCATTTTAATATCACACAGACATGATGAGATACATGAATTCAATTTTAAGAATGGAAAACCTGTTTTAATTGAATATTACCTAGAATTATCAGACTGTTATAATATCTAAGTGCTTGTTGACTGCACAGCTGAAATTCTATCTTTCATATGCTAGTGATTGTAAACAAGGAAACAAATACAGTAATCTGCACAGGATTTCTTCAGCACCTGGCACATCAACTGCCGACCCACATCATCTTGGGGGGGGGGGGAGAGTCTAAGGGTGTTGGGTGACTGCTTTCTGCATGTGAAATCAAGAATTTTTTCCCTTGAATATAAATGTAGAGAAATGCCCAATCCCAGTGCAGGGTTTGCACCAGCTGCATAGTACTGGGGAATTACCACCTTGACCAGATTAAATTTTGAGGGGCTTCTTCCCAATCACTTGAAAATTTAAAATAAATTAGAAAAATATGGTTATCCATCTAGGACACATAGAAACCAAAAGTGATGCAACTGTACCAGACCTCAACCCTTTTTTCTAGCCCTAATTTGACCAATTGGTTGTAGCCTAGAGTATACAATTTTACAAAATACCACAACACTTTTAGTACAATTCCAAACAAAAATAAAGGAAAGACCATTTGTATAGTTTGTTCATAGCCTATTGAATGTCAATTCTTCTTGGACTTTTTGAGAAATGCCACAGTTGAAAATATTTTCTACTTATCTCCAAGTGCTTAATATCAAGAAATGTACATTATGCAGCTTAAATGAAACATGTGTCTTAGAATTGGTCTATCTGTGATTCTTCTAAACTCCAAATAAACATTCTATGTATGATATATACTCTTCTGAATGTTTTCAGCAACAGCACTGTAAATTTTGAACACGCTTTTTCTCAAACACCAAAATGTCACCTAACATCTGAATTTTCTTTTATTTGTTTCCAAATAAGTTCTACATATATGTTATCTGCCTAAACTGCAGGACTTAACAATAAATCATAAAACTTATTTTCCTAAATGTAGGGCTCCCGTAAGTTTGTTAAAAACCAATTTTTCCAAGATTGAAGGAAGTACAATTAGTTTCACTCCATTCATCAGCCTAATTGGATGGTGTAATGTGAAGAGAGCTAAACCAGCCATCAACAACAGTAAGTTCAGTATACAAAACCATAAATGAGAGGTACTATGAACCATACCATACTAAAGAAATACCACGTCAAACTGTAGGTAAAAGTGGTAGCGAAATTTGTGGACAGGTGTTTGTTTAATAATTCCTGATTTTTTCCATCTGTACATTGCTGTATCAACAAATGAAACAGTGGGCATAGCATTTATGTGGTCAATGTTCTTATCCAGTATACATACTCGACAGGCTTTCAGTATGTGAAGTTTGTAGCTCAGTGGTTGTAAAATCAGTGCAATTTCCTCATTGACTTTAGTGTGTGCATCTTGTAATATTGATGATTTTGCACTTCTTTTCATACGGTATTTCGAGATATCGTGACAACTTGCTCTTCAAATTGTTATTGTAATATGAGATCCAGGCAGCAATGTATCGATATCCCATATAGCTCAACCTTAATCCCTAGCTGAAATGTACATCTTTCAAAAATACTGCAAAGAGCTTACTCTGGTGAGAGTCCATTAAACAAGCCCTATGCAATTTTAAGAAATGTTTGACGACTGGGTAAGTTTTGAAGGCCTCTAAATCTGACAATCAATATGATACCCCTTAATCAAGTATAGGCCTAGCTAAATACACAGTAAGTGTATTACTGTATTTGAATGCCGGATGAAGAAAGTGACTCTGAAGAAAATTAAGTGTATAAAACTGAAAGCAGTTTGGTTGATTGACAGACTGTAGACTTTCGCAAACTGAAATCTATGACAGTTTAGGAGATGAAACAGTGCATGTATATCAATAATTACCGACGTTGGCCTGATTTAGGAACTTAGGCCTGGAAAAGTTATATTTGCATAGTACTAGCCCACACTAATCCTTGCCTAAATACGTGAACCAGTAACTGGCAATATATCCATATATTACAAAAAATTTTGGCAATATTTTGGCAATAAATGGATGTGAATTTTTTGCATATTGCCCAACCAAACTAGTAATTAAATGAAAAATTTGGCAAAGCCTATTTTATCACTTTAATTACCAAGAACTGAAAAAACACATCAAAGTTGAAATGAACAGAATGGCAGTATGGTACAGGTCTAAATAAGCCTTTTTGCAATTTCAACTGTACATGTGCAAGATGTCACTATGTAAATTTAACAGGCCTTGAGTTCTGAGGCGTGCAAGTGCGATCGCACGCCACCACTCGCCTCCAATCACTGTGAGGAGTGCGATTTTTTTGCACACCTAGATATAGATGGGAGCACAGATAAATATATTAAAGTTTAATTAAACAACACACCTACCACACTCCTTAATTACCTGAGGAGTGTGATTTGTAGCACACCTGGAAAATCTAAAACTCAAGGCCTGATTTAAGGAAAGTTAGGTCGAAATTTTGGTAAATTATCACTCTTTAATGATACTAGTACTAATACAGTGGACTTATATAGCACCAAATCAGGAACAAAAGTGTAGCAGTTCTAAGCACCTAACAAAACACAGACGTGTATGATGCGCACTGAAAAAAGTCTCTGAAGGTTGCATGTGCATAAAAGCATACTCACCAGACACTAAATAATGCTATCAGTTGAAGTACAAACTGTATGTGTCCTCAATTATATTCATGTAAATTTTAAGTCACGTAGAATCACTAACATGGGTTATACGGTATGATACTGTAACTACGCTGATTACTACAAAATAGCACACATCAACTATTAAGCCTATACCATCATTTAAAATTATGTGCAAGCTAGTAGCTACATAATTACTTGCATTGCAGACATAACTTCTGATAACAGAATATTGCACTGTACCAGAAGATATATAAAGGTGCACTTAAACTTAATACAAACAACACACATGTATAAAGTATCAGATTTAGGAGACCTTGAAGCATTTAGCTGAGAAGAAAAACAAAAATACCCCCCCCCCCCCACAAAAAAAGGATTACACAATACGATCATTATGATCACATGATCAGTATATACGGACAGTACTATAAAAACCCTACTGAGAAATTATTTTAATCCCAAACACCACTCTTTCTGCTCCAGCAAAATTGAATGGGGACAGTCATACTGTACTGGACACACAGTTATTCAAAGTGGTTTGCAAAAAATACCAACAACTACAGGTGACTCATGTCAATGAACAAAAGATACCAGATAATCTGTCCCTGCAATCCAGTCCCATCCTATTGTTACCAGTGGAGCAATGACTGTCAGTGAAAAGTCTTTAACTTTGGTTCCTGATCAGGAAAGCAATGACACATACAGTACAGTTAGTAACTCAGACAGTCCAAACAATTATTTCTTTTCATCTACAATAAGTAGTTGATGTTTACAGGTTTACATTTTACCACCTTTTTGAGGTCTGATCAGGTCAATAAATTCAAACAGTAGGATATACAAACATGTTTGTAAAACTCTGTAATATGGCTTATAACATTCTGGTTACCAAAACTAATTCAACCAAAAAAATCTTTTCATCTACGACAGAAAAGGAAAGGTCCCAAACAAGTCACCCTGGTAGTGTGGTCTCACGTACCTCGTGCTTGGGGTAACACCACGTTACCCTGAGCGGGAGTAACGTGAGAACACGGGTTTACTCGTCGGTGTTTGAATTTCGATCCACCTCCTAACGGAGGGTTCTGTGGTTTTAAACACCGTGTTTGTGTAATCAACCATAAACCACAGGTACAGAGCTGTGTGACCTCCACTTTCTCATCAGCGATGTACACACTAAACAGGCCGGTATTGCGGTAACTAAACTACTGCTAGTTGCTCCGTGGCGAAACTAGCTTTAGATTCATTACTATTTGCCTTGGAGAAGGCAAATTATTGTAGATGGATTTTGCATAAATTCCTACCTACTTCTAAATGCAGGTCCATATCCGAACAAGGTACTGAAAAGGCGAGATAATTTCCAGCCAGGGCAAATATGTTTTAGAGGCCGAGACCTTGTACTAAAATGCATTATAAGGTAATGGTAATGTTTAATTTTCTAGGGGGAGAAAAATTTTTAGAGGGGCAAAAATTTTTAGAGGGGCTCCGCCCGTGCCTCTCGATCCCTCCCTGCTAAGGGCTTGTCTAAAAGATATATTTATCGAAAGAAAATAACAGTGTTCAAGTTTGACTTGCACTTTCGTACAGTATAGGCTAAGGCACCATATTTGTGGCATTTTACAGGAATTTTTCTCACATGGTTATTTCCAAATTGCTAGGGAAGGTATAGGCCTATTTAAAATTATAGGCTTCAGTGGAAATCCTTAAAACTTAGAAGTAAGTATCATGCAGTGGCTGACGTCCTTCCAGTTTTGCCTTTTGTTTGATGCCCTAAATTCGAAGAAGTATTAAACTGAGCCACAAAACAACTGGAAAGACAGCTACTTTGGACTCAGAGAAGCTACCTTCCAGTAAGGAATGCAGTTTACTGTCAAGCATTGATGCTGCTTGCAAGCAAGAGCAATGCGAGACCAAGATCAATTTGGATGAAGCTGGGTACATCGACAGTGTTTGAAACGATGAGGGCAAATTTCAGATATTGCACTTAGGCTAGTCCGTTAAAGCAGAATTCTAGCAGCATAGGCTTGTGCCTTGAGTTGACATGAGTAAATGTAGCCTTATTTCTACCAGTCAATGGTGTTTTCATTTCCTGCTATAGCCTGTAAATAATGACTTACCTTCGCTAACAATTTGGAGATAACCAAGAGAAAAATTCCTGCGACACATTTTGACTTCCATCACAACCCAATCAACTCAACCCGGGGTGCATGAGAACACATGCTAAAAATCACGGTGTTAACCTGCCATATTGCCTTGGTATAAACACAGGGTAACACCAGGAAACATGGGGTATGTGAGACCATGCCTTGGGTTTCCTTAGTGTGTGTGTGCAGGTGTTTATATCCACTCACTGTTCAGGCTGGAAGCCTCTACAGTGCTAAAAAAATTACAGATGTGTTTGTTCCCAGTGCATTCAGCTTACTTTGTACATGGAGCTATTGGACAGGAGAGGGAACTCCCCAAATCCCTTTGAAGACAATGACCATATGATACCGTGAAGGTCAAAATCATAAAGCTAGTTTTAAAACACCACTTATCTGTACTTTACTGAAGATTCGATTCGATGCTTTTTTAGGAACTAAGCACAACAGCTTCATGTCATTTTGCTACACATTGAAGATATATCTATGAGTTTAGCTTATCACTTAAGCATGTGCCTGTGACATTAATCGCAAAATTAGCATTTCATCACATTTTGTCCCTACATGCAGTATGTGTTGCTTTGATTCCTTGTAAGGTGCTGAATATATACCCTTTGCAATATATGCAAAATAATGGAGACATTGATCAAAATTCAACTGCAAAGTATAGACTTGTAACTAGTCTGTTCACTTGCATAATGCATTAACATTACTCCTAACACCAGCATCTCTTCTTCAGTAGCACTGAACAGTTGTTTTGAATTTCTAAACTGTATTTCTTATATGGCTGTTGGTAACTAATAATAATGACTTAATATAACGCTGCAATCATAAGATATGTTTGGCGGCACTTTACACAGAAAAAGCCTCACAAAAAGTACAAATTAAGATTACATTTAAAAAGGCAGAAAATTGTGTGAATGCCTCATATCAGCTTGGAGTCTCTTCTGTTCCACAGTGATGGCACAGCACCAAAGAAGGCATGGCCACCAGTGTTTGTTCTTGTAACAGAGGCCTGAAGGAGGTTGTCACCAGGTGAGCGGAGGGTACAGAAGGGGTTTGTAAAGAACAACGTCATTAATGTAGTGGGGGCTAGACCCTAGGTTTTCCAATGGCGACCTGCGGGCCATTTGCAGCCGCAACATCCATAAATGTGGCCCTCAGAAGATTTGAGGAGCTCGAATGTTTTTGTACGTGCAATTTTCTGAGTGAAATATTGAACCTTTGAATGTGTTATTTCCTTCCATGAGCCAACTGATAATTCACACGTGATGGAAGCAAACATCTAGTTACAAATTTATGCTTTAAATGAATTTCCTCCACTCTAGAGCATTTGGGATGCCAAATTTCTCCCCTACTGACGATGAATGCAGAGCTCTAATGACAAATGTGTGTTTTAAGAGTGCAATTTCCTAAAATCTATTTGGATGGAATGTCACATGTTTTCCCCATACTGGCAACACAGGCATTGGAGACAACAAACTGCAGTGGCAAATTTGCATAGAACATATTGCATTTCCCTGCTATCTAGCGCATTTGGAATGCCAATTTTCTCTAGGAGCCAACCTTGGTGGGACTAAGGTTGGCTTTAATCCTGTACAGCACCCCATTAAAGAACCACAACCCAAATTAAGGACCCCTAGACTCACTCCCTGCCTAATGTGCAGGGACTTTCAGAGATTCTATTGTGGGCTTCACCCTCAAAATTGAGCCAATCTCCAAACCCTGGATTTGCCCCTGCTGGCTACTACAACCATGATACGGTAAAGCAAGTCCAAGCTAGAAGTAATGAATGCACATGCATGCACAAGTTTTTCTGGTTTCGCTTCAGGTAAGCACATTTACGAACAGCCATGATAAAATAAAGTACAGTAAGATGTTTTACAGCTGGTACTAAATGGCTTTACATGGAAAGGGTACAACATCTGATGTACTGCATGCACATGGAGATGTTGAAAGCATGTTCTGGTGCCCAAATTTGACGTTTTCAAAAAAAAGCAGAAAAAATTTCTGTGTTAGGCAGTGAAAACCCCATCTCTATAACATCTTGCATCTGGAAGATATGAATTTTTGAAGAAATACTTTATTTAAATGTTCCGCAGTGCATGATGGGAAATTTGTGATGTCATCTGGGCAAATTGATTAGATGTAGCTTTTGTATTTCTTTATAATGTTGATATCACTAAACTGATTATTTCTTAACTTTATTTGCTGTACGATATTAAAGTATGGCATAGTTTTACACTATATCTACACAGAAAAGCATCTAAACATTCCAACGGTATCAAATTCCAAGGACAAACAAGGTATCCAATTATAAAGAATAACAAAAGGAATCTGAGACAATTTGTCCACTTTGCTTCATGTTCTGTGACCTTGAGGAAATCTGGAGGTATTTCTTGTCAAAAGTAACCAGTCTTTTGGAAGGGATATCTTGAGTTAGGAATGGAGTTTTGGTATGGGGTTTCGATGACATGCTATCAAAAATTTTTATCTTTCCTATGAGATCCCTACAAAATGCCACCAGACAATGCCTTTGAGACATCAGTATCACAAGATTGACCCAAGTTACGTTTTTAATAGGATGTAATGTTCAAGACTTCAGTCTTATTGTCTTCATTTAACTTCAATTTGTTGTCTGCCAAGTTCCAACCACAGCTTCACATTCAAAAGACGCTGCTCCATTCGAGTGACAGCACACTTAAGGCCGGTTCATACTTCATTATAGCGCTATAAAGCTGTGTTTAAGGATGTTAGCTGGGTCTCAATATGCCGATGTAAAATTGATTCATACTTCAGTTTTCTCGCATAGCTCAACTTTCGCAGTACTGCCATGCAATGCACAGTCTCCCAATACCTGCCTATGCAAAGGCCAAGTACAGTACATATGTGTATGCGGTTTGATCGGCTCTACAACAAAGTACACTATTGATTACCGTGATAATTTTAGGGAATACAAGAAAATCCTGCCTTACTAACCTTTGTCTTAATTCGTGGGAAGCAATAACTGTTTCCCTTCATTCCTACAACTCTCACTGTCACAATCAGGCCGCCGATAGTCGCACGGAACCCGAATACATGTAATGAGCCGGTATCTGGAAAGGTCCGCCATTGTTATGAGTAGGATCGTGAGCTCGTTTCAAAAGGTCGTTCACCTACCAAGCAGCCAATCAGAAGCTGTTTCCTTTGCGATATCTCGAGAGCTTGCGAGAAAAGTTGAACAATGTTCAACTCCAAGCGATGACCGTGAATCGAACTGGCGGCAAAGATATTTTGACCATATACTGTATGGTTATTGATCGCTTTATAGCGCGAGAAATTTGGAAGTATGAACCGGCCTTTAAGCATCATCAGGACATGCTATGTTGTATGGCAGATAAAGTTGCATGTAATCCACACACAAATGAACATTTACTCCATATTTCCTACAAATACCGGCCAGAGGCTTCATATATGGTATTTACAAGATTGCGTCCACGAACAGACACTTATGGAACACCAAAAGGAAGCATGGAGATTTAAACATTTCGTTCCATATGGAGACACATTGTGATCTGGATACTATACGAGCAAAACCAATCCAGGGCACTACCATTCAAGGGTTGTGACTTCCTTGACATCAAGTTCTATTTAATCCATTTTTTAGGGTAGCAGTGGGCATGAATGAGGTCGGCATGGTTGCAAAGGACAAGAAGCATAAATTGTAAATACAGTACCACACAAAAGAATTGAATATCCTTTAAGTCTAAAGATGATCTTTGGAGGATTTTCTCCTCACGCATGTTTGGATCTATTTGGATTGGCATAAATTCAAAGTCTCTTCTCCTGCCCAGGTACTGTAGTAGCTTTATGCTTTGTGCTAAATGTTCCCTGATATGCTACTTAAGTGCTATGCAGGGCTATGTAAACTGCCAATTTACACAAAATGGACCACAGCTTTGTCAACACTCCTAGGCCTTGCTCCTTTTACAGCTATGTTCATACTTTTTTGCATGTTTGCTTTATCTGGAAAGGGTAACAAAATTTTAATTCAAGGCCGAGTAAAATTTATAGATCAGAGCATGATACAGGCTCACAGATATAAAAGTGTACACATAAATTTACACTGTGGGAATGACTTCAAGAGTTTTAAGTCCCTTCAATATGGTTTCAAAGCCATGTCACTACTGTTCCAGCAATGTAAAGTTCAAGTCAATATTAAATACCACAGACACAACAGAGAGACAACTTGACATTCTCAAATAAACCAATGACTGGGTGTAAAGCAGAATTCTGTCTGTGTATACAGAAGCATGTCAAACAATATAGATATAAAGAAAACGGGGGACATTGATGGTTTGTTCACACCATGAAACCTCATATGTATATGCCTTCATGATCAATGACAGCTTGATTCCGCTGACAAGTTCTCAGCATCAGGCCTACAAAAGATCATATATGGTGTAGGCAGTACATAAGTTTCTCAAACCTCTCTACATTCGAGTAGTCACTGTTACTTGCAAGTAAGCCAGTGCAGTGCATAATCTGCATTAAGTTCATCACAGCAGATATGCCTGTAGATTTATTAAAATAATAACGAGTGTATCCCATCAAAAATTTACCAACTGATACAACACATTTTGTGCCTTGTAGTTGTATTGACAATCCAGGGACTCAAATTGCAGAATAAGGAATAGTGGCACAGTACTACTCATGGGCGGATTTAGGGGGGGGGCCCAGGGGGCCCGGGCCCCCCCCCCTTCCAAAAATTTTTGAAGTTTTTTTCAACTTCATAAAACAAATGACTAGGCCCTATTCCAATTAAATAGGCCTTTGTGATGTGTCAGAGTGAAATTTAAATTTGTTCATTATTCAAATTTCTACCTCAGAAAATAAGTCTTCTGTTAATCTGTTACTGACCTCTGGCTGATAACATTTTGGCTTATATTGGTCACAGCAACTTTTTCCTGGCATTGCATGGGGTTACCCATCAGCGCTGTATTGCATTGCTAACTTCAGTCTATTACCGGCCGGGCCCACAGCATTTGGAACACTGCTTCTACTTTCAAGGGAGTTTCAGAGTTCTTTAATATTTAGAGCAATATTTTCAACAACCTCAGGCTCTTAACTATAACTTGCTGCAACATTAGCGTCTTCTTAAAGCTTTGTAATTTACTTTAATGAAATGTGCTTTGAATTTAGGGTAATATAAGGAAAAAGAAGACTTCAATTCGGAAAACTGCCATCCTGATATGTGGACAACAAAGGCTACTCTCCTCTTTCATCCAACCAAAATTTAAATTTCACTAAATTATGAGCATTTTCCAGCCATATATGATCAGTTTCAAAAATATACTAAAGACATCACCATTTTGCATCTAAGCAATCTTGAATTAACAAAAAATTTCTCAAAGGGGAGGGGACACCCCTCCCCTTAGACCCCTTCCCAGAGAAGCATGTTTCACCAAAACAAAATTTAAATTCACTGAATTATAAGCATTTTCCAGCCATATATGATCAGTTTCAAAAATATACGAAAGACATCACCATTTTGCATCTAAGCAATCTTAAATTATCAAAAATTTTCTTAAAGGGGAGGGGACACCCCTCCCCAGAAAAGTATCTTCCACCCAACCAAAAATTAAAATTGACTGAATTATGAACACTTTCCAGCCATGTATGATCAGTTCAAAAAATTTACCAAAGACATCACCATTTTGCATCTGAGCAACCTTAAATTAACAAAAATTTCCCAAAGGGGGAGGGGACGCACCCTCCCCTTAGACCCCTCCCCCAGGACGGCGATCACTCATCACATACTTTACCCCCTATCAAAATACCCCTGGCACCACCCCTGGTGCACCGCCTCCCTGTTAGATCCCTCCCTCAGATCGGACTTTTATACAAACCACTATGACCTGGGCCCCCCCCTTCTGCCAAATCCTGGATCCGCCACTGCTACTATGGTGCTCCATGGTACTGTATAGTAGGAAATTTCAGCAAGGCTAATTTCTGGCGAATCTGTACCTTGTTCACATATTTGCGGACTGAAGAATTCGCTGTTGCAGGCAACAAACATAGTCTTGTACAAACTAACGAAAGTACTTTCGCGGGTCTTAAATTCGTGATTAGATACTTGGTCGCGAAAAAGCGCGAAAATTCAACCCCTGTGAAAATTTCCCACTATACAGTAAGGGCTGAGAACATGGTCCAATTTGTCACAAGTTTTACATTCACTTAAGCCACAGTGACATGAAAAATGATCTAGTTGAATATATAAATGTAAAAGGTATTAAAAACCCATAAAACTGTCCTTGTTCCCATTCTTTAAATTAATCAAATACTGACCATTTTTGGGGGACAATTTTTATTTTTTTCATGTTATCTCTATACCATAAATAAAAATTACCCAACTTTGTGGCATAATGGACTCATGAAACATGTGTATTATTTATTAATCCTTTGTCCAACCCTGATTTCAATTCCACTTGTAAACTGATTTGGCTTGAAGGATTCATTTTGGAAAATGTAAAGTTGTTTAACTTAATAATACAGCATCTTAGGGCTGTAAATTACTTTAATTTTCTAAACATTTAAACAGTGGGAATAAGCATTTGTTTACCTTACAAACAATGTCCAGACTATATGTTTTCTTTGATACAGGTATCAGCAGCCATGTAATGCACAACTGGCTAAAGACCATGCACAACAATGTTAGCAATATACACAAGCTTTTAAAACCTGTATGCCACATCTAGCGATCATTTCACCCCCCAAAAAAACTTTTCTTGTTACCCAAAATAATCAATGAACAAAACTGAATGCTTATTACTTTCCAAGGCCCTATAACTGCAAAAAACTTGAATTTGCTCAGTCACCCTGATATTGTCAGATGCACACTGACTAAAAGTGTCCAATTTAAAACACCTGTTTCTTGGAACTTCACATTGTAAGAATTATTGTACTTGCATTGTTTAATGGTAGATAGGTAGTGCTTTAAGTCCGAAAAATTTGATTAAGATTATAGCCTACTTGATTAATTTATATACAATAATGCCTCATGTTTTCTGTGACATTTTCGCACAAGTACCTCTGCCCACAGAAAAGTGCAGTGATTTCACTGACTCGGGCACCCGGGTCAATGACGCACAACTTTTCATTTTGACGCACAGACACAAAACCACTGGGGTCAAACTGACGCACAGCTTCTTCGCCCTAACAGTCAGTAGCCTAATGATAACGCAATTTTGCCAATAGGGGGCCTACATTCATTGTGCAAATTAATTCACAAATATGTAGCACTTTCCAGTTCCCATATTGATTATCAACAGATTGAATATCATGTCTTACTGTAAGACCCCTTCTCTTTTAAATTTGACTCTTGTAAATTTATTTTGAAGGGTCTGTGACTCCTGAAAAGAAATGCTGAGTGAAAACCCTGAAAGTGTATGTCTGTCACAGTGATATTTTTGTAAATGTGGCAGGGAAGCAATATAAAATCTTCGACTGACAATTAATGATACAGGTACTGTAGATTGAAACCTTTAGAGTTTAGAGCATGGACAGTAATTTTAACTTGTATTCTATTTCAAAACACAGCTTCAAATGAAAATTACTCATTTTATGAAATGACATTCTCTGCATACTTCCATCACAGAGGGCTTATTTCAATATTTCTGTGGTTTGATGTGGAGGACAGGAACTGACCCTCTGTAAATGTGTAGTGATGTTCCACAAAACCTACAAAAATTCTAACCTATCTATAGCTAAACTGAGAGAGAGGTATGCAAACTGTCTGAAATGTACATCTGGCTTTATGGAATTGCTCAGTACATAGTACATACCTGCCTTAAACTAACAATTACTGTACTGGGTGTATATCGTACTGTTATATCATACTGCTCAACCAAAAATCAGTGAAGCAGAATGTCATACACAACTAAATACTTCTAATTTCAGTTGCTACAAATAGCGTGAAAATGGCTTCTCTACACCGTTTTGAGCACTTCTGGGTAGAAATCGGCCAAAGTATGACAAGTCATAACCTTACTTAAATGTACCCTCAGATTAATAATGACAACCTATCATGATGTTGGAAAATTCCATACATATAGGCAAAACAAAACTGGAAACACAGTATGGAGAAACAAAACAGTATACCTATAACTGTGGATGGCTGCATAGAGGCAAGTCTAGTATTGTGTATTCGTAAGTCGTAACAATAGTAATGTGTATTTCAGCAACTTAAAAAATCTATAAAGAATTCAAACTAAGCAATTTTTTTCCAGACATTTAATTTAAAGGTTTTGTCAGGTTCTAATTAGTTTTTGGCTTGGTGAATACCGTTTCAGATTTACTTTACAAAGGTATGAGTGAAATACCATATACTGGTAGTGGTACATTGGTATAAAGATGCACCCTAAGAAGTCCTACTGATAAATGTCGCAACACAATCTTCTATCCTTCTTCTTCAGCCATTGGCCAATTCCCAGAAGGTCAGGACCTGTGCTCATTCTGCCACTCTTGTGATCTTAAAGGTGCGGTAAAGAGTGTACATGGAAAAGCAATTATAAGGAGATGGTATTATGGTAATGGGCAGAATTCTCAGAGCAGACTGCAGAGTCTGAAGGTTAAAAAATCAGTTACCAATGAAATTAACTGACATCTTTACAGTCTTTACAAGATTAATTTGGACCAGTTAAGTTTATCTTACACTAAGAAAGGTACTTGACTTTTATTTAAAACAATGCAAACTTGTTGCTTACTGTACATTCCATGTAATATCCTAGATTGTTAAATGACACAAATCATGCATCACACACACTCCAGTTCCAATATCCCATGCAACTAATGTATCTATTACTAACAAATTACATCCATGGGGCAGTGTTCGCACTAAGGTGCGGGATTGCGTGAATCCCGCTTTTGTCTTTGGAACCCCGCACAAAAATAAATTTTATGCGGGAAAATCCCGCACACTTTTCTGCAGCTGAGATCGTAACTACAATTATAATACAATCAGTATCTTTACCAAGTGATAACCCCCTCCTTGATTTTGAAAATCCCTCCCAAAAAAATTCCTAGAGAGGGAATTCCCTCCCAGATTCAATTCCTTAGTGCGAACACTGCCATGGGGGTTATCAGGTTGTCCATACCTCTTAATGAGATCAGTTTGCATACTTATTTAAGTTGGGATGACTGTCATTTCTATTAAAGAAAACGGTACTGCAATTTTGTTCAGAAGACATCTTTGCACAAGTCTTGATAGAATTTTTTTCCAAAAAATACAAACCAAAGCCAATATTCACTACAAAGTATGAAACAAAAAGAGTGGCAAAACAAGTGCAATGCAGTCTCAAATGATACTGTACTCAATATACAATACATGTCATCCTCCAGATATTCTAGAAAATAAATGCCTGAAAAACATTTGGGACTGAAGTTGAACACACAAGTATCACAAGGTCCAGTTCAAAATATTAAAAAAGATTTATACCACACACTGAACAACAAAGTGGTACTCCCTAAAACATATACAGTATCATGAACTTTTGAAAACCAGGAATGGTAGTAGTTTCTGCCCTAAAATGAATCAAATAAGTACTGCAGTTAAGTGTCACTACAATTTCCATTTTCCATGCACAGTAAGCAGGGTTGGTTGTACTGTAATTTTAACTTGTGCTGTTACAACCAAAATGAATGTGAAATGTATACAAGTGATCTATGTGCTTGATTTAACATGTAATGCAATAAAGGTAGGCCAGTATGTGTTTTGAAACTTCATGAAAGGGAAGTTGCAAGGAAGGGAGTCAGGGAAATACGAGATTTCATTTTTTCAACTAATTTTCAAAAAAGGAATATTAGGGGTAAATTCCCTTCATCCTTTATTACACTTGCCTGGTACAGTCTGCATCAACTGGTCCATGAAACTACTTGTGTAAAACAAACGACCGCTTGTAACTGCACTCTCCTATGTAATGTAAAAACTAGTCTGTAATGCCCCTCCATCATTTTCACTTGAAATGAACCATGACAGGGTTGTGAACTCCACGTATCCCTGTCCTACTATATGTGAAGATGTGGAAGTGACCCAGTCCTTAGAAAATTTCAGAGAAGAGCAACAAAGCTCATCCCAGGAATGTTCGACTTACCTTATGAGGAGAGATTCCAGCAAATGAAACTTGACAGTTTAGCCAAAAAAAGGTTAGGTGGTGACACGATTTATGTTTACAAGTATTTAAAGGGCCTACAAAAAAACTATTTAGAACTTGTTTATCTTGTCTGGTTTTATGACGTGTGGCCACTCTTTAAAATTAGCCAAACCAAGGGTCAATACAAGATTACATTAGAGTTTGTTTACTCATTGAATAATAGTCCACTGGAATTCTCTGCCCTCTAATGTTGTACATGTATACACCAACTTCAGCCTGTTTTATAGCTAGGTTTGACAGTTTCTGGGCCAATTTGCCCTGAGTGTATAACTATAGGGACATCTACTTATTGCCAGTTTCATGCAGTATTGGTCACCACCTTTCTTCTGAGCAATGAAATGGCCTAGATAGTCAACAACATCGAACCTGATGTGATGTGATGTGATTGGTGACACTGTTCTACCAGAATACAATAATGGAAGGACTCTAAGTTACAACATGCAACTGTCACTTTTACATGCAGATTTCATGGGCATGACTTTCCCTTACATTTTGCAAGTTACACATGATACCATTACTGCACAGTAGGTTACCAAACTGGTGTTGCACACAACTTTGGCAGATTAATATGAATACTCCAAAATGGCCTGAATACAATCTTGATCTTTGGAATTGACTTTAAAGTAACATGTGGAGGCAAAGGGTCCTAAGGGCTAAAATACAATAGATTACAAAAGAATGGATAATGTGCTGAATGGTATCTACTATACCTACCTTAATCTGCTTGTACTTTTTCTTAGATGAGCCAGAATTGAGATCTTCATGTACATTGTCAAGGAGCCAAATAAGAAATTCCTGAGCATCGTGCTGGTCATCACCTTTGTATTGACTTGCATATTTTCCAACAATACGTCGAAAGTCTTCTGTGTGATGAGATGAATACTTCAAGGACCAAAGAGCTTGCAACAGATCAGCAAAACATTCTGTCAGTTCCCCTTTGGTGCCAAATCTTCGGTTTTTATTCTTTCTCACCTTGATCAGGTCTTCTTTATGCTTACCTACAACAAAATATTCTGCTAATTGATTGGTGTTACTTAGGCATTGCACAATGGAATTCATGTAACATGTGTTACCATGATTTTTAAGTCCCACAAGGGCAGGAACTTGCTTTGTACTATGTACCAAGGGTCCAGCACGACTTTCATGGTACCTTGAAGAGGGTGACAGGGACAGCTTAGAATTGGATTTGAGGTTTTGTGGGCTACTACTTTTAGTATCTTCCATACTTTTTATTTGTCCTGTCATTTTTTGGACCAGTGCATTAAAAACCTTCAATGAAGGTACCCTCTTTGATTTCTTTGGAGTCACAGTCACTTGATCAGATTCTTCTTCTTCAGCAATTGAATCAACTTGGCTACTCTTCAAGGAAACATGATCTAGAGTGTCACTGGAGTATGACCCTTGCATATTGACCACAGGAGTGCTTGCATATTGTTGCCCAGTCCTTAAACCTTTTCTATGTAGGGAATGGCCTGAACCTGGGCTATGATACCTCAGTCTACTTGTACTTGGAGACTGGAGTTGATGCATATCTGAATTGAAACTGGAAGTCCTATCAATTACTGCTTTTCCATGAAATGAGGGTGCACCATAACCATAGCCCTCTGCATAAGTCATAACACTCTCCTGAGAGCTTTGTAATGACTCTTTGGTTCTTGACATAGAAAGCAGATTAGAAACACCATCTCCTGACTGGCTAACTGAATACTGGTGAGTGCTGTATTTATTTCGATCGAGATTTTTAGGGTTTTTAATGTCAAGGAAAGCCCCAGCTCGCTCCTAGTGAAACTCCCCGCGTCAGATCTTAGCACTTTGCAGCACCATACTGCAGTAGTGCAGTACATACGGTAGAAAACGGACATTATGGTATTGGTCCCCCTCTCCTACTGACCAGGAATCAATCGTTCGGTTTTGACTGCCAAGACACACCAGTTACTCTATGTCCAGACCTTTTCAAAAAAAGGCGAAACATGAAATAGGAGGGAAGATGAAAAAAGCGGATTTTCGCTAAAAGGCGGAGATTTCACACCCCTGTAAGAGGGAGTTTTACCCCAACAAGATTTGTACACAACAAAGAGAATTTAGAATTTACTTTTAAATTTAACTGCAGCCAATGCAAACTTTTTAAAGCAGGGGTAAACTTTTTAAAGCACTGCAAGTGCAGACTTTTGTAAGTACTAAACGAAGGGAAATAACGGGCTAATCAAGAGTTCCATATGTTTTGCTGCTGTTAGATTAATTCAGTATAGTCAACGAGTAAGGAAATGCTACAAACCCTAAGGACACAGTTGGGAGGGGGAGGGGGAATCAAATGGGTTTCATAAACCCCTAAAGACGACAACATACTCATTCAAAGCTTCTTCTAAGAAAAAAAAACAAAACAATTGTGTTAGGTCTGACAGACCTGGGAAAGAAGGAAGGACAATAACAGGCCATCTTTTGGAGAAGATGTCCTTCCACTGTGCTATCAACACCTGCCAAGTACTTTAATATTGCAGGTAGGTGAGGGTTAATGTAAATAGAGGTAACTAGGGGAGAAATAGTATGCTAATTGAATATAGAACATATTATGATCACTTGTCTCAAGATGACCTATCATACCTTTACCAATCTGTAATCCATACCCCTTAAAGGGCAAATCGACAAAGCTTGATTGACTGCAAAGGAAAAGAAAACAGAATGGATGCTCACTTATGAGAAGATAAAACATTCATGCTAGTTACAGATGTACTACAGCTGGTTTACCCAGTTACAATTATAATGGTATTTGGTTGATGTACAAACAGCTTTGAAAATATCTCCTATCTGAAAACCAGGTGAATAACACATCTCAAGAAGAATAACATCCACGGACCTCACACCTTCTGTTTACATATCTTGTGTTTAGTAGATAAAATAAGCAGAATTGTTGTTACAGCACAGTCATCACAACTTCAATGCAATTTTGTGTTCTGCTATGTTACACACAAATCCCAGTTTTGTACATTCCTAGACCTTACTGCCAGCCATAGCTAGGGGCTCACTACCAGCCATAGCTAGGGGCTCACTACCAGCCATAGCTAGGGGCTTACTGCCAGCCATAGCTAGGGGCTTACTGCCAGCCATAGCTAGGGGCTTACTGCCAGCCATAGCTAGGGGCTCACTACCAGCCATAGCTAGGGGCTCACTACCAGCCATAGCTAGGGGCTTACTGCCAGCCATAGCTAGGGGCTTACTGCCAGCCATAGCTAGGGGCTTACTGCCAGCCATAGCTAGGGGCTTACTGCCAGCCATAGCTAGGGGCTTACTGCCAGCCATAGCTAGGGGCTTACTGCCAGCCATAGCTAGGGGCTTACTGCCAGCCATAGCTAGGGGCTTACTGCCAGCCATAGCTAGGGGCTTACTGCCAGCCATAGCTAGGGGCTTACTGCCAGCCACAGATGGGGGATTCCTGCCACAAATCACCTGTACATACATGTTTTCTATAGAAATCATCTGTATATACAGTAGATTAAGTCAGGGTTTTGAACTACATTCAATAACCCACGGTAAAGATAGACCAAAAAACTGGCAAGATTAAGGCTAGAGATCTCCAGTTAACTCTGACTATTACTTGACTAATCAAATTTGATAGTCTATAATCTAGACGTGAATTTTACAAAACAAAACCTTGGTTACAGATGCTAAACTATGGAATAACAGTTGTTTATTTCTGCCAACCCCTCGATTTTGAATGGCACCCCAACTTAAAGTTTAACAGTCAGTTTTGTAAAGCAAAATTTAATCTCACCTGCTTTGCAATGATCCTATACCAGATGAAATGGCTGAAAGAAAAGTTAATGAAAATATTTGATTTATGATGATTCACCACAAGTCCTGACAAAGGCACTTTAAATATGTAACTTTTCAGAGCAGAATAAGAATAACATACAGGTATTGTAGTCTACATACTTGTGTTCTTTAGATATTCCCTTGTAATAACATTCTTTTACTAAAACATCTGAAAGATTAAGTACTACCATTACAGACACTGTTCTCATTCTCACAAAATTTCAGACAATCCAACAAACTTACCCACAGACTTCCATACAAACAACTCTTGCTATAAAGTTGAAAATATTACTGACACAGTACATTACAGGCAAAAACTTAGAACTCTACATTTCTTTGTGTATAATTTATGCCATTTCCTAAATTTCTTTAGGACAGTTGAGAAATTTGTGACTAATTTAATTGTGGCAGGAAGAAAATAAAAGTTAGGATAATAATCATGTGCCTTTCAACTTGTAACATTCATCACACCGAGTGAAGAGGGTAGGGGTATACAGGTATTCCCCATTGTCCTGCCTGCCCCTCTGCAGTAAGTTCAAGCTCTGACTTGTGGAGGTATACTTACATGAACCATTATTAACATTAACTTCGGAACCTAAGATCACAGTTGTGCGGTCTGCCAGGATAAATGTTACCTTCTGGAAAGAAGAAGAAGGAGAACAGAGTTTACTCAGCAAAATCTTGGTTGAAACAGTTAACAAAGGATAAAAGCAGGACAAAAGACCTTGCTGCTTTTGATAATTGTCTCTGCAACAATACCTGTCACCACTGCTCTCTAACTGAATAAGTACACAGAGATTAACTGGCCATTTCTTCCCACCCAATGTGCACACAATATACATACAACATTATACAGATACAGAATTCAAAAGGGGTAAAAATGCATCAGCTATTGACTGCACTACATTTCATCCCAAAAAACTAAAACCATTATTGAGGAATTGAAACTTTTAATCCATAAATTAATGTTTACAAGAGAAATATCCATTTTAAGTGACATCCTATCACCTGTATACTACATGCTGGATATATACACATTGAGCATGCTACATGTATGTACATAAACAGTAGTGCTAATACAGAGATAGCATTTGTGCACCAACATTCAATACACCTCGTGATGGGCAATTTGTCCTTGTAATAGCCACAACTGCCCACCTTGAGGTGGGCAAAAAATGTGTCAAGTGTGACAAAAACCACCATCTTCTCCTTATACAATTGTCAGGATGGACGGAGGTAATCTAAGCATTTGAAAATCCATCAAATTCTGTACACATTTGTGAATGAAGTATTCCACACATTCATGAGCAAATATGGGCTAGATCTAATGTAAGATTATTCAACCTTTGACCTCAGACTGAGATCATTATTTACCCATTCAGCTTTCATGGTCATGTACCTACCTACCAAGTTTAAACTTCATCACACTACAAATTTAGGAGTTGAATGACACACTTTTTTCAAAGCATTAGGCCAGTTTGCCTTTAAACTACATTTGACCACTGACCTTGACCCTTAGCAACCAAGAACTACTATATTAAAATCTGTACCATTGTCTACAAATCATGTGTTTAATAAATTTGTTTAGCATACTTATAAGCAATAATGGCCAAAACCAATTCTCAGGTAATTTGACCTTTGACACATGACCTGTTAAGTCACCAACTGTGCATGAACAAGTTTTCATAGTCAGGTATCTATGCACCAAGTTTGCACTTGATTGGACTTGAGGTTAAGGAGGAGTTTGTGATGTTCCTTTGCAAAATCAATAGCAGTTTGACCTTTGACCATAATCAACGCTTTTCCTCAATCCTAAGCAATTAGGAAGAACTTTTTGAAACTTTTCCTCTATATACCAACTGGTTTACTCACTTTCTCTACACACTGATTGGCAAATAATGGCCATGAAACCAATTTTTAGCTAACTTGACCTTTGACATATGTTGTCATCAATTACGCATGCACAAGATTTCACGGTCAGATACCCACCAAGTTAAAACTTGATTGGTCTTACCGTTTAGGAAGATTTTGCATCACAATATTTTGCTCACACACGTGCACACACCCTTACGCACACTCAATGCCTTATGGGGTGCTGGGCAAGGACCCGGTAGGGAATAAAAGGGAATTTTCCAGCAGCGAAGCTGCCCGCGAATGAGGTGAGTAGACATACGTGCTTGAGGGCGGGCTGCGCTCCAAGGTAGGCACGTGCAGCTGCACGTGACTTCCCTTTGCAGTGGCCAAATTTTTGGGCAGCTACGCCAGTTTCGAGCTGTGCATGAGCTAGGAAAGACATGCAAGACTGGAGCTATTGCCGGCTGCCCCAGTACCCGCTAAGGCCACGCTGATGAGTGCACCCAAACACAAGCACATGCACACACCCACACACTGCTTCACATTTCTGATGTAATAGGTGAAGTGAAATATCTCAGTATGTTGTTGAGATAACAAGGATAATACAAATAGCCCCTGTAAATGTTTAAGGAGGTGACTTTGTGCCTGCAAGACTAGGAATGAGAACCCCTGAAATAAAATTTGAACACCTGTGAACCATTTCACACCAACTGCCTTCATTTGTTAGTTCATGTATGCCTGAAAAATGTAGCTGGTATGCTATATTCAACATGGTTGCTTTAATGCAATGCTATTAGACAGATGAGGTAGGCCAATCAGGTCTATTCAGCAAATCGGGCAGCTCCAGATCTCAAGTACAAAGACTAGGTCAGCTATGCACTGAGTCTGAGATTCTGTAGATAAACTACTTCATAGGGTAGTCCTGTACACTTGAGCACTAAACATACAGACATCAGAGGTAGGTAAAAATTTTACACTCGACATAAAGATGTCCCATCAAAGGTTATTACAAATACACACTCAATACACAGAAATACCACTAGAAGTACGTAAACTTACACACTCAATGTACACAGCCATCATGAATATGTAGTTTTCACCTCTCACTATAAACTCATAATAAAATAATGGCTAGTAGCCAGGGAGAGGAGGAAGGATACTGTGCCTCCCCACATCTGGAAAGTCAAACGAACACACAAAACGTTACTACATACTAACAGAGGTGCTGGTATAAGCCCCGTGCCCCTAAGCAAGTACTGACCAAAACTGAATATGATTTCAAAAGGCATTTAAGTATACAAAAGTTCTAAGGCGAGTGAGGCGAGGTCACTTTAAGATGAAGGATGGACCGATTTTAATTGTTTCTGTCACATATCTTCCATGAAGTACCAAAATTTTCACCACCGGCCTGATAGCTTTTTCAACATGACTTCAATAGTACTGGTTTTGCCATTGATGTTCTTTGATGCAGGCATGACTAAGAGAAACTTTGAACTGAATTGATGTGAAGTTCTCTTTTAGGCAACAGCAGAGCACTTTCAAAAGAGAAGGAGCCAATTCCCCAGCTAAAAAATCCAACTGCTCTGATAAAACAACTGTTGGCTTCCTGCACAAGTTTATAAGTGACAGCAGACATTTGATGTCATGTGAGAGCTACCGTAGACAGAGAGTGAGCAATGCTACAAGATGTAAAAGTAAACATACCTTATTTCCCTCACTCATTTGTCTTGCAACTTCTTTAAAATCACTACCCTGTTTAGAAATAACAAAATAATCATAAACATAAGTTACCTATTGCTAGATGCTAGGAATAACAAAATAATCCTAAATATTCATTGCCTATTGTTTGGTGCTAGAAATAAAATAATCATAAATATTCATTGTCCATTGCTTGGTCCTATACTTTTTACTGTTTCATCATGTATGATGATAGACATCCCCTCCATTTTACTAAAGCCACTCAAGTCAGTTGAAATGGCAACGGTAACCATGGAAATGAATGGTAGGATAATTTAAGTGTCAGTAATGATGGTGTCATGCAGAAAAAGGTAAGGGTGTTTCATTTTCCAGTTGTATAATGTAATAAAGCAATTTTTCTACGAGTTTTCCACTGAGTAAGAAGGAATCACTCCTGTTGTTATTCCCTGCCTCTCAAGAACCAAGCCAACTTCACATTTAGTAGGTATGCCTTGTTGGACAAAATCTTGAGATCACTACCTGTTACTTTCAAAAGTTAAACAAATGAATTTTGTGATGCTTTTGCATTTTGACCAATTCATAGCTTAAGTAAATCATATCTCTGGCAACTTATCTTTTTTAAACAATGCTCTGTCTGAAATATTAGATTTTTTTTCAGTATTTCTAGATATCAATGCCATGTCAAGCAAAATGCAGGCCTGTAATTCAGAATAATTAATTTATGCTGAACTAAAGGTCTACATTATGGTGGTTTAACATCTGAGTGTAAGTATTGAATGTGAAGCACCTATTCCATGTAGTGCTATGGTCAAATGTTACCTTTTATGATACAAAAAAATGTATTAGGTATCTACAGTATTACAAGAGATGGAGAAAGAAGTTTCACTACCCAAGAAAACCACTGATGACTTTTACTACAGACTCCTTCTCAATACCAAATTCTAATGTGAATGTCAGCTAGGCTGAAGTATATGGACTACTGTGACTCATCAGTACATGGACACGAAACAAAAGCACTACAATGTGACTTACCAATGGTGGCTCAGATCGTATTCTTGATGAAGAATCATCATATAACCCTTCACTATCTCCTTCTGACTGTAGTTATTCAAATAAAGAAAATTCTACGAATATAATTGCTGGTATTTATTTATTATTATCTATATTCATGTTATTTGGGAAGTATTTATCCTTACAAAAATAAGAATGGAACAAGACTCTTCTCTTTATTATTTTCTACCACAAAACATCATATGGATTTATCTGTAGTTTGGTTGAAATTTACAGCATAATGAGCAAAGTGTGTTTTGTAATGAAATTACAAAAGTAACAACACAAACATAAATATGAAGTGATTCATGGATACTATTTTATGGTTTGCTTTCTACTAGGATACACAGAGAGATAACTCCAGTGCATAAACAACACATCATTGTTATCAGCTCTCTTCTAAATCATCTACAGCAATCATCCATGATGATCAATTAAAATAAAGTTGACTACCATCATGATTATGTATCCAAACAGACATACATCTGGGGCCCATTCCACAAAGAGCACTTTACTTGAGCTCAATCCTTTGTTGAACAAGTCCCTACAAAGGATTACCATACAAGTGCTGCTTTAAATTCTTTACGTTGTGCTATATCCACTAGAAGGAAAATGACATCTTGCCTAATTTTTTTTTTTTATTACTTGTAAAGACCCCCTTTCCATTTAACAACATCAGCAATAAAAGCAAAACCAAATGGTGTCTAAACAGCTTTTCCTTCTCAGTGTTTTCTATTTACTGATTTAAGTATTTCTAACACATAGCCCCACCAACTCATATTTATTCATGAGGTTGGTCAGTTGATACTGCAGTCATAACTGGAGTATGAAAGTTATCTGTAAAGCAAACTTGGCTCTGAACTGCTGCAGTTCACTTTCATTCCCTTCACCTACCACAGTTACAGTTACAAAGCTACCATTGCCTTTGCACAGACTATTCCCAAGATTTGAGCTTCTGAGAAACCAAAGATTTTACAACCATACATCCTCTCACATGTTTGAAATTCACTAGATGTCCCAATTTGAGTTACTAGTTAAGTCAGTCACCTATATTTATTTGAAGTGCAAATTAAACTGTCCACACATCAAACTCATTACTGTGTTTAGGAATATAAGTGGCCCTAGACAAGTTTGCAGAAAACTGGTATGTGTCACCATGGGTTACAAGGCCCACTTAACAGCTGACTGGGTCCAGCAGCACTCCCCTGGTGGGAGTCTGAGAGGTAGTGCCATCTGGACTGCTAGATTTGTAGCTTATCAACACCTGCACACCAGGCCTTGAGTTAAGTGTCGGGCGTGGCAAGGCAACATTTTTCTTTGAAGTTTTTTTATTCTTACAAGGGTTTTACACAAAATCTGGCAATTGCCAGAAGTCTTTCATCTCTGCTTACAACAGAAGTATGCCAGTTGCAGAAAGCAGATACTAATCAATGACGACATTTTAGCACTCCCTTCTAAGGTAGTTTTCTCTTTTAATATGTCAAATTTCCTGGTTTTTAACCTCTAATTCTGACTTCACCTAAACTTGAAATGCAGAGGAATTTAATAAGTACTAAGACTTAAATATTTTATCCATTTGTAGGAGGCTATGAAATAATTTACCACTGGAAGTGAATGCAATCTGAATGAGGAATCATCACCGTCCAAGGTATCTTGGGTTGTTGTCTAGGATGATTAGAGAAGACAAAAAAAATGGAAAATTCAATACAGTGCTTGCAAGATTATGTTTAATAAAAGTGAAAATCCTTCCCACTTTCACCAGAATGCAAAACTATTAACAGATTTGAAACATAAAGGAACATATCAGAGTAATTACAGCCTAACTAAAAGGTACTGTAGAAAACAAAATAAAGTTTATTATCTTATTCAAGTTACTGGTTTATGACCTCAATGTCCAATCTTATAGAAACTGATCCTGCTTCTCAAGAATTGCAGAAGGTATACAGCACTGTATCAGATATTAGGTCTCTCTCCTTTTTTGTGTGTGCCATTACTCACAAGACAAACTGCAAACTGAATGGTATGGAGTATGGTTCTGGCATTTGACCATTAAATAACTTGTTTTCCAAGACAAATTTTAAAAATTTCAATATCATTTCTCCACCCTCCATCCACTTTGAAACATCCTGTGTGCTGTTTGGACATGAGAAAGAACACAACAGATTGACCACACTCTCTTTGGGTCTATCAATTCCCTGATGTTTCCCTGATTTGAGGCATTTCTCTCATATTCTCTGACATTTCCCTGACTGGAAAAGGGGAATTCATTTCCCAGGTACAGTATTCTCTGATTTCCAGGTGGCCAGTAGCCTGGATTACTCATTCCTACATGGATATCAGTCTGGTAATGTTATGTCATATCTTAATTCATGGTTGTTGTTTCTGCAAATATTAACTTTGAATTTCAATAGCATTTATGTTTTAAGTTTATCCAGGGCCATCGCAAGCCGAAACATGCGTAGTCTTGCAAACTTCACAGGTTTTGTTTTTTATCAAAAGTAAGGAACATCTACACCAGGGAGCAATGGGTAGCTATACAATCAGAATGTAATCAAAAGAAAAGTAATGTCTGAAAATAATTTACACGTTTTCAAGTACTGACACATCAGAAGCATGGTACTCAATGTAACATTGAACTAGTATACATCAGGCATGGGAAATATACTTGCATCCTGTTTTGAGATAATGAGTTAACAAGGTTTTCAGTGCTTGACCTCCAGTGACCTCAGTTAACCTTTGGCCTCACCACAATTCTGTTCTACTAGGTATAATTCATAAAAATGCGAAGTATGAAAAGCATACATGCTTCTCATCTTGAGATATCACAATGACAAGGTTTCAGAGTTTCCCCTCCAGTGACCCCATAACACCCCCAACTTCCATCAAATACTGTTTGGTTCTTCCTCTTTAGCATCAAGTTCAACATACCAAGTATGAAAACTACTGAAGTTTACCTTCTTGAGATATCCTTTTTACGAGCTAAGTATCACAAATACATAAATCCACACGTGCTGTCAAAGATGCTTTGGTTTCTTTTATCATCAAACCAAAGAGCCTTCAATAGACTTCTGAATGCCCTTCCATGAAAAATTGATTGACCCTTTTCCAAATAGCAATTACAAAAGATTGTGGGACAGAGTTTTGGTGTGTCGTTTTTGTCAATGGCATTTTACTGTGACAAAATGACGCACACCCAAAACACTGTTCCACAATCCTTTGTAATTGCTATTTGGAAAAGGGTCTATTGTTGGGGCGTGTGACCTGGGGTTTGTGAATCCCATAGGGCAGTTTGGGATTTCTCCAGAAGGTAATGAAGGAGTCAAAAATGAGACAAATCTATTAATATCCTACATTTGTACTCTGTTCAGATGGTCATGTTACTAACCAAGAATGTCTGATTGAAATGATGCCGATGGGGGTATTGGTAGGAAGGTTTAAGAACTACTGGACTAATAAATAAATAGTGTATCAAAAAGATTGCCAGATGAATGTTAATTGATTAAATTTTATTCGTATTTTGTACTAAATTTACCAAGTTACCAATTCCTACACACACAAAAAAAAAACCACTGATTGTGTGCATTTTAAATGAAAGATGACTGAGGAAAAGGAGAAATGTTTCAAGTACCATTACTAATCCACTGCTGTCCTCAGGGAGGCTGGACTGGAGTAGACTGCTCTGCTCTGGAAGTTTGACGAGAGCTGTGGACACCAAAATACAATAGCAAGTCGCCATACTTCAAACTTTTATACTCACTTACAAACCCTTATTTTACAAAATTATCAAAGTTTAACCCTTTACTTACGTGTCAATCACTACAAGCACATACATAATCTATAAATATTAAGCAGCCATATTAATGGGGAGCTGACATATAACTGACAAAGACCCACAGACTGCAGGTCAAACTTCTCTGGAAGAGTTTTATTAAGCCACGTGTAGCTACAAGATACAGGTCTAAATGCTGCTAGTTCTATGTTGACAGTTCTCCAATGCAGATCAATCATATCAACACTGAATTGCTCAAGAATCCCTGTCCAATTATCCTCCCTGTCTAATAATTCTCCTTTCACAACAGCTCCTTGTATAACATTGTTCCTTGTAAAACCAGAAAGCCAAAAGGCGTAGTGATTCCTTGCCATATTGATATATTGTAACAAACATGAATCACCCACATGACAAGCATGAGATCCCTCACAGTTATCCTACTTGAGATATCATGTTAATACCGTCAAACGCTTTTGAAATCTTGTGACCCAAAATGACCTACATGCTAAATATTAACAATCCACAGGCCAAGTATGTGATCCCTCATAGTTATCCTCCTTGAAATATGTTTACTAGCTCTTGACCTTTTGTGACCTTAAGTAACCTTCGACCTGCACGAAAAATTGTATCGATCATCCATATGTCAAATGTGAGATCCCTCACAGTTATCCTTCTTGAGATATCATGTTTACAAGGTTTTGACCTTTTGGCCTCTGGTGACCTGAAATGACCTTTGACCTGCACCAAAAAATATAGAGATGATCTACTCAATATGGGTAATACACAAGCTAAGTATGAGATCCCTAACAGTTACCCTTCTTGAGATATCATGTTAACAATGTTTTGACCTTTTGACCTGTGGTGACCCTACATGACCTTTGACCTCCACCAAAAATAATAGGGATCATCTACTCAATATGTGCAATCCATGCGCTAACTATGAGATCTCTCACAGTTACCCTTCTGGAGATATCATGTTTACAATGTTCTGACCTTTTGACCTCTGGTGACCCCACATGACCTTTGTCCTCCACCAAAAACAATAGGGATCATCTACTCAATATGGACAATCCACATGCTACGTATGAGATCCCTCACACTTATCCTTCTGGAGATATCGTGTTTACAAGGTTTTGATGTTTTGACCTCTGATGACCCCAAATGACCTTTGACCTCCACCAAAAATAATAGGAATTATCTTCTAAATATGGGCAATCCAAATGCTAAGTATCAGATCCTTCACAGTTATCCTCCTTGAGAAATAGTGTTTACAATGTTTTGACCTTTTGACCACTGGTGACCCCAAATGACCTTTGATCTCCACCAAAAACAATAGGGATCATCTACTCAATATGGACAATCCACATGCTAAGTATGAAATCCCTCACAGTAACCCTTCTTGAGATATCATGTTTACAAGGTTTTAATGTTTTGACCTCTGATGACCCCAAATGACCTTTGACCTCCACCAAAAACAATAGGGATCATCTACTCAATATGGACAATCCACATGCTACGTATGAGATCCCTCACAGTTACCCTTCTTGAGATATCATGTTTACAAGGTTTTGACCTTCTGACCTCTGATGACCCCAGATGACCTTTGACCTCCACCAAAAATAATAGAAATCATTTACTTAATATGGGTAATCCACATGCTAAGTATGAGATCCCTCAAAGTTACCCTTCTTGAGATATAGTGTTTACAAGGTTTTGACCTTTTGACCACTGGTGACCCCAAATGACCTTTGACCTCCACCAAAAACAATAGGGATCATCTACTCAATATGGGCAATGAACATGGTAAGTATGAGATCCCTCACATTTATCCTTCTGGAGATACTGTGTTTACAAGCAGTTTCCAGGGTATTTACTATTTGACCTCTGGTGACCCTAAATGACCTTTGACCTCCACCAAAAAGAATAGGGATCATCTACTTAATATGGGCAACCTACCTGCCAAGTATGAGATCCCTCAGAGTTACCCATCTTGAGATATCGTGTTTACAAGGTTTTTACCTTTTGACCTCCTGTGACCCCAAATGACCTTTGACCTCCATCAAAAACAATAGGGATCATCTACTCAATATGACCAACCCACACACCAAGTATGAGCTCAGTCATAGTTACCCTTCTTGAGATATCGTGTTTACAAGCAAAGCGTCACACACACACACACATACATACATACACACACACATACACACACACACACGACATCACCATCGCATAGATTCCTTCTGCCTTTGGCAAGGAATCAACAATGCTCCTTGTATAACAATGGTTCGTGTATAACAATGTTCCTTGAATAACAATTATCCTAGCAATGTTCCTTGTATAACAATGCTTCATGTATAGCACTGTTCTTTGCATAACAATGCCGAGACCCCCTGTGGGCTGGGGGTTGTAGAATATGCCCACGGTATTCCCCGCCTGTCGTAAGAGGCGACTAAAGGGGAGGACTTGAAATGAATTTATCTAGTTGACACTATATAACACATTCGTGTTGGTGTATCATTAAATACTATCTAACTGACTAACTGCATAACAATGGCTCAGGTATAACAATGTTCCTTCTATAACAAAGCTTCATGTATAACAATGTTCCTCGCATAACAATGCTTCATGTACAACAAAGCTCCTTGAATAACAATGTTCCCAGTATAACAATGCTCCTTTTATAACGATGTTCCATGTCTAATAATGTTTCCTGTGTAATAATGCTCCCTGGATAAAGCTAATTAATATCCATTCCTAACATTCTGTGCAATCAAAAATGGATCTCCTTTCTATATTTCCAGTCTACTTGGACCTTATGCTCTCCAACAGACAACGGTTTTCAACTAATCTCTAGCCCCAAAATCGTATTTTACTGGAGAAATCCGTATGGTCGTATTTTGAACATTTTATCATACAAAATATGACAAAATGGTACTGTCTGGGCTATGAAGTGATTTCACTGTATGATGACCCCAAATGACCTTTGAACTACTTTCAAAGTACAACTCTAATGACCCATCATCTGATGCATACTATGACCAAGTTTGATAAGATCCAGATACAACTAATCCCTATCAGTTGATGGCTTTGCCTGATTGCTTGACCTCTCCAGCCCTCGAAAATAGCCTCGGCATTCGGCAATGCCGAGGTAAATGCAGAGACAAATTGACTTGACTTCGGCAAAACTTTTGCCGAGGCAATAGATTGCAGGATTGCGGGGACTTACCGGTTACGAAAGCTGCACACTAGGCCTACATGGCTCGAAATGAAGCTTCGAGTAGCGACTTGAAAAGAAATCGTTTTCTGATAAAATTTCCACCACGATCGAAACTTGAGCAAATATATTCAGTATTATTGCTTTATATACAAAACATAGTTGCAATTTTTCAAGTTTTAACAGAAAATCTTGATTTAAAAAGTTTGTTACGATTGGTATTTACTGTACGTACGAAACTCACCGTCTGCTGTCAAGAAAGTGATCACTGTACACACATGAATATGACACGGCAGAGTGCGACCTTTAGATTTCAGAACCAGCCGTTTTATCTTTTTTTAATGTGTAATAAAGTGGGAAAAATTCCCAAAGCGGCTGTATTGGTTTTATCAATGGAATTCCGGAGCCTAAACAAACAAATTACGTTAACCTACTGTAGTAGAAGTTTGTAAACAAGTAGATAGGCCAAACTTTTGTTAACTTGCCATGCACATGTCTGCATGACTTTTTCTGCCGAGGTAAAGTGTATTTTTGCCGAAGTAAACCCTTTTTACTTCGACAATTTTTTTGCTGTAGCCAATATCTTATCTGGAAGGCTGCGTCTCTATGACCACCGATGACCTTTGACCTACTTCCTACTACCATCATAATCTAGGCTTGGACAGGCTATCTGACTCTACCTCTCAGTTGGGACTAATGGCTGGGAGTCAAGTAGCGACTCCATTTTCCTTGGAATAGCCACTTCTGAGTAACTTTCAATACTATCAAAAATATGCACCAAAATCATAATTTGGAGTTTGCATTTGTTTATTTCAGAGGTTTTAATGAGGTACTGAAATCACTGGCCTTTTTGATCTTTTTCTCATTTCAGTCAAAAGTTCTCCCTTCAGCTGGCCACTTTGACTATCTGACCTCGTCTGTTAGGCACCTCATCAGCCATTGAGAAGCCTGTAGTGTAGCATACTAGTGTACTAGCACACATTGGTAGGCTAGTAGTTGTATGACTGATTATAGGAGTCAAATCTCTATTCAGAGTCATGAATAATAGGGCCACGGGTACCCAACTCCAAAAAGACTATAAGTTGCCTATTATTAACCCCTTAAAATGTCTTTTAATTTACCAACTTCAACAAACAATGGTAAAATAACCTGCAGACAGCCAGACAGCAGCCTTTTAACCACTGTTGAGTGACAGACAGACAGACAGACAGACAGACAGATGCATTGCTATGACAACAGCATGAACTTGTTGAGCGAACAATATGCAACAATATGATAAACATTTAAAACTACTTCAGCGGTCATTAACTGGCATCATCATTGTTGCTATTGTTATTACCTTAGTAATGTTCACAATAAGAGAGAATGGTACACATACCTAGAGGAGAAGTCTCATACTCCAAATATGCTAAAATGTGTTCCAATTCCCCTCCATCAGTCACTGGTATCTTTGTCATCACCTTCAAGTTAAACTTAGCATGTTGAGGTTGTGGGGGAAGTTCTTTGGATCCACTGACAAGACTGTTGATATCAGTCAAAAAGTTCTGAAACTCCCCACAACTGCAACTTTGAATGTACCTCTCAATGCCCGATGACAAGTCCGACCACATCAGGCAGGGCTTACCATCAACCATCTCAACACGAAATGATTCCTCTGAAAATGATAAGGTTAGAAGAATGAGATGCAAGGAACGACATTATGTTTGCAGAGGAAAACTGAAGAAAAGTCTAAGCAGTGAAAAATATATTCAGTTTTTTAACTGATAATAGCTGCTTACTTCAAGTCACTTTCTTGAAGAAACTACTTATGATAACCCTTAATGTGATGAATCTTTGTGTAACTCAAGACCTAGTCAACTTTTTGGAGTATTTTATTTCAGAAATTCTGATACAGTGGTTTGCAGACTCCAGATCAGGTCTGTATAGCATGAGAAAGACAAAAATCTGGTATGACATCATTAGCTGCGGAATCCCACTAGAAATGTTGAATCATAATTCCCCTTATTCAGGTGTCACATGACCAGATAAGCATGTAGTTATTGGAATTGGAGAACTTTTGACTAGGAGCTCAATAGGACAGAGTTTTTCTGTTTACTGAGAAGCAACAAATGGCATCTTCCATTGCTGATCAACTTATTCAGTTGCTGATCAACAGGCACAGTTGAGTGACTGGCAGATCATTATAATGAAATATCTTGCCTTAAAGTCATACCTTGAGTACAAATTTAATGGGACTCTAATGCTATACAGACAATTTTCTGAGTATAACATTCAGAGTACACTGACAAACTGTGCCAATGATTCATATAAACATGTGCAGGAGTTCTGATAACGAGACCAGGTTACTTACAAAAATATTCACAAAATTCTTCCAGCCATTCACCTACCTTTTGTTGTGACATCTGTGATGCATTTTTCAATTACTTTCTCTGAATCCTTCTTACAAACTTCCAACCAAACGACATATTTCATGTTTGGTATAAGTCCAGAGAACATCACAGATTCCTCAATGTTCATTCTGGGGCTAATACCTCCGTCGTATTTCAAAACTAGGTGGCTCTCATACTGGGCTTGACATCCAGCAGTTCTTACTTCAACTGTGTCCACTGTTGTCCCCCAATCAGAGAAGGATGGACCTGGTTAGAGAAAATATACAATTGCGAGGAAAACCAGAGACTTATCTGTGGCAAGTTATGATGTCAATATTGCATAAAAGTTGAGCCTCATGGGAAGACAAAAATAATGTTTGTTTGTTTTTTCATGATAGTGGCATTTTCACACCTACACATCAAGCTCTGCCTGTTTAAGATGCATGATACAATAAAATTTGTAGGTCACATTGTCACTTGGAGTATTAAAGAGTACATTGCCCAATGAAACCAATTTTCACATCAGTGTAAATGTATTAGAATGCTTTCTGCACGATAATCAAAAGGTTAGGTTAGATGAGGTTTAACGTCCCAGTTTCCAACCAATTGGTTCAAGTCGAGACGACCACGGCCTTTTTTCCAGTTGTGGCTCACTGGCTTGTTTTCCCTACTCCATTGTTTATGCTGAGCACCAAGCACAAAGGCAGTAGGTTCCATTTTTAAAGTCTTTGGTATGACCCGGCCAGGATTCAAAAGTAACATAATTAAGTCCGTACTGGAATAATTCCCATATCAAGTCACATTAACACTGCAAGTTTGTAAGCTAACTTACACTCAGCACACACTGAAGATTATCTCAACATTCCTCCATGTTACTGGTAAGGAAAATATTTTAAGCTACCATTTACAAGTAAGGGACAAACAGCCAAAGCTGGGTTTGTTAGTCTAAACTGTAATGACTTACCTTTTGTTGATACAAGAAAAGGACTTCTATCACTGTTGTGAATTACTTCATAGTTTGTAAGTGGTGGGAGATCCTCAAAGACTGTTTTCTTTTTAACAACCTTCCCTGTGTACTCTGTTCCTCCTTCAGTGGTATCCTTCAACTTCAGATAGGGCACTTTCTGGTTGAAAGTAATGCTGGTCCAGTCACTTGTCCAGTCTAGTTATAACAACAAATCAAATAACAAAATAGTGAAACTGATTATGTCCAACATATAAATATCTGTTGACACCAAAATTCACAAAAAACCAAAAGTCAACACAAGAAACTGGTAATGTTGATGTTAATATGCTGCCCATCTGGTACTTTGTACAAACAGCTCTTTGAAATCTAACAAATCTGTGGTCAGAAAGGCTACTGTGTTGACATTATGGCTGCCATATTCATTCGACTTTCTCATTTATCATGTAAATGAGCACTACACTTTTATGAAACTCCTTTACACTACAATGCAAAAATGGGTCAGGGTTTTTAGGACACACAATTTGCCAAGTTAACATTTGTTGTTTGGAACACACTGCACAGTACTCAAAAAACTGCTTACTTGACTCAAAATTTAATAACTTACCAATTTCCCTGTATTCCTGATGAACAAATTAATAGTCATCTTGAAATCAATCACAATATTCAGGCTTATGATCATTTGTGTCATGTGTCTAAGATGAGAATCTTGACACTACTAAGAAATAACATTCATTTCCATATTAGCTGTTCTATCTTCCACTCCTAAATGATAAGACAGTATGAAATGTCCACTAAAAACACTGGGGCACAAAATGCCATTATCAAGTGTAACTGCATGACCATGTCTGATATATATTAACTGTAGTAGTTTCAGATTATCATACCTAAGAGCTCAACAGCTGGTTGTCAATATTCCTTGTATTTGTTACTTTTTGTTTGTGCATATATCTTCATTTTATTGTTGTTTCTTTTATATTAAAGCATGATAACTACTAGGCAATGGATTCATAAAGCTCTGTTGTTTTCTCTCCTGTTCTATTCTAAAACTTGACAACTTTGCGGCTGACACTACCTTATATGAATGGTACAGATGAGAGATATAAAAATGTGGCACTTCTTTGTAACCATGACAACAATACACCTGATATTATTAGAAGAAACCACTATAATAAAAAAGCACAATTTTTAATGTTGTATGTAAAATGACCTGCCCAACTGGAAACCTAGTTAATTAAAGGTAATTATCTGTGTTGCCCATATGTTATACCTACATGATAGTACCAAAACCAAAAAGCCCTGTAACATGTAAACCAGGGTCCTCAGCATTTCATAAAAAAACAAATTATGTGATTTTTCCCTGATGAATTTACAAACCTCAAAGGTAATCAGTTTGAACTATTTCTAGATTGGCAATCATTAAACCTTAAATAGGCTGTTCGGATATGAGACAAAATACAAAAGACTGATCACTTTCTCTTCTGGGTCAACCAAATTCCCTGAATTTTCCCTAGTTTCAGGCATTTTCCCAATTCTGTGACTTTCCTGACTGGAAAAATTAAACTTCCTTTTCCAGATTTTACCTGAATTCACAAATGAATAGGACAACTGGACAAATGTTAAGTTAGAGTTTCAGTTACTTGATAAACTGAAGGTTGAAATTGGCCCATACCATGCTACCTACACTCTGGTGCCTTCTGGGAAATCTGAAGGTGCTCCATGTGGAATGTCCTATACTACATTGTATACTACTGTAAGGTGTACATGTAATAGAGCTTGAAGATTTCACCAGTGTAATGTGTAGCAAATTAAACTGCACAAAAATACTATCACCCAAATTTGAGAATCACTAGAAAGTTTAATACTAAGAAGTAGCACTTTCAAGCAAGGGCTGAAAAAAGTGCATAAAAATGGGTTTAGTGCTGCTAAGATTCCTCTTTTCACCAAACACTCCACCTCTGGCTCTCTTCATCCCTACCCTTTTCTCCCCCTCCCATTGCCCCCACCCCACACACAAACAAAATTGACCTTAAGATACCTGATCCAAAGACATTTGTTTGTAGGACAATGACAATTAAAATGAATGATATACTATGCACTACGGTATAATAACATAAAAAAAATGTTGGAAAAGAATACCTCACCTCTGTGATCTAATGCAAAGTCTTGATTAGTTGGACTCTTCTTCCAATACATGATGTGCAGCAGGAACAAAATGACAACCAAAATTATCAAAAGGACAAAAGAACACGTCAAAAACAAAGTGACTGTCCAAGGCCCTGCAGGTGCTGGTAAAATGATGGGAGAAATAAGTTACAATGGCAGTCAAGCACTTTAAATTAAGTAGTACTTCTTTCTTGTTAACATGATATCTACAGAAATATGTACTTTCTTAATCATCAAATATTAAAACCTTCAATAAACATCCCCCTTCTTTCATGCACATATAAATATTATTTAATTCAAACTGCATTTCAATAATACTTAAATACCTGACTGTGCTGTTTCCTCTTCTAGACCGGGTCCAATTGCTGGTCCTAATTTAGCTACTGTGGTCTCTGTGTCAACAGTAGTAGCAGATGGGTCATTGATGGGCCTGCCATGTCTATTTGTAACCAGCAGTGCTGAACCTGGTGCAATACCTACAAAGAAACAACCAGTATCTTTGGATGTTATTGTCCTTATTACTTGTGATTTATAGCTATATGTTTCCTCCTCATTTGTGGTCAAACAGCTATCATTCATCAACAGAATAATGATGTAAGTCTCTCTTTAAATAATAAAAACTGTCTGTAAAATCTTGTGCAATGGCAGGACATAATACACAGAAATGCCAGAAGACTATAGAAAAACTGCTGTCAATTTCTAAGACTCATTCGCATCACTTTTTTGATATACTTTCCTTACTTCTCCATTTTTTCTTCTGCAATTGTGCAGATATTTTTAACAACAAAAGCCAAACTAAAGACTGTTGGGTACTCAAATTATGAGAGCAAAATGAGAACTGAGATACTATGCAACCTTTATTAAACCTATGACATGGCAAGTTTTCCATGTTTTTCAAGATCAAAATTTATTCTCTTTAACACTTTTTATTTGCATATTTTTCTGTGGTCTAAAACAGTCAAGTGCCATATTTTTTTTCCATAAATGGCCTTTTACTTTTCTGCATCTTTAACATCTTCAGATGAAAACAGTTATATTTCATTTGAAGAGTTTAAAGTGGCACATTGAGTTGGTTCATGAAATTCACCAAATTTTGCCAAACCTGTTAAGTTTTCTTCACATACTAATGACAAATGATCAAACTTAAACAATCCCCACATCTTGCATACAAATATATGTTTCATAAGTGAGTAATAAACAATTCAATTAAGTTCTCAAAAATTTGTGACCAGACACTTTTTCAAATTAAGCACACAACCGTTACAAGCCAGGATACCAAAAAATTCAAAATTTCAACTTTACGCGTAACTATTAGATGTGAAACTTGACTCATCATGCTTATAATAATCATTGTCATGTGGTAGTACCCTTCAATACCCTCCTTAAGTATCGATATCAACTCAATATGCCCCTTTAATCAATAACTTTTTGCTTGGCATCCTTTTATTTTTATAAGAAAACGTACATCTGTATCCATCTTATATATCCCACCATAGCAGTTTCATATCGCTGTTAGAAAGTAATGTTAATGACACGAATCTTATCTATCTCATATCTAATGATACATATATCAAAAACAAATACGTAACTCCTTTCTCTTAATCTGAGTTTGCATTACTGTCAAAGTTTTGTATAGCAATTTCTTGTGTCATTTTGGAATTCTGCATATGGTTTTGTGTACAAAAACTGCTATTCATTTCAGAAATTGTGTAGCAATCACACTCATTTGAGGAGCATTTTGCTATGCTATACCAGCTAATGCAGACAATTTTCCTAATCTGTACCAATATTTTTCAACTGCTTTTGCCTATGAATGCAAACTTTGTCTGTAACGGTTAATGCCTGTACTGCCAGCCCCACCCCCCCTTTTTTCCTTTCTTGAGGGGGCAGGGGAGGTAAGTTTTTATATAGTTTATCAAGCAGAAAATAGTTAATCTGAGGAAAAAAAAACAGAATATCAGCTTACTACATGGAGTTCAAAATATTTTGCAAAGTTCTATCTTCTCCTATCAGAAAGATGGCCTCTTGATCACATTTCATCCCTTGAAAATGTTATTACTTTGTTTAGGGAAATATGTAACCAGAATTCAAAACGCATTGTGGTTTCAGTCACTGGTTGAATACAATTTTACTGTGTTGGAAAAAAATAAAGTTTTGTGTTCACGTGTAAAGTTGGGAATTCTTTGGAAATTCGCTTTTGACCTTTGGTGAACTCATATGAAATTTGACCAACAAAGCCAATAGGTTTTCTACTAGATTAAATGCATCACCATGGGAAGTATGAAAAGTATGGATGTTTCCTAACTTGAGATAATGTGATAACTTGAGATAATGTGATAACAAGGTTTACAGGGATGGACCTCTGGTGACCTTAGATGACCTTTGACTTTCACCAAAAATGATAGGGCTCTGCCTCTCACCATGGGGCATCTTCATTCTAAGAATGAAATCTATCCAAGCTTCTGTCCTTGAGACAACGTGTTAACAAGCAAAGAGTCACAAACGCACATACGCACACACACATGCATGCAAGTTGTTTGTACATACAAACCGAGGACCTCACTGTTATCTCCTTTGTGTATGCTTCCTTTACCCTAATTTTAACAATAGACTGTCTATTGTTGAAACTTCTGAGGACGTAAGAAATCTATTGAATTTCCTTTTGGGGACCTAAAATCCATTGTTTTGATCCTCAGTCTGAATGCCAAATGAACTCACACATACACACACGCCCGCCATCATGAATGTATAGGTTTCTCTTATCATCGAAACCAATAATCTTCCTCATGTTTTCTAGAATAGACACAAAAACCACAAAACTGTGATGATTATTCTGTTTCATTTCCCCATGAATATGGTCACCATAATAAGTTTTACCATAGAGTGAATGTGCCCCATATATAGAATGGTTGGCTTACCTTCACAAGTTTTATTGGTGATCCGTGGCTGTGCAATGCTGTAGGAAGAAACCAAGGAAAATTAATACAAACCTACCAATGGATATTACTACAAACAAAAAACACACATTACAAGCTTTTTTTCATTTTTTTAATGCTAGGGTGCAGAATTGATGATTTCAAAGAACTGTAGCAGTCTAACGACCAGAACAGAAAAACGAAAACAAAGACTAAAAGAGTCAGTCTCTCCACAATACTCGAAAAAACTTGTGCACATCTTTTAAAACACAAAAGTATGACTTTTTGTGCATGTTTATTGATCATATTGAAAATTCCCCAAGATTCCTGACTCCAAGCAAAATGGAGACACTTTTCAACTCCTCGCTATGTGTAACCACCCTTAAGTAGGGTCCGGTAACCCACTCAAGCCTAATTCCCAACAACAACAACCAATCATTGGTTATAGAGGATGGGTAGTTACATTGCCAGTTGTTAGGACAATTTTGATATTGAGTTTGAATTGCAGTACATATTTCCATATTACATCATAGTACTGTTTAAGTGCATACAGCAATGAACTAAACAAGCGCATGCCAACACAACACAGTACACTTTGTGTATGGAACGTATAGCCTTCACAGTCCAATGTGACTACAAACCTACCTATGATGTCAGCTGTGTGTCTTCCAATCTGAAACTTGACACAATCACATTGAAGGGACATTTATTACATTGTATTAGTAACAGAGTCAAAACATTACAGAGAGACAAACTGTGACAAAGTTTTTACAAGAGTTAGGGCACGGAAGAAAGTTAATATTTTTTTCATCGGTGTTACAGTACATCACATGTCTCTCTGTTTATTGTTCATTTTAATTGTCAAACATTCCTTGTGTCCCACTATGTCTATTCTCCTGCCTGGCATTTAAAACACCCTAATGTGCATGAACTGTGTCTGGTAGCATAGCAATCAGATATGTATATGATGTCATGAGAAATTTACTTCAACACAAAACTAACCTTTGCTTATAGGTGGGGACATTAACGAATATGGAACAACAGGAACATAAATTCAGTAATATTTCCCTGTTGTGTAGGTTTTGATGACTGCAAATACCATGATGGCTCAATATGTTGGCATATTTCAAAACTATGGGTTTTATGGAATATTTTGAGAATTGCATCCATGAACTATGAGTAAAAGAAGGACATGGATTTTCTTTCATATTTAACTTTTTAACAGCAATGAGATTCATACCTCATACTGACTACAGAGCCTGGACAAAACTGTTTTTGAGTAGACAAGTTGTCATATGAATTGTATAAGGATGATACAAATAAGACAATTTACATGTACCTTTAAGAAACCAATCCCGACATAAATCTATCACAATTAGTCAGGTAGACAACCTACTAAACCATTCATCAGAGTACTTTACCCTTCTTCATTTAACTTAATGACTATCTCTCTTAAATAGTCCATGACCACTGATTAGTCAACATCAATTACCTACATGGTCAAAAACCATTAATAAATCATCCACCATTTTTTAGGAACTATACTTTTTTCTTCTGAAGTAGCTCTAATGCTATCCTAATACACATTACACATGAGAACATATCAGGCCTTCTGTATCCATGGAAGTGTAACCTGCTCTATCCTGGCAACAGTTTCACATAAAACTGTAAAATATTGTTTCAAAAGTTTGGAAATGTTTTTTTCTGGTCCAGATGGGTGCTGCTTTTAGGAGTTATCACCGTGTGTGAGACCGGGAGAAACACTTAATCACGGACTGTTCTTATTACATTTGAGTTGTGTACCAAATGTAGATAACATTTACTGGGCACTTTCCAAATTGTGTTGGATACCTGTTTGGCAACATCGATAAGACAGATGGGATTAATGGGGAATTGGATAAATAGGGTTATACGGTAGTGAAAAACTAAAAAGATCTCATCATCAACCACTGATCTGATTAGCTATTCAACAACCCTTATGATAATGCAGACACTCAACTGTTATTGCTACATCCATTAATTCAGATACTAACCTGTTATTGCCACATCCATTAATTCAGATACTAACCTGTTATTGTGCCCATCCATTAAGTTAATTCAGATATTAACCTGTTACTGCTCCATCTATTAAGTTAATTCAGATACCAACCTGTTATTGCCACATCCATTAATTCAGATACTAACCTATTATTACCCTATCCATTAATTCTCACACTAACCTGTTACTGCCCCATCCATTAATTCAGATACCAACCTATTATTGCCCTATCCATTAATTCAGATACTAACCTGTTATTGTCCCATCCATAAAGTTAATTCAGATACTAACCTATTATTGCCCCATCCATTAATTCAGATACTAACCTGTTAGAATTCCATTCAAAGCTTCTACAAGAACCATCATCATTCCATGTACAGTAGGGATCTTGTTCACATACACTGCACAAAGAAAATAACAATACAAAAATGTCATTTACAGGTGTTTATTCAAACTCTTACCCACAACATTTTTTCATTACAATATAAAATGATTCATATGCATTGCACAAAAGAGCCTCCCTTACGATATCTTGTAGTGACATATATAACTTTTAAAGATGCTCACATAATCAGTTCATTGAGTCTTTCATGGTAACTTGTCCCTAAAAGGAATATACGATTAACAGAAATCTGTGACTGGCCCCAATACTTTGAAAAGTATAGAAAGCTAATTGTAATACCTCCAAATGTATGTAAGCCACTCTTGATTGGTCAGTGACATGTGCATATCAATGAGATCAGTGACATGTAGATATCTATTGCACAGCACAATTTCTGTACAATGGAATTTTAGTAAGTACACAGTTTAATTCATACTTTGGCATACCACTCCTTCATGTGAGAATGGATTTGTACTCAAACTCACACTTGTACTCACAGATTTTAAAAGTGAATGGCTGAACTAATGCTAAATGTTGAGCTTGTTCTCAAGAAAATGATGTGTACTCGTACTGATTACTTTGTACTCACACTACAAATGTGCTGAAGAGAGAGGGAAACCTTCAGATTCTAAAATTGCATAAGGGTAGAATGACTATGAAGGAAGGTTTCACAAAGTAGTCATAAAGGACTGCTCTAGAGTAATGGAGCTGCTTAGAGTTGAAGGTGGCAGGACAGGCAGTTGTCAACATTAAATGGGGGAGGGGGCTAGGTAACTGAACCATTTAGAAAAGGTAACTAGTCCATTTAAAGTAAGCACTAACAAATACAGCTACTGATAGCTGTGGATTCTCCATTTAAGTCCTAATGTGTTTTATCTTCTATTACTTCAAAGGATCAGTTTTATACATGGCTTTCCTTTGTTAAACTAGAGCATCAAGAGGTGCAGAAGCTCATACCAGATAAATTTTCAGGACAAGTCTACATCTTCACAAATGAACAAAATGATCCAAAAAGTATAACTTTTATCCCACTAAATGAGTCAAAACTTAAAATGACATACCCCTTGAACTGTAGCTGCACCAACTGAGTTTTCAACCTCAACAATCTCTACATTGAAACTTAACACAAACATTTCATGCTCTCACCAAACACAGGCTCCCTGCACATTTGCACAAGGTTTTAGTAGAGGCAGCTTTCAAATACCAATCATATATTGCTTCCACTTAATCTAAACAAAAACTCCCAGAATTAACCTTTCTTTCACAGCTAAGGTTTAAGGGATGCAGAGGACAGATTTTGTGAATCTGGTAAAAATGGGTGAGCCACAACAAAACCAACAAAATGGTCCCAAGGTCATCTTTGATCTAAAATTGGGGATATAATTTTTAACCTTCACATGCCAATCATACTTCTGAGCAACTCTGAGGAGAGACCATTTGTAAACTTAACAAAACAAGGGAATAAGATGAACTTTAACTTAAATTTTTTTCACACCCCTCTGAAGGCCCTTTGCCCAAGATGAATGTGACCACCTTTCAGAAAAATTCATGGAACAACCTTTTACACAATTTTTATGCAACTGTGGACAGACATACATACAGACATACAGACAGATAGATGCTCCACTATGATATAGAGTTAGAGTTTGAGTTAGATGAGGTTTTACGGCTCAGTTTCTAACCAACTGGTTTAAGTCGGGCCGGCCACAGTCTTTTTTCCAGTTGTGGCTCACTGGCTTGTTTTCCCTACTCCATAGCTTATGCTGAGCACCAAGCACAATGGCAGTAGGTTCTTTGGTATGATCCAGCCTACACCAACCTATTTCTGATTCACATCAACAAAACTACCCAGAAATGATAGCCAACAGATGTAATAAGAAGATAACATGGTCTAATCCTTATCACAGTCCAAGTAAACAAGAAACAGAAACCTTAACCTGACCCCCTTCCTTCTCCTTCTCACCCTGCCCCCTCCTCTATTAGAATACATGTACAAATACCAGTAACAGACCCTACAGAGGTTCTTCACATGACGTCACTGCATTTCAATTTGGCATACTGGCCGTCACTGAACAAGCGCAGAAGGTGTGCTATCAATACACGCGCACGGTACGGCTTTAGTTACAATTGTTGTACAATGGACGCCTAGCCGTCAAAATAGAGAGACGCGCAGCGCAGTGACGTCGGTGAAGAACCTCTATATTAACTTTGCACTCAATCTAAAGCCTTGGCATATCTGCGTGAATTTGTTCTCGAAAGAATGAATTTACACCTGTTCTTATCACATCCAAACATTTGTACTACTGCATATTTATGCTTTAAGTGTTTTACTTGTACCAATGAAAAGGATGTGAACTGGTACTCATACTCACAACTAAAGACACTATTTTGTACTCACATTATACTCACAACCACAGACACTGCACTTCCACTCATGACATCATACTCATACTCACAATCAGAGACACTGCACTTCTACTCATCACATTGTACTCATACACACAATCAGAGACACTACACTTGTACTCATGGCATTGATTGTACTCATACTTCATACTAAAGGACACTACACTTGTACTCACATTATACTCACAATCAAGAATACTGCACTTGCACTCAAGACATCATACTCATACTCACAACCAATGCACTGCACTTGCACTAATGATATCATACTCATACTTACAGAGACACACTTGTACTCACAGCACTGTACTCATACTCACAACCAGTGACACTACCTAGTTCTCATGGCATTGTACTCATACTCACAACCAGAGACACTATCTTGTTCTCACAGCATTGCATTCAAACTACAAATAAGCTCTTAACAAACACTTCTTATTACTCATTTTTCAAATAGGTTGACTCGGTCATGATTTGCACAAGGGTAAAAAGCTAATGCCAGGTGTCATCCTAATATCATGAATATGCATGAATACATACCACTGGATTTCCATATCCCCGCATCTCTGGAGTGGCTCTTTTAACGGTTCTGCAGCATCAGTTGTCCAAATCTTCAACTCTGATGGGCTCCCAACTATCTCAAGGTTGGTTATACCAACAGATGAATCTTGAGTGAAATAAATTTCTTCTAAGAAATTTAGAGCTGTATCCTGGTCAATGAGGGCATACTTCAAAATTCTTCCATCATCTGTGGTTTTAAACATGTTGGAAAATAAGTTTTAAAACAGACACAGGTTGCTAAAACTTTTTAGAATGAAAACTTTTTTCTCAGGTGTTTAGTCTTTAGAAATTTGCGACATAGAAGAAATCCATCTTTTGTTAGTCTGCACATGATCAATACCTTCAAGCAACTCTCAGTAGTAGATAAGAACACCACAAGAATCAACATCTGAACTTTTTTCCCTTAACAAATCCAGAGAATAACAAGTTGTTCTTCTGGATGAAGGGGAAGGGGAGAGGGAATAAAAGAATGCAATTATACCAGGGTTGTTATTAAAGCAGCTTTTGGATTTACTATCCGACATAAGATGTAACAGGACCATCAGTCTTATATTCACCATGGGGTCATGCCCATGAAATCAATGTTTTGATATGCATATATATTTATACTGAACATTTCTCATCTTAATCATCACTTTCAAATTTCCACATCTCTTCCTAACCTTGCTTTCTGTCATGTAAAAATTGTCCTTTTTTTGCCCTGACATGAGATATAGCATAAATAGTATGGGTCAAAAGCAATGCTCTACAAAGCAGGGTATGTAGGGTGGGGGAGAAACCCTCCTCCATGCCACAAGTAAGCTCTCTCACTGAGGACCACCCCCCTTCCCCATTGGAATAAAAACTTTACCAAGCTGTGGACATTTACAATTTTTGTTGTCTCCTCAGAAGACATTGATTGTGTACGAAATAGGCCACAAACATCACAATTTAACCCCTTTTGGAAAAATAAAGACTAGCAAATGTAAAATTTGACAAAGAACAAAGGAAAGTGGTGGAAAAAGGAAGCTGCCAGGTTGTCATGGAAACAAGAGGAATAATTCAGAAAATACTTCCATGCAAGATTTTTCACATTGCCAGTACACATCAATTGTCTCAAAGTGTGTGAGAAAAAACTTCATAATGAAGTCATTTTCTAGGTCAATTTTGGACAGCATTCATGCTTGAAAATTGTTGATCCTTCTTTAAAAGATATGTCTGTTTGCCACTCCTCTGATTTAGCCTGTCTCCATAACATCTTCACTTTTATGTACAGTAATTTATACTGTTATAAATGGACAAATCTTTCTGTAGCCTCCTACCCCCAACATCACCCATTATATTTGTATATGATAGTTTCATGAGTAAGTATTCTGGTCAATTTCAAGGTCATCAAAATGATGAAATACTCCATATGTTCAAGAATCCTTCTCATTTTGAGGTTGCCTTTACACTAGATCTGGATTTAATCTCAAGCTTTAGGTCAGATCCTGTGATACAGATCAAAGCTGCAGTGTAAACATAGATCAGATCCAGATCGGATCCTCTAAGTTAAGTTTGGCAGTCATTTAGGCCAAATTTGGGCAGATTATTTGGGCAGATTATTTGGACAGGCTTGCCCTATTTATGGCGCTTCAAAATTCTTAAAAGGGAAATCCCCTGCAGACCCTTATGGGTATATGGATGTGTTGCCCAAAGTGATCCTTCACTGTAAAAAATTTCTGTAGATTTACAAAACAAAAAACAAAGAAATACATAAAGAAAACGGAAAAAGTGCTGTCAATTTGTTGCAACAAAGTGACAGCACTTTTCCGTTTCCTCTTTGTATTTCTTTATTTTTTGTTCCGTAATCCAACGGACGTCTGTAGACATTTTTTTCAGTGTTTGTAATACAGTTGCTCACACAGATGTGTTAACACTTTTGTTCCCGTACGGGAATTCCCCAGAATTGCGCAATCAGTCTGTGTAACGTTCAGCAGCCTAACGCCGTGACAATACAAGTCCCACAGCTTATATCCCAAAATGCAAATTCAGAAGTCTGTAGTACATATTAAAAATTTATTTACAGTTACATAGTCATATTTTGATACAAACTGATTTTATGACTTATTGTTCACATAAAAAATGTCAAACAAAACCATCGTTAAAATCGGGAATAATAAGTCAGCCTGTACTTCAATCCTAGCTCAAATTCTGAGTCGCGCGGTACGGTAATCCAGTCCTTTACAAACTATAACGAAACAGCCCTTACTTGCAACGATTGTCTAGGCTGTACATAACTCTTTCTGGGTCTTGACAATTTTCTCGGCCGATGGTTACCACGGCCTTGCGCAAAAGTAACCGCAATGATGTGTTTCAATCTCCCTTAATTTCTTTCAAATAACTCTTCTGAAAAATATCCATAATACACACAGAATGCTGTTCTGTGTCTATGACATTAAAAAGTTACGATACCTAAACCCAGGCTACTCATCTTGTTGCAACGGAGCTCACTCCGGTCACGTGTCCATGTATGATTTGATACGGCATAACATAGCACACACTGTACAGTATAGTGCATGAAAAATGATTGTACAGTAGAACGGCGATTTTACGTACGCCAGCCAAAGACCAAAGACACCAAACTGCAGTACACGGAAACGGACATTGCACAAATGCACTACATATCCTAACGTATGTTGTGTATGTACAGTATTCTAAAGCTTATGCTGCACACCTGTTTCGTTTCGATTCGAAAATATGTCCGTACGGCAACTCCTACCATCACATAACGCGAATCAACGAGTGGATTTCTGCCTTTATAATCTTTCTCTTTTGATCTCCAACCGTGTTTTTAATGATACATTTTAAACACTCCTTTTTTTACTTGCAAAACATAAATAGGCCTACATGAACAAGGATTATTAATGAAGGCCTGTAAGGATATTAACACACTTTATGTTACGCAATTCGGAAGATTTTGGCACATCATCGTAATGGCGTAATACCAGTGTAAAAATCGTAATCATTACGGCAAAATCGTAATTGTTGGCATCTCTGTGTAGGAGATCAAGCTTACAGGTGTAAACACTTCAGGATCAATGGCACATCTGTCTTTTCCTTTTGTCCAAGCACTGGAAAAGTTTGTTTACAGCATTGCTTACAGCAAGCATGTCATGGGAATGCTTAGGAGCAATCAGAGACCAAGACAAGTGTAAATAGGTCGGGGTAAATGTGCATGTTATGGTTTGCAGGTAATATAATCTCTTAATAACATCTGAAGATCACATCCAGGTCTAGTGCAAATATTATGTAAGTTATGATGGTCACTAACTTTGTTAGCTGTGCTCATTCATTATATAACAAAAATAGTTACCACCATCATTACACTTAAGCTACTCACCAGTACCGACAAAGACCATTATATGTATCTTTTTGTCTCTCCCCTTCTTCTGAATAGATTCTAGGGCAGTGAATATCCCATCTCCTTCAGCAAGGACTTGGCTAGCTGTAACAATGTCATACATCAAAGGGTGGGTCCTTATAAAGTTTTTCTGCTGGTCTGTCCACTCACTTCCGGATGAACACTGGATGAAAGAAATAACAATTTATGCATGAACAGGATACCCAAGTCGTGTGCCTTGAAAGACTACAATGATGGTTTGATAGCCTACAAGTATGCATTACTAGCACATTCCTGAGTTTTCTCATAGTTCATGAATGTCTCTTTGCAATAATGTAAGAACATTTTGTCACAGAATTGTTATCATAATGCCAAATTTCTGAAGTGCATGGTTCACCTTTAATATACAATTTTTAATATTCTGGAATATCATGTAGGAAAATTGCATATGAAATTAAAAGAGATTCGACAGATTCAGTTGATGATATCTTTGACTGATGGTGTGCATAAAACAACCCCTTAATGTAGCACTTTGACCAAATGCACTAAAATGCCTGCAGATTTAACTTATCACTTGGAAAATCATTTCTTTGGGTCCATCTTCAAAAGAAGGGTCATACTAATTTTAAGTGACTGGTATTCCTTCAGTCACATGGCATTCCATATTACTTTTTCAAATCCAGGAAACTCACATATTGTACAAACTTTGACTGAATAATTTCAGGCAAACATATACAATGGGAACTAAGTGAGTGAGATTGTAAAAGAAGACTGTATTAAAGGGCTAATGGATAACAACTTCATGTCAGGTGGTATCTTAGCCACCATACTTAACTCAAATTTGGAATCTACAGAAATAAACTTTGAAGTCAAGTTTCCTAGGATATATCTAGTGAGTGAACAATTTCAGTTGACACATTTTGACACTTTTTCTGCAACTACAATTTCAGACTCCATTTTTGTTCTCTTAAAACTAATTTCAATTTTTTTTCAGAATTGTCATTTACATGCAGGGACAACACAATTTTTGTAATTGTGTCTTGTTCACATCGAAAACAGCTATACATCCCCTAATTTCCTACAGACCCACATCACCAGCTATGCCACCTTTTGACTAACAATGCCAAAAAGCCTACATGTAAGGAGAACAAGGCAGGCACTTGCATACACATACACACCAAAAGACAGATGAATGAAAAGTCAGACAGTAGTCAGTGCAACTGGTGCATACAACATCCCATAAATGCATGCTACTACATGTGAACAGGTGTTTCACCCAAAACACAAGCACTCCACATCTGCATTCAGTATGACCACGTAAACAAAACATGTGAAATGGGTTTATGATTGAAGCTGATTACCAGGCATCTTTCAAACTCTCCCCTTGGTCCAATGATGTGCTTCGCGATAAAACTACACACTACACCAAAGGTGACTTACCGCTCCAATATCATCTTCTCCATTAGGAATTCTATCTGAAGGAAATGCTCTCCATCCATCTGAATAAGTTGGGTCCAAATAAGTGTTACTGTTGAAGACACTTTCGATTTCTGTATCCGTAAACAGGCACAAGGCACTCTGATTCTTGTCGTCACTGAAGTAAGAGAAAAAAGAGAAACATACCAACCAAGATATAGTAGCATATTTTATAGTATGATGTAATAAGGAATCCCACTATACTAAAGATTCACTGATCCAATTAAGTTCCACAAGACCAAAAATCTGCCACACACTGAAAACCTAGGTAGGGTTAAAGCTAAGAGTAGGATTAGTGCTAGGTACTGAATAAGGGTAAGGATTAGTATTAGCCCAGGCTAGGATTAGGGTTTGGGTTAATAATATTAAGCTTAGGGTCAGGATGAGGGTTAGATTTAGGATCTTTGGTCTAATGAACCCTCAGTCTAGTGGACCCTGTTCAATGTAAAATATTAATGAAACCAAAACCAACCTAATCATTTTCTAATGTTCAAACCTCCCCTTCCTAGTTCTTACATGTTAAACAAGACTGAGCGGTGCACAGCTTGGTGATTAGTGTGAGCACCTTTTGTTCCGTAGGTATCCTGATCAAATTACAGTAGATCCAACAGGAAATGCTGTCAAGACTAAATTACTTCATTAGCATTACTATTCATAGTGGTTCTGAGAGGGTTACAAAAACTGGAAAAGTGACCAGAATGAAAAAAAAAAACAGTGCAGTTTAAGCGGCCTAATAAAAACAGACTTCTCTTTGTTTACCTGAAATAGTTCTTACAATGTGAATCTCCTAGACAAATATTTTGATATAGAATTCCACTACAGCATGGCCAAAACAGATCAGCCTGCTGTGAGAATAGTATACATAACACAAACCAAGAATAAGAGGTATCCATGATCAGGGCTGAAAAAAATGTTTATTTCCCAGGGAGCAAGTCAAATTTCCGACAGTCTTTAATGTTTCCCTGTACAAAAAAAAAGAAATTTCCCTCCAAATTCCAAGATTTTCTGGCAAGGAGCTTCTCAGATTCCTAAGTTTTGAATTAAGTCCCATCCCATTATTTCCAATTTTGAAAAGTTGCATATATTCATTGATAAAATTCCTTTGCCACAAATAAATACTAGCTTCCCCAAAAATCATCCTGTAAGGAAGTCAAGTTCACAGCAAATACATAGCATATGATAGCATGATTGCCTTCTGCAATGCTGGTGGGCCTTAACGCGAAAGTTTTGCTGAACGTATGCCTATACATACCAATGTAATATATCCTTTCAGTTCATGAGGGGGTTTACACTGTGTCTACACTATATGCTCTTGTAGAGACAGGGGAATTGGCAAATATCTTGATAAAAACTGCAAAAGGTGTCCTAACAACACCATATATACAGTCAGCATACCAACTAAGTAGTATATAGCATACTAGTAATATGTGGCATACTAGTTGCTGCTGGGCTGCTGTGCATACCTGTAGACTACAGTCTGCAACTGCAAGACCCTTATATTGTCTTAAAATAGGAAAATTACAAAGTCTTCCCCTTTGAAATTCTGAATTTATGAAGAATATTATTTCAGTAACATAATCTTCCCTTCTGTGTGTTTCGAATATTAAAGCTCTTATCTGAGCAGTGTAAGGCCTACAGTGTAGCTAGCTATGTGCTGAAGTATCACAGGCTGTCAATAATTACTTGACATTACCAGTATCTTTTGTGATCTTGCTGAAATGTTGAGATACAATATTTTTTGTTGGACAAATTCACAATGTAAGTCATAAAACTGAGGCAAAAGAAACATTGAGCTGACTCTACCTAGTTCACATTATAAGTCAGATTTGATCCTGAAAGTGTCAAAGTACACCTTACCCAGACCCACAGCCCTAAATAGTCTTAATACAACTGGTACTAATCCTTATGTGGCAGCTAACATGTACAGTATAACTGAAATTGTATTTGGCAACAGCTGTATCCAAGTCAGTCCCCTCCCTGGTCTGTCTACCTCATATCAAAATTCATGCCTTACACTCACTATACTAGTTTCAATCTGTACATCATCCCACAGCCGTTTATATACAATCAATACTTTATGTTCTCTTCAAGTTGGGAAAAGTGGCTTAGAAGTTATAGATTGCTCATTACATACTAGACCAACACAGGTTACACTATATCCCATTTCCATCATTTCATGCATAAAAATATTTCAAGTTTTAGATATAAAATTAAAGACAGACAGTCATCACCCCAAAGTATATTTTTAGTGTAGGGGTATCAAAATTCTCAGTTGGCGACTGCTCTTTGATTGACATCAAAGTTTGAAAATTTGAAAGATGCAGAGTAGCTCACATTCCACACAAGGCAGAGAGAGTGCTTTTATTACATTTTATAGCCTTGTATGCTCACCAGGATATGACCTTAAGCAATAAAACAGGTTTATTCTTGCACAAGGGGGAGCTTCATACAGTTAAGGGAGGAGATAGAAGTTGCATAGTTGGGAGAATTGGAACTGTTTGGGATGATGAAAATTCCCCTTTAAAATTTAAAGGGTAACACTTTTATAAATGGAAAGCATTTACTCAACTGACTGACAGGTATGCCAGTAGCTGAAGTTTGTTTATAGAAAATGTACCAACCCATCCTCAGTGGTTGTATGAGGTAATTTCGGGGTCAATGTAAGTTCCAAAAATCTTACATTGTAGTAAGGGTGACTTTAATGATTGTATGGTCAAGTACCATATAGCCCAGGCCTGTATATGGGCCTATATACCATGTATACAACCTGTTGTGTACAACACATGTGAACATGGTCATGCTGTACAGAAAAAAAAGAAGGCTTACATGACATGTAAAGCCTATATCCTACTGTAAGCCATTTAGACTTCAACAGTTGAAGGATACATATAGCAGTACTTGGTGAATGCTCTCAGGTAATGCAGGCACTCATGCCACTGATTTCTAATTTAATACAAAATGGTCCTATTCCCAAATCCCAACTGCCTGCAGGGCTTTGTCATGATAGGCCTAATGTAAATGAAATGTTTCGACTGCAATTTTCTATATAAATGGCAATAAAGTATATACTGACAATGTGCATAGCAAACTCTCCGTAGTAACATCGTAGTAACATACATGTATACGAAAGTACACATTAAAACAATCAAACAGTAACCTTCTTTTGCAAGGCACAACAACCATCGTAAGCTTATTTCCAATTGCAAAACTGATACTAATTGAAAGTGCAGGGTCTGAATACTCAGATGGCCATTATTCCTGTTTTTTTCTTCTGTAACAAAGTCAAGTTCACAGCAAATCTGGGGTCACTTTTTGGGACCTTGAAAATGCTACCTAATTTTGCCTTCACTTTCTCACAAAATATGTGGAATGGATAATTTTTACAACTTCTTCATTAAAATTGGAGCCCCTTAATTTAACTTTTTGCAATATGAAGACAAGTCATGCCTTCTCTTGCATTATTCATCAGTTTAAACTTTGAAGTACATTCCTTATCAGTTCCACAAAATATTGTCTAGGTGCACTGAATTTGGGGGTGGGGCTTCAAAAACCTGGTCTTGGAGCTCATTAACTTGCTCGTTGGGACTGGCTGATTCCCATCATTCTCTTTGTTGTCAAGTATGATAAAAATCACTCTGATATGTTTGATGAGGATTTTAATACTTTATGAACCCCTTGCGACAATAACTTTCAGCTCTATCACCAAATAGGAACTTCACTTTGTCAATTCTGATTGATATCATTCCACCCCAGACAATGTTCTTAGATATGAACTCACTGTTTAGGATTGTTAATAGCAAATTCTTCATCACACTGAAACTACTTTGGAATGCTTTCCACCTTTTCAAGTGGTCATACAAAGATCAGGGCTCACAATCACAAAAAATAATTATTATGCACAGAAAATTGGTTACATAGGTATTAAGCTTATATTAACTTTACATATGAGCAGTGATATCCAGCCATTTTTAAATGCACTGCTGTTTAGAGCTATTCTGGAGAATTAACTGGCCTAAAGATTTCTTTTTCTTTCAAGAAAAGATTAACGGAAAAAATCCTTCTTGGTTACATTAACTTTTCTTATTAATTGAATTCAAAAAGTTTTATTAATTTGTACACAGGAGTAACTAAAGGTGTTATACAAAGACTGTTTGAAAGAGTATAGCTTTATGATAAAATTAATAAAAGAGTCAAAGGATAAACAAAAGCAGATAATATCAAGAATGTAATAAACAATAGTTGCCATGCACTACCTTGCCACAAATAAGGTGCAGTTACCCTGGGAAGAAATAAATAGTAAACAGAAATACAAACTTAAAAAAGCGATATAAAAGCTTAATGTAGCTATGTATACTTACACAGGGACATAATGGTAGCAGCTTATTGTGAGACAAACTAAGATCAGTTTTCGAATAACGTGATCATCCCTAGAAGAAAGTTTGAATAAAAAACTATTGGTCGGATTTAGAAAAATTCAGATAGGATTTTGGATTGAAAATTGCTGTAGAGTGACCCGCCCTTTAAGCTGTGTTTAGTAAACAGTCTCAGTAAGTTACACCTTTGAACAGAGAGGAGCATTATTAACACTGTAAGTATCCTTTAAAGTACTCAGTCCAACGTGCAGTTATCTGCAGGGGTAAAGGCTAGTATGTTTGCATGCCTATAGGGAGCCTGCACCAGTAATCAAACTTGGTCAGATTCAGTGGACACGCTAGTTGTTCTGGAGGACACGTGCACCACGTACCACATTACATAAGTACATCCCCTAGCATCTGCATGTGTTTGTTTTCTCTCTAGAATGTGGTTAGGTGAGTTGACTTTTGCATGTGTGAAACAGCCCATATACTTGCTTCCCAACATAGTCATATTTGCCTTTATCGTGTGTTATTGTACTTATTAGTCTTCTAATAAATAATGTACTGCATGTGTGTGTGTGGGACATAGTGTCACCAGGGAGCTGCCACTGGTGTCACACTGCTAATAATGTACTGCCAAGGCTGGCCGCTTTTTACCTCCCGGTTTGTTATGTTTTGCTTCCGGTTAGCTCAAAAATGAGACAACTGAGAGTCGGCAATATTCTGTTTTTAGCACTCGCTAAAGCTTCATTGTTTGAACTTATCACACTTTGCATAAATCAAGAAATGATAAAGGCCACACTCACTGACGGACACAGTGTTTTCTTGGTTTTTTTTTTTTTTCAAAGTTTAATTTGCATTGAAAAGACTTTCAAAGTTTAGCATTGAAAAGACAGCGATTTTCTTCGTTTCTCTTATTGCATTGAATACTGTCACCCGTAGCTAGTGTACAATGTGTGTACGGACTTCGGCAATCAGCTCGCGGAGAGTTTCACACATGTAGGAACTGTGTGTTATACGCTGACAGTTATTTCACCCGTCTTACTGCTACGTATGCCAAAAAGATGAATTTACAGCATATAGCCAGGTATCGTTGGAAGGGGACACCAGTGATGATAAAAATGACATTTCTGTAGATGATGACATCATTAACATCGCCATAATAATTGGTGCCTCTAGCAGCATAGCGGCCAGTACTACCAAAGACAATTAATTGATAGAATTAATGTCCAGTGAATATTTATCTGAAAAATCCAAACAGAAGAGACATGCATGCCTTTACTGTAGCATTGACATACGGTAATTTGTACATAGGCTATTTTACCTTGTTGTGAATTGTGTTGAGTTACTTTATTTTATGATATTTTGTACTTATATCCGTTACCCAATATAAAAAATAGTGAGTATGGTTTTTCTTGTGAAATTGACCTAGTCTGTACCATTTAACACTGTTTGTGGCAGCATAATACCTGATTATTGAAGAAATAGATAAAAATATTTAAAATATGCATTTTCTTTAAATTCTTTGACTTTTGGTAATGACTCCCTGTCATAAAATAGTTGCTCCTGGTTCTGCCAAAAAATCATACAACGGGGAGCTACTTTTTGTCAGCTTTGGCTCTTGGTCAGTGTCCACTTAATATAAGGCTTGTGTACTGTACTGCATGCACCTAATTGATTTAAAGTGGCTGTGCCACGTTTAATTCAACGGTTAACCGTTTGGTATCTTTAGGAGTATGTTTTCTACAACGAAAATCAACCATTCTGTTTGTTTACAACCTGTTTTTCCACTCGAAAATAATACCCTCCTCCTGCCTTGAAAAGTTAGTATTCTCAAAAACTTTCAAAATCTTGTTACCTCATGTCATGCCACTTTAGGAACTGCTCACTGTAACTGTGGTATCCTCTGGACATTTGATACAGTGTTGACATTCCATTGTACTGGTGATCAAGGTTAATACAATTTTGGAATTGTTATCTCCTTACTCATGCTTGCGAGTTGTTTTGAGTCAATTTAATGCATTTCATGCAGGTTTTTTGTCTTGTTTGCCATGATTTGTACGGTGCAGGCATGTACAACGCAGCAGCATAGGTAGTACACTGTTCACAACTTACCACACAATGTATCCCCAGCACTGCAGAGCTACAGTACCATGTGAAATCCAGTTTAATTTACCTTCTTTGGAATAGTGGATCTGAGCCAGCACCATACTGTTACAGGTCGAAGAGAAAGTGATTCTTCATCGGGCAGATATGTTGGACTGTCAGTAAAGTGATTTTTTCGGATTTCAAAGCAAATATTTAAGGCAAACTGAACATGATGTCAGTGGTGAAGCTGGTGTGAGAAGTGTGTTACACATAGAACTGTATCGATTTGAGCCTGTTGGATGAACCAAAATTAGGCTACAGCTCTACACAAATGCGAACAAAAGAACTGTATGGAGTGATTGAAAGGGACTTGAGCTTGGAAAGTTTCTTGTAGGCAGTATTAAACTTATCAACTGCATGTTATATTCGTGGAAGTGTCAGTGGAATTCCTGGAACTATGCTATGAGTGTGCATAGTAATTCGCTGGCTGAGCACTGCACTCACTGTATATATGTATTAACCTGTTGTGAACGGAACCGAACTTTAAACACTGCCGAGTTTTTCATTCTTCCTTTATCGATCAAGGATATTTATCAGTAATACTGCAGCCCCCAAAACATAATAAACTGATGCCATTCTCAATTTTTTCTCCAACAACAGAAAAAAGTTAAAATTTCTAGACCTGCTGCGAATTGGCATGAAATCTCATTTTCAACAGTCGTTCTCCTGGAGCAATTTTTAAAAATATTAATTTCTTATTAATGCTTAATTAAGGCTTTAAGGGTAATGAAAACAGTTTTGGAAATAGCTTTTCGTGTACTTTCAAGCTAAATTGCTCTCCCGTTATTTTACGTGTCATGGCCACTTTAAAAAACTGCATGTGTGTGGTACATATATAGCACACATGGTATGTTATACATGGCACACATAGACAACAACATAGCAGTGGTAAAGGTTAGTAACACAACTTGCACAGTGCACAGTAAACTGAACTGAACACACACACATGCAGGATATAGGTAGTATGCAGTGTCAGGCAAGTGCAGATACCAACCTTTACCGCTGTAGTTAATTGTGTGTCTCAGTTGGAGCACACCCAAAGTAACTGCAGAGTACAACACCCCACTCAAGAAGCAACCTTAAAAAATCATTTACTTGCACATAGACACAAAATTTTCCTCTTTTGTCAGTTGGATCACACAGCGCTAGTATTTACCTTCCTCTGTGCATTATTTTTCAGAAATATCTGGACTCAATCTTTGTTCCTGCTGACTGTAGGGTTGCTATTAATGTTACTCCTATTTTCAAGAAAAGACACCAGAGCTTGCAGTCACAGGCCTGTTAGTTTAACCAGTGTAGTGTGTAAAGTCATGGAGTCTGTGGTCAGGGATTGTGTGCTTTTAAGTATCTTTTAGATAATGGGTTACTGATTCTGGTCACTGTGTTGATGTCATTTACCTTGACTTTCAAAAAGGATTTGATGAAGTGATCCATTAGTTAGACTTATATGGTGAAACTGTGTCAGTTACGTGTCCAGGATATATGTGCTGACTGGATCGATTCTTGCCTTCATGGCTGATCTCGGAGAATTTTGTTAATGGAAATTTCTTTCCTTGGAAAGAAGTCACAAGTAGAGTACTGCAGGGTTCTGTTCTTGACCCAATTCTTTTCTTAATTTTCCTCAACAATATTGATAGCTCTCTCACATCTACAGTAGTATCAGTAAGTTTGCTAATGACACTAAGCTCTATAGGAAAGAAAATGATGAGAGGGATGCTTCAACATTGCAAAAGGACTAAGGTTATTTTTATGGTCTCAGACTTGCCAAGTGTCTTTTAATGCTGGTAAATGCAAAGTTCTTCACTTTGGACATAAAAATTTGAGTAAATGGTTATACCAGAGCTGGTAGTATTCAATTTCTGAGTAATGTTACTTTGGAGAAAGATCCAGGTGTTGTCATTACAAGTGATCTGAAGTCTTCTAGGCAGTGTGCAGCAGCTTCTGCTGGAGGATTCATGTTCAGTAAGTTATTTGAACTTTTACTGAACCTTTTGAAAAGTGTAAACTGGCATAAAGAGATGGAATAGTTTTTATTTTCCTTGATGACAGGCAATGTCATGGCAATGGGTAAAATCATCCAAAACTGTTTGAGGAGTAGCAGGCGACAATAACCGTTGTTGTCACATGCTGTGCTCCCTTTCAAGTGTTAAAGAATTTGGTAGAGTGAGACAAACGGGAGATTATTGTCGGCAAACCACATAGTGTCAAAGGAGAGAGAAGTGTTTGTTCTCCATCTGTAACAACTCCCTGATTATACTGTGCAGGCTTGGAGCCCCTTTTCTGAAAAGAACAAGTTTCTTTTAGAACTGGTTCAGAGGAGGGCCACTCAGCTATTCCTGAAGTGCGTATTCTCCCTTTTTATGATAGGCTCAAATGTATGGGACTTGCCACTCTTGAGTTCAGAAGGATTAGGGGGATATGCAGCAGGTTTTCAAATTCTTTTCTGGTAGGAATTTCTAATTGTAAACAATTATTTTTGTGCTACGAGGCCATATTAAGAAGCTGGTGAAGTGTTTCTCTGGGCTTGACATTAGAAAGTTCAGTTTCTCTCATTGAGTTGTCAATGACAAAATGAGTAGTCTGCCTGCATGGGTTGTTAATTCCACTTCAGTCCATGCTTTAAGATAAACATTGACAAGTTCTATTGTGATTGTGGTAGAATCTGATTATTCAGGCCTTGAAGGGCAGTTGTTTTACGACACTAGGCGACCACAAATGTGGGAGAAGCCTATATGGCTTATGAATTACAACTTCACAATTTAGATCAAATCTGGTTTCTTTTAAAAAGCCAGATCAGACGGGAAAACCCTAGGTTGCTCTTGGATGAAAAACCCACCTTACTTTGACCCGGCCGGGGATTGAACCCTGAACCTTCTAGTTGCTAAGCTTCATCACTTCAAATGCCACCGCCTTTATCCACTTGGCCACAGCACTGGTAAATGCTGGATTATGTTGGACTTTGTTGGGTTTTTGGTTTGGTTTGAGTTTTGTTTTGGGTCTAGCTGGACTGCAGCGTATCTTAGGGGGTTTTTGCTCTTCTTTGCCCTTTAGCTTATGTTATGTTACTGTCTTGTATGTTATCTCTTTAGGAGAAATGTATTTTTAAGTTGGTAGCCTACAACAGCTATGTGTCTCTTGTGTTCATTTTTAGGGGAAGATTGTCCAAGTCCACTGAGCCTCCAATCTGGAGTGGAGGCATAGTTGTAGTTGTAGTGGTCATACATGAAGATCCTATTATGTCATAAATGCAAGGCCCAAGAGTCTAGGCAACAAATGTAATTTGAGAACTACACATCTGTGAGTCTTGTACTACTATTCTTTGGTTAAGAAGGAAGTATCATGGTTGGGTTACCTTTTGAGTTACAAGGATGCACAGTCAGTAGTGACTAGTCAATTTTTTTTTTTTTTTTTGGGGGGGGGGGAGAAGCTATGGGGATATGCATGACTGTGATATGTTTTGAATGAAGGCTATCTTGTCTCTGAGAGGCTACAAGGTTTAATACATATTCATGATTCAAATTGTGCCTTAAAAGAGACTATGACTGCAGGGATACCCAGTGACTGCGTAGCCCCATAGCCCATGAAAACATGGTGCTTCAATCTGGCAGGGTATTCTACAATTGTGCCTGAGTCTTGAGTCTTAGGGGAAGATTGCCTACATCCACTGAGCCTCCCATTTGGAGGCACAGTGACTGTGACTGCTCCTCCAGATTCTCAGTGGTATGTCTGAGAAGGACATTGTATTGTGCAGTGGTACCGCACAACCCATTTACAAACCTGTCCATTCGGCATTTTGTCATATTTCAAGATTTCTGTCTGAATTTACTGAATTTTTTTTTATATAATATTTTTGCATAGGAAACTTGAAGTTGTATTTTGGACTAGGCTACTTCTAACCAATTTCATGCTGTTTTGGGGCTAACATTTCAGCCCAGGTTCAGATTGCCACTTTTGCACACAATTACACAACCCTCCTGTATTCATTCCAAACTGGTCATGGCTTGTTGACATAGTGGACCACATTTCTACTGCAGTGGTCAAGTGGTTAGAGCATCCGACTTGCAGCCAGAAGGTCTAGGGTTCAAATCCTGGCCGGGTCATACCAAAGACTTTAAAAATGGAACCTACTGCCTTTGTGCTTGGTGCTCAGCATAAGCAATGGAGAAGGGAAAACAAGCCAGTGAGCCACAACTGGAAAAAAGGCTGTGGTCGTCTCAACTTGAACCAACTGGTTGGAAACTGGGACGTTAAACCTCATCTAACTAACTAACCATGTTCAGGGATATAACTAAATATCATCTAGTCCATGTAGCAGCCACTTTGCAGCACTTTTACTCAGATCTGGATCTGATCTCATGCTCAGGATCATGTCATGTGCCCAAGATAAAAATTTAGTGTAAAAGCAGATCAAATCCAGATTCAATTTTCTGATTTTTATCTTTGCATAGAGGAAGGGGGGTGGGGGTGGGGATCTGAACCTGAGCAAGAGATCAAAGCTTGTATTGTAAATGCTCTAGGATTAACAGTGACTCAATATTAATGATTTATCTGTCTTTATCTATTGTGTTAGCTCTGGAAATGTCTGTGTATAACAACCACATGTGGTGGGCATACTTGAAAAGGAGCAAGTGCCAGACAAGTGTAAATTTGCCAGGATACATGATACTTATTGTGGTTTGCCTGTTCTACAGTACGTTCCCTGACAGGTCAGATCTAGGTCTAGAGTAAAAGTACCCTCCACTTGGCTCATTCCTGAATAAAACCTCTATGTTTCTTTCAGTTGAGAAAAAGTAAACAGGACAGCAGGCAAACTGGAGAATCTCCCTGGTGTATGTAGCTAATTTCTTAGGCCAGGGTATTGCCACAAGACCAAAAGACAAATGAATAAATAAAATAAAATAAAATAAAATAAAATAAAAAATTAAATGAAGTGAAATGAAAAATCAAATGAAGTGAAGTGAAATGAAATAAAATAAAATAAAATAAGAAAAGTTTTGCAGTACCAGTTTGAGTTAGAAACCTGGTTAGCCTTTGTGATTTTGAAATATTCTGGCTGGTGTAAGTTTATGGGTTAGTTAGATCAGGTTTTACTGCTCAGTTTCTAACCAATTGGTTTAAGTCGGGCTGGCCACAGCCTTTTTTCCAGCTGTGGCTCACTGGCTTGTTTTCCCTACTCCATTGCTTATGCTGAGCACCAAGTACAATGGCAGTAGGTTCCATTTTTAGAGTTTTTGGTATGACCCGGCCAGGAGTCGAACCCCAGACCTTCCGGCTGCAAGTCGGATGCTCTAGCCACTTGCCCATGCAGTTGGCCTTGTAGGTTAATGGGAAGCAACTTTGTTGTGAAAAGTAGAGCAAAATTGCAGAGCTGCCAGGTGAGGTAATGTGTAGGCCTAGGCAATACGTACTGATGCTCATTTCTGGAATTTGTGACTTAATTTCATAAAACAAGATTCAGATTAAAAGACATTGCAAACTGTTAAGATTCAGACTTTATCACATATTTATGAAAAAAGAGGGCTTTTAATGTACTTTATGAGGGCATTGCCTATCCTCCAGTTGAGTTTTACAGTAGCTACATTTTGAATTTCTTTAAAGTGTTCCGTTCCCTTCAATTTTACATTATCTTTTGATGATAAGTCTAGGCCTGTTTGGCTTTACAGTATTTGTAATTCGTCTCAGCTCATAAGTGAATGTTAAATGAGTAGTCAGTAAATGAACAGTACAAATGATTAAAACTTTCACCATTACATGACATGTTCTTGTGAACCACAGTAGAAGTGTTGCTATAGTTACTACAGTAAGTACAGTAATAAGTTCAGTGTCTTCGACAAGGTCCCCTTTTTGGCATAACAATTGACAAAAAGGCAAAATTTATATCGCCTTGGTAACCATTCTTGGGTTGTTTTTCAATACTATATTTATCACTAAGTCAAACATAGGTATTGCCTATCAGGTTAACGGTACTATGTCAAAAAGGGAACTCAACCTGTACATTTCAACTAGCACTTTATTCTTTGTAAGTCTATAAAAAAGGGTAAAGGTGTATTTTATCATGTTGGGGTTATGGTGAAGTTTAATACACAGTTGCAAGTTTCCTGGGTCATTACTGCAGTGTTTATTTCTTGTGTTGCAAAATGTTTTTGAGCCATTAGTGTTTCATATGTCTTAAAAACTTTGCAGTAAGTTATCCATGCTGTATTTATGAACAATTTTTGGCTGTTGTCAGAAATAAAATTGAAATAGATGGAAATTGGGCTTTGGCTGGAAAATTTCCATACTAAGTCTTACTGAAGAGCTTGAAACATACTATCCTACTTGAACATCTAGTCTACAAGTAAGGTCCAGGCCTTTCTTATGTCAGAATACAATAAATATTTTTGTCTCTCTCTTTTTTTGGTGAAAATTTGAGAAAAATTCCTTACTGCTTACTTTTATTCCATTTTCTGTTTTTCAATTTCCTGCAGGATCTGATGTTGAGTACTGTACTTTTATGTAACCATGTTGAATCAGAGAAGACAGCCGTTCATGTCTTTTTACCTGGTGTTTGCCTGTTAGATTGCATACAGTACCGGAAGTTTCATTTAGCAGTGAATTCATACCCCATCGTATCATCATGAGATTTGCAGTATATTGGACTGGTGTTTTCACCATCCTCCTGATCGTGTCAGAGAAGGTATTTTGCTTGAAACAATTTATGAACCACTGATTTGTACATATAGTCTCTATGTATATAATTAATGTTTAATTTGTGTTGCTATGGTGAATGATGCAAAAGGAGGACAGTGTATTATGTTCACATGGCCATGATAAACTGATGGTCTAACTTTGCAACATAAATTGCTTTGTGCACTAGTAATACATGAAAGTGGTGCTGTACTGTAGACCCACCTGCTGGATTCTGAAATGAATACTCTCACCATCTCGTCTCACCCATGCATAATTTACGTCCCATTCTTCATGTACTATACTGTAATGACACTAGGGTAGACATATTGTACACACCTAGTGAGTCTCCCTTTACAATGATTCTTGAATAGCCTGGGGGAGACTTTACTGGCAGTAAAGTTAGCTTTGCTGAGAGGATTTATTTTGTAGTGAGAGTCTGATGCAGGGAGTGTGTTCAGTAGTCTATACTAGCTAAGCTGGTAGAGTTGAATAGAAGATCATCTATTTGTCTGTCCATCAGTACTTCCATTCGTTATATTCATGCTTCTTTCTCATACGGAAGTAATGTATTTTGATGAAATTGATACAGTAAGCAATCACAGTATCTAGGTTAGTGGTCAATTAGGGATGTAGAGATATTGGAGTTTTAAGATCATTCACTAGTCATTTAGGGGTCATTTAAGTTAAGCTATGCTCCCATGAGCATTACGGGCACCGTACACCAAATCTACGGGCGACCTATGGGGTGAATCGTACGGATCCGTTCTGAAGCCGTGCAGGCCGCATGATCGAGGAGTGCTTGTAAGCCTGTAGAATGCCCGTAACTGGAATAGAGATGTGTTCTTCTTCCAGCCACAGGCGTTCCCTATTTTGTCGACCGTGGGCCCCCGTAACTGCACAGCATGCATGTTATGGGCCAGAATGGTAATCCAAACAAAGTCAGCACAGGCTTGTACAATTTGGAAACTTGTTGCCTCCTCTACTGGAATAAGGGGGTGATGTTCCTCTGTCTATTCTCTATTCCTCTTCTTGGTTGCCTTCCTTGGTGAAGCTCTTATTCCTTGTCTTGGTGGCATCTTCAAACTACACACATGCAATTGTCAACTTGTATTCTCCTGTTATGCAGAGAATGGCATAAGTGTGCTAGTTCATTTGTTGTGGGTTTACTTACTCATGCATGTGGACCAGTCACATCCTCCTGGTGCCTGTAGGACATTTCCAGCGTCGTATGGACTTCTTAGGGGCCCGTACAGGCTCTTAAAGCATCCTAAAATGCTCGCACAGCGTCCTTGCGGCAGACCTATGTGGGCTTGAACATTAAATTTGTACGGACCTGTAAGGAGGTCTTGCGGGCCTATAAACTGCCTGGACACCTTGTGAGTGTAACTTTCTTACGACTGGACTGTAGAAGAAATTGTACGGTCCTGTAGCATCTTTGAAATTGTACGGGCACCCAAATTGTATGGCTCTGTAGTGCCCATGGGAGCATGGCTTTAATCGCTTAACTTATATGCAAAATGCTATATTGCAATGAATAGTCTTGAAAGCTGTCTTCAGTTATCCATAGGCCTTCCATTGGCAGTAGATCTCAACTTAGAAGTTTTTAAAACTCTTGGGTTAAATGTAATAATATAGTGTCAAGTGAGGATAATGCTTGAAAACATGAAAATGTTTCTTTTCAAATAGATAGCAATTGATAGAATATTAGGCCCTTTGTCAATCTATATTGCAAAACGAAGTCTAGAAGCAGTATAATTTAATGTATTTAAATATCAGCAAATTTCTTCTTCTCTTCATTAACCTGTGATTTTGTAACTCTGTGCTACATTTTCAGGCTTACTCAAGAAACTGTTATGAGCCCATTGATTATCAGTGTTTCATAGGGTAAGTTTATAAAGAGGATTCGAGGATGCAAGAGGTTATTATACACATACCTCAGATAAACATAACATCATTTTACATATATAATGCCTGATTTTAAACAAATATTTCATTTTATAAATTGACCTGACCATTTTGGTTTCTGGACTATGTAGAGTTGGTATAATCATCCATTTCATTCTTTTAAAATGACAAAATGAGAAACAAGGACCATTGAATTTGATAAGATAATTGCTAATGAAAAACCTTTTGAAAAAAAAACCCAAGTAGTATCGTGTTATGTTGTAAGAATTGTGAATGTACAGCAGTTACACTGACTGCATTATACTGTTTGCACATATAGACTTCATATGTGCTAAGCATGTGGAATAGAAAGAGTCTGGTTATACCAGTTTTTTTTTTCATATCATGGAAATCTTCCCTTAAAGTTATAAAAAAAGGGGCTGGGAAGAGTCTGCATAACAATGTAGCCCTGAGGATTTTCATTGGAATCACTCGAATGGCTCTCTTTTTGCAGGACATTTTGGCAGCCAGGCCTTCATAGTGTCACAATTGCATCTAGGGTTCTACTGCTGTGAGTGTATACCTTCAATACACCACTTGCACATGAAATCACATCAAAACCTTGTACACTGATGCTAAGTTTGTCTTCTTAAAACTTGCACAGCTCTCATAATCTTTGTAACAGATACTGCAGGTACTGTGCTGTAAGTATATGCAAAAAGATACCTAAACAGAATGTTTTCTTTAGTTCAATGCTACAGTAGAACACAACCTCAAATAATGCAGTTTGTGGTTTTCAACACCTAATTAATATGTTTTTGCACTAATGCAGGGTGGGTTTCTCATTTGAAACTGAACCATTACTACTGACATGCTATGTCATATCAGCTTACATCCATCCACATGTAACAATGGATGAATAAGGACAGCAAAATATTTTTGTTTGAAAGGAAAAGGAAATAAAACTTTTTTAAGGGTAGGAAATACATAGGCTTTAGGGTTGTTGCGATATGAAATTTTCGATATCGATATCGCAAAATTTTTCCTTCAATTCCCAAACGATATCGCGATATCGTGTAATCCGGCTTGTGTTTACTAAGCCACCATGTCAAATGTTTTGGTTCCGGCCACTGCATAGCGGCCGCGATAGTGCTACGAACCTCAGCATGGCCACCTCAATGCCGAAAAATTTGTGACCAAATGACTGCCCTACGTACTGTAGCAGCGGGGGTACAGTACCGTAAGAAATTTTCCCGAACACTGTGTACCGTTATTTTCTGCTGCGACTTGCAGACGAAGCCAAAAATACCGAATACGAAAAAAAGATGAGAGCCTACTATACATTAGTGGTGAACAGATCACCGGTTTGGGCCTGTGATCTGCCGCCGTTCGGCGTCAGAAATAAGCGCCAATCCTAACTGGAAATTTGAACCCAAAGACCCTCAGCTTAGATCGTATTTAGAGCTTCGGAATATGTCCTGACAAAATCGTTTTGTTTCATTTCTAAACAAAAATTACTGATAAACGAAACAAATATTACTAAAAAATACCAATCAAAGAAATTTAATACTTTACAGGGTCCCAGCTGTAACTTTCCCAGATTGTTTTAGGGACATCTTCTAGCACGTTAATTTCGACCAATCGCAAGCCAAAACAGCTCGAGGTCATTTTGCAAGTTTGGAAGCTTCCCGTATCGTGCATGTGTTACAGTAAATGTTGCGGAACTTCCCTTGAAATGCCACGTGTATTGTGTACTGGTACATGCATGTGTTTACAGCAAGCATGTCACTAGAACTAAAGCAGCATCTCCCTGCACCCAGAGCCAGGAATATACGGCTCGGTCTGATCATATCTAAGTACACTCAAGAATGATGTACGTAAACCCTTCACCCATCAAATCTGGCAATGTGTAGTATTGCCTTTGCGGAAGTCTCAATTATGCTATTCGGTAGGCTGCTGTTCTCCGTACGTAGCCCTGCGGTTTAAATTTGGCCACCCTTCAATCTATCGTAACTTCGCACGGGCGCCATTTTGGTGCTTACTAGTTTTAATATAATGGCTCAGGCCGTAACTTTTCCTGAACATTTACAGTATTAATAGTCCCATCTTAGTACTTAACACATGGCACTCGGTTGATTAGCATTATAGTGACAAATTTAAACCCATTAATCGAGGCGTCTGCAATTCAGGTACACTCGAGATGTTTAGTACAGCTAGGCCTACTACTTTTGACTATCGGAGCTTTTGCGCCCATGCCAGCCTACTACTGCTTTTGTACAATATCGTAGGGCTATATCCAGAAGCAGTTATTTATCTCATACTCATGGCCGTACGGGCCGGAGGCTGTGGGGCGGCCGCCCCCCCCCTCAATGCCTGAAACCTGACAAAATCGGGCAGATATTTCGACTCAGTCGGCGGGCGGAAAATTGGACAGTTATATTAGGTCTAAGTCGGGCAAAAATCACCGCCCTCCCTGAGAAAAACAGTCCCGTACGGCCATGCTAATACTGACAAGCACGGGGAGTGGATAGACTGCAAACGTAGTTTCATAAATACTGTAAACTGTTGGTGTTTTTCTCTTCTCCCTGAAGCGGGGGGAGGGGGGAGGGGGTGCGATACGGAAAAATTCCATCTTTTATGAAACATTTGAACAATTTAACAATTTAATTTTGGTTAACGGAAACTTGGATATTTGGGGTAGTTAATTAAGGTAGTCCCAGGCGGCTGGTTTTCGGCAGTTTTCTCGAATCAATACGGCTATTGAACAGCCAATAGCTGACCAGAATCTTGTCATCAAGCTTCTACGTAACGATGACCTTGCGATGTTTTTCACGGACAGTGAGCACAAATGATTCGCTTGGCAAGTGGATTCTAAGCTCAGTTTATATAGCCTACTGAACAATGAGTGTGGTAACATGACCGGATTATTTTATTCACTTTTTTAAGTTGGGATGTAATAAAAAAGAACAATTCAGAAGTCATTAGCCTAATTGGGAATGATTTTTTTCTTGAGCAACGTTTTAAGGGTTAAAGAATTCGTCGAGAGCGTCGGTTACCCGTGCAACACTTCACTCGGTCCCTCCACTCGTAACTCGATGTACAGTAGGTACATACCGTACATTTTACACTTAATCTATGCAATGCAGCGTTCAGGTGTTTGTGTAGGAACACTCTACATGCTTGCTTTTTGGGTCACTTTATCTGGCGTGCGATCTTGCAGGTTTATTAACTGAATCTTCTGCATTAATATCACTCTTTTTCATGCTCATGTTAAAAAAGTACAACAAAGCTTAATTTGACAACCTGTCATTATTCTACGCCGCTCTTGAAGTTTATGGGGATGTTTCATGCATGGATTTTCACGATATCGTTTAGGCGTTGTCATAAACGATATCGCGAGCAAAATCCCATATCGATATTTTTTGCCGATATCGCCATATCGTAACAACCCTAATAGGCTTGGAGGGTGGTGGAGAGTGGTCCTTCTATAGGGGGATGGGGAGAATCCCCCAGTCATGGCCTTTTCCCCCACTTGCTCCCTAGTCTGCTCCTGTACAGAGGTAACCAGCTTACAGCATTCCCCTCCCACACCCACACACTTTTGAAATCCTGGTGCCACCGTTGGAAGGGATGTTAATTTGGTTCACTTTTAAGAAATGGTGAAGTGGGGATAAGATGACTTGATTGAATGTGTCATTTTTGGTTTCAATGGTAAGAGAAGCCTATGCATTCATGATGGCATGTGTGTGTTTGTATGTGTGTGTGAGGGTGCGTGTGTGTATGTATGTATGTTTGTAACACTTTGCTTGTTAACATGATATCTCAAGAATGAAAACTGCGACAGTTCTCAAACTTGGTACATAGATGCCCCATATTGAGAGGAAGAACCCTATTGTTTTTGGTGGGGGTGAAAGGTCACCTGGGGGTCAAACCCTGAAAATCTTGTTAACACAATATCTTGAGGTAGGAAATTACTTGGATGAACTTCATGCGTAGTATGTAGATGTGTTATGGTAAGAGGAAGAATCCTATCATTTTTGGAGGAGGTCAAAGGTCATCTGGGGTCACCAGGGGTCACACTCTGAAAACCTTGTTAACATGATATCTCAAGGAAGCTTGGATAAATTCCATACTTTGTATGTAGATGCCTTATAGTAAGAGGAAGAATCCTATTGTTTTTGGTGGGGTTCAAAGTTCTTTTGGGGTTACTGGGGGTCAAACATTGAAAGCCCTGTTAACACGATATCTCAAGGCAGGAAGCTTTGATAGATTTCATACTTAGTATGTAGATGCCTTATATTAAGAGGAAGAATCCTATCATTTTTGGGTGGAGGTCAAAGGTCATTTGGGGTCACCAGGGGTCACACTCTGAAAATCTTGTTAACACAATATCTCCAGGTAGGAAGCTTGGATAGATTTCATACTTAGTATATGGATGCATTATGGTAAGAGGATGAATCCTGTTGTTATTGGTGGAGGTCAAAGGTCTTTTGGGGTTACTGGGGGTCAAACATTGAAAGCCTTGTTAACACGATATCTCAAGTCAGGAAGCTTTGATAGATTTCACACTTAGTGTGTAGATGTGTTACGGTGAGAAGATGAACCCTATTGTTTTTGGTAGAGTTCAAAGGTCATCTGCGGTCACCAGAGGTCAAGAAGCAAAAGTTTCCAAGAATTCCCAAGAAAATTACATGGGCTCACCAGAGGTCAAAGTGCAAAATTCCCCAAGATCGTCATCTGGGGTCACCAGAGGTCAAAACGCAAATTTCCCAAGAATTCCCAAGATTAAATAGGAACACAAAACTGTATCATGCCAAGATGATCCCACAGAACCGACAGTCGTGAGAGTTGGCAATGAATAGGGAAAGTCTGGCAACGAATTGGGAGAATATGTCCTTCACTGCCACTTAATTTTATGGACTTTTCAAGGTTGACTGGTACCGGATATATTATTACGCAGGGTTTTCTTCAAAAGTAAACATTTTTCAATAAAATTATTCTAAAAATCAGATTCTATGTACAATTTACACCTTCCTTGATGTAATTTTTGTCAAATTCAAGCCCCCAGAACATTAAAATGATTGAAGAAAAGTTAGCAATAAATCACAACAACATGACAGCTGAGCAACAGCTGTTCGACAGCTATCAAACTTACTCCCAACCGTCAACACAGTTAGCACCACAGAATTTTGTGACTGGCAGCGACTTGGTAAACAAAATGAAATATTTATAGAATGATCTGTAAGGTCAATAAAACTTAGTCAAGTAAGGGAGTGGGTGCAGATAGGGAACACCTTGTTTATCAGCTCTGCTTTATGACAAGATATACTTTAGGATGACGGGTATTTTATTGGATTGTACGACTGTGTCTTCTGTGGGAGCAACTTCTCATGATTTTTCCAACATGTCAAGATAGCATTTGACCAGTGACCAAAAGGTATAGGACATCATGGCATTATTAGGAATAGAACATATATCATGGAAACCTCAATGCATTTTTGCATTCTGGTTGTTATTAAGTTAGTATGTCATGTGTCTGTAAGGATTCCATTCTCTCCAAGTTTTCGTTGCAGTTTGAGCATTCTTGGTAGAAACATCTCAAAACTTTATTTTCTCAGGTGTTACTATTACCATGGCAGCTGTGAAGAATGTACAAACTGTACAAGAGATCAACTGGTAGATATAGTAGGGTACCATCGAAAAGAGTGTATATTCTTCCCAGCATTCTGCAAGAGACAGACATCAGATATCAACTGGCGGGAGTATGCAACTGATTTCCATCCTCTAAATTGTAAGTACATTTGCTCAGGGATGTGCCCATAGCAGGCAGCTTTGTTAGGTCCCATCAGGCACTGTAAAATTTTCCCATTAAAAATTGGTGATTCAACAGCACTATATTTCCATCTGGTACAGGCAAGCATTTAATACATATTACTTTCCCCAATGGACCCTCACCCAGGATGATAATCATTGTGCCTACACTCAGAGAATCCTTGGACGATCCCTGTTTCCTAAATATGTAGATTTTATTTGTTCACACAGTAGCTAGTTAGAAGACAGCATTGTCATATTGAGGGATTTAACATGATATGATGAATGGTGTGTTCTTCCTGACCATAAAAGCAAAATGTGAATTTAAAGTAAAAGTTTGATTGCCTTATTTTAGTCTGGCTATGAATGCCCTCTTACACATAAAAGGTTTGCATAAATCTGGCCCTGAATGATGCCATTAATGAAGGACTTGCAGTCATTTTGGTTTCTTAATTCTTGAAAGAATAAGCTTCCAGATGACTTGCATTTGACTTTGACAGAAAGGATACTTGTGTAGAGGTACAGTACCTGGTTAGATGAAAGTGTAAATGGGGACTCTATTCAGCAGATTTTTTATTTTGCAGTACAATTTCCACACATCACATAAAGCCAAGGACGCTTTACCCTCTAGAGATCCCCAGTGTAGAGTTTAGTGTTTTGGTCTCCTGTGTTTTTGGTTTCGATGAAAGAGAAACCTATGCATTCATGATGACATGTGTGTGTGTGTGTGTTTGTGACACTTTTCTTATTTACACAATTTTTTTTATCTCAAGAAGGGAAAGTCTGACAATTCTCAAACTTGGTAGGTAGATGATGCCCCTTATTGAGAGGAAGAACCCCATTGTTTTTGGTGGAGGTCAAAGGTATCTGGGGTCACCGGGAGTCACACTTTCAAAACCTTGTTAACACGGTATCTCAAGATAGGAAGCTTGGATAGATTTCATACTTAGTATGTGGATGTCTTATGGTCAGAGGTAGGACCTTTTGTTTTTGGTGCTGATTAGAGGTCATCTGGGGTCACCAGGGGTCAGAGTCTGAAAACATTGTTAACACAATATCTCAAGGTAGGAAGCTTGGATGGATGTCATACTTGGCATGTGGATGCATTATGGTCACTTAGTTAGTTAGATGAGATTTAATGACACACCAACACAAATACATGTGTTATATGGTGTCAACTAGATAAAAAGGTAAAGTTTAAATACGGTTCAAGTTCAAGTTTGATTTCAAATACAGCTCAAATATGGTGCAAGTCCTTCCCTTTAGTCACCTCTTACGACAGGCAGGAAATACCGTTGGCATATTCTACAACCTCCAGCCCACAGGGGGCATTATGGTCAGAGGTAGAATCGTATTATTTTATGTGGAGGTCAAAGGTTATCTGGGGTCACCAGAGGTCAAAGTCTGAAAACCTTGTTAACACGATATCTCATGGTAGGAAGCTTGGATAGATTTCCTACATGGCATGTGGATGCATTATGGTCAGAGGCAGAAGCCTGTTGTGTTTGGTGGAGGTCAAACGTCATCTGGGGTCACAGGGATTAAATTCTGAAAACCTTGTTGACATGATATCTCAAGTTATAAAGCTTGGATAGATTTCATACATCGCATATGGATGTCTTATGGTGAGAAAAAGAACCTATTGTTTTTGGTGGAGGTCAAAATTCATCTGGGGTCACGGGGGTCAAATTCTGAAAACCTTGTGAACACTACATCTCAAGGTAGGAAGTTTGGATAGATTTCATATGTAGTATGTGGATGCTTAATAGTCAGGGGTAGAAACCTATCGTTTTTGGTGGAGGTCAAAGGTCATCTGGGGTCACTGGGGGTCAAACTCTGAATACCTTGTTTACAAGATATCTCAAGTTAGGAAGCTTGGATACTTAACACGGTGTTGCATTTAATCCACCAGAAAACAGCTGAAATCACCAGAGGCCAATTCACAAGAATTCCCAAAGTCAAATATGAACACAAAGCTGTAATTTTCTAGCACATTTAAATCACATTCAACCAATGACTGAAAGAATGGGACATCTTGGCATTATTTGGGATTACACATGTAAGTGCTATTCATTGAAACGACAATGCATTTTTGGATTCTGGTCATAGGGTAAAATGGGGCTAACAGTCAAACATGCTAAAATAATTTGATATTTTATGAATTATAGGAGGAGAAATATTGGTTAGGTAGTGTCAGCATTCATGGTAAATTCTGCCGTACTGATAAAGGATGAAAATAGGGGATTTTTGCTGATATTGATACTGAATACCAATAATTGGTCCAAAACTACAGATATAGTGGACATTGTCTCTTATGTATGTTTCAGACATTTGCGTCAAAAAATTCATAGGAGTAGGAAGCAGGGGGCTGGGGGTGGGGGGTTAGCCCCCCAGTCAGAATGTGGTGAGGTGGAAGTATGCTTCCCCCTCAATCCAAGGACAAAAACCCCTTACTTGTTTCCTCTGTAAAAATGTCAAAAATTTGCAGTAAATTTCCTTAAAATTTGTGCAACAGGTTGCACCAAATTGCATAGGACCCACGAATATTGGAAAAATTTCCAAAAGGACAGGAGGACACCCCTCCCTGTAGACTCCTCCCCCAGGATGGCCATCCGAAACAATGTTCAGCCCCCCCCCCCTCCCCATCTCGAACAGCTTCCTATGCCTATCAAAAAATTTATGCGATGAATTTAAGCATTGAATGGTAGCTGTTGTATGACACTAAGCTACTGCAAATGTGGGAAAATCTTATGGCTTAGCCTTGTAAATCACAACTTCACACCACTGGCTGACAGACTCAACAATTAAGGTCACATTTTACTTTCTTTTTGAAGGGTCAGGTCGGATAAGAAAATACTTTAGATTGCTCTTAGATTAAAATCCACCTTTCTCTTTGACTTTGCAGGGGATTGAACCCCAAACCTTCGGGTTGCTAAGCTTTTATCGCTTCAGATACCACTACCTTTATCTGCTTGGCCTAGGATGCTGCCATATCACATGGTATTTTGCTGTGAATACTATACAAATCACAAAATTATGTTAGAAATCTATGTTTGTATGTGTGTTGCAAGGTTTTAGAGAAGTTAACATAACAAAGTAGACTAAACAGATGAAACTTTGAAAAGGAAATTATTCCCTGTATTAATATTTCCTGTTGTGGTTTATTTTTGTAGTGTTAATCCAGCTGTCATCTGAATAGAACTTTGCAGTGTACCATGTAGTGTCCAGTGTGTATTATCTTCGGCAACCACATCATTTATGTTCTCTCTGTTAAATGTATGTGTGTTAGTGGCAATCAATGAGTCTGCTCGGGGCCATTGTGTTGCGATAGCAGTCTTTCAGGCTGATTGTAATGAGCACCATATATGTAAACATATGTACAACCTTTGTAATATTGATTTGGTACAGTATTAATGCAATAGGGAAATTCCACTAATATGTACCAAGTAACCTGTGTGCATGTATTGTGTAGTTTATTTTTCTTCATGACATTTTAAAGCCAAAAAATAAAATGCTGTTAATCATCACTCTGGTATGATATGATTTGGTTGTACAAACTTCAAGCACTGTCTAGTTGTTCATTGCGGAAGTTACTAAGGTACGAACCTCATAGTTCATGAACACAGTGTATGTTTCCTGGTATTACATTATACAGTAGGGTCTTCCCTGTATCATATCTCAGTGGAAGTAGTTTTAGGGTGCTGTTTGTTGTGATTTGTTGTCCTTTAGAATGCTTGGATTCACACAGCCGTAGTGTCATCATATTCATGCTCATGCTTTCAGGTGTATGCATTCATGTTGGCTAATTGGTTTGCTATAAACATTGGTGGAAATGTAGTTGTCTGGTTAGAATGAGAGATAAATTGGAGAGTCTTGGTGTCATTGGGGGCTGGAGCACCCCCACCCCCTCCAAGTTATGTTTCACCAATATCAGGAGGAGTTAAGTTGGCTCTCCACACCCCACACACCCCCCCCCCCCATAAAAAAAAAAAAAATTAAAAAAAAATTGGGGAGTGACTCCCCTGATAAATTACATGTACTAGCCCTTGCACATCCCAGTACTACTCTAGAGGGTTTCTTTTGCTCATGTGATATTTCAAATAACTGAGATTCAGAAGGTTGATTTAGATGTTTGTCATTACTTTTTATTACTTTGTTGGTGACCAGTTGCTTGGATGACCAGTATCTTTAAATTCTTCCAACATATTGGCATACCACGCTATGAATTTTGCTCTTGAAGTAGATATGTCTCATGCTTTATTTAATTCCATTGATTGTGTGGGTTTGTTTGTAGAAGTTTTCAAAGGTTTTTCCAACTCAAAAACAAATGCACAGACTGCAGTGTTGAAAGTATATTTTGAAAACTTCAACATCCAGTTGTAGATGTAGGTATATTGGGTAAGTTGTTAAACTGTACACGTCTTTTATGTTTATATACTACATTGCTCTAAGTATTATTACAAAATACATGGGTCCTGTTACTGAGTAATTTATTACTGATCACTTCACAGAGCCCTTTACCTTGCTTCATTTGTAATGCATTATTGGTTTCGATGAAAAGAGAAACCTATACATTCATGATGGTGTGTGTATGTATACGTGCATGTGTGTGTGTGTATGTGTGTGTGACACTTAGCTTGACATCTCAAGAAGGGAAACTTCAACAGTTCTCATGCTTAGTATGTGGATGGCCGGTACTGATCGAGAGGAAGAACCGTAGTGTTTTTGGTGAAGGTCAAAGATCATTTTGGATCATTGGAGGGCAAACTCTTGAAAACCTTATTAACACAATATTTCATGTTAGGAATGGTGGATACTCTGTATACGTAGCATGAAGATGCATCATGTCAAGAAGAAGAACCTCTATGTTTTGTTGTGGAGGTCAAAGGTCATGTAGAGTCATCTGAGGTCAAAGGTCTTGTAGGATCAAACTCAAAATCTTGTTAACATGATATTGCAAGATAGGAAGCATGTATAGTCTTCATACTAAATTTGTAGATGTATTATGGCAAGAGGAAGAACCCTTGTGTTTTTAGTAAAAGTCAAAGGTCATCTAGGGTCATTCGAGGTCAAACGCTGAAAATCTGGTTAACAGGGTATCTCAGTGTAGGAATTGTGGATACTCTTCATACTTAGCTTGTATTATGTCAAGAGGAAGGATCCTGTTGTTTGTGGTATTAAGGGTCAAAGGTCATCTAGGGTTTCCGAAGGTCAAACTGAAAACCTTGTTAACAGGATATCTGAAGATAGTCCTGAACCCAGTGAAACTCTTCATACTTAGCATAGAAGCATTATATGAAGAGGAAAAATGCTGTTTTTTGTGGATGTCAAAGGTCACCTAACTTAAATATGGCATTTTTTCCCTATTTAATAAAAAAAAAGCTGTTGTTATTGGTGTTGATGTTGATTTTGTGTTCGGTGAGAAGTCCGTTCAGCTCACCATTTGTCAGATTCTGCAAACCTTGTTAGTATAATATCTCAAGGTAAGAATCGTGGTAATTTCTGGGGGTGAATGCATCACATTGATCCAGAACATTGACAAATTTAGATCCTCAAATTTAGCTAAAGTGTAGTGAAATAAATTCATCAAAACCTCATTGCGTTTTTGCATTCTGGTTTTACAAGTTAAGTGACGTAATTATAATTTTTTCTTTATCTTCCAGTGCCTTCAGTGATCATAGGCAGTTTTATTGGATACTTCAACCAATGGCATTTAGTGTTCTTTCAAGAGGTATGTTGAATTGAAGTGAAAGCAACAGACATGATTCTTTATGTTGTACCTGCCGACTTAATTCAAATACTGAAGTGAATAAATTACCTATACACATATATGGTGAAGGGAGCTGGGTTCTGCCCAGGATTGCTGGAGTGCTGGCGGTCCTTTTCATGGTTCGTAGCAAGGATCCAAATATACATTGTGGCACAAGCTGTTCTGCCTACCAAGTAGGATGGAATTTACGGGTGCCATAGCCTACCTTTCCAAATGTGCTAAAATTTCCTTCCAAATAAGGACAAGAAAGTACACCAGACTGAATACATTCTCAGTTACTACTGTATGGTAAACACTTTTGTGCCCTTCACTAAAACAACTTGATGATTAGTGTCTTGGTTAAAGTTTATCAAGATGTAAAACATACAGGGTTGGAAAAGGTGCGTATCCCAGTGAGGGAAAGGAGCATTTCACCATGCATAGCAATATTGCTATTGCTATGCATTTTCAAAGTTGTGTAGCAAATAACTTCAGGTTGCATACCATTTTTGTGGAAGGTCCCCATTCATCCTGTCCTGCCATTTCCTACTGTAACTTTTTTGTTTTGTCTGCCAGACTGCCACTGGCCTTCACTACATCATGTTTACTACAGTATACATTGCTTTGCAGTTGAAGGTATAAGCTAGACTAGTGTTATATTAGTATTTTCATTAGGGTTTTAAATCCAAGAGTTCAAGAGAGGACGCTCACCTTCTTTTTGAAGAGATCCAAGAAAATTTGAAGGGCCTGAGTTTTTTAAGGAGTCCTTTAAAAAGCATCACAGCATGTTGTGAGTTTGGAAACAGAAGATATTTGTAAGCGGTGATACTTTTCCTAATATTCTTTTATCACATGCAGCACTGCTCAAGTAAAAGGTATTGACTTCATTTTGCATAATGCTGACACTCTCCAGTGTTTGTGGTGTTCGTTTTCTCTCACAGTGTTGTATTAGTACCACTGGAAAGAAGTATCTAAAGACTGGTTGACTGGGGGGGGGGGGCTGAAATTTTGGAAAAATTATAATAGAAAATTAAGACTTTGGGTCGTCCTTTGCACCATATGCTGTAAAATAATAGTTGCATTTTTAACACTTTACCCAGTATGTCAGGCAATTCCCTAATCAAAAGTACAGAACCAATATTAACCCAGCTCAACAATAAATTTGCTCCCAGAGGACAATTCTCCAGTGAAGTGTCTGCTTAACGGCCCTCTCAATGACCAGTTTACCTCACATGTTGCCAATAAACCTGTCATTGGGGCTGGAGAGAGGTAATTGAGACAAAGGATCCTTGCCCAAGGATCACAACGTAATGACCAGGCAGGAGTCCAAACCAAACAACCCTTGGATCACAAATTCCAACACCTTAAACCCCAATTCGCCACCCTTGCTCTGCTATAAGAGTAAAATCAATTTAGACCAGTACTGTTCTGGTGGAAAACCCTCAGAATTTTAATGTTCTGTATAAGGACTGTGTATATAGGGAGCTTTAGGCAAAACTGGTTACACACCAGTGCTGTGAGTCTCAAGTCCCCACCTGCCCAGTCCTAATTTGAGTTAGAGTCCTCACGTGCTGAGTCTTGAGGGGGGGACCGAGCCATGGAATTCAAGGACCAAGACCTAGTTCACGCTCGAGTCCCAGGGTCGAAAATTAAATTTTTTTTGCTGTCTGTTTACAGAGCAGGGTTCTTTCCAAAATACTATTCTGGATCCAGATTTTACTGTTCCAAATTACAGTACTATAGCAAGGACTAAATAGGTTCCTGCTCATGTGCAAGGGTACAATTGCTGGTTTACGCAACAGGGGAGGAGGAATTTTGCAGCAGGGATGTAGCCGTGCGGATATCCCCTGATCTTTATTTTGTTCTCTATTCTGTATAAAGGCCATATTATTGCCAAATGGTATATTAATTTTGGCACTTGGTGTCTCCCGAGATCTGAGTGAAATATGCTCAGACTTGATGCCGAACGTTACAGCAAGCAAGGCAAGTTGGGACTGAGTGACAGCCAAAAAAATTATACTGTAGGGGAAATATTTTTTAATGCTAGATGCATCACTTTGATTGCAGTTTATGGAAGAACTGCTGTATGTTTTCTGTATGTAGTTAAGCAATGGTCCATTCTCAACATACGAGCCGCCACATACTGACTGATGTTGTTTTCTCACCACAAATTAGCCAAAAATTAGCTGAAATCTTTTAGTCTTGTCCTTTCCCGCAAACATTGCTTCACCGAATCACTTTACACAGTAGGTCAGTTGGAGATACTCGGGTTGTAAGCGATGAAAAAAAAACTATTACACTCAAGGCATTGTCAGCCACCAGCAGTCAGAACTTGCTTTAGATCGTTCTCATTTGTTGAGTGCTTAGTTGCTAGCTTTGTGACGAGAGTTAAAAAATGTGACTTAGTGGTCATAGACTGTTAAGATCACATGGAATAGACAATGTAAATATACTTTGTTAAATATAATTGTATAATATAATTGTGATTGGTTCAATTCCTTCAAGGTTACTACAAAGGTTGGAGGAAAAACCTATTTTCTGAAAATTACATATCCTGAAGACATCCGTTATGTTTGTATGAAAGTGAAGACCAGCAAGGTCATTTGGTGGACCATTGTGAGTACTCAAAGAAAGGGTCTAAGCTAAATCAAGTTTTGAATGTGTTGGAGAGGGGGCACTGCCACTTAATCCAAGCATTCTTGTGGAATTGCATGACATCAGATGTGTGGTTCTTCAAGATATTTAGTAGCATTTATACAGTCGTCACAGTTTCAACACAAAGTGAACTTGAAAAAAAACAACCTATGACATCATAGCCTCACATTAATAAGGGGAGTCTTTGTTTTCTTAAAAATTTTACAAAACAGTTTTCCCTTTACAATGTGGTGTTATCAGAATGTGATTGCTAAGCGCGCCATGAGAATTTTACAAACTCCATTCCCATGAGGGAGGTACTCTCACTATTAAACTTCAGGTCAGCAACAAACATACTGAACAATAAAAAGGAAGCAAAGCATTCTTATCATGTAAGAAAGTGATATAATCCTGTTTGCTCAAGCTCACTTTGGGTTCACAATATTTTGTAACTTCATTTGCTGATATATCGAGCAAACATGTCTGAATTGAATGTAAGTTTCTACAAATTGTGCCTAGGAATTTAGTTTCCTCTTACACATGAAAAATGATTTTTTTGCTGTAAACCATTCCTTTTTTTAAAACGAACCAGGACCTTGAATCAATGAATTTGCCAATTACAGTACTGAGTCTGTGTGTTATACCAGCCTGATGATACAGTGTGTAAGCCAGTAAACATGTAGTACAGTACTATGGAAATAGCAGGTCATGACCCAAAGGGCCCATACATGTATACCCAATGACGTAGATTATGATCCATATGGAGATTCTTTCATCCCTCCACGCCCCCAGTATTTGCCTTCATATGAAAACAACTAGTGAGATCATATGCACAAAACTTGATAGAGAAACTTAGTATTAAAAAAAAAGCAGACTGTAGTTGGACTTTCGGTGTGTCATGATCCTTACTTGCAGTTTGTTGAGTCAGAATTAGGTGTGAAGTGTTTGCCAAACACATATTTTTCCATGAGCACAAAATTGAGTTCAAAGTTTTGATAACAGGTAGAATTGATGGTTGCATAATTCAAAATCTGCCAATTTCATTGTAAAAACGTATAAGTTTGTTCTTTCATAGTTTGGAGCACAACGTAAATGTTACACAAAGATTGACTAGGGACCAGTAGGAACACAAAACTATTTTCCAACTGTTAAGATAAGTTTTGACCAGTGATTGAAAGATATGGGACCGTTAATGGCATTATTAAATTTGGAAAAAATAATATCTCATCAAAAACTCAATGCATGTTTACATTCTGGTTTGTACTGTTGTACTCAATTAGCCTATTTACTCTTCGAAGGTAACTGGTGGAAGGACTGATTTGTGCAGTAGAGCATTCAATGAGGCTAATGTAACAAACTCAGTGAGATATTTCATCTCCCCTGTTTTGGGACAAAAACAGGGGACTCTTATGGTACATGCCCCTTATGGGAAGGGAAGATCCTAATGTTGTTGCCAGCTCATGGATGAAACTTCACTTAACTTTGATCTAACCTACTGTGCAATAGAATTGATACCCTGACATCTTGATTGCTAAAGCTTGTGTTGCTTTGTCACTCACCCTACCCCTTGTGGGCTGGGGGTTGTAGAATACTGTATGCCCTTGGTATTTCCTGCCTGTCGTAAGAGGCGACTAAAGGGAAGGACTTGCACCGTATTTAAACTTTGTTTGACACTATATAGCAAATTTGTGTTGGCCTGTTGTTAAATTTCATCTAACTTGCCACTCACCCTTAGCAATCCACAATTTGTCATCTATCTACATTCTCCATATTTGTTTTTGTGAAATCCCTTTGCATACTTACAACTTAAGGGTTTAACTACTCAAAGTATTGGAACATGTTAACAGCATGCGTAGTAAATAGTGGCAACCAAACTTGCAGTCAGGATTACTAGATCTTTGGGATATGTATGACATGTGGTCGCACCATTTTTTTGTCTCTTTTGCAGGAGCAACTATTATGATGTAGATAGCAGCTTGTTTGCCAACAAACCCTAGTGATGCCTTGTTCGACCAATAGAAAATAGTCTGGAGTGAAAGGTCAGATTGCTCTTGGGCGAAGAGGGTAAGGAAGCTCACTGGTTTGCTTTGTTCGGGTAGAAAGATGGTTCGCAAATTTTGGTGGCAGTGAACAAAAAGGGGTCACAAAAAAAAAAAATTAGGAGAGGTGATTTAGTTCAAAAGAAATATCAGTAGTGAAAGGGAAATTTGGAGACCTATTCACATTCTTTCAATAATGACCTAAAACCTTCCAAGGTCAAAAGAGGTGGCCAGATGGTTTTATGTATTCAAAATCATCCCCCCTGTATCGTGGTAGAGACTGCTATTTGCAATCACCCTGTACCCCCATTCCTCTTCGCTCCCCAAACTCACCAAGCACTGATGTATTAGGAAAACATAATTATGTCTGAAGTTCATTTTCTGTAAAGTTTACCTTAAGTCTATTAAAGGGGCTCATTGAGTTGATATCAACTATTTTGTGGACAGGGGTTGCATATGATTAATACCTAATGGTAAAAAGTATCTGGTCACAAATTTGTAATAAATGATTTTTATCATTAATGATCCTATCATTGGCATTTCAGTTGTGTGTAAGGTAAGCAGAATCTCTTAGTTTGACCATTTACCATCAAGATGTGAGTAAAACTCAACAGGTGTGAAAAAATGGTGAATTTAGTGAACAAACTCAATAAGCCCCTTTAAACATTTCAAAAATACATGTTACAAAGTTTGAAAAATGAACCCTTTTTGTCCAACTTAAAATCTTCACAGGACATTCCTGTGCTGACACATAAAATGAAGTGTTCTCTCCAATTGAACATGTTTGTTTGCACAACAGCTTGTTATGTCACCTGTATGCTACAGTACTCAGATCACAATCTTTGTGTTTCCTAAATTTATCACATTTTGTTCCACAATGCGATCACAGCTTCAATGTTATAGAATGCTTTGACTTTTCTTGAGCTTTCCTTACAACATGCTGTGCAAGGAAGGGGTAATTTTTCCAAGGTCATTAACAGTTTTGAATTTAAAAAGATGCAGAAGCACTGGGAAGTGTGAGTAGTTGGAGGTGATCACACAAATTATTGCCCAATGCATCACTTAAAATTAAGAGAATAAATTTCAACATTTTACATCGCAGGAGCTGAATGATGCACAGACAGATGACGTTCATTTTTCAACCTTTATAATGTATGTTCTTGCAGTTGTAGACTTAAGGAACACTTTAATTTAATTGTGTTGTAATCATAGAAATAAAAGTAAGGGTGAATGATGTCAGCCGATCTGGACTGAAGCCATTGATTTGGCCAGTCTGTACGGCAACAGAGCACCTGCGCGTAAACAAATATCACGTCATTGCTTCTGCCCCAAGTACTGGCAAAGAAACTACAAGTTTTTAAGTTATGAGTCATAAACAGATACCTTAAGGCTTAAGGCGCCATGACTTATTTCTGTTGTGAAAAAAAACTACTCCAAATCTTTCGGAAAAAATGCATCAAAATAGCTATAACTTCTGCAGCCGAATGCACACTGTACATAATACTAGAGACATCAATTCACCCATTCTTTTGGACGTACAACGACCAAGCGCACTCAAATTACACCAAATATTTTCGATTGGACTTCACCGGTTCATGCATGATGCATTGTTGTTAGATGTTTCTCCTTTAACTTTTATTTCTGTGGTTGTAATCTGACAGGTGGAGAATACTTATCTAAAGTCCAATAAACGGTTTGGATTTACTTACTCAGCTCTTATATGTTAGTAGCCAAGGGCACCAGAGTGGACATCGACACGCTGAACGGAGACGAGGGATTAAACGGTGCTAGTGTGTGGCACATACCACATAATGAGGGCAATCGAGGTGGGGGCGATGCAGTCAGTTGGTAACGTGTATTGTCAATCACCAGCGAAGGAGAAGATTAAGGAAGAGAGGGGGAAGGAGGAGGGGAAAAAAGGGGGGGGGGAGGAAGGAAAAGATAGATCGTCCATCCTTGGACACGTACCTTTGAAAACACACAAACCCTAACAGTGTAGGCGTTACCTTATTCGCCCTAACCTGAATAGAACACTGTCACATTTATATGTAGTTCCTAAATTCCCAATCATCATCAGTTTTGCATTTATTCATTTTTCAGAGGCTGTTCATGTCCTGTCTAAAGCGTCTGAAGGGCTTCACAGTTGCAGACGCGCATGTTCCAGTCTGCCATTTTCATATAACGAACCTTACTTGAGCAATGACTGGTCATGTTGGTGACATGGTAGGAGCTCGGTACCACAAAGACACAGAAATTTACCCCGAGCTTTCATGTTTACGGAAGAGATGGGTAAGTAATTTTAGTCCTCAACGTATGTAAGTTTTTCCAATATTTTTGTCAGTAATTAATCCAGATTGTTTCGAAAATTTGAAAATTGAAATTTCCACATTTTTTGTTTCTGAACCCGAAACAATACTTGCAAAAGAGGGGGAGCAGAATGGATGGCACATCCTTTGCAAAATGAAATAGAATCACAAGAGAAAGTGGAAAGTGGTGTAGCCTATGCTGGATGCAACTTGAGTTCAATACTGTAACATGGAGGTTATATGAACAGTTGGAAGTAATTTACACAGGATTAGAACCACTCTGGTGTTTTAATTGATTTTATTAAAAGACCCCTTGGCCATCCCACTCACCCCTGATTGAAAGGATGCAGTGTTACCTGTGCATGATTCATTTCCAGGTTATTTTCTTTACTCGGTTGCATCCCTTATACAGTGTACTGGTTTGGTTCTGATAGGATATGTACGTATCTCAGCCTTGCTCTCATGTATTTGTACTGTGCAGACCTAGTATAGGCCAGGGTAGATTAGGCAGCAGCCAAGGTTTAGGCTGGAAATTTGTTTAATATACAACTTTTTGGTACCTAGCAAGGATAAAATCTTTGCAAATGGATAAATGAGGTACTGTAGAATGGATAAATGAGGTACAGTGGTTCTATATGGTTGCTTGAAATTTGATCAAAGGAGGTTGCTATTTGCAACCATGAGATGTCCTTGAATCAGATTGTTTTAGCCTGCAGTGGGCAGAGACTGGGATGTGAAGTTTGGTATTAACTGTATGATAGTGACAGGTTGATTTCAAGGATTTTTTTATACAGTTATTGTTAAGGGGTGATCCAGAACAGTGTCAGTGTAGTGTTATAATTGCTTCTGTTAGTCAGGACATATGAAGTATGATCAGGACCTTACTTGCCAGATGCCCCAGATGAGCACCCAAGCTGACCATCATGGTATTCTCCATGGTACGGTATATAATTTCAACACCTTGAGAGGATACCACTGGTGTGTGAGGATTGTTTGCAGTGCTGTTTGTCTTGGGGTGCAATGCAATTAGTGCACAGGTACTTAGGAAGCACATCTGTAAGTTTCTCTGTAATTTGAAAACAACATCTTCATCATATTCATTTGAGACATGTTTCAAGTAGTGAAAGTTATAGTATTATAAAATATGTGAAAATATCCCTGCAATTTAAATGTCCCCCTGTATTGCCTCCTGCTGTAATAATCAGGAAAAACGCACAGTGACGGACAGATTTTTGACGGACGGACAGACAGAGAAGTTTTACTTGAAGGTTATACACTCAACCTACTGGCTTGCAATTGTGTGTGACTGTATATTTGCCAGTTTTGTCGTGTTCTTTTTGACAGAACATTGGCATCATGGTTATTAATTAGTAGGTTGCTCTTAATAGCAAAAAGTTTAAATATTCTGAGCAATAGTTTTACCATCATTATTAGTGAATACAGAACCTTAACTCTTCATAATACTACAAATTTGTTATGCGACCGGTAGAGTACAGGCAAGATGGTCAGATGTCATCTTTATGTCAAAATACTAGTCTTCATTGCCTGCATATGGCAGAGTCAAAGCAGTGGGTAATGTAATGTTCAGGACGACCTCTGCTGTTCATCGTTATTTATTATTCATGTCAATGGCCAATCAGAGAAACAGGTGAGAGAACTTAACTTGTAAAAAGCCATTAGACCTGCCTGTTCAAGGTCCCATGGTTGTAACCAAAAATGCAAAGAATGTTGCCTCCATGTCTGGTTTCGATGAAAGAAACCTATGCATTCATGATGGTGTGTGTGTACATATGTGTGTATGTGCATGTGTGTGTGTGTGTGTTTGTGACTTTTCTTGTTTACACGATATCTCAAGAAGGGAAGCTCTGACAGTTCTTAAACATGGTAGGTGATGCCACATATTGAGAGGAAGAATATTGTTGTTTTTGGTGGGGTCAAAGGTCATCTGGGGTCACCAGGGTTCAAACTCTGAAAACTTTGTTTACACAATATCTCAAGGTAAAAAGCTTGAATAGATTTTATACTTAGTATGTAAATGCATAATGGAAAGAGGAAGAATGCTATTGTATTTGGTGGAGGTCAAAGGTTATCTGGGGTCACCAGGGGTCAAAGTCTGAAACCCTAGTTAACAATATCTCAAGGTAGGAAGCTTGGATAGATTTCCTACATGGCATGTTGATGCATTATGATCAGAGGCAGAAGCCTGTTTTGTTTGGAAGAGGTTAAAGGTCATCTGGAGTCACCAGGGGTCAAAGTCTGAAAACCTTGTTGACATGATATCTCAAGTTAGGAAGCTGGGATAAATTTCATATATGGCATGTGGATGTCTTATGGTGAGAAAAAGAACCCAATTATTTTTGGTGGAGGTCAAAAGTCATCTGGGGTCATAGGGGTCAAATTCTGAAAACCTTGTGAAAACTACTGTACATGGATAGATTCCATACATAGTATGTGGATGTCTTATAGTCAGAGGTAGCTGCCTATCATTTTTGGTGGAGGGCAAAGGTCATCTGTGGTCACCGGGGGTCAAACTCTGAACATCTTGTTTACAAGATATCTCAAGTTAGGAAACTTGGATACTTCACATGGTATTACATTTAATCCTCCAGAAACTCCAATGAGTTTTGTCAGAGGTCAGCCTGCTGCTGAAATCACCAGAGGCCAAAAAAGCAAAAATTCCCAAGAATTCTCAAGATCAAATATGAACACAAAACTGTATAACTTTCTAGCACATTTAAATCACATTCAACCAGTGACTGAAGGAAATGGGACATCTTGGCATCATTAGGGATGTAAGCGCTATTCATCGAAACCACAATGCATTTTTGCATTCTGGTGATGTTCATGTAATTGTCTTATGGAGTAAGTATAGCCTAGGTTCTCAAATGGCAGCCCTTGGGCCATTTGTGGCAATATTCACTGTGGAAGCTTTGAGGAGCCTATTGAGGAGCCCAAAATTTTAGTCAGAATACAAACTGTTTAAAGTGTACCTAAAGTCTAGAATCTACAGTATCTTGTTCTGGCACAAGATGCAATTTAGGAAAAACAAGGAAAAACAAGGAAAAACAAGGACAGTAATGTAAGGGATGCAGGAGTAAACCACGAATCATTACATGTTTTTCCAGTATAAATTGAGTGAAAAAAGAAAGGCTTTATCTCTCAGCACACAAATGGCCTGTCAAGATGGGAGTTGGACAGATGGAATTCTTTTTTCTAGCTTTGTAGAGTTTTGAAATTTTCAAAGTATGGTACACTTTCACTTTTGCTACTACAACAAAGTAAAAGTAAAAACTCAAGTAAAAATGGTCCTCAACCTGAAGCACTTCAGAACCCCTGAAGTAAACCATTTTACAAGATGAATTCTTTGGAATCAATTGTCTGTATGGTTTGGTTAGGAGAATATATTGGATGGTGTATGTGATATTTTTGATTTGTCTTTTTAAAATTATTTGTCTATAAACAGACAAAGGATCACAGAATCTCTGACAGCTATGGTTCCTCACAAGTGCTATTACTTACAATGCCGGACAACTGTGACCGGGATCCATTAGGACATATCGAACAATGTCCTTGGACTCTCTGGTATCATGCACAGGACTTGAAGTGATAAATGTACCAAAAGTGGGAAGGACGTGGCATCTGTTGGCTTCCATGATTTTAAAGAATGTCAGCACTTACACCAAAGTAAAGCTCTCAAAATACTTAAGTAAAGCTTAAGAGTAATACTTCACAAACTAAGTATAAACCTATGTGATAACTTAAGCAAATGTAAGTACTTTATTCTTGTTGTCAAAATGTGCCGGAACAAGCCCTCTTATTTTCATGTATGTATATAATTTTCATCCTTAAACCTTTTTATAAAATGTGCTCTGTCCAATATTGTGTTCAGGGTTTAACTCCAGCCGGATGTGGGTTTGCGCTAGACATCAGTTTTAGTAACATGCAAGATTTTCTGTTAAAAAATGTTCTTTAAATACTCATAGGTACGTATTTCTTCTCCTCCCATGTAACCCAAAGGAAAGTAATCTGGAGAGTTTGCCAGCACTTTCCTCGCAGTGCCTTCATATTTTTACATTAAAGAGACTTTCTGTACCTTATCCGTTAACACTGATGGCAGCATTCAGGCTCCTAGTAGTAGCTGTTCTTTCCTTAAAGTTAACATTCCCGAATTCATTCATTATTTGTCTATTCATTGGTCTGATCAGTAATAGAGCTGTATGGTTAAAATGTTCCGTAACACAAACATTTTTGAAAATTTTGGATACTGTGCTTCCCAGTAGTGTTCAGGTTAACTTCCAATTTGATGTGGGTTGCTATGGCATCAGTTATAAGTAACAATTTCAAATTTTAAAAGAATTTCATGTTTCTTTATAAGTTCAGTAAAAATTTTTGTCTTCCATCTGTGAATTAGTCTTGTGTCAGGGAGTTTGTAGTCCTTTTTCCCAATGTACAGTACGTAGTTTTTTTATGTGACACACCTTTGCCTTTTATGTCTTCCATACAAAGTGAGCAAATTCACTGTAATTTAGCTTGTGTCTTCCCAAACTCACCCTTCCCGAATTCCATAGTATTTTCATGATCTGCTTGTCAAATAACCAATAAAACTGCATGGTAATGTTTCGCTTACATGTTTTAGTCACAAATTTAGCAGTGAGGGTAATCAGAGGATGCCATTTTAAAGACTTATATGGGCCATGAGGGCTCATGCCCTGTAAGATATTTTTTTTAGTTTGGTTGATCCAGAAGTTTTTCAATCTTCCAGTCCAGAGATTAAAATCCAATAAAATTTTTTCTTTCCATCATGTGGAATTAGTCTTGTGAAGGGAAATTGTATTCCTTTCATTTCTAGTGGTTTCTGATACCCTGTGCCTTTTAGTCTTATCCCCCAAAGTTGCAATAATCCAGAATATATGTAGCTTTTCTCCTGAAAATTACCCTTCCCAGAATTTCACAGAGTACTGTATTTTTCAGATCAGTTGGCGCTTTAAAGAAAAAAAAAAAAAAAAAAAAGAGAGGGAGGGGGGAGGGGGGGGAAAAGGGAGGAAAAGAAGAGGGGGGGGAGGGGGAAGGGGAAGGGGAAGAAAGAAAAAGAGGAAAAAGATGATGGAGAAGTGAAAAATGGGGAGGAAAAAGAAAAAAAAGGAAAAGGGGGGGAAGAAAAAAAAAAAAACGTGAAAGGAGAAAAACAATGAAAGAATAATTACAAAAAAAGAGGGAAAGAAAAATTTACATTTGATTGTATCCTCTGGGATGGAAATATTGTCAACAGTCATGTCAATGAAACCAAAAACATCTTACGGTATGACCCTCATTCCCCGTAGTCTATTTAAAATGGCAGTCTGGGCTGTGTAGCCTCCACGTCTTACATTTGTGAGGTAAATCTTTGTAATGGCAACATACAAGTGCTTTTTGGTTTCTTGGCCACTGTCTGAAATACAGTACTCTTGAATTCTGGAAGTGTAATTTTCAGGAAGAAAAGCTACAATTCTGGATATTGCAACTTTGTGGGAAGACTTAAGGCACAGGTGTAGCAGAAACCCTAGAGAGAAAGGAATACAATTTCCCTTCACAAGACTAATTCCCCATGATTGAAGGAAAAAATTTTATTGGATTTTATCTTGGAGCGGAAGTCATGAAAACTTTTGATCACCAACTAAAAAAAAATATCTTACAGGGCATGAGCACTCATTGCCCATATCTTTAAAATGCATCCTCTGATACCCTCACTGCTAAATTTGTGACTAAAAACATTTGTAAGAGAAACAGTACCATGCGTTTTATTGGTTATTTTGCAAGTAGATCTGAAAAGTGGACTCTGTGAATTCTTCGGAAGGTGATTTTTGGAGCACCAGCTAATACGTGAAGTATTCTCACTTTGGTAGGAAGACCTAAAAGGCAGAAGGTGTGTCACAAAAAACTACGTACTGTACATATAGTGGTGTGAAGCAGGACTACAACTCCCCCTGACAGACTAATTCCCCACAAAGATGGAAGACAAAATTTATTGACTGAACTTAAAGAAACATGACAAAAAATTCTTTTAAAACTTTGCCTATCGTTATTTTAACTGATTCCATAAGCAACCCCATCAAATTGGAGTTAACCTGACACATACTGGAGAGCACGATTTATCCAAAATTTTGTCAAAACATGTTTAGCTAGTAAGGAACATTTTGAACCTCCAGCTCTCTTCCTGATCAGACCACGTGATAGAAAATACTGATGATTCTGGGAATGTTAACTTTAAGGAAGAACAGCTCTGAGCCTGAATGCTGCCATCAGTGTAGGATTAGTACAGAATATTAACTCTTTAAGTAAAATATGAAGCACTGTCGAGAAAGTGCTGCCAAACTCTCCAGAATACTTTCCTCTGGGTACTGGTAGAGAGAAATAAGTACTATTGAGCGTCATTAAAGAACATTTTTTTTAACGAATATTGCATGTTCCTAAACTGATGTGCTAGAGCAACCCCATCCGTCTGGATGTTAACCCCTGAAACACATAGTGGAAGCACATTTTATAAAAAGTTTAAGATGAATTATATACATACATGAAAATAAGAGTGCTTGTTCCGGCTTTTGACAACAAGAATAAAGTACTGTACATTGTCCTTAGTCTCACATAGGTTTATTACTTAATTTGCTGAGTACTTAACTTTAGAGCTTTGCCAAGAACTATAGTATTTGAGAGCTTTACCTTTGGTGTAATGCTGACATTTTCAAATCTGAAGCAACAGATGCTCCTCACTTCCACTTTTGTACATTAATCACTTCACCGTCCTGTGCTACCAGAGAGTCCAAGGAGCTTGTCGATATGTCCTAATGTGTATCCTTCCATTGTACGGCATTTAGATAGCACGTTGAGACCATTGCTGTCAGAGATTCTGTTATCCTTTGTCTGTTATAGCAACATAAAAAAGACAAATAAAATATCACATTACCTCCATATATTCTCCTAACCAAACTCCATAAGTAGCAATGTTCAAAGACTTCAATTTGTCAAAATGGTTACTTCAGGGTTCTGAAGTGCTTCAGGTTGGGACCATTTTTACTTGAGTTTTTTAACGTTATTTACTTATGGTGGGTGTTAGTAGCAAACGTGAAAGTGTACCTATACTTTGAAAATTTCCAAAACTCGACAAGATAAAAAAGAATCCATCTGTCCCATTCTCACATCTTCACAGTCCATTTGTGTGCTGAGATAAGCCTTTCTTTTTTCAACTCAATTTATACTGGAAACAATGTAATGATTCGTGTTTACTCCTGACATACCTTACATTACTGTCATGTTTTTTCCTTGTTTTTCCTTGTTTTTCCTAATTGCATCTGTGCCAGAACACGATATAGTAATTCTAGACTTTAAGGTACCTTTAAACAGTTTGGTATTCTGACTAAATTTTGGGCTCCTCAATAGGCTCCTCAAAGCTTCCACAGTGAATATTGCCACAATATGCCCAAGGCTGCTATTTGAGAACCTAGGCTTAGACTTACTCCCATAAGACAATTACTATGACATCCTAGAATGCAAAAATGCATTGTGGTGTTCGATGAATAGCGCTTACACCCTAATGATGCAAAGATGTCACGGCTCTCGGGGGGGGGGGGGGCTACCCCCCCCACCAAAAAAAGAAAAAGAAAGAACAACCCGCCCAGCCCCCCCAATTTCTTCAGTCACTGGTTGAATGTGATTTAAATGTGCTAGAAAGTTTTACAGTTTTGTGTTATATATTAGATCTATGAGAATTCTTGGGAATTTTTGCTTTTTTGGCCTATTGTGATTTCGCACAAGGCCCTACATCTGACAAACTCATTGGAGTTTTTGCTGGGGATTAAATGTAATACCAGGTGAAAGTATCCAAGTTTCCTAACTTGAGATTCTTGACTAAACAAGATGTTCAAGTTTGAACCCCCGGTGACCACGATGAGACCTTTCACTCCACCAAAAATGATAGCAGCTAACCTCTGACTATAACACATCCACATCTATGTATGGATCTATCCGCGATTTACAGTCTTTTTACACAAGGTTTTTCAGAATTTACCCCTATGAACCCCAGATGACTTTTGACCTCCCCAAAAATCATTGGTTCTTTTTCTCCCATAAGACATCACATGCCATATATTAAATTTATCCCAGCTTCCTCAACTTTAGATATCATGTCGAACAAGGTTTTCCAGACTTTTGACCCCTGGTGACTCCAGATGACCTTTACCTCTTCCAAACAAAACCGGCTTCTGTCTGCTCTGAAGTCATTAATGCATCAACTCATGTAGTAAATGCTATCCAAGCTTCCTACCTTGAATATTTGTTACTAGGGTTTCAGACTTTGACACCTGGTGACCCCAGATACCTTGACCTCCCAAATACAAGAGGCCCACTTCTTCCTCTTCATATGCTTTACATACTTAATTATTAAATCTATTCAGCTTTTACCTTGAGATTTGTGTACACAAAGTTTTTCAGAGTTTTGAAACCCTGGTGACCCAATGCCTTTGACACCCACCAACAAAACACATATTCTTCCCTCTCAATATGTGTGTGTGTACACAACTCCCTGAATATTAGTGCGTGTCAGAGCTTCCCTTCTGATATATCGTGTAAACAGAAGTCTACAAACCCACACACACCATGCCATCACACATATGTAAACACACCCATCATGAATGCATAGGTTTTCTTTCATCGAACCAGCCTGGTGGCAACATTCTTTGCATTTTTGGTTTCACCATGGGACCTTGAACAGGAGTTAATGGCTTTTTTACATTATTCCTCAACCTGTTTCTCTCTGATTGGCCATTGACATGAATATAAATAACGTGACAGAGAGGTCTTCCTGAACATTACTTACCCACTGCTTTGACCTGCCATATGCGGCATGAGACTAGTATTTTGACCAGAAGATGTACATCTGACATCTTGCTGACTCTACCGGTCCGCATAACAAAAATGTTGAATACGATAAATTATGAAGATTTAAGGTTCTGTCTTCCTAATAATGATGGTAACATTTTCAGATATTTAAATTTTTTGCTATTAAAGAGCACCTACTAATTATAACTGATGCCATTTGTTCGTCATCAAGACACGACAACCCGGCAAGTATACAGTACACACATGGCAAGAAAGTAGGTGAGTTTCTAACCTTCAAGTAAACGTCTCTAGTCCTGTCGTCCGTCCCACTGGTCTGTCTTCTTTCCTGCTTATACGAGATGCAATCTGACAGTTTAAATTGCAGGGATATTTTTCACATATTTTTAATATCTATAACTTTCACCTACTTGAAACATGTCTCAAATGAATATGATGAAGATGTTGGTTCAAATTACGAGAAACTTACAGATGTGCTTCCTAAGTACCTGTGCACTAATTGCGATTGCACCCCAAAGACAAACAGCCTTGTCAACAATCCTCACACACCAGTGTATCCTCTCAGGTGTTGAATTATATCCGTACCATGGAGAATACCATGATGGTCAGCTTGGGTTGCTCATCTGGGCATCTGGCAAGTAAGGTCCTGATTCATATATCTATGTCCTGACTAACAGAAGCATTATAACACGACACGGACACTGTTCTGGATCACCCCTTAACAATAACTTATAAAAAACTCCTTGAATCACCCTGTCACTATTCATACAGTTTGATACCAGACTTCCACATCCCGTTCCTCTGCCCAACTGCAGCCTAAAAAACATCTGATTCAGTGAAAAACCCATCCCAATTTTCCACCTTCAAGATTGCAATAGCAACCTCCTTTGAGTCAAATTTCAGCACCATATAGACCCTAGTACGTCATTTATCCTTCTACGTACCCAATTTATCCATTGCAAAGATTTTAATCCTTGCTAGGTACCAAAAGTTGTATAGTTAAGCCAATTTCCAGCCTTAAACCTTGCTGCTGCTAATCTCCCTGGCGCTATACTAGGTCTGCACAGGTACACTACATAGAGCAAGGCTGAGATACGTAGCATAATCCTATCAAACCAAAACAGTCACCTGTATAGGGAATGCACCGAGTAAAGAAACTAACCTGGAATGATCATCACAGGTACACTGCATCCTTTCGATCAGGGTGATGGTGGCCTAGGGTCTTTTATAAAATCAGTAAAACACCAGCAGTGGTTCTAATCCCTGTGTAATTTACTTTCCCTGTTCATATAACCTCCATGTTACGTATTGAACTCAAGTGCTCCAGCATAGCTAACCACTTTCCACTTCTCGTGTTATTCTATTCGATTTTGCAAGCATTTCCATCCTTCTGCTCCCCCTCTTTTCACGGTGTGTTCGGAGTTCAGACAATGTGGAATTTCTTTTCAACAATCTGGTTACTACAAATATGGAAACTTACATCTTTGTAGGACTAACTTACTTACCCTCTCTTCCTACATGGCTGCGGATCCTGTGTCTTCTGTTCTGTACCGTCTCTACCATGTCAACAAATGCCAGTCATGCTCAAAGTCTGGTTCGTATATGAAAATGGCACTGCTTGCGTCTGCACTGTTAGAGCTTTAGACAGGAATGACAGCCTTCTGAAAGATGAAATGCAAAATGATATGATGGAATTAGAACTTACTACGATGTAGTAACTTTTTGTCATTAGTACGAATACGTAACCAATTGTTAGTTTGTCAAAGTATGTCCAGGATGCGAAGTGTTTGATCTACAACTTCATCTGAATTGTCCATGACCTCCTTTTAGTACGCCCTTCATCCCTGGTTTCTTGTTCATCATACCTTGAGTAGTAATTCCAAAGTTGATTGATCTAGTAAAGTAATTCTCCTGTTTACAACCACAGAAATAAAGTAAGGAGAACGCATACACTAACAACAATGCTCCATGCATTTTTAACCGTGAACCACAAATTGTTAGGGCGCTTTCGTGTACGTCAAAGACTGGTTGATTGATGTCTCTCGTATGTACAAGTGTGCATTGTCTGCCTGCAAGAAGTTATATACTTATTTATGCTTTTTCAGAAAGATTTGGAGGAGTTTTTCACAACAGAATAAGTCATGTGCGTAAGTATTTGGTTTTATACTCCTAACTTAAAACTTTATTTTCTTTGCATACTTGGGGGCAGAAGCAATTGACGTGATATTTGTTTACGCGGGTGGCTCTGTTGCCGTACGACTGGCAATCAATGGCTTCAGTCCAATCCTGACATACATTCACCCTGTGCTTTTATTTCTATGATCAACCCAATTAATAAAGGTTCTTAGTCTACAACTGCAAAGAACATTACATTATAAAGTTGAAAATGAGCGTCATCTGTCTGTGCATCATTCATCCCTGCGTGTAATGTTTGAAATTTATTCTCTTATTTAAGTGATGCTTGGAAATATTTGTGTGATCACCTCCACTACTCACACTTCCCAGTGCTTCTGCATCTTTTTAAATTCCAAACTGTTAGACCTTGGAAAAATTACCCTTTCCTTGCAACAGCAAATTGTAAGGAAGCTCAAGAAGTCAAGCATTCTATAACATTGAACATCTGTGCGATTGTGAACAAATGTGAGAATTTTAGGAACCAAAGTTGTTTCTGAGTACTGTAGACATACAGTGACTAACAAGATTGTTGTTGTGGCAACAACTGTCTTGGAGAGCACTTCTTTTATGTGTCAGCACTGCGCGGTGGAGGGGATGTCCTGTGAAGATTTTAGTTTGGCACAAGGGTTCATTTTTCACTTGTATACCTGTATTTTTTGAAATGTTTAAAGGGGATATGGATGTTTGTTCCTGAAATTCACCATTTTTTTCACCCTTTGAGTTTTCTCACTCTTGATGTATGGTCCAACTTAAGAGATTCTGCTTCCTTACCACAACTGAGATGCCATGATAGATCATTAATGTAAAAACATTATTACAAATTTGTGACTATACTTTTTACATTGTATTATCATATGCAACCCCTGTCCACAAAATAGTTGATATCAACTCAATGAGCCCCTTTAATAGACTTAAGGTAAACTTTACAGAAAATGAACTTCAGACATAATTATGTTTTCCATACATCATGCTGTGTGATTTGGGGGGGAGAGAGGAATGGGGGTACAGGGGTGATTGCAAATAGCAGTCTCTACCACATACAGGTGTGAGGCATTTTGAATAACATAAAACCATCTGGCCCCTCTTTTGACCTTGGAAGAGTTTAGCATTATTGGAAAGAAATGTTGAATAGGTCTACAAATTTCCCTTTCACTACTGAATATGTTTTTTTGAACTTAAATCACCTCTCCCTGACATTTTTTTTTTGTGACCCCTTTTTGGTTCACTGCCCCAAATTTGCGAACCATCTTTCTACCCAACAAAGCAAACCAGTGGAGGCTTCCTTACCCTCTTCGCACAAGAGCAATCTGACCTTTCACATCCAGAATATTTTCTATGGAGCGACAGCACACCTTAGTTATGTTGGTCGACAGCTCTATCTCATCATATATTGCTCCTGCAAAAGTAGGACAAAAGGGTGCACAACATTCCAGTATCTAGCGCAAGATCTGTAATCCTGACTGCAAGTTTGGTGCACACTATTTACTCCTGCTGTTAACATGTTCCAATACTTTGAGTAGTTTCCCGCTTACGTTGTAAGATTGGCAAGGATTTTCACAAAACAATATGAGAGATGTAGAATAGATGCAAATTGTGGATTGCTGAGGGTGAATGGCAAGGTTGATGATTTAACAAAGCCACACAATTTGCTATATAGTGTCAACAAAGTTTAATACGGTGCAGTCCTTCCTTTAGTCGCCTCTTTACGACAGGTCGGTAATACCAGGCATCAGTATTCTACACTCCCCAGCCCACAGGGGTAGGGTGATACAAGCACCAAGCTTTAGCAATCAGAGGTCAGGGTATTCACTTCCTATTGCACAGTAAGTTTAGATCAAGTTAATGAGTTCATCGAGCTGGCAACAACATTAGGATCTTCCCTTCCATAAGGGGCTTTCCAGAAAGGTCCCCCTTTTTTGTCCCCAAACAGGGGAGATGAAATAAATCTCACTGAGTTTTGGTTACATTAGCCTCATTGATGCTCTAACTGCACATCATTCCTTCCACCAGTTACCGTTCGAGAGTAATAGGCTATTGATACAACATATAACCAGAATGTAAAATGCTTGAGGTTTTGATGATATATTCAAATTTAATAATGCCTGCTGTCCCATCTTTCAGTCCTGGTCAAACATTATCTACAGGTTGGAAAATAGTTTTTTTTGTGTTCATATCTGTCCCTAGTCAATCTTTGTAACATTATTACTTGTGCATCAAACTAATGAAGAACAACTTATACTTTACAATGAAATTGCAGATTTTGAAATTTATGCATTCCTCATGCTACCTGTTATGCAAACTTTGAAATAACATTTGTGCTCATGGAAAATATGTTTTTGCACACTTCACACCTAATTATGACCACAAACTGCAAGTACATTCATTACAACGAAAAGTCAGTAACAGGTCTGCTTATACCTAAGTTGCTTCTATCAGTTTTTGCATATATTGAATATCACTGTTTCTATGGAGCACATCGGGGGCGGGGAGGATGAAAGATCTGCCTATGGACCATATCTACGCATTGGGTATATTAGTATGGATCCCTTGGGCCATGACCTCTATTAAAATGATTCACGTCAACAAAACTACCCAGAAATGATAGCCAACAGATGAAATAAGAAGATAACATGGTCTAATCCTTATCACAGTAAAAGTAAATGAGAACCAGAAACCTTAACATGACCCCCTTCCTTCCCCTTTTCACCCTACCCCTTCCTCTATTAGGATACAAGTACAAATAACTCTAACAGACCTACATTAACTCTGCACTCACTCCAAAGCCTTGGCATATTTGCATGAATTTATTCTCCAAAGAATGAAGGTGTACCTGTTTTTATCACACCCAAACATTTGTACCACTGCATATTTATGCTTTAAGTGTTTCAATTGTACCAATGAAAAGGCTGTGTACTGGTACTCATACTCACAACTAAAGACATACTCAAATTATACTCACAACCACAGACACTGCACTTGTACTCATGACATCATACTCATACTCACAATCAGGACACTACACTTGTACTCATGGCATTGCACTCATACTCACAACCAGAGACACTACACTTGTACTTATGACATTGTACTCATACTCAAAATCAGAGACACTACACTTGCACTTATGGCATTGTATTCATACTCACAACCAGAGACAATACACTTGTACTTATGGCACTGCACTCATACTCACAACCAGAGACACTACACTTGCACTCATGGCATTGTACTCATACTCACAACCAAAGACACTACACTTGTATTCTTGGCATTGTTCTCATACTCACAACCAGAGACACTACACTTGTATTCTTGGCATTGTTCTCATACAAACAACCAGAGACACTACACTTGTATTCTTGGCATTGTACTCATACTCACAATCAGGACACTACACTTGTACTCATGGCATTGCACTCATACTCACAACCAGAGACACTACACTAGCACTCATGGCATTGTACTCATACTCACAACCAGAGACACTACACTTGTATTCTTGGCATTGTTCTCATACTCACAACCAGAGACAATACACTTGTACTTATGGCACTGCACTCATACTCACAACCAGAGACACTACACTTGCACTCATGGCATTGTACTCATACTCACAACCAAAGACACTACACTTGTATTCTTGGCATTGTTCTCATACAAACAACCAGAGACACTACACTTGTATTCTTGGCATTGTACTCATACTCATAACCAGAGACACTACACTTGTACTTATGACATTGCACTCATACTCACAATCAGGACACTACACTTGTACTCATGGCATTGCACTCATACTCACAACCAGAGACACTACACTAGCACTCATGGCATTGTACTCATACTCACAACCAGAGACACTACACTTGTATTCTTGGCATTGTACTCATACTTACAACCAGGGACAATACACTTGTACTTATGGCATTGCACTCATACTCACAATCAGAGACACTACACTTGTACTCATGGCATTGCACTCATACTCACAACCAGAGACACTACACTTGCACTCATGGTCATGGCATTGTACTCATACTCACAACCAGAGACACTTGGCATTGTACTCATACTTACAACCAGAGACAATACACTTGTACTTATGGCATTGCACTCATACTCACAATCAGAGACACTGCACTTATACTCACAGCACTGTAATCATACTCATACTCACAGTCAGAGATAGTGCACTTGTAGTCATGGCATTGTTCTCGTACTCACAACCAGAGACACCATCTTGTTCTCATGGCGTTGCATTCAAACTACAAATAAACTCTTAAACATACACTTCTTATTGCTCATGTTTCAAGTAAGTTGACTTGATCATGATTTGCACATGGGCAAAAAGCTTATATCATGTGTTATCTTAATATCATGAATATGCATGAATACATACCACTGGATTTCCATATCCCTACATCTCTGGAGTGGCTCATATGAAGGTTCTACAGCATCAGTTGTCCAAATCTTCAACTGTAATGGGCGCCCAACTATCTCAAGATTGGTTATACCGACAGACTGATTTTGAGTGAAATAAATTTCTTCTAAGAAATTTGGGGCTGTATCTGGGTCAATCAGGGCATACTTCAAAATTCTTCCATCACCTGTGGTTTTAAACATGTTTGAAAATAAGTTTAAACTATCCTACAAAAACAGACACAGGTTGCTAAAACTTTTTGGATTGAAAAATTTCTACTCAGATGTAAGTCTTTAGAAATTTGTGACATAGAAGAAATCCATCTTTTGTTAGTCTGCACATGATCAATACCTTCAAGCAACTCTCAGTGCTAGATAAGAACACCACAAGAATCAACATCTGAACTTTTTTTCCTTTAACAAATCCAGAGAATTACAAGTTGTTCCTCTGGATGAGGAAGGGGAAGAGGGAAGGGGAGAGGGAAGGGGAGAGGGGATAAAAGAATGCAACTACACCAGGGTTGTTATCAAAGCAGCTTTTGGATTTACTATCCGACATAAGATGTCATAGGATCATCGGTCTTATATTCACCATGAGTACACATCAACAAAATAAATATTTTGGTATGAGTTTATATTAATACCGAATATTTCTCATCTTAATCATCACATTTAAATTTCCACATCTCTTCCTTACCTTACTTTCTACCATTTTTTACTTTTACTGCCCTGTCATGAGATACATCATAAGCAGAACTGGTCAAAAGCAATGCTCTACAAAGCAGAGGTAGGGTTGGGGGGTTGGGGGGGAAACGTACCCTTCTCCACCACCTAAGGATGCTCACTCACTGAGGACCCTCCCTTTCCCATTGAAATTGAAACTTAAGCAAACTGTTGACATTATACTTTTTGTTGTCTCTTCAAAAGACACTGATAATGTACTAAATAGGCCACAAACATCACAATTTTAACCCCTTTTGGAAATAAAGACTAGCAAATGCAAAAAACAGAGGAAAGTGGTGGAAAAGGTAGCTGCCAGGTTGTCATGGAAACAAGAGGATTAATTCTGAAAAGAACACCTTCACGCAAGATTTTCCACATTGCCAGCACACATCACTTATCACAAGATGTGTGCGGAAGACCTCATTTTGAAGTCATTTTCCAGGTCAATTTCGAACAGTATTCATGCCTGAAAACTTTTGATCCTTTTTTTAAAAGGTATGTCTGTTTTCAACTCCTCTGATTTAGCCTGTCTCCATAACATCTTCACTTTTTTGTACAGTAATTTATACTGTTATAAATGGACAAATCTTTCTGTAGCCTCCTACCTCCAACATCACCCATTATCTTTCTATATGATAGTTTCATGAGTAAGTATTCTGGTCAATTTCAAGGTCATCAAAATGATGAAATACTCCATATTTTCAAGAATCCTTCTCATTTTGAGGTTGCCTTAACACTAGATCTGGATCTATTCTGAAGTTTAAGATCAGATCCTGCCATCCAGATCAAATGTATAGTATAAACATAGATCAGATCCAGGTCTGATCCTACAATTTTAATCTTGGCAAGGAGGAAGGATCTGACTCCTTGTAGGACATCAAGCTTACAGGTGTAGACAATTTACAATCAATGGCATGTCTATCTTTTCTTTTTGTCCAAGCACTGGAAAAGTTTGTTTACAGCAAGCATGCCATGGGAATACTTAGGAGCAATCAGACAACAAGACAAGTGTAAATAGGCTGGGGTTAATAGGCACATTATGGTTGGCAGGTAATATGATCTCCAAATGACATCTGAAGATCAGATTCAGGTCTAGTGCAAATATTATCTAATTTATCATGGTCACTAACTTTGTTAGCTGAGCTCGTTCATTATATAACAAAGATAGTTACCACCATCAGAACACAATAAGCTACTCACCAGTACCGACAAAGACCATTATATGTCTCTTTTCATCTCTCCCCTTCTTCTGAATAGATTCTAGGGCAGTGAATAGCGCATCTCTTTCAGCAAGGACTTGGCTAGCTGTAACATTGTTATACATCAAAGGATGGCTCCTTATAAACTTTTTCTGCTGGTCTGTCCAAGTACTTCTCCATGAACACTGGACAAAAGTAATAGCAATTTACACATGAACAGGATACACAAGTTGTGTGCCTTGAAAGACCACAATGATGATTTGACAGCCTACAAGTATGCATTACTAGCACATACCTGAGTTTTCTCATAGTTGATGAATGGCTCTTTGCAATAATGTGAGGATATTTTGTCAAAGAACTGTTACAATAATGCAAAGCTTCTGAAGTGCATGCTTTACCTTTAGTATGCAATTTTATGTATTCTGGAAATTCATGTAAGAAAATTGCATGGGAAATTAGAAAAGATTTGACAGGTTCAGTTGATGATAATATTGGGACAGACTTTGTCCTATGGTGTACATATAACAACCCATTAAAGTAGCACTTCAACTGAATGCACTAAAATGTCTGCAATATCACTTGGAAAATGGTTTCTTTGGGTCCATCTTCAAAAGGAGGGTCATACTAACATTAAGTGACTGGTATTCCTTCAGTCACATAACATTCCATTTTACTTATATCCGTAAAACTCACATATAAACCAATAAATCTGACTGAATAATTCCAACCGATCATTATACAAAGGGAAGTGACTGAGACTGTAAATGAAGACTGTATAAAAAGGGATGATGGATCACAACTTCATCTCAGGTGGTACCATACCCACCATATTTAAAGGCAGTGGGCAGTCACCCCAATCAGAGTTAGCATGCCCCATCACTCTAGTTTATGAAAGGCCTATTTTGATCATGTGACAAAATTTTTGTGAGTGAAGTGTGAAATTCAAGGTGGATTTCTCCTTGCTTTACCTATTGTTTGTAATAGTTATGTTCAAAACTTCTTCAGAGGTGCTTGAAATGCAATAAGAGGAGATTTGCAAGAGTTTGCTGATTTTCAAAGCACATTTTGGGGTGACTGCCTACTGCCTTTAACTCAAATTTGGAATCTACAAAAATGAACTTTGAAATCAAGTTTCCCAGGACAGACCTAGAGAGTGAAGACTTTCTGTTGACACATTTTGACACATTTCCACATCTACAATTTCAGACTCCATTATTGTTCTCTTAAATAAATTTCAATTGTTTTCATAACTGTCATTTACAGTGACAACACAATTTTTGTAATGTTGTTTTGTTCACATCGGAAACAGCTATACATCCTCTAATTTCCTACAGACCCACATCAGCAGCTACGCCACCTTTCTACTAACAATGCCAAAAAGCCTCCACATAAGGAGAACAAGCCAGACACTTACATTCACATACACATAAAAAGACAGATCAATGAAAAGTCAGACAGTAGTGTAAACTGGTGCATACAACATCCCAAGTATGCATGCTACCACATGTGAACAGGTGTTTCACCCAAAACACAAGCACTCCACATCTGCATTCAGTGTGACCACGTAAACGTAACATGTGAAATGGGTCTATGATTTAAGCTGATTACCAGACCAGCTTTTAAACTTTCCTCTTGGGTCTACTGATGTGCTTCAAGATAAAAATACACACCAAATGTGACTTACCACTCCAATACTATATCTTCCATAAGGAATACTATCTGAAGGAACTGCTCTCCATTCATTTGAATAATCTGGATCGTAATAGGTATTACTGTTGAAGACCCTTGCAATTTCTAGATATGTAAACAGGCACAGGGCACTTTGATTTTTGTTGTCGCTGAAGTAAAAGAAAAGAGAAAAACACACCATCCAAGATTAGTAGCATATTTAGTATGATGTACAGGGGGAATCCTACTAGACCAAAGATTCACTAGACCAAAGATCTGCCAAACTGAAAACCTGGTTAGGGATAAAGCTAGGATTAGTGTTAGGTATAGAATTAGGGCTAGGATTAGTGTTAGGATATGAATTAGCCTAGGCTAGGATTAGAGTTTGGGTTAACATTATGGTTAGGGTCGGGATGAGAGTTAGACTCAGGATTTTGGTCTAGTGAACATTAAATCTAGTGGATTCCTGTTCAATGTAAAATCTTAATGAAAACCAAAACCAACTGATTCATTTTCTTAGGTTCAAACCTCCCCTTCCTGGTTCTAACATCTTAAAAACAAAGATGGAGAGGTGGCTTGGTGATTAGTGTGAACACCTTCTGTTCCATAGATATCCTGATCAAATCCCAGTATATCCACCAGCAAATGTTGTCAAGACTAAATTACTTCATTAGCATAACTATTCATAGTGGTTCTGAGAGGGTTCCAAAAATTGGAAAAGTGACCAGAAAGCAGTGCAGTTTTAGCAGCCTAATAAAAACAGACTTCTCCTTGTTCACCTGAAGTAGTTCTTACAATGTGAACCTCCAAGACATATATTTTGATGTAGAATTACACTACAGAATGGCCAAAAAAAGTCAGATTACCATGACAATACCACATAACACAAACAAGAATAAGAGGTATCCATGATTCCTTTCTTATATTGTGTTTACTATGTTTACAGAGTTTGACCTCTTGTGACCTGAAATGACATTGTAACTCCACACAAAACAAAAGACTTTTACTAACCAACATGGATTATCAGTATCAGAAGTACCCATCCTTCAAAACAAAATGGGATATCCACACACTGAGTATGAAACCTTTTTGAGATACTGTTTTTACAAGCTTAGCACCACAAACAAACTCACCCACACATGCCCAGTGTATACATACAAACAGTATTTAATATGAAAACTGTATGTAGGCGTATTCTGGCATGAAAACAAAAAGGTGTTGTGTTTACTTCACTGCAGGTATTGCCTAACTCAAGACTTATTTGCTTTCACTTTTTGCATGGTGCAGCTGCCATGCAGTGGTGCAAAGCAAGGGTCCCTCAACCCTCTCAAAGAAAGTGGCTTTATAAGTTAGGGGACATACTTTAGCCTGTCCAGAGGGGCCATAACATGGTGGTCTCAGGAGAAGGCTAGAGAGCAATATGTACACCTGCCTCCCTATCCTCTGACCACAAGAAATTAAGAGATGTTTATCTCTCTAGTGTCCAGCCACTATAAAATAATTAATGGGCCTGAAATGGGCTTTTTGACTTAGGAGTTAAAGAAAATAAACCACTTAAACTTTGACCCCCTAATGTATTTCAAATTTGGACACACCCGATCCTCATTATCTTTGATGTCAAGTATGGTTCAAATCACTCTGATATGTCTGATGAGGATTTTAATACTTTATTGAACCCTTGCGACAATGACTTTCAGCTCTATCACCAAACAGGAACTTCACTTTGTCAATTCTGATTGATATCATTCCACCCCAGACAATGTTCTTAGATATGAACTCACTGTTTGGGAATGTTAATAGCAGATTCTCTGTCATATTGAAACTACTTTGGAATACTTTCCACCTTTTCAAGTGGTCATATAAAGATCAGGGCTCAATATCACAAAGAATACCTACACAAAGGAAATTGGTTACATAGGACTTAAGCTAATATTTACTTCACATTTGAGCAGTGAAATCCAGCCATTTTTAAATGCACTACTGTTTAGAGCTATACTGGAATATTATCTGGCCTAAAGATTTCTTTTCCTTTCAAAAAATGATGAAGAAAAAAAAAATGGTTGTTGGTAATATTTATTTTTCTTATTCAATCAATTCAAAATGTTTAATCTGTTCAAAGGACTAAAGGAGTAATTATGAGTGTTATAGAAAGAGCAGCTTTATGACAAGATTAAGAGAACAGTCGAAGGATAATCAATAGCAGATGATATCAAGAATGTAGTAATAGTAATAAACAATAGTTGCAATGGGCAACATTGCCACAAATAAGGTGCAATTACCCCGGGGAGAAATAAATAGCAAACCGAAATACAAACTTGAAAAAGTGATATAAAATCTTAAAGTAGCTACACATACTTACACAGAAGATGACATTAATGTTAAATAGAGGGTGGTGTTATAGGGAAGGTTCTTGACAGCCACTGCAAAAGGAAAATAAATTTTGTTTGAAGTGGATAACACTCTTACTGTATGTTAGTCTTATAGGAATGTCTGTGACGTGTCAAGCCAAAGACACGTTATGACAATTCTTAAACTATGTCAACATTATATAATGAAGGAACGTTAGCCCATATGGTTTCATTTCCTTTCAGAATCCTTTGATAAAACCACAAGCCCATTATAGGTATTCCGCCATTGATCATGGAAACCACTTTTCATTATTACATTACTATTCAACTTAACCTTCCTTTCGACTGGTACAGTAGCGGTTGATGGATTTCACACCTTAAAACATTTATCACAGAAGTCCAACCACCAAGGCCAAGGGCAAAACCCAAACAAATACTTTGAATTCTTTATAAATGAAGTTCGTTCTCTTCAACGATCAACCATTCTTTATAACTACGTTATGAAACTGAGAGATAACAGCTGGCAGCTTCGTAAGGCAATAATTAACCTCTAACAATCCAACTATGACACTAAAGGTCTGGGAACAAGTAAATGTCATCTATGATTATTTAATATCAACATCATTGAAAACAAGAAAATAGTCACAACTCCAATTCAAAATACATCACATTAAGACCATTCTGAAATACAGTTCCTCTATTAAACATACATCAAGAACAAAGGTCCATTTGCCTCACAAGCAAATCTGTCATGTGGAAAGTTATACACTCACAAATGTTCGACCTTTATTCCCCACAATGTTGAAATGACCGGAGGGGTAATTCCAAAAACAGGCTGTCTTACGTCTACATCGAATTGTACACTTCACCTAACAAACCACTTAGCAGTTGGCAAGTAGTTAACAAGTAATTTTCATAGGGTTGACAAAAGAAATTCATTCAAGGCACAACAATCCACATCAAAATTTACGAATCGGAGTAATGTCTGAAATGGTCAAACATTGAAGAGGTACCATATATCATAAAACAGTAAAAGATATGAAAATAATTCCAACATGTTGTCAAGTGCATTTGGTTTCATGTCTGCATACTTTTAACTAATGGGAACCAAATAGCTGCCACACCTACACCAAATATTATGGATGATAAAAAGATCTGGACCCATTCATAAAGATTTCAGCTTAATCTTAAGATTTTCTTAGGCCCTTTCCATTGTAAATCAAACTCACATTTGAATATAACTCTATGTGGAACAGGGCCCAGTATGCTCTTGTATTACAACATTCTCTACGGTGACACTTACACATACAGACAAACTAAAACAGCCATTCGAAATTTTGGCTGATAAATACCGAGATGATGCCCCTTTTGGGTCCTTACTTGTGTAGTACATATAATCCATAAAAATACTGGAATGGACATGGGTCTATGAGACATGGCTACAACCCAATAGGCAGGTTAAGAAGGGGTTCAGAGGGGGTTGGAAGGAGAGGGAAGGTTTTCTTAGCTAAAAATTTTGCTCTTTTGTTATGGATGAATACTGTGGCACACAGCACTATTTGCATACCTGGCACCTACCCTCTTCCCTCTACCCTTTCATGAAATCCTGTGAAATCCTTGGTCCACAACTGCAATCTCATTTCTCAAGTTCTCAATACTCTTTCTTAGATAAAAATGAAAACATTTATTAATTATCCAAGTCCTTACTTTGAAGAACAACAAGCAAGCCCCTAGCTGGGAAGGGGGAGCACAGGTGGCACCCCTAGAAAAAATTTTGTCCCTCCCCCCTCTAGAAATTTCAAAATTACTATTGTCTTACAGTATTTTTGTTTGTCTCCTCTAAAAAATATTTTGCCTCCCTTAGAAGCTATTCCCCCTCCCTCCCCCCAGCACCTTGACTGGCTATAGGCCTGAAATTAAGTCTTTTGTATGTAACATTACATTTCTGCCTGACCAGCAGCTTTTGTCCAAAAGTTCACATAAACTTTTTCCATTTGGAAATCTTCTTAAGAGGAAGACTTACCTAAGGAGCTGTATATGACACCATCCTGGCTGGTACACTTTAGTCTTGCTTTCTGGAATGTAAACCACTCAGTGGAGTTCTTCTGGGACTCATTCTCGCACACTTTTCCAATGGTTGGGTGTGAATCCTAAAAATGAAAAATATTAGATGTAACAAGGCATGAAGCTAAAATAACTATCAGTGACCAAAATTTATGCTTGCTACTCCCTTATGATTATGATACAGAGGGCCTTAATGGGAGAGAGAGGAACAGCTATAATTTACAGTTTGAAGATGTTTGAGGTCTTAAAACATCCAAAATCACTATAGAAGATGCCAACATTCTGGAGATGAATGGCTCGGTCCCCCTACCTCCCACCCCCACCCCTTACCATCTTAGATATCTTCCAGAGGTACAGATACAAACACTGGAGAGTGTCAGCATTATGCAAAATAAAGTCAATACCTTCTAATTGAGCAGTGCTGTGATAAAAATATTAGGAAAAGTGTTGAATTAAGTAAATTAATACAGTTTATACTCTTTCACTCTTGACTGCAAAGCAACACTGGTGAGCATGATACAGTTAAGGCCAATGTCACAAAAAAGTGAACAAATGGCAAGAAGTGGTGAATGGGAACCCACAAATATGTAATGCAATCTCAGATTAATTGCTTCACAATTTTGAAAATGCATAGCAATATTGCTATGCATGGTTAAATGCTTATTTCCCTCACAGGGATATACGTACCTTTTTTCAACCCTGCATGTTTTCCATCTTGATAAACTTCAACCAAGACACTAATCATCAAGTTGTTTTAGTGAAGGGCACAAAAGTGTTTACCATGCACTAGCAACTGAGAATGTATTCAGTCTATTGTATTTTCTTGTCATTGTTTGGAAGAAAATTTTAGTATCTTTGGAAAGGCAGGCTATCGCCCTGTGGATTGCAACCTACTTGGTGGGCAGAACAGCTTGCGCCACAACGTATATTTGGGTCCTTGCCACGGACCGATGAAAAGGACCGCCAGCACTCCAGCAATCCTGGGCAGAACCCAGCTCCCTTCATAATATAAGTTTATGTGAAGATTTATTCACTTCAATGTTTGAATTAAGTTGACATGTACAACATTAAGAATGTCTGTTGCTTTGAATTCAATTCAACATACCTCTTGAAAGAATATTAAAAGCCATCTGTGGTAGAATCCAATAAAACTGTCCATTATCGGAGGCACTGGAGGATAAAGAAAAATTTATAATGACCTAGAAATACTGTACTATCCTGTTTTCAGGTCGTTCAACATTAACTAACTGTAATAGTACTTATTCACATGAGGCATTATTTTTAATCACATTTATTTCACTTAGTAGTAATTGCAAATCTTAATTAAAATTGAAAAGTTGTATTGTCTCAGTATCAAGTAATTGCCCTATGAAATATTTCAAACATTAGCTCACTTTATATGTTAAATAATGCACTACAAATGAAGCAAGGCATACCCAAAGGGCTCTGTCAAGTGATCAGTAATAAATTACTTATAATAATAGTAACAGGACCAATGTATTTTGTAATGGTACTTAGAGCATTGTAGTACATAAATAAAAGACATGTATACAGGGTTAATCACCAGGCCAAACTTAGTGCCCGGTAATTCTCGATCATGACCCTTTTAGTGATCACCGTCCTGGGATTAAGAGAAGGTGTGGGCATTTTCTACACTCTAATTTAATGCTCCTATTTGCCGTCTCATTCTGAGACTAATGTTACATCCAAATTTCTTTCAAAAATCATAAAATTATAGTACCATTATTGGGAAAAAGTGCTGGGCCGAGTGTGTTTATTTTAACATGCGTGACAGGGGCAATTCACCAGTCCCGGGCCGCCCAGCATAGTGACATCCCTGCATGTATAGTTTAACAACTACCTAATGTGTACATCTACAATTGTATGTTGAAGTTTTCAAAATATACTTTCAACACTGCAGTCAGCACATTTGTTTTTGAGTTGTAAAAACCTTTGAAAACTTCTACAAACAAACCCTCACAATCAATGGAATTTAATACAGCATGAGACATATCTACTTCAAGAGCAAAATTCGTAGCGTGGTCTGCCAATATGTTGGAAGAATTTAAAGATACTGGACATCCAAGCAACTGGTCACCAACAAAGTAATAAAAAGTAATGACAAACATCTAAATCAACCTTCTGAATCTCAGTTATTTGAAATATCACATGAGAAAAATTAACCCTAGTACTGGGATGTGCAAGGGCTAGTACATAAAATTTATCAGGGGAGTCATCCACTTAATTTTTATAAGGGGGAAGCTAACTTCCATTTTGGGAGGAAGCTAACTTAATTCCCTCTTTTGATAACAGAGAAACATTATCCTTGACAAAAATTGGAGGGGAGGGGTGCCCCAGCCCCCAATGATACCACGACTCTCTAATTTATCTCTCATTCTAACCAGAGAACTATGTCCACCAATGTTAGCAAACCCATGATAGCCAACATGACTGCATATAATGCATGAGCATGAATATGATGACACTATGGCTTTGTGAATCCAAGCATTCTAAAGGACAGCAAATCACAACAGACAGCACCCTAAAACTACTTCCACTGAGATATGATACAGGGAAATCCCTTTTATGACCCTAGAGTGTAATACCAGGAAACATACACTGTGCTGATGAACTATGAGGTTCGCACGTAAATTAGTAACTTCCGCAATGAACAACTAAACAGTACTTGCAGTTTGTACATCCAAATCATATCATGCCAGAGTGATGATCAATAGCATTTTATTTTCTGTTTTAAAATGTCATGAAGAAAAATGAACTACACAATGCATGCACACGGATGACTTAGTTTTGTATATATTTTTACAGTGGAATTTCCCCATTGTGTTAATACTGTATAGAAAATTTGCAGAGCAAATCAATAATGAAAGCGGTACATATGTTTCATATGGGGGTTCAATACAATCAGCCTAAGAAACTGTTATCGCAACACAATGGCTCTGAGCAGACTCATTGAATGCTACTAACATGCATACATTTAACAGAAAGAACATACTGTACACGATGGCTACTGAAGGTAACACGCAGGATGTTGTACACTACGTGATACACTGCAAAGTACTATTCAGATGACTGCCTGGGAAAAGAACTAGAAAATTAAACCACAACAGGAACTATAAAGACAGGGAATAATTTCCTTTTCAAAATTTCATCTAGCAGTTTCAAGTTCATTTCTACTACTCTGTTATGGTTAACTTAGTAAAACCCTTGCAAAACACAAACAAAGAGAAAAATTCTAGGATTGTTTTGTGTTTTGTATAGTATTCACAGCAAAATACCATGTGATATGGCAGCATCCTAAGCCGAGCAGATAAAGGTAGTGGTATTTGAAACGATAAAAGCTTAGCAACCTGAAGGTTTGGGGTTCAATCCCCTGCAAAGTCAAACAGAAAGGTGGATTTTAATCTAAGAGCAAGACCTGAACCTTTAAATGAGAAAGTAAATTTGACCCTAATTGTTGAGTCTGTTAGCCAGTGGTGTGAAGTTGTGATTTACAAGGCTAAGCCATTGGATATGTCCACATTGGCAGTAGCTTAGCATGGTGAAACAACTACTGTACCCTTCAATGCTTAAATTCACCACATAAATTTTTAATAGGCATAGGAAGCTGTTCCAGACTGTGGGATGGGGGGGGGGGGGGTGGAATGTATTTTGGTGCAACATGTTGGACAAACTTTAAGGATATTTACTGCCAATTTTTGACTTTTTTTGCAGAGGAGACAAAGAAGGGGTATTTGTCCATGGAATGAGGGGAAGCATACTTCCGCCTCACCACATTTTTGACTGGGCCCGTAGCCCCCCCCCCCCAACTTCCTATGCATATGATTTTTTGCTGCAAAGGTCTGAAACATTCACAAGAGACAGTGTCTACAACAGTGGTGGGTTAATTATTGGTATTCATTATCGTTATCGGCCAATATACCCCATTTTCATCCTTTATCAGTGTCGCTAGAATTTACCTTGAATGCTGATACTACCTAACCGATAATTCTTGTCCCATAATTCATAAAATATCAAATTATTTTTGCATGTTTGACTGTTAGCCCCATTTTACCCTATGAAAATAACATAGCACCTAGCAGTACAGTAGTACCCACTAGCTTATGGTTTAGCAAACAGCACGCAATTTCTCAAATATCAAAATCGCTTCGGTATCGGCAAATATTAAGAATAAAAATATTGGTATTGGTAATATATGCTACTTGTCATATCGATACAACACTAGTTGATAACGCTTACACATAATTTGTACAGTGACAGGCTTCAAAGTGGTCCATCACCATCACAAAAATATAGGAGGTTTTATAGGAAGGATACTGATGAATAGGGTTTTATAGGATTTTTCCAGGAAAATATAGAGTAAATATGTTACACACTAGTGGTTCTAATTATCTTCAAAATTCCTCAAAGTTGTGAATGGGGAAAACACAGTACCTTAGGAAACTAATGAACTATAATGTTTAAATTATACAAATGTGATTGAAAGTATCACAAGCACGGGCATGGCAGAACAGTGTGGTTCTACCATCAACATGGAATTAAGAGAACCACCTAAATATTTTGGTGGAAGAGAAAGGGCAAATCCCCTGACGGTGGTGTATTTGCATATTTTGACCCTGGAAAAAAAGTGTCCATAAATGTTATTATTTGTGCATACCAAAAACAAAATTTGCAATATTTGAAGTTGAAAACACGGAACGTGACCATGATAGTGTTTTGAATAGATGGGTAGTTAATGTGGACAATGAACTGTTGCTAATGTCCTAAAGTACACAGACAGAATTCACCTTAGCTCCAATAATAATGGGGTTGAGGTGAGGAAATTTTTGAATTTTTTGCTCCTTAAATACTGTAACAGGATATGGTCTCTTTATACAACATTTTGCTATAACCTACACTGTATTGCTAGTCAATCTTGATAAGTGTGACACATGGGTGATGACAGTAAGATCATAGGCCTGTGACAACTGTATGGTTGCTACGAAAACCTTCAAAGTAACTTCCCAGTGGCATAGCCAGAACTGTCTCAAGGGGGTCATGTAGTTTATTCTGTGATTGCCAGCATGGGGGAAGGGTCTAAGGGGAGGTGGCGGCCCCTCCCCATTGCAAATTTTTTGAATGAGTGGGTAACTTACATGCAGTCTAGTGCTACATATGTTATCTTTTGAAGTACAATTTATTTTCAAAACATTTACATATTTTAGGTTACTAAATTAAAGAAAAAATTAGCATCAGCGAAGGAGAGAAGGCATGGTCCAATGGTCCCTTCCCCTAAAAATGCCACTGCTCATTTTGAATCTGTACAACTTGGCAGAACAGTGTAGTCCCCGTACGTCAAGATGCCTACAGTGTGCAAAACTGCCTGTGCATTAACATACTTAACATCTAAAATCTCACTCGAGGAAGTTACATGACAAAATTAGGGAAAGGACAACTTGGCAAGTGCCCCCACTAATTGCCACCAATGATGGGCACTGCAGCACCAGATCCCATACATGGATTAGATTTCCACTTTGGTCTGTTGGATAAATTGATGTGGCATCCAGAGACCTGCCATAGAGCTTCTTATGGAGTTTAGGAAAAACGTCCTTAGAGATCTGCACATTCTAAACTTGTAACCATTACAGAGAGACTCTTAATGTTCTTAATTTTCTCAAAGCACTAAGTTCTTTTTCTTTAGGGGAGAATTGTAATTGTACAACATTTTGAACAATCAACTGATCCAATGGCTAACTCAGTTTAAGGAAAGATGGTAGATAACACGGAAAATACTGATGATTTTGAACCATTGTACTACAAGACTTTGAATTAAAGAATTAGTTATATCACAGACCAGCTACCTGCATGTGCATGCAAAGCATAGGTAAGGGTTTTAAAATGTGGAGGACTGCATGACTACAGGGGATGCCAGGCAAAGGACTCTAATCCACCCCTTGACAATACCACTACAATTCCCTCAAAGAGATGAAATCATAGGGTACTTAAAATCTCAGGTGTGAGAGTGGAACATTTATGGGTGGTGAAATAAGTGTTTATTAGTGCCCTATGCAGTTTAATATGAGAATATTTCTGAATCCTATAATTGGTCTTTGTGTACTTGCATCTAATTAAGATACTTGGCATCTATAATCTGCTACCTGTCCGACTAAGCCACTCTGAGTCTATGGCAGCTATCTTGGAAAGAGAATACATCTGAAAATTTCACCCCAAACACCACATAAGAGAAAAGTTTTCTGCCAAGATAAGAAAAATATAGGAGAATATAGGAAAACAAGCCCAAAATCATACAAATATAGGCTTTTTGGGGAATTATAGGAAATATAGGATCACTTTGAAGCCTGAAGTGACCATCTGACCAGCTTTAAAGCCAGAAATGGCCTTTTTTTCTACAAGCAGAAAAATTACCCTTTTTCTTCATACAGATGTCTCTCACCAGAAATTGGCAGAATGCAGTTTCATATTATAATACTTTTACTCTCACTGTGTTTCCATATATCCAGGATATGAACAGGACATCAAAGCATGTCAACCTAGAGGCAGTGCATAGCGAAAGTTCACTGACACTAAGATGGTTTCAGTAAAGTCCTAAATTTTACTCTCTTCCAGCTAGTGTAGAGTTTCTACAAACTCATGCTATGGGAATCTATAAATGGGAAATTTCACAGAAAAGAAGACATGAGTGTCAAAATCTGAAGTTGACTCCACAATTTTGTTTCATCAGTTACAGGTAAGGGGGAATACCTTAACCTTATGAATCTGCACTGATATAACCTGTGTTCGCTCATTTTTAATATTACGTTACCATTCACACATAAACAGCATGGAAGAAATTTATGACAAATTGCACGAATTTACTGCAAATCTAGGCCAAAAGCAAAATCCCTACTGTATCACCTAAAAGATCTTTAGGATTACTACTTTGTACTTTGAATAATGCTAGAGGTGCTTCTTCTCTAGTAAGTAAAAAAAAAAAAAATTAATGTTTCCTTCATCAGAAATGTGGGATTCATTGAATTTTTCCTAACTTTTCCATGAAACCTGCAATGTCCGTAACAATTTGATAATTTTTTCTTCTAAAATAAAGGAGAATGACCCAATTTTAGCAATGCCCCACACTTAAAGTTAAATTATAATGGATTATTTAATGAAACATGGAACGTAGAATTTGGGTAATTAAAACTCGGTTAACAAGTATTACGGACATAACATTTTGGACAATTTTGGACCGTACTGTTTTATAGTACATTGCAAGTAAAGTGTAATCACCTGATTTCGGTTGTGTATAAATTTAAGAGCACTGTTGATGGAGCAACTGATGAAGTAGAAAAAGTTAAATTTTGCTAATTAAAACTAGGCTAACAAGTGTAAAGTTATAAACATGAGTGAAATTGTTACAGAGATTACATTCGATATCATCAGAAATTTGTAATATCCATAACATACTGGGTTTTCTTCACTACATTTACTCAAATATGATTTAATTGATTTTAATGATGCGTATATTGAGCTTGTCCATTTTGGGTTACATTATAAAACAGGAAAGGTAAAATTAGATTTATTAAAACTAACCTAAACTTTTGTGTAACGTACGTAACTTTGAAATGTAATTTCATAACGGCAATTAGTGGGTTCTTGTCTAACACAGGAGTTGCATTTTACAAAACTGTTGTGTACATTTGGATAACACGTGATAATAGACCAACTTCAGCAGAGTAAGAAATACTGTAAAAGACTGAAAAAGTAACTTCACAGAGTTTACCTGTAGATTAAATGTCAGAAGTTTCAAAAAGTCATGTTTAAATGTGTTAATGTCCATAATGCCCTTTATAAACACTCTAACCTAATTAGCTGATTAATATCAAACTAATTTTACAGCAAAACTGTCTTTTAACTGTGGGTGTGTTCGTTTGTTTATTTTTAAACATTGCACGTATCTTCCAAGTGTAACATCTAACAGTGGGTGTGTTTGTTTGTTTACTAAACATTGCAAACATACTCCAAGTGTAATATCCATAACAACGGAATTGCTCAATGTAATTATTTGCTAATAACACACTGGAAGTGCAGAGGTGATACAAAAATACTTTCAATCATTGCTGGAATAAAAATTGTTCTTGGAATAACAATTGCCCAGCTTTTAACAACAGAGGTATGAACACAAAATCAAAGCAAAGCAAGCGCTGTGAGAATCTTGTACTAGTAATTTCTTAGTATAGTACATTCATAATATATATGAATTCAGGCTATTAGCAGATGATGTACATACTGTACTCATAATACAAAAAATTCATTAAATAATGCAACAATTCATCACTTTTTTATCTCAATGGTGAGCTATTACACAGTATTTCTAAAACGAGCTTAGGATGTGAGTGGATTCCCACAGTATTTTAACAACAGTCATGTGAATAGCCTAAGAAATCAAAGCAAGTTAGTCGTAACGCAGTGCACACTGTAAGTTCTGCAGTACGATACACAGTCCCAGTATTTGCTTTGTTCTGTTCTGGCTACTACCAAACCTTTTTCAGGCTCATGGCATCACTACACATTGCTACTACCAAACCTTTTTTCAGGCTCATGGCATCACTACACATTGCTACTAACAAACTTTTTTCAGGCTCATGGCATCACTACACATTGCTACTACCAAACTTTTTTCAGGCTCATGGCATCACTACACATTAACTAATAGTGCAGTAATTTGTCATTTTCTTCATATTAAAGATGAGAGGTAACACAGTGTTTGTCAAAAGTTCTTGCAATGCAAGTTCATTTACAATGAATTCAACAGCAGTGACTTAATTAGGAAATTAAAATAACTTCGATAAGTTGTAAAGCTTCAAAATGCAGATTATTCGTTGAAGAGTCCTATCATTAACTTTCTCCCACCTCTACACACAAGGTACAAAAATCTGCTAATGGAATAATTTACTAGTTACTAGCTAGCTTTACTGTTAGAATGAGAGGTAGCATTTTTGAAAAATTGTTAGAGAAAGCCACTTCACAATGAATTTTAATGACAGAGATCAGTTAATAAGATAATTGACCAATTCTTCATCTTCCAAATGATAAGTATAGGGTGTTTAGGACAAGGGGAGCCAGGGGTGGGGGTGGGGTGAGCCCCTGGGAAATTTTTGTCCTTAGTTCAAAAATTACCAATGTCTTAATGCACTTTCAAATATCTAACCCCCTCTTGAAAGAATCCCCTTCCCCTGGAAGCTTTCTCACCCCACCCCCCTTCATGCCATTGTCCAGCTACAGGCCTGGTTTAGGCGTAGCTCTTCAAACTTCTACAGCAAATTTTGGGGGAAAGATAAGAAGTGATTCTGTAGCAGTGTGAAGTTTCCAGCTGTAATGTCTACACTTTATGAGAGAAGAGTAACATTTGCCCCAAAACATATGACTGGATGGCCTAGTGGTCACAATGGCCACCTTTATGCCAGAGGTCAGGGCTTAAAACCTTGTTGGTTCATACCAAAGACTTCTGCCTTATTCCTATAGGTGTGTAAGAGATTAGAGTAGGGATAATAACATGTTGACAGGGTTTTTACTCATGACCACCAAAGCTGCTACCAAGTCAGTATAGTCCCATAGACCCTTTTCCAAACAGCAATTACAAAGGATTGTTTGGGGGATCGAGTTTTGGTGTGTGTCGTTTTCGTCAATGGCATTTTACTGTGGACAAAAAAATGTGCACTTTAAGTCTATCCCATAATCCTTTGTAGTTGCTATTTGGAAAAGGGTCTATTAGGAATAAAAAGACTGGGCAGACCTTTGCAGTCTCTGACGTCTATCACTGACGTAAAGTGCGGTATGAGAATAGAGTAATATATTTTTATTATTATTATTAAACTTCCATAGCAGGAAGTATATAAATACTAGTGCTGTATTGCTTGGAGATGACTGAACACTTCCACTTCAATGGGAATGTAAATAAAAGTTTGCAGGATTCACCTGTTTTAAGAGCAAAGGAAAATACCATACATTTTTTTAAGGGAGGGATCTATTCCTAAATGAATGCATCATACAGCAAGGGTTCTATCTCTGACATATCATATAGGGAGGGTTCTATCCCTGAAATACCATGTAGGGAGGGTTTTACCCCTGACATGCCACATACAGTAGTTTACATATGGGCTCATGTTGCAATGAAACAAGAGCAAAGGGCTTCCAGTCTTTCTCAACTTCTCTTGATCATATGTGACCAGTGTTACCTGTATCTATGACCAAAACAACAGTCATTAGTTTGGAAAAACCCTTGGGGTGGCTCTCAAACCTAATTTCACATTTAAGTTTCATTCTAAGAAGGCAGAATGCAGACTGAATATACTACTTCCTTCTCACGATAGGAAGCTCTGGGAAATACACCCAAATTTCAGTGGTGACTGGATACTAACTTGTTACAAATTTTTAAAGAAATTATACTCAAGGAGGCTCTAACCTATTTGTTATTGCTAAAATCTTGGTTGTACCAGAGTAACTAGTTCAGCCAATAACATAATGTGTAAAATATAACTAACTCACTGACTCACTCACAAACGAACGAACGAACGAACAAATGAATGAATGTTATTACTGTTTCACAGGTGGGATTTGAATGAGTCATGTAATTACAGGGCAACTCTTCTCATCCCAGAAATTTCCAATTTTACCAACTAAGTTACTACCAGCTCCTCTCAAAACTGTCTTGAAGGTGAGATAAGCCCTAGCTTTTTTTGCATCAAGAATAATATTTTAATGTGTGCTTTCCCAAAAGCTGCACACAAAGGGCTTGAATACATTTATTTCAATCTTAAAAACTGATTTTTGTGTTGCTAACAATCTGCCTCATTGTTGCTTGAATTCTACCAGTTTCTGGATGTACAACACATTTCAACAAAGAATTTGCCAACCCACATAAAGTAATAAGAATTGCACATGGTGTGGAAAGTAACCCTAAGTAATACCTGCAACATGCCATTTGTCACTTGTAAAAGGGAATAAACTTCCAAGTATGTTATGAAATATATTATTATCACACTTTAGTCAAGTGACATGAAAAAACAAGGTTTTTGCAAGAGCAGAAGAAATAATTTGTATGACTTGGCAACACCATTCTCTTTCACTATACACTACATCACTGATTCACACAGAGTACAGTACACACAGTACAGTATACAGGCTATAGTACAGTGCAGAACTGTGGTGCACTATTCACGACAACATTAGAACTCAAAGCAGCAGTATGTCACAGTTGTGCTCTTCACCTTACATGGTCAAACGTCAAAGAAGACATGGATGCAAATGAACATAACTCTGACTTTTTTCTTTCTAGCCTGAATATACAGAGGATGAATTAAGACATCAACAAAAAGAAAGCCAAAGCTGTTGGCAATGTGATCTAGTCTGTGTAGGCCTAATGTCAAGGCTACAATAGGGTATATGCAGTTTTTAACCGCACTGGAGAATCCTCAAAACCTGTTTTTGTACTTCCTTCAGTTTATGTATTAGTGTGCATTCCATGTGCAATGACTGAGACATCGTGTTACTTATGATGCAGCTCTTTTATGTCATATTTAAAGTGCCTTCTTTTTTTAAACAAGAAAATGACTACAACCATCATTTGTGTGAAAAATTAAAGTCCCAGTATGACTTTGTATAAAGAAATACTTAAACCGCCAAAAATCGTCACAGTACGAGAGCCAGATATATGAAGTTGGTAACAGTTTAAGAGGCTCTAACATACCTAGAAGAACAGTCTTAGCTTCTTTCGGGAGTAATCTTTGTCCGAAATGCAGATGTTGAATTCGGCTTGCCAACTGAAATTCAAGTTCTCTCCTCGTAATGAGCTTATCAGTCAGGAGTATGAACCAATGAAAGTCTGTTTGTTTATGATTATTCATGAATAAACAACTATAGGTGCCTTGCCTACAAGCTCAACTGTAGTGAAATGTACGCACGTAAACAGTGCAGAGCATTTGCTTGTATATTCGAACGGATGGACTACACAAACAGCCTAGGACTATACTCAGGTTAGTGTAGGCGTAGAACTGAATTGTAGTTAGACATAATTACCCACGCCAACAAAACTGCAGCACAACTAACATGAAAAAGGGGGAAAACCTCACCTGAAATCCTAAGCAAGATAACGTTGCCTGGCACAGCCACAGGTGTTCGAAACATTACGTACATATACTACACACTATAATAAGACAAGGTACGGTAAGACGTTCCAATCTGAGAAGAAGTAAGCCCAGTGCCATGGCTGCACTGCCACCCAGTGCTTCCACACTCTAAATTCATTTTTCCTGAAATGGAACCTAAAATTACCTGAAATCGGCCATTTCAGGAAAAATGAATTTAGAGTGTGGAAGCACTGGCATTGAAGTGCGACTGGGCCTTCTTTTTCTCAGTAGATATTGTGAGAAATGACTTGCCTTGTCTTATTATAGTGTATATAGTGTGTGTATATAGTGTGTGTAGTATATGTACGTTATGTTTCGAACGGCTGTGGGCACAGCGAGGCAAAATACTGGCAGTCTGTACGAACATGCACAGCCACAGTCCGGCCGTTAATGTCACGCAAGTTGACTGCTCAGTTGTGTGTTACGGCCCTATAGCTACACTCTTCGTGCATCAAGCACATCGTAGCCTAGCATTCGCCGTTGGCTGCATCGTGCTGCACAGTCGTCGATATGATGTGATCTCGAAGCACCTGAGTAATGAATATTCATAATGATCTAGAACTTCCCACCGTGATGAACCTCGTGCATATTGAAACAGCCGTTACATTTACAACCACGATTTGTTTAAAACAACCTTTCACTTTCGTAAATGTCTTTTTTTCTCCAACAAATCATTTCCCTGGTTTTGTTTGGGTTTAAGTAACCTTAAGCACCACTCATTTCTCTTATCCAAATTCGTATACAAAGTCATACTGGGACTTTAATTGGAAAATTTTTGAAAAATTTGAGTAATGCTGCTATGACTAGCTATTTTCAGAAAATGCATTCAAATATTAGTTTCTACTAGTTGTTTACTGCAACATCTGTGGACTGGCTTCTTATTCAAGTTCCTCCTTAAATACAGACACAGACCTAGTTTATTGTATAATGTCAGATCCTGGTGAGCATAGAAGGCCCTAATGTGTAATCAGAACATTCTCTGTGCATGCTGCATAAGTGAGCTACTCTGCATCTTTTAAAATATGATGTCAATCAAAGAACAGTTCCTGGTTTCCCCCAACAAAAAATGTACTTGGGGTGATCCCTGTCTGTCTTTAGAGTAATCATACTAGAAGAAAACCATGATGAAATTTGAAAACATATGTCACATGGATATTCAAACAGACCATACTGAATTCAAACTTCCATACCACAGGTTTCCTGAAACAAAGTACAACTCAAAACTGTTTAATATGAGTGCACTGACATTCCTCCACTAAAACTTGAGTGAAATGTACAAAAAACACCAGGAGTAAGGCTGTTCGGTTTTCCGAAAAGTGAAAACCGGTTTTTCGGCAGGCCAAAAAACCGACTCATAGTCAAAACCGGTTTTACGTCATAATCACGGCTGTTAACTTTACGCACTTACACACGCAGCACATACATACAATGACACGTACGATCGTGCACACACACTATAATTTCACCTTATAGCGGCATATAATGTAGTTCCCTGCAGACATCGAGTAATAATAAAAGAAATAGACTGCTTAAATGAAAATCCTGTCAACAAAATATAAATTAGCATGTAAGTTAATTAGTGGTCAAAGTTTTAACATTAGTGCATGTTAAAAATTATTATCGGGCTTGGGAATAGATTTACTGTCAATAACGTTTCCGAGTTCTTCGACTTGAAATCATACGACAGAAAAATCGGGCGCCCTAAGTTTGATTTTCTTTTGTCATATCCCGCCTGTTTTTTAGACTCTCCGATGAAAACTTTAACAAATCATTACTCAAAAATTATTCAAGTGCAAAACGGAAAGCTTTGGGGAAAGCCCAACTCGCAGAGTAGAGTGTTTGAGTCCCTCAGGCTTTAACCAATGAGGGGCTGCTACATAGGGTATTCTCTTTCACGTAATTTTCCTAGTCAGGGAAACCCTGTATCGAAGGGATAAGTGAAAAGACCAAATGTAAACAACGTTCCCTCTCACTGGAAGGATTACCCTGAGTAATGCACATGCTTTTCTGTGCTACTATGAAATAACATTCTGTGGGGAAAGTTGTATGTTTACAACGAAAACAAATTTCGTAATCTGCATTGATTATGCCACGCTCACACACAGGCCTGCACGCCTGCTCAGACCTGTTTCATTTTATGAAAGTAAAACTTATGCGTTCGCAAGCTTTGACGAACGGTACTTTTCCAAGCTTGCTGCTTCTAAAAGAGTCTCAGTTTTTTTGTTACTCGTAACGAACAAGTTTAGTGTCGATAGTTTGATTGTTCAATATGTCACATAGAAAAGGACTGATACGCATTGTAAAGGCAAACTTTATTCCCAAATCGAGGTGTTTAATTTTGGTATGTTTGATGGCCTAGTAACGTTAGACTTTGCAGTGAAACCTAGGCAGAGCCAACCCTTGTTAGGCTACTGTATGTGCAAACTGTTGAAAACGGTAGCCGTAAAAGCTGAGGTATTCAAGTTTGCAGATGTCTTACGATCGTAAGCATGAGAGTATGATTACTTACGATCATAAATACAATGGATTGGTTCCAAAGTTGCCTTCATTAGATGGTTTTCCATTTTTAGTTTAGAATTTTGGGGTTGAAGTGGCTGAATTTACGAATTTATTACGATTGTTGGATTCGCACTTACAGATTTGTAGGTGAGTTACGTAGGTTCGGTTTTTCGGTTTTATATTTTTCCACCAACCGAACCGAACCGAAATCGGTTTTAACCGGTCTTTCCTGTAAAACCGGTGTTCGGCACAGCCTTAACCAGGAGACCAAAATACTAAACTCTACATTGGTAACCTCCAGAGGGTAAAGCATCACTGGCTTTATGTGATGTGTGGAAAGGTACTGCACAATAACAAATGTGCTGAATCGAGTCCCCATTTACACTTTCATCTTACTGGGTACCTCTACAAAAGTATTCTTTCTGTCAAAGTCAAATTATACAAGTCACTTCAAAGCTTTTTCTTTCGAGAAATAAGAAACCAAAATGACTGCAAGTCCTTCATTAAAGGCAGTATGCACTCACCCCAATCAGAGTGAGTGTACCCTGTCACTCTAGTTCATGACTGGCCTATTTTGATCATGTGACAATATTTTTGTTGGTGAATTGTGAAATTCAAGGAGAATTTCTCCTTGCTTTACCTATTGTTTGTAATAGTTATGTTCAAAACATCTTCAGAGGTGCTTGTAATGCAATAAGAGGAGATTTGCAAGAGTTTGCTGATTTTTCAAAGAAAATTTTGGGGCGACTGCCTATTGCCTTTAAAAGGATCTTTCAGGACCAGAATTACGCAAACGTTTTATACATAAGAGAGCATTCATAGTCGCACTTTCTATGTAAAAGCAATCAAACTTTACTTTAAATTCACATTTTGCTTTTATGCCCAGGACAAACATACCAATCATCACTATCATGTTATATCCCTCAATATGCTGTCTTCTTACTAGCTACTGAGTGAACAAATAAAATCTACACATTCAGGAAACAGGGATCATCCAAGGATTCTCTGAGTGTAGGTACAATGATTACCATCCTGGGTGAGGCTCCATTGGGGAAAGGAATATGTATAAAATGTTTGCCTGTACCAGATGGAAATAAAGTGCTGCTGAATCACCAGTTTTTGATTAGTGCTAGGTGGGAAAATTTTACAGTGCCTGATGGGACCCAACAATGCTGCCTGCTTTGGAAACATCCCTGCGCAAATGTACTTACATTGTGGAGGATGGAAATCAGTTGCATACTCCCTCCAGTTGACATTTTCTTTCTGAATCTTGCAGAATGCTGGGAAGGATAAACACTCATCTCGATGGTACCTTTCTATATCTACCAGTTGATCTCTTGTACAGTTGGTACATTTTAAACAGTTGCCATGGTAATAGTAACACCTGAGGAAATAAAGTTTTGAGATAATTCTACCAAGAATGGTCAAACTGCAAAGAAAACTCTGAGAGACTGGAATTCTTACACAATACATCAGACACACCAACCTTATAACAAAGATGACACATTCAATGAAGTCATCTTATCCCCACTTCACCATTTCTTAATAGTGAACCAAATTAACATCCCTTCCACCCCTACCCTGTGGTGGCACCAGGATTTCAAAAGTGTGTGTGTAAGGGAGGGGGGGCAAGCAAAACTGGGGGAGAGAGGGAATGCTCTAAGCTGCTTACCTCTGTACAGAAGCAGACTGGGGAACAAGTGGGGAGAAAAGGCCATGACTGGGAGAATCCCCAATCTCCCTACAGAAGTACCACTCCCCCACCCCAACACCCTCCAAGCCTACATTTTTTCTACCCTGAAAAAAAGGATTATTTCCTTTTCGTTTCAAACTAGAATGCAAAAATGCATTGAGGTTTCGATGAAGTTATTTCATTGGACTTAAGCTTCATCCAGAACTACAAAGCCCCTCTACAATGTTAATGTTCTGGACCAATTCCCCCATCATGAATGAGAAATATCTATCTTGAAATATCACGCTGACTGCTAACAAGGTTTCAGACTTTGATCTCTCGTGACCTGAAATACCTTCACTGAACAACAAAACAACGACAGCATTTTTGTAATTAATTTGGTAAATAAACACCATGTATAAAAGTTTAAGTTTCAAGTCAAAACATTTTGTCTAAAATGATAATCAAGCATTATGTGTAAGATGATGTTATATTTATCTGAGGTATGTATATAATAACATCTTGTGTCCTATTTTTATAAACTTACCCAGTTAAGCACTGAGAATCAATGGGCAGATCACAATAATTTGAGTAAGTCTGAAATAAAGCAGAGTAACAAAATCACAGGGTAATGAAGGAAAGAAGAAATTTGCTGACATTTAAGCAAATTCCATATACTGGTTGAAGACTTTCTTTTGCAATATAGACTGACAAAGGGCCATATATTCTATCAATTGATATCTATTTGAAAAGAAACATTTTCATGTTTTCAAGCATTATTCTCACTTGACACTAGGTTACCACATTTAACCCAAGAGTTTTACTGCCTAAGTGCCTATGGATAGTGACTACAACTTTCAAGACTATTCATTGCTATACGAGATATTTAAGCATTCTACATATAACTTAAGCGATTAACTTAAATGACCCCTAAATGGTTACTGAATGATCTTCAAACTCCAATATCTATACGTCCCTGACAGACACTAATCTAGATACTGTAATTACCTACTGTATCAATTTCATCAAAATACATTACTTCTGTACGATAGAATCACAAATAATACAGTGGATGGTAGTACTGATGGTCGGACAAATAGATGATCTTCTATTTACAGTAACTCTACCAGCTTAGCTAGTATAGAATACTGAACACACTCCCTGCATCAGACTATAAAATAAATCTTCTCAGCAAAGCTAACATTTCTGCCTGTAAAGAATCCCCCACGCTATTCAAGAATCACTATAAAAGGAGACTCACTAGGACTGTACAATACGTCTACCCTAGTGTCAATACAGGATAGTATATGAAGAATGGGGAATGAAAATTATGCATGGGTGAGATGGTGATAGTTCCTTTAAGAATCCAGCTGGTGGGTCTGTACAAAGCTTTATTGTGGCAAAGGTATGGTAAATGAATAGGCTTATTGCACACATGCAATTATCCCTACTAGGATACAGTCTTAGTTGAAACTGATCTTCAACAACTTAAATTACACTTTGTCACAGTAAAGTACCAACCTTTTGATTATGATGCCAAAAGGAGGGATGTATACTACTATAAGAAGTCTGGTGCATTTTAAAACTTATGAGTAACAAATACTTCCAGCATTTTTGATACTAAACTATTGCAGAATCTAAGTCACATGTCAAAATTTGTGTTGTCTGCTTGAATTTGCTACATATTACTGCAGGGCCAGATCTTTTGATGATGGTTACACCCCCACCCCCCACCCCCACCCCCTCCTATTCTCCAGCATTGTTACTGGGTGAAGCCTGAAATGGCTCAAAGACTGATATCAGAAAAAAGGTGAACCTTTGCAGATAATATCTTCAAAATGTACACACAGACTATACAGTACAGCACCACTTTCATGTACTTACAGTGCACACAAGAGCAATTTATGTTGCAAAGTTAGACCATCAGTTTATCATGGCCATGTGACCATGATACACTGTCCTTCTTTTTAGGGCTGGGCGATATGAAAAAGATCAATATCGATACACAGCGATAATATCACCAAAATTTTCGTGATGTATCGATATATCGCCAAAACGGATAAACCTGTTCAGGGTTTCCCCTGGGTTTTAGAGAGTGTGAGGTGGTATTAGTCCATGGGTGATATGGTGCCAGCTTTGGAGGGAGAACTATCAATACTTCTATAGCTAGTACAGTAAGAGGTAGTAATTATAGCAAATGCCTGTGAGGTGGTGGCCAAAAACTGTGAGGTGGCCACCTCACAAAAAGAATGCCAGGGGAAACCCTGCTGTTGTAGACAAGGCTAAATGTGCCTGAAACAATCCTAAAAAAGTTTTACAGCTTATTTTCTAAATCAGGATGAAATCGATGAATGAATACTGAAATTATAAACACTTTTTCATCTTTAAAATTTAAATTATTGAAATTTCAGTCCCCAAAGTTTTTTTTCTGTTTCATCATATCATGAGAAGGGTATTTGATATCGCATATCGTGATATGGACTTCTAGCGATATATATATATATATATATATATATATATATATATATATATATATATATATATATATATATATATATATATATATATATATATATATATATCCATATATATCGTATATTGCCCAACCCTACTTCTTTTGGCATCATACACCACAGCAACGCAAATTTATTATACATTACAGAGAGACTGTGCACAGATTAATTAGTACATAAATTGTTTCAAGCAAAATACCTTCTCTGGCAGGATCAGGAGGATGGTGAAAAAACCAGTCCAATATACTGCAAATCTCATGATGATATGATGGGGTATGAATTCCACTGCTAAATGAAACTTCTAGTATGCAATCTAACAGGCAAACACCAGGGAAAAAAGAACATGAACGGCTGTCTGCTCAGATTCAACATGGGTACATAAAAGTACCTTACATAAGATCCTGCAGAGAAATGAAAAACAGAAATTGGAATAAAAGTAAGCATCAAGGATTTTTTTCAAATCTTCACCAAAAAAGAGAGGAAGAAAATTTAGCTAAATTGCTTTCTAACATAAGAAAGGCCTGAATCTTACATGTTAACTATATGTTAAAGTAGGATAGTATGTTTCAAGTTCTTCAGTAAGACTTACTATGGAAATTTTCCAGCCAAAGCCAATATCCCATCTATTCCAATTTTAATTCCTGACGACAGCCAAAAATTGTTTGTAAATACAGCATGGATAGCTTACTGCAAAGTTTTTTAAGACATATGAAACACTCATGGGTCAAAAACATTTTGCAATGCAGGAAATAAATGCTGCAGTACTGACTCAGGAAATCTGCAACTGTGTATTAAACTTCACCATGACCAGAACATGATAAAATACACCTTTACCCTTTTTTTTATTGACTTACAAAGAATAAAGTGCCTGTTCCATTCCAAGAGAGGTGTGCATACTAGTTGAAATGTACAGATTGAATCCTATTTTTGGCATAGTACTGGTAACCTGAAAGGCAATACCTATGTTTGACATAGTGATGAATATGCTACTGAAAAAACAACCCAAGAACTGGTCACCAAGCCAAAACAGGTTTTTCCTTTTTGTCAACTGTTATACGAAAAAAACGGATCTTATGTCTAAGGCACTGAACATATTCAATTACTGTAGTAACTATAGCAACAACTCTTCTTTGGCTTTTGACTTTACATACTACACTGGTTAAACTAACAGGCCTGTAACTGCAAGGCGAGCTCCGATCCCCTTTCTTGAAAGTAACAGTAACACAAGCAAACCAACAGTCAGCAGGAACAAAGCATGAGTCCAGACATTTCTGAAAATAATGCACAGAGGAATTTAAATACTAGCACTGTGCGATCCAACTGACAATAAAGAGGAAAATATTGTGTGCTGGTGCGACTCCATAATTTTTCAAGGTTGCTTCTTCAGTGGGGCATTGTACTCTGCAGTTACTTTGGGTGTGCTCCTACCGAGACAGGCGATTAACTGCAGCAGTAAAGGTCAGTATCTGTGCATTCAGTGAAAAACAAAATCCGGGCCTCCCACTGGATAGTTCGACCCTCTTCATGAGAGTGTATCACGTCATGACGAGGGGCCGTAAGCTGACGACTGAACGCGATAGTGCGGAAACCAAAGTTTCGAGGAGAAATGTTTCTTTTTGGAAGACATTTTTTTGATCCAAATGAATCATCACACTACTCAAGTGATTGGAACACGCGATTTGAACATTCTGTATTGAAAAGAGGTAAGGTGGATATTAAGGCATAAAAATCGTAATTCAGTTAGGCGAAGTTGGTACCGAAAGGCTGTGCAGTGTGCTACCTTTCCATTATTATATATATGTAGTATTTACTACATAACGCTAGGACTGTCTGTCGTTGAATAGATTGTAGACTGTTGACTAAACATAGCCTAACCCTGTATCTCGCTACAACTGGTAGTAACGTTACAGCTAGCCTAAGGTTTACATGGCAGCCAAGCCTATGAATGATTACCAACACTATCTCTCTATGAGGAAAGTTTCTTCAAACGATTTCGGTGTAAATTTCCATCTTCGTACTAAGTCAACAACAAATTCTCAATCCTCACCAAACCGTTAAGCAAACACAATTCTATACCTGATATGACAACGTGTAAGTTCTTTTTTGACGCAGTGAAAGAACCGTCTTCCAAGCGTAAGTTTCACTGTGGTCGTCCATTTTCTGATCATAGTCTACATCACAAGTACAATGTCGGTTGTGTGCGTATGCCACGCCATACGTACGAATACGTGCGTTGTAACTGGAATGCAAAGAACGATTCATTGATGTTTATTTTTAGTCACTGGGCTGTTCATACGTTCTACGTGACTCTTGGAACTAATTGCAATCGGGTATTCCCCTAATGCAGCAAATACGGTTTTGACTGCGTACCTAGCCGTACGTTCTATTTTGTAGCATTTTGCCAGTGATCTGAAACACCAGAAAATTATGCTCACGCGAATTGCTTTTCATTGTCGATGTGCATCTGTACGCAAACTTGCAACTCCCTGTTCTTAGTACGATAAGTCCTCGGAAATACCCACGAGATTCCCAAAGTGATATACTGTAATTCAAAGGCGGAGGAGCAAAAATCTTGGAATATGAAGAATAAGATTTTGAGAGGAGGCTAGAAATGTACGTCACAATGCAGAATGGAAGAATGCCTTTTATCAGCCCAGATGAAACTACGGAGCTTTTAAGGTGTCATGCAAATGTTGAAATATGTGAATTTCTCAACTTATCACCTCCCTGCACCTATACTCTCCCTTCCTCTCATTTTCCATTGCTGGCAGCTGTTCATCCAGATTTTAGTTCAAAAGTTGTAAAAATACGACAGTTGTAAAGTGTTCAGCGTCGTACTCTATATTATCATTTGGATGTCAGGTACTATACGCATTATATCATTGCCCCCCCCCCCCCCTCCCCGCCCCAATTAATATGATTAATGCAGAGCTTCCAGGAGGTCCTGTTCAGGTATCTGCTAGCCTTAGATGCCCTTTCATAATGCACAATGAAGAAAAGGACATATTTCGTAATAAGTCAAGAATGTTTCTATGGACTCCACGCACATATTTTTGCGTAAAAACTTTCTCGAAATAGAAGGCAGTAAAATAGACAGAAGGAAGGAGGCTTCAGGGGATTTGTTGACAACGTATCTGTCTCTTAATAGACAACATTTTCTCCTCTTTTACCTTACCAAAAATTAGCATTCACTAAATTATGGACATTTTCGGCCATATATGATCAGTTTCAGAATCATCTCAAAGATAGCACCTTTTGCATCTAAAAGACCTTAAATTAATAAAAAAAAAATCTTGAAGGGGAGGGGGAACCCCTTCCCCAGGACGACACCTTTATGTAGTGACAAACGAACGATTAAAACTGCAGCATGCAAATGCAGGAACGCATGAAAAATAAAGGTGTAATTTACGCAGACTTGGGGGAACTGAGGTATTATTACGACATCATCTATGGTGCCCCCAAGTACAAAAAGCCTGACGACGCCGCTGATCTCAAGCCAACTTGCAGGTCTTATAATGATCTCCGAATTCAAAATCCAGTTGTCTGGGATGACCCTATATGTTGATCCCTGCCTTTTTAAGCTTAACAGGACATTGTTGCTCTTGTACAATTTCAATCCAGTGTAGCTTATCAAAGAGTTTTGTGCTCAAAATAGCATTTCCTAAAATGTATGAATATGCCAATAGCCTACCAAAGAACATTACCACTGAAATTTACCCCATAAAACAGTCTTGCTGGCGCTTCTGAGACATTAAAACCCAGGAGTTTTCGGGGGCTTCGCCCCCTGGACCCCCACCAGGGGACCTAAGGCGGGCCCCTGGACCCCACCCGTCATGGGCTCGCGGTTAGCGCTTGCCGTGCACGCTTCGCGTGCACATTACCCACGTTTGCGATAGTTCACCCCATCCCCCCGAAGTTGAAAAGAAATCTACGCCCCTGCTGATAGAAGTAAGTGTTTCATTAGTACTGCTGCCAGTAGTTAACTATTGTGGGATTGTCTCGTTATTACTTCAATGATGTAGGATCAGTGCTTTAGTAATTACTATTTCAACCCCTCCGGCTGTACGCTTTCACCAGGCCACCACCATCCTCGTACAATTCACCGACCGTTAGTATCTGAAATTTGCAGAGTAAGAAACTATTTCATTAGCATTTCAAATTATACATGGGGACAGGAGAGTTTTTCTAGAAATGGTCCAGAATGGCGCAAAAGCCATCAAATTTAATGAAAAGTTCTCTGGGAGGATTTTCAGTCCCCAGCCTTCGGCACTCGCGGTTAATTGGCTTCGCCGGCGACACCTCACAAAGATGCATACTCCAATAAAACTTGGTAATTGGTTCCCTGGCATTTTTTACCGTGGACAACCAAGCCCATTTCTCTGTAAGAACTACCCTTCATAACATTTCATTTATTTTAGAAAGGATTATACACCATCGTCCTAAACCTTTCATCGTCCTTACAAAATTATGCTTTAAACCTGTGTTTTCGAAACTATCTTATTTTTCACAGTAGTGAAAAACTTGAGGGATCCCTTATGCCGTACCATCGACACAAATGAAACATAAAAGAAACCATTAGGTGGCTGGGGAAAGTAGGAGAGTCTTTATGTAATGGATATAAATGCATTCAAACAGTAAAAACAATAAACTACATTAAAATTCTGTTGCCTCCGCGCGCTTTGCGCGTACTCGTTGTAATATTGTTTCTAGATTACTTCCTGTAGATAATTCTGGGTGTTTCATAGTTCGGAATAACTCTTCTATCATAGAAACCACCCAGAAACCAAACCCCTTTATCACAAAAATTAGGCCACCTGCTATTTTGATTGAGGCTATTTTTGAAATGGTCAAAAAGTGATTCTTCTGATCTATTTAGTACACTCACATCATGAGTTTTAACATAGTCAAATGCTTCATTCTAATGTTTTTAATTCTTTAAATACCTCAGGGCTTCCGAGGTGCTTCCCCTTGAACCCCCCCCCCCACCAGGGCGTTCCCCTGGACCACACCAGGAGCCCTAGGGCGGCCCCTAGACCTCACTTCTTCAGGGGAGCGCTTCGGCGGCGTTTGGTATTCCGCTGAGGCTTGTCACCACTTTCAGATACCAAATCCCGCCCCTGAAAGCAACTAAGCGTAAGTGCAAGCATTACGTTTGCCCCAATTATTGGCATGTGAACAACAAGTTTTTAAAGTCAAGAGTATATAACGAAAGCTTTAAGCATAATAATTTATCTCTTTTGGGAAAATTACTCCTAATGTTTCGAAAGCGGATAAAATGACATTTAATTTCCTAAGTTGAATGCACGCTGTACGTATGGAGACATACGAATCACCTCGGGAGTTGCAGTACAGCGGAAGCGCCCTTACAAACAGTGGCTTAGCTAGATATTTTTTTGTGGGGGGGGGGGCAAGATTATTATCTTGAAGTAATGATGTACTATCTAAGCGTAGCGCCACTGTCTCTGGCGTGTAGCGCGCGGAAAAAAATTAGATTAAAAATATTTCCGAGATTGCCTTAAATGACACTTCCAGGCTTTGTCAGTAACCATTTAGATGTGTAATTCTGCTTAAAAACATAAGAAGTGTTGTAAGTGTTTCAAAAGAATTGTTTTTATTTATTTCCGACAGAGATTAGAAATTTCCGACAGAGGCCTTCGGAGGCTTTGTGGTGGGCGACCGCCCCCTGCTCCCCCCCCCCCCTCGCCCACTCTAGCTACGCCACTGATTATAAATTTCGTGGCTTTCTGGCTAAGCACGTTGCGATACAATGTGTCCGTCAGCGTTCTCCCTTACTTCAAATTTTAGGGTACGGGACCCCTTTCAATTAAGGGCTTGATGCAGAACTTTGGCCCCAAATTGTTTGGTAAGTTCGCCCGAAAATAGCATATAATTTGCCAGAAAATGGCAAATTTTCTGTCCGAATGGAAGGCTGAAGCCCTCAGCCTTCCTCCAGTCTGCCTGAGCATAGCGGGTTTCCCGGTATTCTTCATTCACTGGCGGCAGACTGACTTGCCTTCGTAGCAGACACCTTTTGTTAGACAAAAGCGTCATAGTGCATTGCGTGTGTAAGCAATTTGTATGATGGAACCCCACCCCTAACACAAAAGTTCAGTCCATTTGAATCGCAATTGTGCACCGTTCACGATTCACCATCCCAGGGAGTTGTAATAACAACTCCCTGACCATCCATGCCTGTAGGTCGGTGAAGGCATATTGTGGAACGAAAAGTAGTAAATCGGTAACCTGCCGAAATGAAAAATTATGGTTGACCAAATGCTGGGGATGAACAAAAGCTATTCCGGCTGCAACTAAACTATGGAGGGAACTTCCACATATGATCACCTTTGTTAGCTGGCTAATATTCATATAAATCAGCAAATCGTACAGGTTTGCAAAAATATGGACGGCGTTAGCCTAACCTCCCTCATTTTTTTTTTGAAACAGACTATATACGTCTTACACTCACAAATGTTAGCAAATGTCAGTGTCGTTGACCATACTTGGGGTGGAACGAAAGGGGTCCATCCCTCAAACAGATTCTTGGATGAACAATGTCAGCCCCCTCCCACCCCCGCCATTATCGTCGCCCTTGCAAGAGGGTATAATGTTTGGGAGATTGGAACTTTTCTGTGTTATTTTTAGACATAATTAGGTCTTGAACTGCAGTCATATGACAATACGCAAAGCGACCACAAATGTCTATAAAATTAGATGGCTGACAAAATTAATAATTTAGATCAAATTTTGTTTCTAACTTCCTTTTGAAAAGGTAGGTTTACAGCAGGGGTGGTGCCAGCGGGGGATTTCCCCCGCTCCCGTCAAGGAAGGCTGCCCCCCCCCCTCGGGGAAATTTTCCACTTTCGTCGGGAAGCTTACTCCGTACAAGATATGTAATCCCCGACAACCTGCTTGATTTTGCTCATTAGAAGGGCAGATTCTTCAATAAAGACTCCAAATCTCTTTTCCTTTAAAAAACCTAAATTTCTAAATTTTCTTCTTTAACACCAAATTTCTACCAAATTCTTTAGGCCAAGTTTTAAAATTCCTTCCTAAATTCTTCCAAATTTGATTTTGCTCATTAGAAGGGCAGATTCTTCAATAAAGACCCTAAATCTCTTTTTCCTTGAAAAAAAAAAACAAATTTCTAAATTTTCTTCAATAACACCAAATTTCTTCCAAATTCTTTAGGCCAAGTTTTAAAATTTCTTCCTAAATTCTTCCAAATTTTGAGATTTTTGTAAAAAAAGGTCAAGATTTTTCAACGCGCTTTGGGCGCCAAAAATTTTGCGTTGGTTGTCCTTTTGGCATTTGTCGGGGCATGGAGTTGTTGGCACCCCGTTGAGCAGCTTGGCCCCCCCCCCCCCCCCCCCGTCGGGCAAATCCTGGCGCCACCTCTGGTTTAGATGCGAAAACATGTAGAGTGATCTTGGGTAAAAAAAAGCCACCATACTTTGACACAGCCCTGAGATCAGACCTCGAACCTCCTAACTTTTTATGCATACCTTTTTTCAAAAAGTTAATGCCTTCTATCCACTCGACCGAGCACCGGTATTAAGTTATTTAAAGATAACTGGTGCAATTCCTTTAAAACTGAACCAGCTCCAAATTCCTACTTTTCAACATGTCTACTAGACTTGTACAAGTAGAAAGCTAAATCAAAATGATTTTTGAAGTGGATGAGGTGAATAAACTGGGTGAATAAGACCACTCCAAATATAGCGGTATTCTTCGAAAACTTGGCCTAAAGTCTTTACATAAACAACTTTGAGGGATTGTTGGCACACGCGTATGAAAAGGGGCAGAAGGCACTGTTCCCAAATGTTTTGGCAACCCAAAATTCGGTAGAATCTGTAATAAAAATGGGGTAAAAATTCTGAAAAGGTTCAGAAATTCGAGCAAGAAAATTCCCAAAACTTGCCTGTGGTTTGGGAATCTATAACCTTTTTTACCTCATCTATGATAATAGACCCTTTTCCAAATAGCAATTGCAATGGATAGTGGGATGGAGTTCTGGTAGGCGATGTTGTTGTCAATGGCATTTTGCTGTGGCAAAAAACGATGCACACCAAAATTCTATCCCACAATCCTTTGTAATTCCTATTGGGAAAAGAGTCTATAGATAAGGTATGTAGGAGTGAAAATATTTGTATCCTCTCCTGTGGCTGCACCAGAATTTTGATAGCAGGGGGCGAATGGAGAGCAAAAGAAAATGTTGAGAGGGGGCAAAAAAAATTTTGCGGGTAGCGCAAAGCGCGTCACGGGTGGTCTAGCGCTGGCCTTTGGGCCCCTGGTGGGGTTCAAGGGCAAAGCCTCGGTGGGCGTCCAGGGGGCGAAGCCCTCGGAAGCTCTGAGGTTTAAGCATATCTCTGGGTGAAAATGAAGTCTCAGGATAGGTATATTTTGGTCCATGATGCATCATCCAATGCAAAGATTTTCAATGATTTTAATGTATTGGGCTATTCCACCATACTTCAGGAGCCAAGTGGGGGAGGGGGTCGAAGGTTCTGACTGGGGCATGTCCCCACCCCCCCCCCTTGGTGCCGCCACTGACCCTCTGAAAGCCAAATGGTTCCATAAGCCTATGGTCAAATGATTGTTGGATTGTTGTTTTCTATATAATCCTCTCCATCAATAAATGTCTTTGGACAGATTTCTCATGTACCACTTTCATTGTAAAAATGATGAGAAAAGCGTGAAGAATGACTGAGATTTAAAATTTTGTTCTCTGGTTCATATTAACCCCACTTGCAGGCAAGGGTTGACGTGTTTGGGATGACTTGAAAGAAGCTAAAATATTGATGTTGGATGTCAATATCTCAATATCCTTCCGCGTGAAGATATTAAGATATTGAGATCCCGTAATGTAATATTTCAATATTTTACGCTAAAATATTGAAATAACGAGATGTTGGATGTCAATATCTCAATATCCTTTAGAAAAGATATTACGATATTAAGATCTTGTATTGTAATATTTAATATTTTACAATTAAATATTGAAATAACGAGATGTTGGATGTCAATATCTCAATATCCTTCAGTGAAGATACTAAGATATTGAGATCTTGTAATGTAATATTTCAATATTTTACGCTAAATTATTGAGATAAAAAGATCTCGGATGTTAACATCTGAATATTTTCCTGAAAAAAGTCGAGAAAGTCACATACCAATATTTCAACATCTGCATGACACCTTAAAAGCTCCGTATGAAACGGAGGTAAGAGCAAAAGAAAAGTTTTAAGTTGAGACAAGATCTTAGGAAAAGGAGACTTACTCACAAGGGCCTAGTAATCTACAAGGGCCAAATAATGAAAAAAGAGCGGGATGTGACAGTTAAGTTATCAGTAGATGACCAGGCAAAAATACCGTGTTAGTACCTCCAGTGTAAATGTGTTTCCAAAAGATAGTGTAAATAGTGATGTACATACAAAGTTTATTGTAAATAATAGCGATGCTGTAGATATAGCAATAGATATAGCGATAGCTATATGTAGTGTGCATTCTGTAAAAACGGAGGATGGTGTTAGTTGTGGCACAGGCATAAACGTAAATGGTGATATAAGTACACCAACAATGGATGGTGTCCAGCGAAAAGATTCAGGTATCCTGAGATGCGTTCAAATAGTCTTATCAACAAAATGTATGAGATAAGGGTATATGTTCATGACTGCAAACCTGATGTAATTATGGTCCGTCACTGAAACTTGGACAAAGGAAACAATCTGGGATGAAGAACTGCTTTCATCTTGGTAGAAAGGATAGAACTGCATGGGGGAGGTTGTTTGATTTACGTAAAAAGTGGTATCAACATTGTAGAGGTACCAGGCCTTTATGGTTCTGGTTCTGGTTGATACTACAAACAGTTCTCCCCAGACGGGATGTACGGTTGTAGGTGTGAAACGGCTAGCGGACGGAAAAAAAAATTAATTTGGGGTCTCCTCAAGGACAACACGTTCAATTTTCTGAAAGTTTCAATTGAAGGGGCTCCTTAACAGCTGAGGGTAAACAATTCCACTCAGCCATTGTCCTTGGTATGAAAGAAAACCAACCTATAGCGGTCCTTTCTTACAGTTGAATGGTGAAAGGAGAATTAGGAGATAGGCTAGATGATCACTTGCGAGTAGAGATTTCATTGTCGGGCTTTGAAACATATCTGTCTAGATTGATAGCAACCAGGTGATGGAGGGACTTATATAGTGCACTCTAGTTTTCAAAGGACGCCGGAAGAATCCTTTAATCGTCATTAATCCTTTAATATGACTAAAGCTTTCACGATTTTCTCTGCCGTATTCCGAGTCATATTTGAACCAATACACACTTTTTTGGCTTCCACTCTCAGTATTTCTTGTGGGAGGAAATGCTTCACTTTGTGAGACGGACATATTCGTGCATATGGCTGGACCCCATGATGACGAGTATGGGGTTACATCATGCAGGTATCACTTTATACAGCAACACCCCTCCCCCTCCCATTTACTTACACACGACGACTCAAAAGTACAGTGCCCCTCCTTAATCTGAAGATAGAACGTCACTAATTCATATAATTTCTTCCACGACAATGTTAGCTAACAATGTAGTACCTAAAAACTTTTGTGGTCCAGTGAAGGCCACGTTGCTGAAGGATCTTGATGTGGATATTCTAGCAAATGAATTGAACTAAATATTGAGAAAACATGAACGAAACTGAAGGTATCTTAAGGCACTTTTGTTTTATAGCCTTTTACTGTGGGAATTTGCACTTTGAGTGAAGTGTCATACAGGAAACATCCGCCATAATAAAGAAGCTCTCGCAGTTGAAACTTCCAATGACCATGGCTCAAACATTTGGCAGCAGTCAGGAGGGCCTTCTTGTCAGCTTTCACATGAGAAATACCTTGAGAACTTCTGCAAAGGTCCACAGGGCAGATCAAATGGCAGGCGCGGATCCAAGGGGGGGGGGGGGCTTTCCCTGGCTCAGCCCCCCTCTTTTTCGCCACATCAACAATAACAAATTCGCGAAAATTAGCATAATGTTAATCTAGGAGAATGCTCAAGGGGGCTTCCAGCCCCCCTTTTCGAAATGTCTGGATCCGCACCTGAATGATGCATTTCTGACAGCCTTGTAGAAGTTTTTAGCAAGTGAAAGCTACCAGTTACAAGAAAGCCAACATTTTGTTCGTTCATTAAATTATTAATATAAAGATAAATTACTGTATAAAGATGGCAAAGAATTAATTACGCAAGAAGTCTTCAAACTTTCTCACCTTCAGCCAGTGTAGGTACCACCAATCATTCCTCATTAACTTATATATCGTATTAAATTTGGTTTAGTATATAGGTCTCAGGAACCTTGCATCAGTTACAAAATAGTCACCCCTCATATGAAGGCTACTCCTTCCATACCATTTCCATGAATTTCCCAGGCCTGTACACACTCTTTGCTGTGTTGACATTGGAAAAAAAAGTTCAATATGACAGCTAAAATAATGAGGCCCAAGCTAAAAAAGGGCAGTGGTATGTACCCCTCTAAGGCTGCACTCAGAATACAATTTTGTACAGCAGATGTATGTTATTCCAAAAATATATCAAAAACCCCATGAACCTGTCATACTCACTACTTCCTCACATTTTGACCAAAAGATTGCACTCACAACTGGTCACTACAGAAGCTTGGGATATTCCATATCTCAAGTAACTGTATCCTCTTTAAAATGAAAGAAAGAAGTTTGAACACATGACAATACAACAGAAAACAAAAACTACTGGATTTCTTTCTGCCAGTGTTTTATCACATAATTGGAAATACATTACATAGAAAAATATCTTTACATTTCTCCTGTTTCATTTAAGTTTCAGTTCAACCATTTTCAGGTTGCTTATTCATGAACTTCTGCTGGACCCATTTTCTTCAAATTTGTAGAAAGACTTTCACATGGAGATTCCATAAAAGTTGAAGATTTTCAAACATTATACCATCACATGACTTGAGAAATAGTCATGCTATGTCAGAAGTGCTTCTGACCAGGGAGGTGATAAGCTCCCTGTTCTGACCTTCCATAGTCCTAAAAAAGAGCCACTTCTGAAGAAAGCTTGTCCAACTCTGAATTTATCTGATGGTGTACTTCTTGAAAATCTCCTAGTTTTTCAAATGCTTCAGAGATGTAATTAACACAGTGAGGCAGCCAAAATTTTGTTGTGGGGAGGGGTTGGGGAGATGTCCTGAGGTTGGGGTGCCTGATTGGAGGCTGAAATCAAAAGGATCTGTAGTCTGATTGTTGAAAGTGACCCCATGTTGGCCTGAATACAACAGGCGAACTAGGGTCATGTTTCAAAAGCAGTTAATGCTTGATTTTGAGTTTGATTTCAAGTGGACTTATACATGACAGATGAACTTAGGATCAATTATAACTCTTTATGAAATGGGGCAAAAGAGTGTTATAAAAGTCAAATGACAAAAAGTGTTCGTACCTATATTGTTGTAACATTATCCAGTACTTTTCAAGGACTTTTCCAGGTTATGTGCTTCCTTTTCCATGACCATTCCAACAATACTTCCTACACACTTTTATACAAAATCAAAAGTCAAATTAAAGAATCCTAAGGAATATATAACAAATTCGTCCCACTGTATCACATTTCTTTACCTTTCAAGTAACAATGTGGACAAATTATGTTAATGAGATGTGATAAACAGTTTTCCAGGGCTTTTCCAGGAAATGCTAAGGCGCAGAGCAAATTTAAGGTCTTCCAAGGCCTTACAAATGGACCAGTCAAATTTAAGAACTTCCAGGTGTTCCAGATACAAACTCAGGACAAATTGGAGAGGTTTTAGGTATTTTACAGATTGAACTTTGGTCACAATATCCAAATTTTTCCTTCTAGTTTACTTTATTCTTTTTCCCACCTATGAGTACTTCAGACACCTCTCCTACCTGTCCCCAGGCTCCACCACTGTAACCCACTTTAAATAAGTAAGTCATATGAACTTACTTTCCAGCCTGGTATGTAACCCCACTTCTATGACACCATAGTGACAATGCACACTTAACTCCATAATAGCTTATTGCTTGAATTTTATTCAGTACAAATTATGAAGAAAGACATTTTCTTTGCATTTAACTTGAGACTCCTTTAGCAATGGGCATCGATCTGTAACAGCCAATTTTGTAGTGTATATTCCAAACCCCTAGCATAGTTGTATAAAGGCATGGGGCAACAGCCTTGCCAGCCTCCAACCCCAATCTGAAAACAAATGTTAATTTCAAGTCAAACAAAGTTTTCAGAGCAGTTTTCATGTCATGATTGTGTGCCATCTATGGAAATTTCAATGCAAGACACTTTCCTTCCCCCTGCCCCCCCCCCCCCTCCCATCTTGTGAAATATCTTCACACATGCCTGTGAAAACGTGCCATAGATCTGATTAAACACAGTTTGATCTTTAAGTACCAGAGTATAGAAAGTACAGAATAAATGTAATATTTGAAGAGAAGCGTAAACCCTGATTATACATTGCATGCATATAATATCCATACGGAAGCAGGAGAGGGTGTAATACATTTATCAAGCTAATTAAAATTCACTAACATAAAAAGTTATGAGAAGGAGCAAAGCTATTCCTCACAAAGTTAAAGTTAAATCATTGAACACTGTATTTATGAGACACAACCCTAAAGATTTATATGATGAACATACAGACCAACTACACTACCCAAAATACAGGGTGGGGGAGGGGGAAGGGATAAAAACAGGACAAGGGATTAAGGTAACCTGTACTTTAAGTTAAGAGCTGATAAAATGTTTGATGTTACAACAAAAGGAAAATGGATTTGGTATCAAAATATCTCTCGATTAAACACAAACACTGTAACACAAAGGTGATATTTTACAATTATTGGTACTGCAGAATCCCTGTGAAGCAGAGATACTTGTTCACTCAATCCTGGCTTTTCAACCCTAGTATATGACTAATTTAGTAATTTACAGAGACTGCCTCCCCCTTTCCCCAGCCCTCCCCCTCCCCCCCCCCCTCCAGTTTATGCCTACCATGATTTCCATCTCCTTCAAGAGAACATGTTTCTTTCAAGGTTATATTCCATTGTGTTTCTCTACCATCTAATACACAGAGTAATGAAAACATAATTACCAAATTTACAATAGAATGAAAGCTCATGTATTCTTGTCATTTTTATGTCATCTGTTTCCCATGATAGCACAATAGTGTATAGCTAGGAAAAATTAAACTATCTTTTGTCTTGGAAATATGTTTCATACTTTTTATGAATGAGATGCTACTTTATGATAAAGATGGTGGTATATAAATGATTCTTCTATGAACTTGGAGTAATAAAAGCCATGACCACATCATAGACAGAAGGATGGAGGGAGACAGAAGGATGGAGGGAGGGGACCTACATGAGAGGCAGAGAGAAGAGCATGTGCTCCCTGCTTTCTTTCTCACCTCTTGTCTAGTCCTGTAGTTGTCACTGATGATGATGGGATGATGGAATTAGAAGGTTGGTACTTAGATCATTCAAGACTGATGAGAACAAAGATTTATAATCACAAACATGCTATGGCAAGACATTTCTTAGTTCACATTTCTACATTTAAATTAAACCACTCTCCTAATTTTTAGCACAACATGGTGATATATCATTCAAATAAAGATGAAAAAAGCTTAAATATGGTACATATTGAACATTGAGACTGATAAATACAAAAATAGCGAAAAAGATAATATCTAACATTAAATCTTAAATAAAATTTCAATTCCAATTATTTTGTTTGGCTATTTTTTTACATTGTGGCACACAACATGATACATGCTAACAGGGTACTTCCCTACTCAACCACAACCTTTGACAAGAGAGTACATATTAACAGTATATACAATATAGTAAACGATAAAGTTATGGCAGCCATAGGTAGCTAGAAATATCACTTGTTATATGACCCTTCATCCCTCAAATGCAGACAAAGTGTTTCAAGAGTCACTTGAGAGAAATTCCAACCATGAAAAGTTGAAAACCTCATAAACACATATGCACACAGGATACCTCTACAATGAGAATGTAAAACTGAAAAGTGCACTGAGGTTTTGTAAACTTCAGCAGCACAAGGTTGTCTGGAATGCAAACGTGTACAGCTTGTGATATCATTTGAATTGTCTATAGCATCATGCCTTGACAATTTTATTTACATGGTCATTTGTCCATGATAGCACTATGACACGTTATATAACGCCTTATTTATTTCTCTACATTTGATTGGAGGATTGGTGGTCACATGCCATGGGTGATTCGGCACTATCATCAAGGTTGTGTGTTATCCATCGTACAATAGTCTAGTATAACACCCGGTCATGCGTTATACTAGTATAACACACGGCAGTGATGTCAGCTATCACTGCGGTACGTACAAACTATGCCACAACTCAATAAATCAATGCAGCTGTGGGGATGGCACATTGCATATCGTACTTAAGTAATAGGTACATAAACGCGTAGCTAGCAAACGACAAACCACGGAGCTACCACACGGACAAACACGGACCATAGTGACCACCAAACACAAATTTACTGAGCCGACAATGAGAACAAAGTTATAAGGTGTTATAGAAAACAAATAATGAATGTTTTTCATTCGTGTGATTCGCCTCGTTGAATAGAACGTTCAAACTTTCAACTCATGAAATAATTCATAATATTGCACTCATAAACATTCATTATTTGTATACTATCGCACTCATAAATATCCATTACTTGTATGATGCTGTATGTCATTCTTCCTTTTACAGATGAAACCAAACTATATGGAAAGTTAAAAGCATAACCTACCACTTCATACCAAATTTTTCCATTCTAACCTCCCTTGTCCTTAATGTACCTTCATTGAGAAACTGAGGATTCAATCTTTTCACATTTTGAACTCCACCAAAGATTAACATAATCTCTTTCCACTCAGTATGTGTCATCCAAAGGTAAAGCATGACCTATTGACAGTTGTTCTTCCAGAGATACTATGTTTACAAGTGATGTATCACCGACAAATCATAATAAACACCAATATAAAATCATGACAGTAAAGTTTCTTTTGTCAATGGAACCAAAGAGGGTCTAAGAACAAAATTAACTTAGTTAACTGAAGACTACCCTGAAAAAAATAAACAAATAAACAAAAAAAGCAAAGGAGTAGATACCTAAACAGCAACACTACTACCCACTTTGAAGTACTTTTGCTCACCTGCAAGGAATGGTTTCTCCTATTACCTCTAATTTACATATTCAGAAACTCAATATATTTCTGCCAATGGCACAGATTTAATTCATTTACTCTGTTTTATGCTGCATGGGAACACCATTCAACTTTAGAAACCTTGTTAACTAACTAGGTTATGCAGTGATTCTTCTTTGTCCAATGGTCAGGCATCTTCCATTTTTATCCATCAAAATGAACTCTGTCTTATTTTGCTCTTAAAGACACATGTAGAGGGAGGAATGACAGTGCTGTACAGATGACAGTATTCCTGCATCATCTGAGCATTAGAGCTGAAAGCAAGTTAAAGCCTTTGACTCATCTATCAGGGGTAGTCAGGTGGTGCTTCTAGAGTCTCAAATTCCTCATCATCATCATCACTTCCAATCAAATCATCCTGGGAATGCCTTGGGACAAATTCTCTTCGAATGGCTTCCAACTCTTCCAATTGTTGCTGTAGAACAAACACAGTATAATTCGGTTGAATCTGATTCATATACTAACACACAAACATGGAGACTTTAACAAGATTCCGCTCATTCCTAAGTTGGTTTGCAATTTAGTAAAGTAGTCAGAGTTATCGATCCTACTTATGCCCCTGCTTCCCATCGTGGAATGACATTTAAAAACAAAATGAACAGCAAAAAAATTTATGCTACCACACTTTGAAATGTTCATGCCTTTGTGCCCAGGGGCATATTTCAGCTCCCACACTCTCTGTGTGCCACTGTTGTAATTAGTTTACTACTGGATCACATCCTCAGCATACTTTACCCAATGTCCTAGCATGAATAATGGTTTAGTGTATGCATAGTATACCACTAACCTTTGTTTAAACAACAAGTGTGCATTATTTTCACAATGTCAGGGACAGAACTATGCTAGACTAAATCTTCCAACGCTAATGTAACATCCTTCAACACCCGCAGTAACTTAATTCCCTGTACTAACTCATAACAAGAAATGACACAATGAAATTAAGTAAAACTTGAGAGAAACAAAATTTGACTAAAAATGCTGTATTAAGAAACAGTTTTTCCAAAAGAAATACCTGCTTTTAAAGTACCACAATATATGATATATAAAATACTTAGAAACTGTAACAAGAATGGTTTTGAGGGCAAAAAAATGGTAAACCTCTTCCTCTGCTCTAGATAATCATCAAAAAAATATTACCCTCCTGCAACATCTGACAAGCCAATGAAAACAAGCTTAAACTGGGAAGGTTCATTTTCAGTTCTTACTTAAAATAGTGCTTACATTTCATTAAGCTGCATGTAGCATATATGCCTGTCGTCATGACCACCAGTTTCAATGTCAACTGCCCATTTTGTCCCTGCTCTCCAATATTGACTATAGGTTAACTCTCCACCCCTCTAAGTCAGAGATAGAACTTGAAGGGGTACATCAGCTACCAAGTGCAATTTCACCTGAGATTTTGACACTCAGATACCCATCAATTCCTTTTTTCTTGATTCCAAAGTACCAGGTTTCTCTTCCCTCATTTCAGGAAATGTTGTCATGGGCTGAACTCACCCAAAAGTTTTGCAAACAAGAACATTTACTCACCGTCACTTGTTTCCTGTGTACTTCTCTCTTTGCCATTATGTTCTTTTTAGGGAATGGATTCAAATCATGGAAAGCGATCTAGTCAAAGTAAACAAAGAAGAAGGTTCCTTTTGTTTCTAACAATTTTTGCTGTATTTTGTTGTTTTACATCCTTTCAGTCACATGTCACCACCAAGCTTAAGTGAACGCTTCATTCCAGTTCAGCATTAAGACACGTGGTCAAGAACAGAACAACAGAATATACCTTCACAAGAATCAATTCTACCTGCTTTGCTAAAAATTCTGAAAACCTTTTTAACAATGCACAAATTAACAACAAAATTTCAGTTACACCAAATTGTCTTTTATGTTTTGTTTGACATTATAACATTACGAAACAAGTGCAAGCATGGGACATAGAACCTTACAAATTTGTTGGCATACAACCATAATAACTTTACACCTGATCACTCAAAATCCATTTTCACTTGGAATCGTGATTCTAATGGCCACAAGTACTTGACTGTAATATTTGCAGAAACATGCCAGCTTAACACCATAAACTGATCAAATTTAAATATTCCACTACTTTTCATAAACTCTAGCCCACTCCAATACCCTTTCTACCAAATGACCCACAGGTTCATTGCTGCTAATTTATGAAGGAGAGTATAAATTTCAAATTTTTTATAAAAACAGTTTACCAAAAAACATTTCCACAAAACCCAAATTTGGGCTGCAAATCCTTAGTTCAAGAACCACTGAATTAATTCATCTATTTATACCTGGGATATTTTCTTCACATCCTTCATCATATTTGGTAATTGTCTCAGAGTTGCAAATATTGACAGGTAATCTTTCTTTGTTAGTAGTTTCTCTTCAGCCACTTTGAAGAACGCTAACGCATAACGAAACAAGACCTTGTCACCTTCAAATAGGAATGTATCCCAGATTCTGAGCATTGTCTAAAAGAAGGAAAAAAAGAAGAATACTGGACATAAAATGGTTGAATAAAGACATTTATGGAAACAGTAGAGTCACTTCTATAAAGGATATCCAATAAAAGAAACCGACAGTCAGTTAAAACCCCAAAGGGAACCAAACTGTTATACATACAAAAGAGCAGACAGTACAATCTCTTAAGTCATTGTTAACCTACACAACTGTGTCAGAGTCAGTCACGATACTGAGAGATGAAAATAATTTCAGCTGTCAAATGTATTAATAACAATAATTTAGTATGACATTAACAGAAGAACAGACATGCACACATATGAACAGACATATTAAAAGACAGATCAGAGACAAAATATAATCTCGGTATGCTACACAAAATGTGAAACTTCTAATTTTACTGCAACCTGGTTGCCAGCGTGTGGTGAAGAGGCAAGGCATAAAAACTATTTAAAGCAGTGGTTATCAAACTTTTTGAGGATGAGGGCCAAATGGAGAGGCTGGAAGGAGGTCGAGGGCAGCAGAGGAGGATCTCAGGATTAGAGAGAGGAAAATAATTGGAAAGAACAAAATCCATACTTAGGAAGTCCCGAAGCTAACTGTATCTACGGCAAACAGAGGCAGAGGTACGGCGTTTTCATAGGAAGCTGTTCCTGATGAGGGCAGTTTGCACTTTTGCAGCATCCAACAGGAGCAACCCGACTTCAGCCCCATCATGGTTGGGGCTGAGGTCACAACTTTTGCTTTCCAGGAGCTCTAGATTGCAGGAAATCGCACTCTTACCACAAATTTGCCTCTTCAATCAGGGGACTGCGCCAAGTGTTGGCCAAGCTCCCCGACAGAGCGTTCGGGTTGCCGAAAGGATGGCAACGCGAAATTTTGGCACGCGAAGCGCACCGAAAATTCTGGGGTTACTATTGAAGAAAATATAAAAACAGTGGTTTTATTGGGCAAAATGCCCTACTCAGGGCAAAATCAAGAAATCTGTTGCTGCGGCTGGTAATGGTCGGGGGATTACATACTTTATCGTACCCTCCCGGATGTTAATGGAGTTTCCCCGACAATAGGGGTCATAGCCCTGCACCTACCCACCTTGCCCCACCGGTCTACATTTCTGCCTCTAACATGTGTGGGTCACCAGTATGGTCATTTTGATGTTTATAAATGCGTTGAGTTTTGGTATAGGAGAAACATCTAGCATTCCAAACTAGGACGAAGTGACAACCGTTAAGCACTTATCTTTCGTTAGTGGCCTGTATGTGAGGAAGCTCTTGATCAGTTATTCTCACACGTGGTCAAACAGAGAAGTGGGTCTGCTGAGTTTGAGGGCCGCATTCCCAAAAGTCGAAAAAAGCGTTGACTGAATGATTATATTTTATCTTACAGAGCGAGGTCATATGAACGTCGCACACATTGTTAGTACCGAAATATAAATTGCAGAAATTTTAATTTCAGTAACCAATCAAGAAACGTTCAACACGATAAGTTTTTCAATTGTATAGTCACTTCACGTTGCAATTAAATTTCCTGGATATAAATTTGCTACGGGCTTTGTCACTACAGATACAACCACTCTGCAATACACCACTTCATAAATACATGCCACCGTGTACATAACATGACTGTCAACAACTAGGCCCACGAAATCAGTCTTGGCTAGATAAAACTGAACAAGGAATATACCGCACATCCTGTTACGTAGGCAATCTACCTCAGGAGAGCAAAGTCAAGTAGTGACTGGATATTACATAATTAAATTTCCTACTGTTTGCTACGTTTTGTTCTTGTCAAATATGATTTTCTCGAAACCTTAAGTCAATTCAGGGGCCGCACCGTCAGGGCCCGGGGGCCGCATGCGGCCCTAAGGGCCACGTTTGAGAACCACTGATTTAAAGGAAGCAACAAAATTTTCTGAAATTAAGGAACACATTGCCACAACTTTCCTTTAATAATTACTTTCATATTATGCAATTGTAAACTCATCACTTCATATTTCAAGGGTCAAAATTTTCAAGAGACTTTACTCAAATTACAACTGAAAAATAATGCATGTCTTCATAAGCCCCAGTTTCTCAGGTCCATAACCAGAGAGGGTGGTCAGAAGACCACCTGAATAGAAAGTTCCACCTCAGTCTAAATGGTCATAAATTAACTTCAATATTTGTAAAATGTTGCACCAATAAGCATGTAAGCACTCTGGATTTTTCAATACATTATCAATGTAACCTCCCCTTGGTCACCCACCACACCTTAAGAACAATGTTCACATTTGTGAATTTCTTTAAACATAACAAATTCTTCCTTGAGTTCCGTTTAAATTGAAAAGCGACACATCCTTAGACGGATATGGAAGATAACTATCCAATGATATGTAACATTATCTGTTCATTCCCATATAGGCTATGTGTAGACAGGCAAACTTGCCGGTCAAACAGTTTGCTGGCTGCTAACCAGCACCTATCTTCCAATATCACAGGACCCAATGGCCAGCAAGTTAACCTCTATCCTACTAGGCTACACATTCTTATCTGGTCATGTGACACCTGCGTAAGGGTACTTTTCCCTGAAGAGAATTAAAGCTACACATGTAATGGGAAAATAAAGGCATGCCGAAAACAACTATTGACCATGATGGACATGAATTTTTAATACTGTACTCACCTCTGCTGGAATGTTATCACAAAATACGGTGATGAACCAGTTGAACGTAACCAATGAAAGATCAATGCTGAAAACAAAAGAATGAAAGAGGATAGTTATATGTGAGAGTATAAAACAGAAAATGTGGCAAAAATGAAGAGAAAGGCAATCTCTCTCTGATTTTATCTTCTAGTAAAAATACTGAGATAACGCAGCCTCAGCTAAATATTGTAAAAGTGAAAATGTAACACCGTAATGTATACTGGATTCGTGCAGCTTGGGCAAGAGATTGTCAAGTCAAGGAACTTCTTAACAATAACAGAAACATTGAAGACTTGTGAAATTTTGTTCGTACTGTGAACCTTCACTGAAAGGCAAGTACAACTCATGTTGCATTTTTTTTCAGCCAATAAATTCTGTACAGCCATAGAGTTTGCATAATTTGGTCATGATAAGGTACTGGAAAAGGTGGAATAATCCTGTGTAGCCTAGGAATCTTTCTCACTTGCCACCTTCTTTTCCTGTTGTAGAGGACTTCTGTTATAAAATCAAAGCTTTTGAAGTCATCGTTGTTTATCTTTGTACCATTTACATACCCCACATCTACCCATACCTCCTTAGGATTTTGGATATAGCACAACATATCCAAATTCCTTTCCATAGCTTGGCAATGCAACTAAAATGTTACAGTTACCTTTTCATTTGCCAATCCTACAATGGGACCTACTTATCATAACCAACAGAAATATTAAAATGCATTGTGAAATTAACAATGAGTTCATTATCATGTATGTTTATGAAGGGCAGAAAAGAGGAGATTCCCCTGAACTAACTTGGGGATTACCCTCAACTATAAACTTGGGGATTCCCCTGAACTAACTTGTGTTGGTCCAAATGGGCATTCAGTCTAGGCAGCTTCTCAGCTAGGAGGTCTTTAAGAACCTTCTGGTCCGTCTGAGATCCTATGAGAGTTTTACTGTAGTAGTCCATAGGCATAATGTGTTCAATAACACAGACCAAACACCAGAAGACATCTTCCTCCTCCAGATAGAGTAGGGCTATAGCCGCCAAACGATTGAGACCCTGGAAAAGGCAATCAAAACAACAGCTCATGCCATGACTTCTACTGTGACTTATACTCTATTGACACTAACAACTGCACATTATGATCTAGTATTACAGTTCGAGGGGTTGTACGTTGAAGAAAATATAAACATACAAGAAGCACATGACACATAAAACCTAACCTATTAAATATCTTTCCTTAAAGACACACCCTGATTTGTTGATATATGATTACAACTGTGATGACCACAGATTGTAAGCCACACCATTTCACTCTGACACAGTGGGAAAACATCTTGGCTCTTTTCACCTGCAGGCAGAACTATCAATTAATATCTACACATATGGTCCTCCCTATGCTGATTCCCAACTATTCAAATCAAGGTCAAACTACATATACATGGCCATGGTTAGAGCAGTAACTGTGAAAAAGTAGTTTTCTATTGAAAGTCATAGTCAAATAATTGCCTTCAACTATATTTCAAGTCACATATTCCAACCCACATAGCTCAGCATACATGATTGACTTTCACTTAATAAAGGGACACATTGCATTTAAAATGCACCAACAAGGCATACAAGAAAAATAGCTATAATCAATATTAAACCATTCAGTCTCTTCAATAAACTCCAGCAATGACTTCATCTCCTCACAATATTATGCATTACAAGAGCTACAGATGTTGCATTTTTTAAATTTTTGAAAGTTTGGGCCAACAAACTATTCTTGATCACCAAATAACTAATTTTTCTCTGTGAAAACCTTATTTCTTGAAAAGAGAACTGACCTTACAGCCTTATTTTGAACTACCTATCATTCTTTATCTACAGATATTGGTTTTAAAAAAAGAAAATTTTCTTTAAAACAAAAGTAAATTTCCCTTTAATATGCTGGATAAGGTACAATGTAAAACAGGGATTACAATCTCTGCGACACCTCATATTGTCGTGGGATTTACTGCACCTACAAACACTCTCATTGAAATCTCATATAGCCTAACTGTTGGTCACCACCCATCAGAGTAATAACTCAGCAAAACTTGGAGGAAAACATCACTAGGGATTGATAAGACCTTCAAACACACTGGGAAAACTAAGTCTACTGCTTATTTTCAAAATGATTATGAGCTTCATGTGACAAAAGAATACAGAAAATGTAACTTAATATTAATTGCAATAAGGAAGTCTAAATGTGATAGTTAGAATCTACCCTTTAGGTCTATTGTATCCTGCCTAAGCTAAGGGGTAAAGGATACTTAACCTAAAGCATACATTATTGATAAAACAAAGAAAATAATCTTAGGAGAATTCAAAAACATGACAAGGAAGAGATGTTGTCATACCTGGCAGTACCCTATTGCAGGATTATGTACACTGTATGCAAGCAGTACATTCCTCAGCTTAGGGATCTGTAAAGGAAGATCAATTATCCACTGAATATTGATAAAATTGATAAAAGGGTAGGTCAAATCGGTAAATGGGTAGGAACGCTTGGACCATTACATTTGTGTTAACAGAATTCACTCTGTTGAAACTTCATTCACTTTACAGGACTTTGTCCCATGGTTTACATTCACAGATGTGTGACAGATTTATATCACATTCAAGCAATGTTATTGCCATAACTGCCATGACATGGATTAACCCCAGCATGACCTAAACACACCCCAGTGTTCGTATTAGGCAGCAAGACTGCACAATTCCCACACTTCTCTCAACAATCCCACAAGTTTTAAAAGTATCTCGCACGCTGGTGGGAAAATTGGTTGAGGCAGAAGTCGACTTTTTGTGCTGCAACTTATCAAGATCCCCCTTTGAACCAAAATCCCACCCAAAATATTTTGGAGGGGGAGAATCCATTCCCCCCCCCCCCCAAAAAAAATCAGAGAGCCAAAAGGCTTAGTGATTCCTTGCCATGTGGATATATTGTAACACACATGAATCACCCACATGACAAGCATGAGATCCCTCTATTGCCCTACTTGAGATATCATGTTAACAAGGCCAAAACCTTTTGAAATCTCATGACTCAAAATGACCTTCATGCTAAATATGAACAATCCCCACCCAAGTATGAGATCCCTCATAATTATCCTAATTGAAATATCATATTTACTAGATTTTGACCTTTTGTTACCTCAAATGACCTTTGACCTGCACCAAAAATGATAGCGATCATCTACTCAATACGAACAATCCACATGTCAATTTGTGAGATCCCTCTCACTTACCCCTCTTAAGATATCGTGTTTACAAGGTTTTGACCTTTTGACTTCTGGGGACCCCAAACGACCTTTGAACTCCACCGCAAACAACAGGGATCATCTGCTCAATAAGGCAATCCACATGCTATGTATGAGATCCCTCACAATCACCCTTCTTGAGATATCACGTTTACAAGGTTTTGACCTTTTGACTGCTACTGACCCCAAATGACCTTTGACCTCCACCAAAAATTATAGTGATCATCTACTTAATATGGGCAATCCACATGCTACGTATGAGATTCCTCACAGTTACCCTTCTTGAAATATCATGTTTACAAGATTTTGAATGTCTGACCACTGGTGACCCCAAATGACCTTTGACCTCCACCAAAATACATAGGGATCACCTACTAAATATGGGCAATCCACATGCTAAGTATGAGACCTCTCACAGTACCCCTTCTAGAGATATCATGTTTACAATGTCTTGACCTTTTGGCCTTTGGTGACCCCAAAGGACCTCTGACCTCCACCAAAAATAATATGAGTCATGACCCCTCACAGTTATCTATCTTGGGATATCATGTTTACAAGGTTTTGATCTTTTGAGCCCTCATGACCCGGCCCAAATGAGCAATATACATGCCTAGTATGAGATCCCTCAGAGTTACCATTCTTGAGAAATTCTGGGACCTAGTGCCAACACTGACAAATTCACAGCTTATGTAGGTTAATGATCTTTACCCCAGGTACTATGAACAACAACTTAACCCTGATACTTCTTGTTTGTACTTGATATAAATTCATTCAATAATGTTCATCATATACATTAAGTTTTTATTTTTTTGGTACAAAACCAAGCATTAGGCACCTAAGTCATACAAGAAATGTAACTATTAAAACCAACACCAAACATTTCAAACTTTTTCATGGTGTAGATTCAGCTAAAGGGCAAATTTCTTTTTTCCCAAATTTTTCAAATTCTCTTTTTAAGTTTTACAACCTAAACAATTGTGCTTGGACCTCCCAGGAAGCAATTTAATTGACCAAGGCCTGTTTTTATACTTCTGATGAAGATACTAAAGTAGCTTGCACACCCTTTCCAAACAATCTACTTCATATCCTATGGCAATTTCATAATATGAATGTTTTATCAGGTATACAAACACTCTGCTAAGAGTATTGCAACCCACGTCACACATGCACATACCACTGGCCAATCAGAACTGCTCATGTACATATGAATGTATAGTTTGAATTTACCCTATTTTTTATGCCAATTAACATAGGGCAGACCAATCACAATTCTAGACTTGTTACTGTGGGTGCATCTTAGGGTGATAGCAATCTCCCATAAAATACACCAAATGTTTTTCAATCAGTCTTCTACTCCTTTGTTTCAAGAGGAATTTGGGACAATTCTAATTATCTTGTACAGATCCTTCACTGCTGCAACCGTGATTTAAACATATCTGCATCTCAAATCAATTGTATATGGACAGCAATAAACAAATAAGATGGAAGAACAGGTCTTACCCCTGGAGACGTAATCTTATCGTAATGTCTGTTGTTTGGCAGTGTCCTAAGAAGGTCGAGCTCAATCTGTTTTACTGCTGGATTGGATGTGTTGTGATTCTAGTAATGATTAATGAATATAAAATTAAACTAATGAATACTTGAAGTACACATGACACCAAAAAGCTGTAAAAGTCATGTAAGAGTACTTATGATAGCTGATACTTAATTAAAAGACTCTTTATGAACAGTAGTAAGGACGTAATTATAAACATAAAACTGTCATTAGAAGCATGATACTTCAAGTGCACTTTGACAACATTACAGAATTAACACACACAACAGAAGACTACTCTGTACGATGTACCAACACCTGAAAACAGGGATGCCACTATGCCGGGTGATGCTGGGCAGCCCCGCCCGGGACTGGTGACCTGCGCCGACCACTCATGTTAAAATAAAAACATTCTGCCCAGCACCTTTTCTCAATAATGGTACTATAATTTTATGATTTTTGAAAGAAATTTGGATGTAACATCAATCTCAGAATGAGACGGCCAATTGGAGCATTAATTTAGAGTGCAGAAAAATATCCACACCTCTAAATCCCAGGACGGTGATCACTTAAAGGGTCACAGTCAAGAATTACCCGGCACTAAGTTTGGCCTAGTGACAATCCTGCCTGACAACAACCCTCTTAATTTGGTATTTGAACTAAAGAATGCCTACTAGCAGAACTCTCTTCAGTCTGCTTGGCAGTCATCTGTTAAATAATTAAAATCGTTGTTGCCACCAATAAATTCCTTGGACATTCTATTAAATGCACTAAAACATCTGAAGCAAGGGTGGTAAAGGTGCCCATCACACAGGTTTTTGTCCTTGTTTGCGTTTATCTGTTCTAAAGAGTCAAACAGTAACAGCCCCAACCTTAAGGGTCAATAAATTTTAACCTTATAAGAAGTGTACTTCTTTTTAAGTTTCTTACCTTGGTCTTCAGTTTCTCATAGTAACAAGGTCCGCACTCCTCCATGTCTCTTTTCACCCGTCTCTCAATGCATCTTAAAGATGATGTAAAATGGAGAAATTTTACTTTTCAAATAGACTTTTTTTACATAATATACAAAATAATAAAAAATACACGTTTTCCTCTAATATTTACAGGTTATAGGTTCCAAGCAGCTTTTATCTCTGTTACATTATTGTTGGTGAACAGTACTGAGGTGGTTTTTGAAACCCAAAATAAAAATGTCAAACAAATGATTATAATACTACTAAAACTTGAAAAGATAAAAGAACATCAAAAGTACTATTGCACTATTCAACCATAAAGTTAACATCTGACATGAATTCTGGCCTGTTGCCAGCTGGTCAGATTTGGGAGTTTTATGTTTGATGTCTGAAAGAATACGAGCAACGAATTGTGTCACAGTAGTATCTATAGTTATGCCGTGCGCGTGAGTTGTAAATTCGCTCACTGCGTGTGTGTTTTGCCCTTCAGTGCCTGGGAATCCATTCCGCGTGACGTCACATGAAATCCCTCTATAAAGGATTAACAAAGGACATATAGATATTGTGCAACACTCCACACCATAATTTTTGCACAGCTAATGAGCAAGCTCAGAAATGGTCAAACTTCGAAGATGTTTATCTTGAGAAAGGTAAAAGATATTCAAATAGTCCCAACAGATTTTTCATCAGAGGATCTTAATCTATCATTGTTGAGTAAAACATCTATTTTGGTCACATGTCCACTTACCTTTAATGACCTACAAAGGCATGGGTGAGGGTTAATCTGAATTCTACCCAGAAACTCTAAAAAGCAAATTCTTTCTTTACAGACATTTATGTACATTTCATGAATGACATTTAGAGCTAACACATTCTGAGTTGTGTCTCACTTTGTTATTGTTTGCAGGTTAGCAATTGTGCTTACTATCAACTCAAGGAAGAACTCAGTATGTGGCAATATTAAAATCCTAAACAACAAAAGGTGCATTAAAGGAAACCTCACACCACAGTTGCAATTTAAAAATAGATCCATAAATCCCCAAGGTTTCTACTCACTCTTTCCATATTCTTGCCCTATGCTCATGAGGAATCCCTGAACGTACAAGAGATTTCAGTTCAGGCTGGTGAAAACAATAAAATAGACCATTGTTGATGAAAGAGTTTTTTTCATTGTAAATATGTTACATGATACTTCAAATTATACAATGAGAAACATAAAGGAAAGATTAAGTTTATCTTTGTCATTTTCCAGGTTGACAATCTTGGTGGTTCATCTTTTAAGGAAAGACAGAATTAGTGAATTAATGGAAGGAAGTTTATATAATTAAAGGCAATGGATTATATTGAAAAGGATAACGTAAATCTGATCTAGAAGTAGTCAATTTGATTCAACAGGAATTTAATGCAAATTTCTCCAGAATTCTTCAACTAAGATCTCCTTTTAAAAATCTCACATAATTTGGGCAAGAATCATTCTATAAATGTATGTAAGAGTCAACCTCACCTACAGACACATTCAAACATTTTTAGGGGTAAACTTTGCCACTTGCTAACAGCTTATCACTACAGACATAAATCCTCCCCTATTTGGCATACTGACAGACAGGTAAAGCCAATTTTGCAATATGAAGAGAGACAAGATAAGACACTATGCCAAACATAATTAGTTTTGTCTATCCAGCAGTACACTAGGAAAGGGAATAAAATGTCCTCAAAAGAAGTTTGTCTAATTAGTAGAGAGGGCATATAGGTGATATTTCAGATAGGTAGAACTCCAGAGTGGACAGTTAAACTTCATATGATAATACACATTGACACATATGTATACAAACAACCAACCATGTTGGTAAAATGAGAGATTCATGCTATGCATAACGCGAGGCCAGTGATATCCCCTATGGACATTTTAACAGTGGAAGATGACATACCAGGATGCACCTTTTTTCTCCTGGACAGATAGGCAGTAATGAGTCAATTGAGACCAACCAATTCTTACATATCCCTCATGGTTTTCTACCATCTTTTTAGAGGAGACAATAGACTAGCATTTCAAAACAATAAATGCCTAAGAGGATGCTTATTGCTCATAAAAACTTCATCATAAAAACTGATACCATGCAACAAAATTTGCCAACCCTTTTCCAGTGAAAGTCACTGCAAAGTTTACAGTAACAGATAGACTTAACGCAGTTTTATTTTTGAATGTATTGGAATGTCACCTTATTTAAACAGAGAAAAGTATTAAACCAACTCACAGTTGAGACAAGTGCTCGGTTTCTGCAAGATATGATGAAGTTTTCCCACTTGACAGAGTGAGATATATTCTCATCGGACTTGTGTTTCATCTGAAAAAAGAAAATGATTATCGGGGGAATGATCTTTTAAAATCAAATGCAGTGGAAATAACTTAAGATGAACAACTACATGGTTTAGTTTAATTCAGGTTTAGCCAAAATGTACGTGAATATTATGTATGTAAACAGGAGGCAAGGAGGGGCCAAGAATATTGTAATATACCAGAGACCATTTTACGGCTATCAGCATTAATTAAACAATGAACCAAATGTCACTTACTGCAATTTCATCCACCTTCTTCTGAAATTCTGCTGCCATGGTAACCAGAGGTTCGTCTGCCTCTTTATCCTCATCATCTAAGCTTTCAGTAAATCCGTACTTGTCGTAAAGTTCTCTGTGAAAAGTATTCAAACAGTTTCTTATCAATATAGATCAGGTGACAACAAATCCATCTGAATTCAAAAATTGGAAAGCTGTGATTAAAGCACCTCAGGACTTTAGCTACTATTTTGTTGTTAATTGGCAACAGTCATTAAGTAACTTGTTAATTACCTGCCAGGGATGTCATCCACTGGATTCTCAACATCCCCGCCTCTTGATTGGATAGCCTCCTCAATCAGTTGACTAACCAGATCATCTGTGTCCTCCATTGAAGTGACCTCTGAAATGGTACATAGACAGTTATGTCAAAAGTAAACTCTAACCTTTGTTTGAATCATTTAATATATTTATGCTATTATTGTTCCATGGCATGAGATGGGTGAGCATGACTGCTTGCTAAGCAGTTTGAAAATTTACACCAAAGACAGGGGAATAATAACTTTCCCCGATATCTTTCTGAATGCTGCTGATAACAGCAGCCAGTGTCACTCAGACAAAAAAATCCAACAATCTCAAAGGTTATGACATGAATGGGAGTTCGTTCTGTTTCTTTTATCTCTTCACATATAAAATAAAGCATAAAGTACGATAACCTGAACTGTAATACACAGAATTATATCAACATAAAGAAATGCTCATACACTCCAATATGGCTTGGTGATTTTTCCATACAAAACATAAATATATCAAGAACTATTCATACACATAAAGCCAAAGCCAGCTAGACAAAGAAGGCAGAGATCAAAGACAATGGGTCATCAAGTGTAACACACTTCACAGTGTTTGTCTCATCACAAAAAGTATTTGAGGCAACACTGATAATACTTTTCAGGTGAGCTAAAAAGAAAAAATACAAAAAAAAAAACAGAAATGAAACCCTGCAAAGGCAATTAACTTTACACTCAAAGAATGAACTTGAATAAATGTACAGCATGGTTTCACCTCATGTGATAGTTTATGATATATGTGATACATAACTTAAATGGCTCTTACGACCTTTGACCTTCTAAATCATTTAACAATTTGCCCTACCTCTCCTTGGTGCCTTCAGTTCATTAAGCAGCAAGCAGTGCTTTGACTGGAGTTTGTACAGCTCTGCCTCAAATTCATCTAGTTTTCTATGAAGGAAGGTAATAAAATTCAATGTAAGCATGACATCATTTACTACAAGAAAGATTTTAAACTTACTGATAAAATCATCTTATGTTTAGAATACTTCCACAAGGCTTCCTTAGAACAAGCATTGACTAACAATGGAAATCAACCACACATGAGACATTACTTCATCATATACTCAGTCTGATAACTTGATCTCCTACACTAATCAGTGAGCCACAACTGGAAAAAAGGCCATGGCCGGCCCAACTTAAACCAATTTGTTAGAAACTGAGCCGTAAAACCTCATCTAACTCTAACCCTACACGAACTGATAAACTGACCCCCAAGTTGATGCAGGTAAATACAGATCTACGTTTCAGTCACAATCATTAAAGTAATATCTGGGACAAAACTGTTTCCTTCAACCTTTTGCATTCAAACACCACCTATGAGAGAACACTTTAGGGAGCACAAACTGGCCCCCTGCACGACATTACCTCAGTCTTCATCTTAGACAGACTGATGAGAATCATGAAGGTATCAAATTAAAACTGAGATAAAAGGAGAAAACACAACCCAAATAGGACATGCGTGAAGAAACAAGGACACTTTGGGGAGAAACATACTTTGTAGATTTTGTTTTCAAAGAAGTGTCCTTACACAACTTAACAATACTGACGATACTTCCACATAAATCAACATTTCAACAAGTTATCATCATAATTTGTTACTCACTCTGTGTAAGTATTTTCCCTTAACTGATCTTGTGTCCTCAGTTCATTTAATTCTAAAATTTCTTTATTCAAAAATTTGTTTTGAGTTTCAAAAGCTTGGCAAGCATCCTGAAAGAAACAAATGAGATTTGGTGAACAGAGACAAAAGACAATAAAACTGCATATAAACAAAAGAGAAGTTACAGCTAAAGAAACTGTTTAATTTTATTCATAGTTGTTTAGGTACTATGACTTGTCACAAATGTTTCTTACTATAGCTGCTGAACTTATTAAAAAAATGTATCTGTAAAGCTAAAAGTTAATAGCATCATGATGGTGGGCTTTCTTGAGGAAGGGCAAGTTGTGTGGATGAAAACAAACTCAAACTTAATACTTTTTGGTCCCCTGCGCCAAAACATTGAGTAACTCTGCACAAAGAGGAAGGGACACTCAGTGCTGGAAAGAAGCTGAAGGAAATTCATTCCTGGAATCACCCTCCAAAAGTACAATCAAGATAATTTAATTCTTATTCCAAAAACAGACCCCTGGAAAATTTAAAACTCCACCCCTGCTGACAAGTAATAAAATTATCCAGACATGCCAATGAAATACTTATCTACATATCACCAATACTTCAAACAGTTAAGTCTAAGTTAATAACAAGACACTACCTTAAGTTTCTCATACTCGTGTCGGTCTAAATAAAATGCATTTGCAACAGGAGGTAACTTCTGGCCTACTGAAAAGCCATCGACCTTTTCACCAAGAAAGTTTTGATCAGTGAAAGAATTTGGACTCTGGGGAGATGTTTCCTCCACCGAAGATGCAGTCACTGGAGGTGCTTTCTCCAGATCACCAATCTAAGCAAAAGTAATGAATTTGACGTAAATTAAAGCTACTTGTTAAAGGACACGAATGCATAAACATGCTTACCATTAGCCATATCTAATCTATATTATAGCACACTGATGACAGAAAAAATAGGAATAAAAAAAGACGTGTACATCTCCTAAATGATAACCTCAGAAACAGACCAGGATATCAAGCAACTGGCAAAAATAAGATCAAACCGACATTTCCGTCAAAATGAAACAAAATGCCTAGAAAACACATGACTTGGATGTACTTCCCACTTTGATATAGATACTTACAATTGTGAACATCGACTTTCAATTTTCCTACTGTTTACACCTCTTTCTTGCACTATTATTTTCCAAAAGTACAATAATCTCAAATTGTTTATGTTCACTGCCTAAATGTCAGTTTGGACTTTTCTTTTTTACATTTATCTCAACATATGCTATTACCATCCATTCAGACAGCTTTAGTCTCAACCAAATGTCACTCTTATATTTGTAAGCTGGTCAGTTTTTTTAGTTTGCATTCTGTAAAAAACAGGACACGTTGAGCAAACACACTGCTTTGAATATTAGGTGGAGAAAGAGGTCCCTGTCACTTTCATAGTAAACTGTAAGAAAGTCTACAAAATAACATTAAACAGATATACTCTATTTGAAATTATGCACCAAATCACTTACATGACAGGCCCAAAATTAACTCACTGAAATTTGCATAACAAGTAAATGGGTTCAATGTGCTTCTTAGAATGCTAAGCTAAGATATTCCTAAATCTGAACTACACATTTGTTAATAGTTTATATTTAGGTTGATAAGTAATTGAAAATAGGTACAAAAATATTCTACATTTTTGTTCCACACATTGTTACCTTCATTGTCAAATCCATCACAATTTCATCTTTGGCCACCAGCATTTCTTTAAACATTGATATCTGTTCTTCCAAGTCTCCAACTTTTGACTGGAATGCCCTGGTAGTCACAAAATATAAAAATTATGTACAACTGTAACAAAACCTGACTGATTATGATAAGTTTTCTCATACAAAAAAAAAATTAAATAATACACAATGCTCTTGTCAGTCATGCTTTTGAAACAATGCTTCTATAAATGAAGGACTCACATATGACAATGGAAAGTTTGGAGTCAGAAAACATTTTGCAAACAAGTAAACTGCAGGGTCCAGTCACAGGTTAATCAGTTTCACACAAGCCATTTTTAAGCACCTCCAATGAGTATTCTGAGTCAATGTTAACTTAAACAACATAAAATTTCCTTTAATAACTATTAACATGTAACAAATTAAATCATGAAAGTACTAACTCCACACAAAGTTAAGGGTCTTTATCTCTACTCAAGTCAACCTTAAAAAGTGACTCGAATCAACCTGAGGTAGAGTTAACAGCTTGGCTCTTTTAGTGATATTGCTAAACAATTGTTTTTACTGGCCTTTTTATCTTTAATTCTTCGTTCTTTTTGCTTTCTTTGTTTCTGACTCAGCTATGTCAGTTACCTTTGTTTTTGTAGTTGTGGGGAGTAAAACTCTCCACAAGCCCGTCAGGGTTTTTAGCTTTACTTCCATCTACTTCATTATGATATAGGTAATGATTACATTATGTATCTGCACTGTTGTACTGATGTAGAAAAACAAATAAACAAAATGAAACGAAACGAAACAAAACTATGAAGCCAAACCACTCAATATATTTACATTAATTCTTTCTTCATAGCCTCTCTGTCGTGTTTAACTTCTTGCAAGAGTTGTTCCAACTGTACCAATTGCTTGTCTTTCCTGTGCATAAGGGTAAGTTTAGCCTGGTCAGTCTTACACTCCAGAAACTTTACACTGAAAACAAAAAGATAACATGAAAGTGATGAAATGCTATTAAGTATGAAGAACTCTCACAGAAACTTCTTGATTCTGTTTCATGAGTTCATAAACATTTTTTTCACATTACAACTCTCTATGATACTGTCCCCCTAGCAGTAAGGGCATGACCAGGGTAAATTAAGTTGGGGGTACTGAGGGGAAAAGTCCTTTTAGTTATAATTCATCTCCCCAACTCATGTTTGAAATTGCTTACCTGGAAACTTTGACAATTTTGTAACAGTTAACTTGTACAAATAAGAGCCGAAAAGAAATTCAGATGAAACATCCTGTACTTTTGACAAAAAATGTTATATTTTTTGCAAAACTAATAATTGAGGTCTCCTAAAATAAACACTACAGGCTGCATCAACAATTAATCAATATGAATGGATTAGAAATTATCATGAGAGCAAGCAAAGCTTTTGTGGGTCAAGGAGAGATATCCTCTGATGTGAAAATCAAAGAACGCAAATGAAATTGAATCAACAGAGACTGTCTGTTCTTGGGGAGTCTTGTACACATTACTCATTAAAGTACGAAAAATTTGCCTCATGGAGCTTTACAACCTAACAACCAGCAGGGAAAAGGAAACGGAAGCACAGCCTTTGAAACAAGGACAATGAGGATGCTTTTGGTGCTCATATCATCATTATAAATTCATATTATTCTGAATTCATAAAATAACTGACCACTGCTGTAGTTTTTGAACATTTTCTTGTAACTAGAAACCAAAATTTTTCTTACTTGGTACTCTGTTGAATTTTCCCCTCAGTGAGCTGCTTGTGTAGGATCTGAATAACCTCTTGGCTTGCTTTGGCCTCACTGTCAAGCATCTCAAGTTCTTCTTGCACTGAGCACAATTGAGCCTGCAGCTGAGGTAACCATGGAAACCAGAAGCATTTGTTACTACAGTAATCTCATAAAAGAATTTTACCTTCCAAAGATGAATTATTTCATGTAGTCTTTGCATTTTCTGTTTCATATGATTAACAAAAACAAAAACTAAATGATGTACATGAAATTATTTCTAACATCAAAGTGGAAAAATAATGCATAGATGTGAAAATTGTTGTTTTCACTTTTGGTTAGTAAAATGGGAAAATAAATACAGCCCTTTATGATCTCAATCTCACCTGATATTTGGGATAATTGCATTATAACTAACCTGTGCACATTTTGGACATTTTTCAGCTGAATTTTCAGAGGAATTGCTCGCAAAACGCTGGAGTATTGAGGTAGGACGCATAAAAGATGTATCTGCATTGAGATGCTTTCTGCAACAAAGTGGGATATCAAAAGATGCAGTGTTATTCTTGAATATTCTTGTACCCATGAAGAATTAGTCAATGAAATATTGCTTTCCAGACATGATTTACATCCAAATTAATAGAGCTCTCTCCTTTAGGCTCCAATTCCTTTACAACAAACACATACAAATTTACTTGACGTCTACTAAAACCTGGTATTTTGAATTCTCTTCGTAACTCCATGACATCATTAAACTGAAAAAGTCCGCTGATATTGTATGTTACTAAAGCATGGAAAGTGGGTTCCTCCATAAGTTCTGTGATTAATACTTTTGAGGACATGTTTCCACAGCCATGAAATATCTTCCAGTACAGCTTAATTCATAAGCAAAAACAGTCAACTACAAAATGAAAACCTGGAGTGATTCCATTGATTAAAAATTCTGGAAGTTCTTACTCACCGCCTTGGTTTTGGTATGGGTGGTGAAGATTGAGCTTGGACATTGCAAGGATCTGCTCCTGCCTGGGAAGGTACTGAAGAATTTGTCTGATTGGATGGAACACTCTCATGATGCATAGATTTCCAACGCCTATAAAAGAATACATGATGACATTTCTTCTTTGAGTAATGCAATTCTCTCAGAATTATCACCACAATTTCTTCTAACTGAACAACTAATTAACACTGACTTTGACAAGAGTCATCAACATATATAACACATCTATTAAACTAACAAAGTTTTCACAACTGGGGTCAGCAATCACAGGGGAGAGTTGGATTAGGGGTAGGATAAGTTGCACCGCCAATAATTCAACAACCATGTACACAGTTGTTAATGCTGTCACATCTAATGTAGGTTTGATACCACCACATTTACTCCTGCCAGCTTGGACCTTGCTGCTCCAATTAAACACCCTGCATACTGACTAGAGGAACATCCCCACTCCCCCACAGCTACACCCTGTGCCGTTCAGCTGTCCTTGTTGCAAGCTACTGGTATCTAATAATAACGAAGTGCACAGGTTCAGCTGTACATGTAACAAAACTCAAGCACAATTCTTCTATTGTTGCCAGTGAATGTGTAAAATATTGACATTGCAGGTGTTTACATTCTGCATTGCCAAATTGTTGAAAATACCCACTGTAGACACCACACTGCACTGGAGTTGTCTCCACCATGAGGTCACTGTGATATCACCACAAATGACAAATTACACTAGAATAAACTGACTTCATAAGGTCTTTGTACCATATCTCCAATTAGTAATATTGAGGTATTGTAGTTATATGCATTAGGTACAACACAAATACACATTCATACAAATACATGCTGAATTGACATCACTTTGTAAAATGCTGCCAAATATCCTAACAAGAAATAACTTACTTGATACCAACAATTGGATTTTTTAAATCCATTTTTATGGAGCTGAGAGAGATACCAGGTTTAGCAGAGCCTGCAGTATCTTCACCGACAGCATGCAATGGCATCGTCACTGGTTGAAGCAGAGGAGGAAGACCTGTACATGAAATGAAAAGAAACCAATCCTGTGAAACTTGTAATCAAACATCAGCCGACGCGATGAATTTGTGACAGTAAACAGAAATTCAGGATGTTTTTTTGAATCTGTGTGAGCAATGCACAAATCATAGTAGCAATTCAACATGGCAACGTAGCAGTTGAGTCTCTTGGACTTCTTGGCAGATATAAAATTACTCAAATCAGTGGCATTGCATGTCTTCTGGTAATGCTAAAACCTTAGCCACGAAAGGTTTAAGTAGTGTTCTAAGGTGAAGTATACCTGAAGTGTAGGAGGATTTAAGGGTCCTCACCCAATAGCTTCTACAGAAATTCAGCAAAGTCCTTCAACAAAACTGTAGGCCTACTCTACTACAACAGTCATTCTACTATAATGTTTCTAACATTAATATTTAATATGACTCATTTAATGCACTCAGCACTTCAAAAACCCTGTATGATCATGATATACCCTTGAACTTTGCAATTTATCCTTTAATTGTACGAAGAAAGAAAGATAAAAATACCACTGCCAAGTAACTGGTGAATAAAACACATAAGATTATTATGACAGCTGTTATCATTAACACAAGACACTCCAACTTAATATGTTGGTACCCACTTGATAGGTCCTTTGACCTTGTTTGTAAATACTAAAATGAAACTACTTCAAGGGACAGTAGTAAGTACACTGAAAGGAATCAAAGCAAACAACCTGTGTAGCATTTTAAGTTTGCAGTTAATGTTTTCCACATTGTGGTTTATGCACAATTACTCAATAATAAAAGTTTTGGTATCTCCACGAAATGTTTTTTTACAAAGTACATTCTTGAAACATCAAATTAGCCTTGAAGGGAGAAGTATTTTAATTTGAAAGTTTCACAAATCACTTTGCATAGGCTGGATGAATCATTAAAACTAAGCTTTCAATAATTTTAGAGTTCAAGGTACAAACATATCAATTACATCAATTACATAAATCAAAATTTGATTTAATCTGTCATCCATACAAAGATAAAAGTCAAGTCTAGAGCAATCCCTGGGTTTTAATGATTACATAACAGCATTCACACGAAAATAAATTCAGCCTACCACATAGGTTTTTCTACAGTATGGGTGTAAAGGGTGTATGTGTTTCATGTTACAACTGAGGACAATGGTGTGGCCACATCAGACAGAAGATACAGGCAAGAAGGGGTGATAACAGATATCAAAACTTGCCAACTTATTTTATGCTCAGTATTCAAAATATGAAAAAACTATCGAAAGATACACATACAAACATACTTTAGCATGCACACATTCACAAAGCCCAGCAAAAATAATACAATACAATGCAATATACATAGTACATGCCCATACCCTATTATTATTCTTCTACCATACCCAAACTTGTTTCTTCACAACAGCAGAAATATACACATACAAGGTAAAGTTAATTTGACCAACAAAAAACAAGCATTTGTGAAAAGAAAAGCTCCAAAAAATGTAAATCTTGAGAAGTACAGACATTGTACAGAAATTTACCAAAACAAGAACAAGGAAGAGGGAAAGTAAGAAAGTCTATCAAAACACAAAAGACAAAGGATACAACAGATTCCTTTGTTATAACAGTAACAACAAACAACTGAGCAAATTAATATTCCACTATGCTCTGTTGATAGAATAATGTCACCAGTTTCTCTCCCTTCAGGAAAAGTCAAATCACAATTGAAATTTAAATTTGCTATCGTGACGTACAACCTTGTCAGCTTTCTAAAGGAGCCACATTCATGTAAAAATTTTAACATGCCTTTCAGAACTGTTCTGTTGCACATGAAATACTCATTAATATCCAATAGGTCTAGAAGACTAGAAAAATGCTTTTAAACATGATGGCTAAAATGAAGCCAAACTTACACAAATGATCAACCAGAAAGCCAAAAGGCTTAGTGATTCCTTGCCGAAAGGGGGTGCTTTGTTACACTGAGGTTCATCCATCAAATTTATACTTCTCTTCTACATCACTTTTTATGATGTGGTCACAATTTGACCCCTGCTCACATCAGCTCATGTCACATGACCTTTAAACCGAAACTTGAATAACCACAAAAAAATGAAAAAAAAAAATAAATAAATAAAACGTATGAGAAGGGATTTATCTGTGCTTCCTCCCTTGTAATGACATGTTTGCAAAGTTTCAGTTTTTGACCTCTGGTGACCTCAAATGGCTTGTGACCTCCACAAAAAAACAATAGGGTTTTTCCTCGCACCATAACACATCCACATACTTAGTATGAAATCTATCCAAGCTTCCTACCTTGAGATACTGTGTAAAAAAGGTTTTCAGACTTTGACCCCTGGTGACCCAAAATGACCTTTGACCTCCACCAAAAACTATACGCTTCTTCCTCGCACCATAACGCATCCACATACTTAATATGAAATCAATCCAAGCTTCCAACCTTGCGATATGGTATAAACCAGAATGCAAAAATGCATTGAGGTTTCGATGATATATATTCTATTCCAAATAAAGCCATGATGTCCCATCTCTTTCAGTCAATGGTCAAATGCTATCTTAACATGTTGGAAAAATACAGTTTTGTATTCCTATTTAGTCTTGGGAATTCTTGGGAAATTTGTGTTTTGACCTCTGGTGACCCCAGATGACCTTTGACCTCCACCAAAAACAATACGGTCCATCTTTTCACCACAACACATCCACATACTAAGCATAAACTCTATCCAAGCTTTCTCCCTTGAGAAATTGTGTTAACAAGGTTTTCAGTGTTTGACCCCTGGTGACCCTAGATGACCTTTCAACTCCACCAAAAATAATGGGGTACATCTTCTCACTATAACAGACCAATTTACCACGCATGAGATCTATTCAAGCTTCCTACCTGGAGATATTCTCTTGACAAGGTTTTCAGACATTGACCTCTGGTGACCCCAGATGACCTTTGACCTCCACCAAAAATAATAGGATTCATCTTCTCACTGTAACGCATCTACATACTACATATGCTTCCTACCTGGAGATATAGTGTAAACAAGATTTTCAGAGTTTAACCCCCAGTGACCCCAAATGAACTTTGACCTCCACCAAAAATGATAGGATTCTTCCTCTTACTATAACGCATCTACATACGAAGTATGAAACTTATTCAAGCTTCCTACCTTGAGATATCGTGTTAACCAGGTTTTCAGGATTTGACCCCCAGTGACCCCAGATGGCCTTTGAACCCCACCAAAAAGAATAGGGTTCTTTCTCTACCTTATAAGGCATCTACATACAAAGTATGAAATTTATCCAAGCTTCCTACCTGAAGATATCAGGTTAACAAGGTTTTTAGGGTCTGACCCCTGGTGACACCAAATGACCTTTGACCTCCACCACAAAAGATAGGGTTCTTCCTCTTACCATAACGCATTTACATACAAAGTACAAAATTCATCCAAGCTTTGTAACTCAAGTTATTGTGTTAACAAAATTTTCAGGGTTTGACCCCCGGTGACCCCAGATGACCTTTCACCTCCACCAAAAATAATAGGGTTCTTCCTCTAACCATAATGCATCTACACACAAAGTATGAAATTCATCCAGGCTTCCTACCTCGAGATATTGTGTTAACAAGATTTTAAAAGTTTGACCCCCGGTGACCCCAGATGAACTTTGACCCCCGCTAAAAACAATAGGGTTCTTCCTCTCAATATGGGGCACGTATGTACCAAGTTTGTGAACTGTCAGAGCTTCCCTTCTTGAGATATCGTGTTAACAAAGTTTTCAGGGTTTGACCCCCGGTGACCCCAGATGACCTTTCACCTCCACCAAAAATGATAGGGTTCTTCCTCATACCATAATGCATCTACGTACAAAGTATGAAATTCATCCAAGCTTCCTGCTTCAAGATATTGTGTTAACACGGTTTTCAGAGTTTGACCCCCGGTGACCCCAGGTGACCTTTGACCCCCACCAAAAACAATAGGGTTCTTCCTCTCAATATGGGGCATCTATGTACCAAGTTTGAGAACTGTCAGAGCTTCCCTTCTTGAGATATCGTGTTAACAAAGTTTTCAGGGTTTGACCCCCGGTGACCCCAGATGACCTTTCACCTCCACCAAAAATGATAGGGTTCTTCCTCATACCATAACGCATCTACATACAAAGTATGAAATTCATTCAAGCTTCCTACCTCAAGATATTGTGTTAACACGGTTTTCAGAGTTTGACCCCTGGTGACCCCAGGTGACCTTTGACCCCCACCAAAAACAATAGGGTTCTTCCTCTCAATATGGGGCATCTATGTACCAAGTTTGAGAACTGTCAGAGTTTCCCTTCTTGAGATATCGTGTTAACGAAGTTTTCAGGGTTTGACCCCCGGTGACCCCAGGTGACCTTTCACCTCCACCAAAAATTATAGGGTTCTTCCTCATACCATAACGCATCTACATACAAAGTATGAAATTCATCCAAGCTTCCTACCTCAAGATATTGTGTTAACAAGGTTTTCAGAGTTTGACCCCCGGTGACCCCAGGTGACCTTTGACCCCCACCAAAAACAATAGGGTTCTTCCTCTCAATATGGGGCATCTATGTACCAAGTTTGAAAACTGTCAGAGTTTCCCTTCTTGAGATATCGTGTTAACAAGCAAAGTGTCACAAACACACACACATACACACACACGCACATACACACATACATACACACACACGCCATCATGAATGCATAGGTTTCTCTTATCATCGAAACCAAAAAGGTTTTCAGAGTTTGACCCCTGGTGATCCCAGACGACCTTTGACCTCCACCAAAAATAACAGAAATCTTCCTCTCACCATACCACATCCACATACTTGGTATGAAATCTATCCAAGCTTCCTACCTTGAAATATCACGTAAACAAGGTTTTCAGACTTTGAGCCCTGGAGACCCCAGATGACCTTTGACCTCCACCAAAAACAATAGGGTTCTTCCTCTTACCATAACACATCTACATACCAAGCATGAAATCTATCCAAGCTTTCTAACTTGAGATATCGTTTAAACAAGGTTTTCAGATTTTGACCCCCGGTGACCCCAGATGACCTTTGACCTCCACCAAAAACAATAGGGTTCTTCCTCTCACTTCAACGCATCTACATACCAAGCATGAAATCTATCCAAGCTTTCTAACTTGAGATATTGTGTAAACAAGGTTTTCAGATTTTGACCCCCGGTGACCCCAGATGACCTTTGACCTCCACCAAAAACAATAGGGTTCTTCCTCTCACCACAATGCATCTACATACCAAGCATGAAATCTATCCAAGCTTTCTAACTTGAGATATCGTGTAAACAAGGTTTTCAGATTTTGACCCCCGGTGACCCCAGATGACCTTTGACCTCCACCAAAAACAATAGGGTTCTTCCTCTCACCACAATGCATCTACATACCATGCATGACATCTATCCAAGCTTTCTAACTTGAGATATTGTGTAAACAAGGTTTTCAGATTTTGACCCCCGGTGACCCCAGATGACCTTTGACCTCCACCAAAAATGATAGGGTTCTTCCTCTCACCACAACGCATCTACATACCAAGCATGAAATCTATCCAAGCTTTCTAACTTGAGATATCGTGTAATCAAGGTTTTCAGATTTTGACCCCCAGTGACCCCAGATGACCTTTGACCTCCACCAAAAACAATAGGGTTTTTCCTCTCACCACATCGCATCTACATACCATGCATGACATCTATCCAAGCTTTCTAACTTGAGATATTGTGTAAACAAGGTTTTCAGATTTTGACCCCCGGTGACCCCAGATGACCTTTGACCTCCACCAAAAATGATAGGGTTCTTCCTCTCACCACAACCATCTACATACCAAGCATGAAATCTATCCAAGCTTTCTAACTTGAGATATTGTGTAAACAAGGTTTTCAGATTTTGACCCCCAGTGACCCCAGATGACCTTTGACCTCCACCAAAAACAATAGGGTTCTTCCTCTCAATATGGACCATCTATGTACCAAGTTTGAGAACTGTCCAACTTTCCCTTCTTGAGATATCGTGTAAACAAGCTAAGCCGTCACATACGCACACACACACACACACGACATCACCATCGCATAGATTCCTTGCCTGCCTTCGGCAAGGAATCAAACCAGAAAGCCAAAAGGCTTAGTGATTCCTTGCCATATGGATATATTGTAACAAACATGAATCACCCACATGACAAGCATGTGATCCCTCATAGTTATCCTACTTAAGATATCATGTTAATAAGGTCAAAAGCTTTCAAATCTTGTGACCCAAAATGACCTACATGCTAAATATAAACAATCCACTGGCTAAGAATGAGATCCCTCATAGTTACCCTCCTTTAAAATATGATGTTTACTAGGTTTTGACCTTTTGTGACCTCAAATGACCTTTGACCTGCACGAAAAATAATACTGATCATCTTCTCAATATGGTCAATACACAAGGTAAGTATGTGATCCCTCACAGTTACCCTTCTTGAGACATCATGTTTACAAGGTTCTGACCTTTTTACTTCTGGTGACCCCAAATGACCTTTGACCTCCACCAAAAACAATAGCGATCATCTACTCAATATGGGTAATCCACATGCTAAGTATGAGATCACTCACAGTTACCCTTCTTGAAATATCGTGTTTACGAGGTTCTGACCTTTTTACCTCTGGTGACCCCAAATGACCTTTGACCTCCACCAAAAACAATAGGGATCATCTACTCAATATGGGCAATCCACATGCTAAGTATGAGATCACTCACAGTTACCCTTCTTGAAATATCCTGTTTGCAAGGTTTTGACCTTCTGACCTCTGGTGACCCCAAATGACCTTTGACCTCCACCAAAAACTGTAAGGATCATCTACTCATTATGGGCAATCCTCATGTTAAGTATGAGATCCCTCACTGTTACCCTCATTGACATATAGTGTTTATAAGATTTTGACCTTTTTACCTCTGGTGACCCCAAATGACCTTTGACCTCCACCAAAAACAATAGGGATCATCTACTCAATATGAGCAATCCACATGCTACGTATGAGATCAGTCACAGTTACCCTTCTTGAAATATCGTGTTTACAAGGTTTTAACCTTTTGATCTCTGGTGACCCCAAATGACCTTTGACCTCCACCAAAAACTGTAAGGATCATCTACTCATTACAGGCAATCCTCATGTTAAGTATGAGATCCCTCACTGTTACCCTCATTGAGATATAGTGTTTATAAGGTTTTGACCTTTTTACCTCTGGTGACCCCAAATGACCTTTGACCTCCACCAAAAACAATAGGGATCATCTACTCAATATGGGTAATCCACATGGTAAGTATGAGATCCCTCACATTTATCCTTCTGGAGATATCGTGTTTACAAGCAATTTCCAGAATATTTACTATTTGACCCCTTGTGACCCCAAATGACCTTTCACCTCCACCAAAATGAATAGGGATCATCTACTCATTATGGGCAACTTACCTGCCAAGTATGAGATCCCTCACAGTTACCCTTCTTGAGATATCGTGTTTACAAGGTTTTGACCTTTTGACCTCTCGTGGCGCCAAATGACCTTTGACCTCCACCAAAAACAATAGGGATCATCTACTCAATATCGGAAATCTACCTGCCAAGTATGAGATCCATCGGAGTTACCCTTCTTGAGATATCGTGTTTACAAGCCAAACCGTCACATACACACATACATACACACACACACACACCCACCCACACACACACACGACATCACCATCGCATAGATTCCTTCGGCCTTCGGCAAGGAATCAAAAATTGGAGTCATGTAACAGTCCTTAGCAGACCCATAACAATTACAGAATTAGCACCCCAACATCTTTCATATACCCTTTTTATAACATTCTTCCCCCATTTTCAATCTCAGATTTCATCTTCAACCTGACCCTGTTGGAGTGTGTCAAGTCTGTAATAACTGATTGAGAGCCATGACTGACCAAATACTCAAACCAATTACTTGGAACTCCCTGTGCCTACACTAATCCACACCTAGCAATCTCTAACTGTCATATGCTACAGTGACAAATCTGAATACTACACATTAATGTCACCAGTTTCTCTCACTTCAGGAAAAGTCAAATCACAATTGAAATTTAAATTTGCTATCATGACCTTCAACCTTGTCAGCTTTCTAAAGGAGCCACATTCATGTAAAAAAATTTTTAAAAAATTTGTAAAAAAAAATTTTTTTTTACATTTTTTGGAGCTTTTCTTTTCACAAATGTTTGTTTTCTGTTAGTCAAATTAACTTTTTGTTGCACCCCACCCCAACATCTTTCATATACCCTTTTTATAACTCTCTTCCCCCATTTTCAGTCTCAGATTTCATCTTCAACCTGACCCTGTTGGAGTGTGTCAAGTCTGTAATAACTCATTGAGAGCCATGACTGACCAAATACTCCAACCAATTAATTGGAACTCCCTGTGGCTACACTAATCCACACCTAGCAATCTCCAACTGTCATATGCTACAGTGACAAATCTGAATACCACACCCCTAGAGGAGTCTAGAGGTAACTGTGTGACACTCTACACTTCCTAGAGAAGACTACAGGTATTTACTCAGAGACACATTACACTCCCTACAAAAGACTACAGGCCACTGAGTGTACACTCCCTAGAGATGTCTAGGAGTGACTGAGTAACATATTTCACTTCTCAGAGAATTTTAGACTTAATTACATTCAGTAGAGAAACATATTACATCCAGCAGAGAAGTCTAGAAGTAACTGAGTGACATGTTACACTCCATAGACAAGCCTAAAAGGTCACTGAGTGGCATACTAAACTCCCCAAAGAAATCTTGGGGCAACTGGGGAACACACTTCATTTCTCCTCAAAATAGTCTAAATTTACATTAGTGACATATTCCATTTCCAAGAGAGTCTAGAAGTAGCAGAGTCTGAGTGACATATTTCACTCACTAAAAGAAAGTCCAGAGACCACTGAGTGACATATTACACTATCCAGGGAAGTCTAGAGGTATTACACTGAGTAACATATTACACTCCCTAAGGAAGTCCAGAGTTCACTAACATACTTCAAACTCTAGAGAAGTCTAGAGGTAACTGAGTGACATAGTGAACTCAACAGAGAAGTCTAGAGGTAACTACATTACATAACATTACACTCCCTAAGGAAGTCCAGAGTTAACTAACATACTTCACACCCTAGAGAAGTCTAGAGGCAACTGATTGACATAGAACACTCAACAGAGAAGTCTAGAGGTAACTACATAACATAATAGAGCCTTGTTAAGCCTAGAGGTGACATTACCTGACCAAGGGTCACCTCCTTTCTCCTTCATTCTCTTGGTGCTAACCAGACCAGTGGTTGGTTCCTGTGATGAAAAAAAAAATATACAGAAAGGTAGAATATCTCACCAATACAACAATACATTATGATAGACATCCTGGAGGTCCTACCATCAATGTGAAGCGTATAAAACAATCATAATGTATCTTATTTCATGGGAGGCGATGCAGCATGGGTAATACCTATTTTAGGATAATTCTGCAAAAATTTTACATGATTTAGTGTTATTCTGTTAAAAAATTGTTTCCAGTGCTCTCTAAAGTTCATTGTTCCTTCATGAAAGTGTGTCACATTTTCCAAATTGTCCATAAAGCAAAACACATAACATTTAGGAAAGTCACATGCTTGGTGCAAAGGGAGAGGCATATCTCAACAGTAACTGTTGTCACCGAGGTAAATTCTGAGAAACAGACTTGCTCAAGTACACTTTTCTTTAAGACATTAATCTATAGACACCAACAGTGAAGACAGGAAGGTGACAATACTCATCACTTACATGGTGATGTATAGACAACTACTGAGTGGAGACGGGTAAATCCTACATGCACTGGATGCCAACTGAAGCTTAGCCTAACCTATGCCAGAGTCCCTATGTATGAATCTATGCACCTTGGACTCAAAACAGACCTTAACTCATAGTGACAAATGACAAAATACAACAGCTCACTAGCACTTAAGTTAATGTAAAAAGAAACAATCAATATTTCCTTTTGTGGGAATCACAACTTCCTTTGGATTGAAGTACATGAAATATAAATGTACATTTCCCTATGTAAAAGACAATTTACCTTGATGAAAAATGCGAAAGTAATTAGAGTTGCCATATACAACATGTTTCATATTCCCCAATGGTGAGAAGAATCATTAGCCCATTCACATAACCAATTTCAATGGGAATTAATACACAGCTGTGGAAATAGTCTTTCAATCTTTGTTGGACAGGAAAGGATCACAGCCTTTCACTCACACAATGCAATTGTAAACATGCAACAAGGGAACACTTTGTACTAACCTGACATTTTCCACACTTTCAATTTCTCACGTACTGGGCTAAAAGCCTAAAACATACCTATGGTCTTTGTACAAGATACATTATCTTCAGTGATTGACCCACCTTATATCAGTATGTAAACAGGTGTCTTCAATGTCACATTTAAACAATTAATGCATGTACACACCATCGCCTTTCCATGACATCCAGGATCTACTTTCTATTCGCATCACAAAATGCCTAAAAACTTGCCTCTTCCAAGCTACAGATGTATTAATAAGACTAATATTTACAAATTGTCATGGAAACTGAATGGGATCAGCGGCAAAACTACCAGTGTTTAAATATCATATCATTTACTTAGATCATCAGTAACTTCACAACATGAAAACAGGAGTCCCATTTTTTTAATCAAACATTCAAATAATGCCTTTTCTGAAACACCTACCATACTACTCCTCTTCGTAGAGTCCCTTGCAAGAGATGTTCTGAGCTGACTGTAAGACTTTCTCCTCTCCTGCATTAAAAATTAAAAGCACAAAATGGTGATTTTCTAATTTATACCTTCATTTATAATAAATTATGAACACTGCCTGAGTATATTTTCAAATTAAACAAAAAATTTCACTTTAATAGCCCTTCTCCAGCTGAGTTGATAATAAACCAGAAACGAAAGCAGATGGTTACAAGCAATGGTGTTAGCCTGTGCACTAAGACTCCATCAATCAAATATATTTCAACTTTGTATACATACATTGACAAATGAGCAGACTCATGCACAAAGTAGCATACATAGCAGATCACGTAGTATGTCACCTGTGGGCAACACTGAGTTTTTCATGCCAATGAAAAGAATAGAATTAAAAGCATCTTTTTATAACAAAACCCTGGGTATTTGATTTTATGACACATATATGGTCTAAAAAAGCTCAATTTTTATGAATTAACTTTCCTTAAATTGACTGCAGCTCATTTTCTTACTGGCTGCCATAATACCTTATCAGATCTGATGTATCACATGCTAAATAGTCATGATATTACCTGCAGTTCCTGTAGCCAGTACATTTTGGTGTGATAATCTTTAGCCTGTAACTGGTACACTCTGCCTTCTACCCTATGAGAATGAGATTAAGTAAAAAAAAAAAAACATATTAATGGAAAAAAACAAGAGTATTATATTTTTCACTGCGTTGCTCAATTGCAAAAGTTATACAGCACAAAGATTTTTTTTCAGACTTACAGATATTCATTCAATGGTGAAAGTAAGTGTACCACGCCAATTTCATTTAGGAAAGCTGAGCACTTTCTCCCAAAATTTTAAGCATGTATCAGGGCTGAAATTTAGCACTCGTCCGATCGTCCGTGACAGGTAAAACTTGCATCGGACAACCACTTTCTCTCTTTGAACTTGTCCGATGGACGAGTAGATTTTATTTGTAACTGAATAGTTCCCTACATCAGCAGGAAAGTATGTCATAAAAATCCCCTCAAGAAGTGACATTGAGACAATGGTATTGACTACCATTCATCATTGTACCATGCCAATAAATATGGAAAAATGCAGAATTTAAAGTAAATGTTTGTTTTCTATGGCAGAGACAGGAAATAGAATTGTTCGTCACTTTCATTCGGACAACCAAAAACTATTTCGGACAACCTAAATTCAGCTTCAGTTTGTCCCATGGGCAACCTGAAAATTTCCTTAAAAATCAGGCCTGATGTATGTCTGAAAAATAGCACCTATTTTGCCCAAAATATAGCACCTTTTTTGCCAGAAAATATCAAATTTTCTGCACAAATGAGGGGGTGTAGCCTTTCCCTTGCCTCACATCCCTCTCCCTGCCTCATACCCCTTGCCCTTGAATGCCTATGATGCTGAAGTAACTAGCATGTCTGGCCTAACTAGCCACGATGTATTAGTTCTGGAAATTGACTACTGTATGTAATAACCTTGGCTAGCATACAAATAAAATGAAGATCCGACCATATCAACTGACAAATTTGATAAATGTATCATCTTCATTCCATGCTACAGTTACAAGCTTTCATGGCCTACATAGCCAACTTTTAAAAAAATTATATTCACAATTTAAGGCATACACACATATCACCAAAATGTTGCATAAGGCATCATTGTGCATATTAATGAAAATGGTGCTGTTATTAATGTGTGGACCAAGTTAACAGAGCTGATACGAATGTACAGCAAAGTAATACGATGTAGCTATAATGTAGTGATCTTGTAGTACCAGATGGACCAGTGATCACATTTTGGAATTAATAAAATCCCTTCTACCTACTCTATTAGACAGAGTGGTCTGCATCTTATCACATTACTAAATTGATTAGTATTTCTCTTCATCATTGAGGACTTATAATTTACAACTTTTTAGTGAAATCCCTGTCCACCTGCTAATATTCATATCATGTTCCACAAAAACTACAGCTCTTTTGTCATCTTTCTTTGTCATCTTTCTTCGTAAACTGACAATTTAAACCTCTTTCACAACAAGTACTCTAATTCATTACATGACTGAAGGAAACTGCACAAAGTCTGTCTTGCCAAAAATTGTACACATAATAGAAGTGAAAGTATTTTGAACAAATAAATCAATTGTGGTTGGGCATTGAACCTTTTTCCTTTTTAAATCTCCTGAGCTGTTATCAAAGCATTGAGGCTCCTCAATAATGATATTGTTCGAGTAACATATCAACAATGCTTACATTGTACTTTCTTCCTGCCTTTTAAGGACCTCAAAAATGAACACAGCCATTGAGGAAAAATGCCAAACCCAAATCTAGCAAACAAATCAGTGAGCTGCACTACAAGCCTGTAAAATTATCAATAAACTGCAATGATTCAATTAAGTGCTCTTGTGAGCCTCCTCGACTGACCCAGTTTTAGCAGAACTTGAATAGGCCTATCAATAGGCTATGTCAGTTCTATGTACAATACAGTACTCTATTTAAAAGTCACACTTTACACTTCCTTGTGCTCGCAACATTGATTCTCTCCTCCATTAATCTATGTATAAGAGAAGTATACAGTGGCAAGAATATTGACATACTGTAAACTACATAATAAACTTATACCTAAGGCCGAGTACTTCCTGTCATCACTTCCCCCATCTTTTTTTCCTGCAGCATTTTCTTTTTCTTCTTTGTATGGGGAGGAGGTGGATTTTTAAGTTACGACCAGTCAAAATATCCACACTTTTACAATACAAATTTCCCTTCCCATTCCCCTTCGAGTCACCAGTTGCAGTGTGTATGCAAGGCATGTATGAACAGCTGGAACCAGGGCTGGAAAAAATGTTTATTTCCCGGGAAGGGAGACAAAGTTTCCACAATTCCTCCCACACATAAAAGTGGGAAATTTCCTTCCAATGGCCAGAATTTCTCTCCATATACCCAAATTTCCAGGGAAGGAGTCTCCCAACTTCCAACTTTTTCCACCCAGGGCTGGAACTTAACATTTTCTCATTATAGCACCTGTTCAATATATAGTTGCAACAGCTAAATTATGTGATAAATCATTCTGCCATTCTGGATGCAGTCTTAAAAAAAGATTTTGCACCCTCTCTTTTTCTGAAAAGTTAGTTTTGTTTTCTATTTGGTCTACAGTAATACTCAGCACAACCTCATTTTACATGGGTGCAACCACTGCAAAACTGAATCTTTACACACCATAATAATTGATACATCTACTGTACACTGATGAAAAGCATAAAGACACATATGCTAAACAACTAGCAGATTTCCTGGAGCCAAAACTGAAACAAATGGTCAGACATTGGAAGGCACTCATTAGTTACAATTACAGTACAAGCCTTGTCCATTATTTGCACAACTAAACACCTGCCTTGTATCGAAACAAACATGCTACTAACACTACTTAGGATGTAGAGCTGTGTTAGTTTGTGTCTTACATATATGTAAATATATATAGCCAATTTCTATTAAAGAGGCTGCCCAAACCTGTTGGAAAGCATTTCTCCCAACAAATAAAGGGAAATACATTGAATCACCACAGCACAGCATGGCACAGACAGAACTTAGTTTTAATTGTTAGTGAATTATTAAGTGCCACTTGAAAAACTAGCAATTTATTTCCTTCCAAAAACATTACAAATTACTGCAGTTATGGATATTACATCACTTGAAAATTTGACAGTTTGGGAGAAGAAAGCAGTTAACCTCCTTCTGTGTGAACCTTATTTCTTGAAAATCAAACTTAGCCAACTCTACCGTTCTTTTTTTAACTGCCAATCATGTAAACCATGGTCTTTAAAAGGAATGAACATTTTCTGCACTGCAAACTCTACAAAACTCACAGGTCTGGTTTCAGAGTCTATCCAATACTTACCTCCTATTATGTAATTCCCCTTCTTCCCTGCAATTACCACCTGGCATAATTTGTTAGCACCTGAAGGGTGCCCTCCCACTGCTAGAGGGTGCTATAGCCGACCCTAATCCACTCATTACATATGTAAATAGAAGGTAAGGCAGAGTAAAATGTAAACAATATTTCCCTTTAAAGGAAGAGTTAAGGCCAAAAATTAATTTTCATATGTGAAGGAGGAACTAAATCTAAGCAATTTGTTAAAACTTCCATTCAATTCGGACATGTAGTTCTCGAGATATCAGCATATGAAGTTACATTTGTGACCAAAAGTGAGCTTGAGGCAAGCTGGGGTTATATCACCTCCTCACATTGATGAGCAATGTTTTTCCTTTTTATTCAGTCTGTTGTGTTGACCTTGAAAGTAAATAGGTACAGGAGCTCCCCATGGGGACTTCAAAGTTTGTAAAATTCCCATGCCTCCCATGCATTCACATTATGACAACATGGGATTACGGAGGAGAAAACTGGTTGTAAAGTTTAAAGAGAAACAAAGAAGTGTTCATTAATGTGAGGTTATGATATCATATGTGTTTGGTTCAAGTTTACTTTGTGTTGACAATGTGACAACTTTAACTGCTAATATCTTGAGAAACTGGATTTCAATGCAAATTTCATCAGAATGCTTAGAATAAGTACCCCTCGAAAATATCAAAACTTGATTTGAGCCTAGACCCTTCTTTCAAACCTCATACCTTGATGGGGTCGGCAAGCATTGAATCTGATTATTAAACCTCACAGCCTGACTAGCTCTCTATTATGACTTGAAGAGGAGTTTGATAATGTTATTTCTACTTACGTTATACTGAAATTGCCAGGTCTTTCAGAGTCAGATGGGTTGAATGAAAACGTTGCATTCGCAATAGGTATTGATCTGAGGGGTAAATAACCAATCAAAGTTACTTTTGTTTTCAAATTGTTTTGATAAATACTGACATTCTATTCAATATTGCTCTGAATGTCTCGTTTAATCTGTCCCTCTCTTGATCTTAGTCTTTGTTCATTTATAGTATCTCTGTTGCATAATAAACTTGTAAATCAGCTGTGAATCTCATTGAAAATTGAACCAGAGCCCTCATTCTATGAAGAGAGACCTCACAAATTTCAATAACCATGTTATGTCATCATGCAACTTAAACATCAGATTTACTGAACACTGTGTGCAACAGTTTTGTATGGTAGTCAGAAGTCTATCGTCCAGTTCCCCACTGCCCCCATCCCCAGGCTGAGGACAGCTAACCAAATACTGATACAATCTTTAATGCGTTAGACCTAAGCCTAATCATATGATACCAAAGGACAGACTTGATGAGAAACACTCTTACAGTTTTCAACAGGAAAATGATTCCAGGAAAAGAATTCTGCTGGGAAATAACAAAGCAGAGGGGGATACCCAGGCAGTCCAAACCTGCACTTAAAATTTCTACCTGGCTCTTATTAACCAGAAAGCCAAGAAGGCAAAGTGTTTCCTTGCCAATGAAACCTAAGTCTATTACTGTATGTTCAAATTGACAGTGTTTCATACATTTACCATGATGCATATGAATACTCACCCCAATGGTACTACAACCTCATGAGATCTGTAGTAACAAAGCATACATCGCTGATTGTCAAACACAAACCTGGCACAAAAGTAAAAGAAACATTAAAACTAAACAAATTACGATGTATTCATGAGCATATGTTTACAGTTCTCAATCACAGAACGTAGTACACTTTACACTGGTGTATATATGTACACAGGTGTGCTGTAGTTGTCACATAATTAGTTAATAGGTTCTACTCTGCTAAGTTCCCAAGCATTCCCTTCACAACTTGACAAAGTCTGATCACTGAATGCAATTATACAGTAAGTCCACTGGGACTGTACTGTAAGTTCTTACCTAGGAAACTACAGAAAAAAAATGAATCAATGCTATATGTGCCTTTGTATTCAAAACAATATTGAAATACTGTGTGTGAAAGGAATTTTTGTCCTACTTTTACAGGTTTGCCTGTCTGGCAATTGGGGGGGACAAATGCTATTTGCTACCTGTACCACACTGTGTGATGATGACGGTGTCTCACCTGTTATCTGACCCTCACCTCACCCCCACCCCCAAACATACACCACCCTATATGTATTGTAGACAAAGAATTAGGTTTTCATCTTCACGATTTCAGTAAACACTTTATCTGATGATAATAGACTACTTTCATATCAGCAAATGAATGAACTATTAAAAAGGTGCCACACTGCCCATTAAATTTAGTTTTTGGCTACTTTGATGTTACTTTCATTCTGAATATCTCTGCTTAAGTGCTACATTTAAAATACTAACAATGACCATGCAAGTTTAAGACAATAGAATATGAAACTATTGCAGTGTAACCTTATCATAAGATCTACTATGCAGAGCTCATAACTTTGTATAATGGGCAATACACTGTTTCAAATTACATATAGTCAAATATGCCACTGTTAACTGGAAAAACTCCAGGATTAGCCATGTTGTCCTGGTGTCCCAGTTGGTCTTTGCTTGTCAAAACTAATGTGCAGATTTGGTTCATGACAAATAATCACAAGTTGGTCGAATGGGGAAGGGGGGGGGGTGGAGGCACAGTGTTACCTCTGTGTGATGTTATTTTGCTCAAGGATTCATTGATAAGAGTCACAAACATTTACCTATACCAGTCACATCGAGACAAAGACTGTTTAAACTGGCATTAGACTGTCTAGGGTCAATAAAATACATGTGTATTGACAAAAAGAAGCTGCAGTTTACTGTATATAATTAAAATACAAGCTTCTAAAACACCGAACCTTTCAAAGTATTCAAACCATGTATCTAATTAAAATTTCAAAAATTTCTTATTCAGCAAGACAGCCCTGTAAAAGACTGAGATTTAATTAAACTACAAAGCAGGAAACCTAGTGACAGCTAGTACACTGACATCTACAGTCATTGCACAGTATGATAATTTCTGAATACTCTCAAGGAAACATTAATTACAGTTCTACTGATATACAGTACTGTGATCGTTTAACTCCCGTAGAATTTTTTCTACGATCGCGGAAAACCGCGCAAGTTCGCACAATTTCGCACAAATTCACACAAAATCGCACACGCAGATTTCAACGAAATTCCGTACAAACCAACGCATACAAATATCGCACACATGACCACAAGAATTTGTGGTCAATGAAGCAGAGAATGGAATGTTTACTGATAAAGTGAAAGGTTAGAATTTTCGAAGCCGTTTCACAAAAAGGATCGCCGGCAACAGAAATAATATTTTGGTACACTGTGGGCAACTTTGAACAAGCCGTTGAAATAAAGTTTGCAAAGCTTAAGGGAGATAAAGGTGTTGCAGCTCTGTATTATTGATATATATCACAGTTGTATTAAACGCTTGTCGGTATTGACGGGGGACTAAAGAAAAACAATACCATGCAGCTGAGCAATGTGAATCAAATACTGCTACAAAAGAAATTCGTCAGTTGACAGCTGCGGTGAGGAATGAAGTGCGATAAGGCCTCCACTGCAAAGCCTCTGGAGTCTGAAAGCTTACGGTAACGAATGATGCAAGTGTCTCGATCGGCGAACGCCAAGAATGGGAATAGGAAGCATTGTTTTTGAAATTTTCCATAGTAATTGTGCTACAGCATATATCTTTTCATACTTTATTATCTATGAAATAGTTTCATTACCGATATAAAATTATCACATAGAACAGACAACAGAGTAGCTATGCAGGCTACTTTTAAGTTCCTTTCAACGAAAGTTGATGAAGCTTACTATGGCGACTTCTACAGCATAGACGAGCAATCGCATACTTTGTACAGATGAAAAATCACTGTAATTTAACAATTAACATTATTTTGATTGTTATTAATCGGATACTTTTGGCGGAGAGGGGGAGGTTTGTATGCATTTCAGGGGATAATAGGATGGCAAACTGAATTTTATGTCGGGGTTCCAGTACAGCCGGGAGTAAACGAGAGAAACGTGAAAGGAGTTTATCAGCGAGTTTAACCTACTGAAAATGTAATCTGAAGCAAATTAAGAAATTTCTGTTCAACTTCACCCTTTTGTCCATCAAACGAAGTTTCTTTTCATTCGTAACAAATTGGGGCAATGCCGCATGAAACTGCGAATAGGACGATGGTTAATCAATAACGGTAATTAGCTATACAAGTTGCCGATTTAGTCAGGTTTCTGACGGGGGACCCGCCCCCGGCCCGTACGGCCATGGCCTCGCCGCCTTTTCGTTTTCATTTCACACAGATGTTGCAATGGATATGGATCCCATTTTGACCCGACCCCTAACCTTTGGCACCTTTCTAACCAACCTCCCTATACTTTACCCGCTACGACGCAACAGCTAAAATTTTGAATCTTACCTACTGTGGACAAAACTTTTGAAGTCCGAGTCCTTGGGGAAAAACATTAATCCAATTATAGTCCATTCAGTGAGAGAATGAAGATGGAAAATTCGGCAATCAATTTTCGAGACTTCGCCTCTGAATCTCTGACTCAGGGCCCTACAGCGGAGTGCAATACAGTATTGCCGAGATCTCCCTAAATTTCACCCGCGGCGTACATGCTAACATGATCCGAATTTTAACCTGGCCCTTGGGAAACCGTACCTGCATTGTCATTTTACTGGCACACGCTGTATACGCTACAGGCGCCGGCTTGCAGGTCTAGTCATGTTCATGCACACATGGGCCTAATACTCAACTGCGTTATGTGCAAATACCATATGTTGCATGCTGTTATTATGAGGGCCGCTGCAAATACAGGGAATGCAGCTGCTTTTTACGTGAAATATCCAATCGCAGCTCTGGGTTTAATAAAGGGTTAATCAACGCTGGACCGTGCATTAAGTAGAGGATAATGCACGATCGGGGGTTAATGCAAGCGATGCACGAGGGCGCAGCCCGAGTGCATCTAGCGATAGCATTAACCCCCGGAGTGCATTATCCTCTATTTAATGCACGGTCCAGCGTTGATTAACCCTGTTCATTCATACACAAAAAATTTGATGAAAAAAGAGTAAAAAGAAAGAAAATTTGTGTTTGCAGATAACCACATTTTTATTGAAATCAAAACCCGAGGAGAGATGAGACCTCTTCACAACCTTTCAAAACAATAGGCCTATTCGTGCGCAATTAATAAAGTAGCCTACTATTAAACAAAATGAATTCAATGAAATATTCATAAGTCATGAAATATAACAACGATGTGACTAAATTTGAGAAATGGTATTCTTCTGTAAAGACTTCAACAGCCGAAAAGGACAAAAAATTAACAGTTGGTAACGTAACTAGAGGTATTATGACTCCATGGTAACCCCTACGCCACGAAATCCTGTATTTGTATCATGTACATTTGCACTGCACACAGAGCATATTTACTAGGCCTATCATGGTACGTTGTGTACGCTGTGGGTGCACATGCTGTGTACATAACATAGAGCAGGATATCCTATATCCTGCTCTATGGTACATAAACACATGCACGTACGACGTATAGGCTATACTGCAGTACGCGTAGTGACATATCCACCAGTATGCTTTAAGTAGCGCGGTCTTTTTAAAATTGCTCGTCATTTGTTCAAACCCTAACGGACTTGTTCAGGTATTCTTGAGCTTTTAAGTTACTTCAAATGATGGACTTTGCCTAGGGTTCAGTTACTGATTTTGGGAGATAAACAGTCACAGCATTTCAAACGTACATTTGGAGAAAAGTTTGGACATGTTAGAGATCTCAGCCCTAACAGCTATAACGTTAGTAACGCCGATTTCGTTCGAGGATTCAGTGCTCGACAAGGAACTTTTGTGTAAGTTGTAACGTTACTGAGGCTTGGGCGTAGGTTATTTGACTCTGAATTATAACCGTTTATGGATCCTTTGCCTCTGTAGGGTTTCACGTAAGATTTGGGAACAAAAGTGTTTCTTAGAAATGGAAGCGTTTTCGTAGGCCTTGATGTAATCATGTAACTAGGCCTAACGTTAGGCTTAGTGAGTAGTGTCACATCAAAGCCCTAACGTTGGATATATCATATCATGCTCAGCTAGGCCTATGTTAGTCCGCAGTCTGCTGACCTAGTATTTGTGAAGCTTTGGGGCTTCCCATACTAGTATAGGGAACAAAGTGTACGTGAGAACTAGGCCTAGGTATCCTAGGCTAGGCCTATATGTGTGTCAAGCCAGCCATATCTAAAGCTAGGTGATCTTTTAAACACAGTGTGTATATAATACGGTATTGTATTCATCCGCCGGTGATTTCATTCTTAATTTACCGTGGGTTATCCAAGGATAATGCACGGTCACCTGACCGTAATTAACCAATAGAAGTTGAGGATTTTAACTAAGTATGAATGAACACTCATTCATTCACAAGCGGCCAGCGCCCATTTGTGCGTAACCTTTTTTGGAAGTCGTATGCCCAATTAGTCCCCGTACGTTTACGTGACGTCACACATATCGCCCGGGATTTTTTTTTCAACCTTCGACAGCCAGCGCCATCTTGAGATTTACACATAAGCGATATTTCGTCCGATACGAAACTTTTACCGAATACTTTTCTCAAGAGCAGACTTATTCTACACCCATGAAAGAGATAAGGTACAAAATTTAACTCGTAATAGTTGATTTTGCTGAAAATCTGCATGCTGAATTTTGGCCCATGACAGCTGGTTCGTAATTACGTACGTAGAGCGGCGCGTTACCCAGGCCAGGATATGCAATTTACTTCGTTAGGCTACTGTACTGTACTACAGGCCTACACGCTGAAGTGACAGTACGATCGTAAATAGACAGTGAGTCAGACAGTGCTGTATGTTTTCAAGAGGTGGGTGTAGCCTAGTAGGGCGGGATTTAACAGTTATGATGGTTAACGGTGATTGGTAGCAGCCAATGGAAATTTTACACGCATCAAGTCTGTGAAAAAAGGGGGAAGTCAAATGACGTCACTAGCAAAGCAATGCACAGAGCGTTGCATGCAAATAAGTTGGGCCCATTGCAGGTGCCTGGGAATTCTCGAATCGAAGGTTTCTCATGGAATTGAAGTGATATACAGTACTGTACCGTTAGTTTGCATTCGCTACGTAGTAACGAGGTACAGTAGCCAGGAAGCGTAAGCGAATAGTGGTAGTGTGCTGCATTGGCTATAAAATGTAAGGCAGTACAATGATGGGCTGAAAAATATGACAGTGAAATGGGTCGCAGTTTCATTTATGCGGGCCTAGCGATTATCTATTAAAAGGTCATTCACCATCGTATTGCCGCCGAAAATTGTATTTGCGGTTGTCTGAGCGGAAAGGTATGGAAACATGCATCCATGGCCGTTAAAACGATTGCTGCACCTTGCCATTCTATATGCCCTGAAGATGAATTAATACACAGAGGAAAGCTCCGCTCATTTCACAAACTAGGAAATAAATAGGATATATATTCAAAGAATGACGGTTCGGGACGGCTGATTAGGCTTTCCGAGGTAAGAGAAATTTCTGCAAAGATGAAATTAGGCTAACACTGGATTGCAAATGTGGGGGCAACTATTACAAACAGGCCTCATCCAACACGAAAATATGTATGATTTCTGAGAAGGGGTGGGTGGGGAATCCAGCCCCTTCCCAACGGGAAGGGCCAAACCTATTTCTTTGGAGGATTTGTTGAAAAATCGGGTCATACCTTTGGTAATGCAGACTTTTTTCAAGCAGAAACGGTTGTGCCGCCTTCCCCGAAAATATGCAAATACCTACCCTTGCTGATGACTGCCATCTAATCAATTTTTCGACGGCACACTTCTTATAGATTTAAACTTGACCAATATTACTTCATGTCTTTTAATAACAAGCAAGTTACGAAAGGTGATATATTAGCACAATACACTGTTGCACAGTTGGATTATGAACATGCTTGGCGGTACGTCAAAAACGGTGCCCCAACCAAAAAATAAAAATTTTCGGTTGTAGTTACTTCTACTTACCAAACTTTGAAATACACTTTAAAACGCATATAAAAATTAATGTTTCGCCTTTGATCATTATGTTACGGCGTACACTGTATACATAACGAATGGTGCACCAGTGTTTGCAATGAACGCACGTTTTGCCCGTTCATCTGAAGTGTATGAAAGCTTATCCTGCTACATAAGCAACTGCAACGTTAAGTGATTGATCGGTACTTTTCCATATCAACAGTTTACATTTTAAACTCGCGTTCGATTATTGAACGACTTTGATTTTTAAGAGACCTTGTCAACGATTTTGCGCGATTTTGTACGGTGAAAAACTGACCGCAAAAACCGCAAATAATTGTACGAATTTTCCACGAACCTTTGCGGTCGAATTTTTGTACGATTTTTGAAATCGCGCAAAATTGCAGAAATTCGAACAACTTCACATAAAATCGCGCAAATTCGAAGAAATTTGATTCTTCGATATTGTACGGGAGTTAAACGATCACAGTACTGTAGTTTATATAAATGTAAGGGAAGTTATGAAAACAGCTTCCTCCACTTGTTGCCACAGTAAGTACAGGATATGTGCATTCTGTATGAAGCATATACCACATCAGTATTTGAATAGATTAGACTGAAATGAAATTTAGATGAGCCTGCAATGCAAGTATGTCCTAAGCACCTGAAATATGGGTAAATAGAAGAATTAAAAACATGAATTCAATTTTTCTTTAATCTGTTCTTACAATCTGTAAAAGGTTTATAAACATAGAACTAAGTACACTACAGTTTCTACCACACAAGGTCAGCACCGCTGCCAAAGAGTGGTGCAGTGCTACAGTAGGGTTGTCTACCCTGCCATGTACAGCTATTGGGGAAGTGACTTGTGAGCTTAAAGGCAGTATGCAGTCACCCCAATCAGAGTGAGTGTATCCTGTCACTCTAGTTCATGATTGGCCTATTTTGATCATGTGACAATATTTTTGTTGTTAAATTGTGAAATTCAAGGAGAACTTCTCCTTGCTTTACCTATTGTTTGTAATAGTTATGTTCAAAACATCTTCAGAGGTGCTTGTAAAGCAATAAGAGGAGATTTGCAAGAATTTGCCGATTTTTCAGAGAAAATTTTGGGGCGACTGCCTATTGCCTTTAAGACAAGAAAACAGTATCTTCCATCATAGTTGGAAATAAAATGGCTGTCCACGGAGGAGGATTGGAAGCGATGAATAATCATGAATTGTTATCCTCTGAACACTAGTCAAAATGATTATGTTACTATCACCTTTGGTGATTGACTCTATTGATTTAAAGGCAATAGGCAGTCACCCCAATCAGAGTTAGTATGCCCCGTCACTCTAGTTCATGAATGGCCTATTTTGATCATGTGACAGTGTTTCTGTTAGTGAATTGTGAAAGTCAAGGAGAATTTCTCCTTGCTTTACCTATTGTTTGTAAAGTTATGTTCAAAACGTCTTCAGAGGTGCTTGTAATGCAATAAGAGGAGATTTGCAAGAATTTCCTGATTTTTCAAAGCAAATTTTGGGACGACTGCCTACTGCCTTTATGGGTCCTCAATGAATCCCACTAGCTTTCTGACACCCTGGAATGAGTGAGTTCGGAATTACCTACAGCACAGGCGTAGTGACCTTTTAAATTTAAAGGTCAAGTGAGGGGTTTTCATTGTTTCAGCAGCGTTTTATATTTCTACCTTCATGGAAATCTCCTTTTCATAAAAAATAACCTTAATGGATTCCAGAAGCTTTAAAAATGGTTTCAAAGGTTGAAAGAAATTTCAGAAATGAAAAGACCTTTTGAAAGCATGCAAAAATTGGAATATCTTCTAAAATGAATGGAACTTAGTGTCTACTTCAGGAAATTTTCTTTTAATACATGGAAGTTTAAGCAGACATACGTGGAATATCTTCTGCATAGCTACCGAAGCGTACGTACTCTTTTCTCGCACGTACCTCTAGTGCAGGGCATTTACATATGTTATGCACAGCTAGTTAATTATATCTGTTATAAGCATATTAGTATACGGCAGATATTATAATAATGCATAGCAGCACACGTAACACATATGCACATGCAGACTGACTAGCCGGTGTGGGCCGGGTGACGCTAGAGAACTTCATCAAGGATAGCCTACAAGGTTAGTGAAGGGCAGGGTTGTAACGAGCCATGACTCGAGTCGCTAATTTTCAGAGGGGAAATGACTCGGGCAATTGTATGAGGATTTTCCTCATAGAAATAATGCAGTGACTCGAGTCTCTGACTTGACTCGAGTCACATTGAAAGTAGTAAATGACTTGACTCAACTGCAAAATTGAGTGACTCGTTACAACACTGGTGAAGGGAAATCATAGGTTATTTTCTTTACTATTTTTTCGAGTGATCATTATCACACACATTTCTTCTATTCTAAATGGAAATGTGTTGCAGGCCTAATGGTAGCGTTTCGAGTTCGGGCATTTTCAGTGTGGCAAACACTACTAACGTTAACGTTAGACTAACTTAACGTTAGAACGAAGCTAGTTTATTCCCCGTTTTCTCGACTCACCATTATCGAATTTAATGTGTAGATACATCATCATCTTCCATAAATCTCAATAGCCTAGATTTTGTGAGCCTAACTCATGACAACCTTCCCTAAACTGCGTCGATAAAATGATCAATCTGAGTACTGTAAGACAAATAAGTCGAGTAGCAGCTAGCTACCTGTCTGCACAATATAACGCTTTGTATGTGCACAATCATACAATTATGTGTACAGTATATATATATACACTATGCATATCGCGTACCTTCGTACGTACATGTAATTTTTGAAAGTTTACATCCCGCCATCAGCCGAGTGTCTGCGTAGCGGCTCTCATTGGCTGTGTATATGCTCTAGCTACACAGTGACGGTCGCAAAAAGTTCGTCCCTTCCCTGCAGGTTCCCCTCATTTGACCTTTGACCTTCGCTCCTTATGTTAATTCCGAACTCGCTTATTACACTAAATACCTAGTAAGGGAAGCAGATTCCCAACACCAAACACCTTCAGATGTTGTTTCAGGAAGTGTTGAATGTTACTTCAGTAACTTCATGGGGACTGGACAACTTACACAACGTAGATTTTGGTTATGCATAGAAACACAACACAACCAGCAAAATTGTGTTGGAAAAGAAATACAAATTAAGGAGAGGATATCTTTCCATAAGAACTAATATTGGTATAGCTTTGCGCATGCGTCGAGGTGGTCGGTTGTATTTTAAAGTTTCTCTACGTTCTGCTATTTTTATCCTCTCCTTTAGACGTCTTGGTATTGTATCTGTATTTCTTTTAGGTCGTTTTAGTGTTTTTATTAGGTGCTTTTTGATATTTTTAGCTACTATCGTTATTTTAAGGCTGCTTTTAGATGATTTTTATGGATTGTTCTCTTACCGTTTATGTGTGTTGTTGGTTTTATTAGGATAGCTACTGTACCCACGTCACGTAACCTAGGCTAGCTTTTGTAGACCCCTTGCACTCTGTCTCTCAGCTAGGGGTGAGTCAATTGGTAGTGTTTGCTCCATAAGACTCACCCTTGGTCTGGGAGGCCTTGTTGCGGGGATCTTTAAGCTTTTTATATTTGATTGCTCTCTTTTAGTATAGCCTTCCTAGCAGACTAGGCCTACGTTAGCCTGCATCATGAGGTGGTGCATTTTTCTTGTCGTTGTCTTTACTAATCTTCACATAGTCTCAACCAGGTGGCATGGAAGTGTTAACTGTGCGCCACACCCCTGGATGTCTCATTACAGACCATTTTTGATTATTCCAAGGTCGGTCAGTATTTTTCAGCATTTTTCTATGGTAACAAGTTATTTCAACAGTATTAGGCCTAGGCCTTTGTCTAGTTGTGCTAGTAGTAGGGGTATCAGTGTTAAACCTTATGTGTCAAACTCCCAAAATTGCACATGCTCTCTTATGTGCTTGCTTCTTATTTTAGGTGGGGACATTGAGGTAAACCCAGGCCCAGGATTTTACTGTGGGGTCTGCAGCAAACTGGTTAAAAAGCGGGATAAAGCTGTTGAATGTGACCGGTGTGTTAAATGGGTCCATACGCGGTGTGCCAGCATTGACAATGCTGAGTATAAACTGTTACAGCTCTCAAACCCTAACGATAAATGGTATTGTCCTAATTGTTCATCTCCCTGTGGTATTTGCGCACAAATGGTTCTGGGTACTGATCCAGCCATTGAATGCGACTCCTGCAAAAACTGGATACATAATAGGTGCTCTCAGGTTGACGACATTCATTATCATCATATCCAGGCCACAAATTGCGTTTGGATATGTCCAACCTGTAACCAAAGTAATCTTACTACCACTTTTATAGCACTGTTTTCCCAAAATAGCAATCCCAATGTAGGCTTAAGTAATAGTTTTGAAGTTCTTGATTCGGATCATAATGGGGATCAAAATGTTTCCGTTACTCTAGCTGAGACACCTTCAAGATCGAAGCATATCCCTGGTAATAAAACTGCTCATAAGAAGGAGATTTCCTTAGTTTCAATAAATATTAATGGTATTCGGGGTAAAAAAGTTGATCTTCAAGCCTTTCTTAGTGTAACTGAACCTGATGTTGTGGCTCTCCAGGAAACTAAAGTTGATGACTCTATTACAACGAGTGAGTTGTTCCCTTCCTGCCTAGACTATACCATTTTCAGAAATGATCGTACACTTGGGGGTGGTGGCACTATGCTCCTGGTTAAAAATAACCTAACCCCTTCAAGGGTCAGCAATCTCACTGATGGTTCTGAGTCAATCTGGGCCAAGTTCTCTATTAATGGAACTATGCATTATGTCGCCTCCTGGTATAGGGATCCTGACGCTCCATCTGAGCACACATCTTTACTTCGGGAGCAACTAAGCAAAATTATGGCAAATCACAAAACTAGAAAGCAACCTTGCTTTCATATTTTGGGAGATTTCAATTTCAGCAGAATTGATTGGCTTACTAGGCTCAATAAGGACAGTGGGTTGTGTCTGACTAATAGTTCCGGTAAGCTGCTTCTAGATATCATATATGATTTTGCGGCTGATCAACTTGTAAACTTCGCTACTAGGGGTGATAACACTCTTGATTTATTAATTACCAACTCGCCTAGTCAGTACATTGAAGTTTCTCCCTTGGACCCTTTTAGCGACCATGAGGCCTTATTTTGTAGACTGAAGTGTCTCTTACCAAACATCAGACAATCCCGTAGGCTTATTTGGCAGTTTTCCAAGGGTGATTATAGTACCATGAGGAGGGATACCCGGACTTTCGCTTTAGGTTACTTTAACGGGGGTCAAATAATCGCTCAATTGATGAAAACTGGCAATTATTAAAGTCCTTCCTCGAAAGAACTTTTAAAAAAAATGTCCTACCAAATTAACTAGAACTAGGACATCCCTCCCCTGGATAATGACGGCATACGTAAGCTGATCAGAAGGCGGGACAAGTTGCATGCTATTTTTAAAAAAACTCGTAAGAACAATATCCATGACAAATGGGTTGAATTGCGTAAGAAAGTTAAAAGAGAAGTTTATATCTCCCATACGAATTACATCAATGGTATGATCGGAGATATAAAAAATGACACTAAGCCCTTTTGGAAGTACATTAATGGTCAAAAAAAGGATAAACATAGTATCCCCCTCTCCAGACGAATGGCAAACTAGCCATCACTGATCTGGACAAGGCCCTTGCCTTCAATTCCCAGTTTACTAGTGTCTTCACTAAGACTGTGTTCAGTATAATCCCATTTCGTAGACCTTCTGGTACCAGAATGGCCGATATTTCTATCTCCACACATGGGGTTGAAAAACTGTTAAAAGGTCTCAATAAAAATAAGGCTGTTGGACCTGACAATATCCATCCTTGGGTCCTAAGACAAATTGCATCTGACTTTGCCCCTATGTTGAGTCACCTTTATCAACAATCCCTCTCAAGCGGGAGAATACCCGTTGACTGGAAGAGGGCAAATGTTTGCCCTATTTATAAAAAAAATGACAGCTCTCTCCCAAGTAATTATCGGCGGTCTCACTTACCTGTATTTGTTGTAAATTATTAGAACACATTATAAGCTCAAATCTAATGGACTTCTTTGAGTCAAAGAATATCCTTTCATCAAAGCAGCATGCCTTTAGAAGATCACACAGCTGTGATACTCAACTGGTGTCAGTCATTGAAGACTGGGCTTCATCCCTGGATAAGAACAAACAAACGGATGTTTTCATTCTGGATTTTGAAAAGGCTTTTGACACTGTGCCTCATGAGCTACTAAAAACCAAGCTCTTTAGCCTAGGTGTATCAAACCAGATCCTCCAGTGGGTTGACGATTTCCTATCTGATCGTAAACAGGCTGTTGTAGTGAATGGTACTCGGTCTTCTTTTGAGGATGTCGTGTCTGGAGTCCCTCAAGGGTCCGTCTTAGGACCCATTCTCTTTTTGGCGCACATTAATGATATCGTAAATGTTGCCAGTTCTAATGTCAGGCTTTTTGCCGATGATTGTGTTTGCTATCGAGTCATTGATGATGATAGTGACTGTCGTAGGCTCCAGGATGACATTGATAATCTAGGTCTCTGGGCTAAGACGTGGGGTATGAGATTCCAGCCTTCAAAGTGTAATATCATCACTTTTGCCAGGAAAAGAAGCCTGTTTGTTTCGATTATGTCTTGAATGGTGAAAGGTTACTTAAGGTTGACTCAATTAAGTACTTAGGGGTTTCTATCACTAGCGACCTTAGTTGGGATAAGCATGTCCAATTTATTTGTAATAAAGGTAACAAAATCTTAGGGGTACTTCAAAGGAACCTATCGTTTTGCTCTAGTGATGTAAAGCTAGCTGCTTATAAGGGTCTTCTCAGACCAGTTTTGGAATACGCAAGTTCTGTGTGGGATCCACACCAGATTTATTTACAGGATAAGCTTGAGAGTATTCAAAGGAGATCGGCTCGCTTTATCAGCTCAAACTTCTCCCGGGAGCCAGGGTCTATGACTTCTGTTCTGAAAGACCTTGATCTCCCTACGTTAGCGGAACGTCGTAGACAAAACAGATTGATCCTGTTCTCTAAGGGTGTTTTTGGAAAAGCACAAATTCCTGTGGATAGACTTCGGCATCCCACTCGTAGAACACGTTGGATGCATAATCTGCATTTTTGCCACCTCTTTACTAGGACAAACTGCTACAAGCATAGTTTCCTCCCTAATACGGTTAAGGATTGGAATAGTCTCCCTGCTTCTGTAGTTGCAAATTCCCTTGATCATAAGGACCCTGCCCAGTTTATTGCTAACAACATTAGGGCTTGATACCTCTCGACGCATGCGTGGTGAAGTAATGTCCTTCTGGATGTGTCACCATATTTCGAAAGAAGAAGAAGAAGAAGATAGATGACTCAAGCATTTTTGAAGTTAGAGAGAAGTTAGGGCTTGGAATGCAGTCCTCTCACTCCAACTCACATTCTTTACATCGTAATTGCAGTTTGCAGCCTGTACCAATGAGTACCAATACGCACACCAATTGGGTAACAAGTATTTTTTGGCTGAGGTGCTAAATTTCCAACATGGTAAAATTGTACCAGTCAACCGAAGTGAAGACTAATGATCATATTGAGGAAAAATGTAGATCTGACCTAGTTTCTCTACCATAAACTTTTGAACTTGGGAAAGAACACAAATTCAAACCTATTACATTTCTAAAGCATAATTTGTGTGCATGTTTCTAATTCACAGATCTGGTAATTCTTCAGGAGTCCTGATCAGTGTTTCCTCTAAGAAATAATCCACTGAGTCAAACTACCCATATGCAAATTTGACTCATTGCTAAATGCAGAGCATGTGCACAATATGCCTTAATGCCCATAAAACCCTCTTTTTTTTCTATTTTTTCTCCAACATCAGTGCGTCAAATTAGGAATCAGTTGGGTCAAAATTGCATTATAGTGGCTAAGCAGAGATGCTGGTCCTGATTCCAGGGAATTAAGAGTTGGGTAACCTACCAAGGCCCATCTTACACAAACAAGATTCTCCTTGAAAACAATTTAAAAGGTAGTAACATTTTACCAAAGGCCGATTTTACAAAAGATGTCAGTCACAGGTCTTTTGCCCCCAAAAGCCCCCTGGAAAATCCAAGAATGAAAAAAATATTTAACTACATGATGATTCCATATATAAAGCCCCCCACCCTCCATGAAATGATGGAGGCCCCACACAAAATTGTTCAGGCTACATCACTGCAGTCACAGATGTGACTGAGGAGTGCAACAATGAATAGTTTTGTGCAATGACGCATCTTGTCTAGGGTTAGTTGATTAAAGGGAGAGTGCAGTCACTCCAATAAAGAATTGTATAGTAGACTATCCTATTTCCTAAATGGCTCTTGAGAATCATGTGACAGTATTTTTCTCACTAAATTGTATAACTTACAAGCAGCAACTGCTTGATTTACCTTAAAGATGCAATATTCATGTCCTAAAATATCATGAAAGATACTTGGAAGCGAAATAAGAAGAAATCTGTGACATTTAGCTATTGTTTCAAAACAAGTTTGGGGCGAATGCTTCTGACCTTTAAGCCAATCAAATGACATGTGCTGATCATCTGCACTGAGGTATATGAACTTAAGTAGTTTTACAGCTACTTTCCAGTACACAAAACACTTAGACCACAAGAACCGCAGTAACCACTATCTGAAAAAAACTTGTACACAGGTTGTCATTGCACCTGTAGTTGTACATGTCGAGCTCAAACCCTGTGAACTTCAAAAATTCTATCCAATTAAGTACCCAGCAGAGTGTGTCAGTCTGTTCCTTTCAATTCCTTTACATCAACTTACAATACACAGAGCATAAAAACAAAACTCAATAGTTTGCTTCAACGAACTTGTAAAAGTACGGCATCTTTTGTGCTAAAATAATATTTTTTTCACTGACATCCCTCTACTAAACCCACCGCAGAGAAGTTTTAGTTACACACTCCATACGCAATTCTGTGTTCTATAGTACTTTCAGTTTGCTTGTACAATCCTTTTATACAAAACATGGTAAATAGATGAAATCACAAAACTCTGTGTATCAAAGGTCACAATGAAATACCAACTGCAATAGTACAGTACATCTACTTTCATATGAAATAGTTGTGTTGCAACAAAAATATTAATGGTGCTACCCTGGTGATAAGAATGGGTCAACATACTATACACTTTGCAAACTTGCTTCATAGCATGAACTCACATATTCCTTTTAAAAGAACTTTTTGTCATTCTGTGCATGGTTTAAAATGATGGTAGGCCACAGGGCAGGGATTTTATTTATTTTTTTTTTTTTTGGTTGGCATATCATATCTTTCAATGGGAAAATCTCCCAAGCCAAAGACAGACTGTATACGGGTAGGATATTGTGATGGGATGGGTTTGCAAGCTGGTAGAACCTAAAAGCAATGAAGGCACTGCAAAAATGCTGAAAGCTCCCTTCCATGGTATGCAGTCCAGGGACCCTTCTTGGGGCTCCAGGTAGAGTCCTGAGACAAAATTCCAGTGGATAAGAATGGGTCAAAGATCCCCCCCCCCGGGAAGCTCTGGAATTTACAGTTGTTTGTATATGCTGGAGTAGCACATTTACCTATCATCAAATGGCACTAGATGTGCATTAAAAAGACCAAACCAGAAAGCCAAAAGGCTTAGTGATCCCTTGCCATATTGATATATTGTAACAAACATGAATCACCCACATGACAAGCATGAGATCCCTCACAGTTATCCTACTTGAGATATCATGTTAATACGGTCAAATGCTTTTGAAATCTTGCAACTCAAAATGACCTACATGCTAAATATTAACAATCCACAGGCCAAGTATGTGATCCCTCACAGTTATCCTCCTTGAAATATGTTTACTAGCTCTTGACCTTTTGTGACCTTAAATAACCTTCGACCTGCACGAAAAATAGTAGGGATCATCCACATGTCAAGTGTGAGATCCCTCACAGTTATCCTTCTTGAGTTATCGTGTTTACAAGGTTTTGACCTTTTGACCTCTGGTGACCCAAAATGACCTTTGACCTCCACCAAAAATTATAGAGATGATCTACTCAATATGGGCAATACACAAGCTAAGTATGAGATCCCTAACAGTTACCCTTCTTGAGATATCATGTTAACAATGTTTTGACCTTTTGACCTGTGGTGACCCTACATGACCTTTGACCTCCACCAAAAATAATAGGGATCATCTACTCAATATGGGCAATCCACGTGCTAACTATGAGATCCCTTACAGTTATCCTTCTTGACATATAGTATTTACAAGGTTTTGACCTTTTGACCACTAGTGACCCCAAATGACCTTTGACCGCCACCAAAAACAATGGGGATCATCTACTCAATATGGGCAATCCAGGTGCTAACTATGAGATCCCTTACAGTTATCCTTCTTGACATATAGTATTTACAAGGTTTTGACCTTTTGACCACTAGTGACCCCAAGTGGCCTTTGACCGCCACCAAAAACAATGGGGATCATCTACTCAATATGGACAATCCACATGGTGAGTACGAGATCCCTCTCACTTATCCTTCTGGAGATATCATGTTTGCAAGGTTTTTATGTTTTAACCTCTGATGACCCAAAATGACCTTTGAACTCCATCCAAAAACCAAAGAGATTATCTACTCAATATGAGCAATCCACATGCTAAATATGAGATCCATCACAGTTATCCTTCTTGAGATATCATGTTTACAAGGTTTTGATCTTTTGACCACTAGGGATCCCAAATGACCTTTGACCTCCACCAAAAACAATAGAGATCATCTACTCAATACAGACAGTCCACATGGTAAGTATGAGATCCCTCTCACTTATCCTTCTGGAGATATCGTGTTTACAAGTTTTTGATGTTTTGACCTCTGATGACCCCAAATGACCTTTGACCTCTACCAAAAATAACAGGTATTATCTACTCAATATGGGCAATCGACATGCTAAGTATGAGATCCCTCACAGTTACCCTACTGGAGAAAGTGTTTACAACGTTTGACCTTTTGACCTCTGGTGACCCAAATGACCTTTGACCTCCACCAAAAATAAGAGGGATCATCTACTCAATATGGGCAATCCACATGCTAAGTATGAGATCCCTCACAGTTACCCTTCTTGAGATATCATGTTTACAAGGTTTTAATGTTTTGACCTCTGGTGACCCCAAATGACCTTTGACCTCCACCAAAAACAATAGGGATCATCTACTCAATACGGACAATCCACATGCTAAGTATGAGATCCCTCACAGTTACCCTTCTTGAGATACCATGTTTACAAGGTTTTGACCTTTTGACCTCTGATGACTCCAGATGACCTTTGACCTGCACCAAAAATAATAGAAATCATTTACTTAATATGGGCAATCCACATGCTAAGTATGAGATTCCTCAGAGTTACCCTTCTTGAGATATAGTGTTTACAAGGTTTTGACCTTTTGACCACTGGTGACCCCAAATGACCTTTGACCTCCACCAAAAACAATAGGGATCATCTACTCAATATGGGCAATTAAGATGGTAAGTATGAGATCCCTCACATTTATCCTTCTGGAGATACCGTGTTTACAAGCAATTTCCAGGGTATTTACTATTTGACCTCTGGTGACCCCAAATGACCTTTGACCTCCACCAAAAAAAATAGGGATCATCTACTTAATATGGGCAACCTACCTGCCAAGTATGAGATCCCTCGGAGTTACCCATCTTGAGATATCGCGTTTACAAGGTTTTGACCTTTTGAACTCCTGTGACCCCAAATGACCTTTGACCTCCATCAAAAACAATAGGGATCATCTACTCAATATGACCAACCCACACACCAAGTATGAGCTCAGTCATAGTTACCCTTCTTGAGATATCGTGTTTACAAGCAAAGCGTCACACACACACACACATACATACATACATACATACACACACACATACACACACACACACGACATCGCCATCGCATAGATTCCTTCTGCCTTTGGCAAGGAATCAAAAAGCAAAGTACAACAGCCCAACTTTGAGTGAAGGGTGCATGGTGCTGTTGAAAAATAATTGCTAGCAAGCTACTGTACCCTTACAAAGAAAACTGAAAAAAAAGCAGAGATCTACAATCGATGTAACGTCCATCAAGCATGTCGAAACAATTTCTACTTCTCAAGACATTCTGTAAAACACTTGTCTTTAAATTGCAAAGGTTATCCACTTTTTAAAAATGTCTTGAATATAAGACTGATAATCACAGCTGACTTTGCTTTTTGATCCTTTATTTAATTTTTTTTTCTTGGTCAAATTCTGCCTTTGCTGGCTGGACTAGAGTGCCCAGCAGGCTAGATGTGGCCCACAGTGGGACGCCATGTAATGACCCTTGGTCGGTGGTCACACAGGCCTACCCAGTCCCATCCAAAGTATAAACTTCAGTGTTATCATCAATGTCTTAAATTGTGAATTTATCACTACTTTTATATGTAATAGAACTGCCATGTGGTTTTTAACATGGGCATGGCATCCAAAAATCCAAAATAATTTCTTAACTAGGGTATAAAGAATTACAAATGAAATAGACACATTTCAGTATGTCACTATTTGCATAACCCCTCAGCTTGTACAGACCGTTATTAATGCAATTAGTTATTTATCTGGTAACCGGTGCTGTGGCCCAGTGGATAAACTGGTGCTGTTGCCAAATTGATAAAGGTGGTGGCATTTGAAGCTTTGAAGCTAATAGCAACTGTCTGGGTTCAACTCCCCTTGGGGTTAAAGTAAGTTGGGTTTTTCATCCAAGATCTAGAGCAATCTATGGTTTTTCCCTCTGAACCAGCCTTTCAAAAGAAACCACATTCGATTTAAATTGTTGAGTTGGTCTATAGCCGCCCTACTGTGAAGTTGTAAATCATAAGCCATAGGTTTCTCTCACATTCATGGTCCCTTAGCATCATAAAACAACTGCTCTTCAAGGCCTGAATAATAATTAAAATGGTGTCTGTCTTTGTGGAGTATAGTGTTATCTTCAGTTCTGTAAACCAATGTTATAACAAAGAGTTACTTGCACATTCCAGTTTAGGCCTATATATACCCAGGCACTTCGAACCATGGAACTACAACATTGTAGATCCATGTTCTAACACTGCAGGCTATATAAACTCAACACTTGCAAAACCATGAAACAATATACTATGTAAATATTTATAGTGTCTGTCCTCATTGGAAATGATGACAATTGAAATGAATTGAATAATTGTGTTAGGAAACATCTGGTTATTCCATTACTCACCAGGGGTGTGCATTAGGACAATAAATTTTAATCACATTTTAGGAATACAGTAAATGTCCTTTTGCTAGAAAGAGCAACTGTTGTTTTCAAAATGGGCCCATGTGCTAAAAATTTGAAGCACTGTAAGAATGAAAATAATTGGCACATAGTGTATTAATGAACGATGCAATTTTATGATCTCTTAGGAATCATCCATTTGTTCATTATTTTCACAATAGTACAAAATTTCTGTTGTGGAGGAAATGGTCAAACATGCAAGTATCCTTTTTGAAAATTTAATTAATGACATTCTTGAAACCAGAATGCAAAAATGCATTGAGGTTTCGATGATATACATGTTCTATTACAAATAAAGCCATGATGTCCCATAACTTTCAGACAATGGTCAAATGCCATCTTAACATGTTGGAAAAATACAGTTTTGTATTCCTATTAAGTCTTGGAAATTCTTGGGAAATTTGCATTTTGACCTCTGGTGACCCCAGATGACAATCTTGGGAATTTTTGGGAAATTTTGCTTTTTTACCTTACCTCTGGTGACCCCAGATGACCTTTGACCTCCACCAAAAACAGTAGGGTCCATCTTTTCACCATAACACATCCACATACTAAGTATGAAATCTATTCAAGCTTTCTCCCTTGAGATATTGTGTTAACAAGGTTTTCAGTGTTTGACCCCCAGTGACCCTAGATGACCTTTGAACTCCACCAAAAACAATGGGGTACACCTTCTCACTATAACACATCAGTTTACCATGTATGAAATCTATCCAAGCTTCCTAACTGGAGATATCATGTAGACAAGGTTTTCAGACGTTGACCCCTGGAGACCCCAGATGACCTTTGACCTCCACCAAAAACAATACGATTCATCTTCTCACTATAATGCATCTACATACTAAGTATGAAATCCATCCAAGCTTCCTACCTGGAGATATTGTGTTAACAAGATTTTCAGAGTTTAACCCCCAGTGACCCCAAATGAACTTTGACCTCCCCAGATGACCTTTGAACCCCACCAAAAATGATAGGGTTCTTTCTCTAAGTATAAGGCATCTACATACAAAGTATGAAATCTATCCAAGCTTCCTACCTGGAGATATCAGGTTAACAAGGTTTTTAGGGTTTGACCCCTGGTGACCCCAAATGACCTTTGACCTCCACCAAAAATGATAGGGTTCTTTCTCTTACCATAACCAATCTACATACAAAGTATGAGATTCAACCAAGCTTTGTAACTCAAGTTATTGTATTAACAAGATTTTCAGGGTTTGACCCCTTGTGACCCCAGATGACCTTTCACCTCCACCAAAAATAATAGTGTTCTTCCTCTTACCATACCGCATCTACATACTAAGTATGAAATTCATCCAGGCTTCCTATCTCAAGATATTGTGTTAACAAGGTTTTCAAAGTTTGACCCCCTGTGACCCCAGGTGACCTTTGACCCCCACCAAAAACAACAGGGTTCTTCCTCTTAGTATGATGCATCTGTGTACCAAGTTAAAGAACTGTCAGAGCTTTCCTTCTTGAGATATCCTGTTAACGAAGTTTTCAGGGTTTGACCCCCAGTGACCCCAGATGACCTTTCACCTCCACCAAAAATGATAGGGTTCTTCCTCATACCATAACACATCTACATACTACGTATGAAATTCATCCAAGCTTCCTACCTCAAGATATTGTGTTAACAAGGTTTTCAAAGTTTGACCCCTGGTGACCCCAGGTGACCTTTGACCCCCACCAAAAACAATAGGGTTCTTCCTCTTAATATGGGGCATCTGTGTACCAAGTTTGAGAACTGTCAGAGTTTCCCTTCGTGAGATATCGTGTTAACGAGCAAAGTCACAAACACGCACACACGCACATACATACATACATACACACACACGCCATCATGAATGCATAGGTTTCTCTTATCATCGAAACCAAAAAACAATCATCATTTTTCACATTTTGCAAAGTATACTTTCTGAGGAGGGGAGGAGGCTTGAAGAATGAGGACCTTTTGCCCTCTTGTGAATATGATGAGAAAATGAAAGACCCTTTAAAAAGTTGAAGATGAAAGTACCAGACATTTAACCACCATGCATCAATAGATTTCTACAGAAATCCAGTAATCACATGACAAGCTGGAAGATCCAATTATCTTACCATCTTTTTTTGTAGGTTTTGATAATGCCCTTCTCTCCAAGTTTGTCAAGGTATCCACAGAGCTTGAAGGAATCCGTGGCATTCTGAAAGAAAAGTGCAAAACTTTTATTGAGAAATTCTCTGACAAGCATCGGCAGATCACTGAAAATTGCAAAGGTTTGGTAGGCTTTTTGGAACACTAAGAGTAACTTTAAATCACTGGACCCAGTTATAAAGTAATTCTGCTACAGCTTCAGCAGTCTCTAAGGACTAATCAAGTTTGCCTGCCCAGTGGACATGTATTACTCCTGTACCTACATTGGCTGCACTCATAATACCAATGTCCTCGAACTTTTGCAGGAATTTTCGTCAATCTGCGTAAGAACTCTACGTTATTAACTATCAATATATACAATTAATATACGATCGTAACAAACGCACATCAAATATTCAAGGAAAAATTGACTAAAGCAAGTCTGACTACCATGCAGTTTTCACAAGAAAAACCAATGGGGTTTTAGTGCATGAATCCTCTCGCTTCAAACTCACTGAAGAGAGAAGTCCCATTGACTTACAGTTTAAAATTGAGAATGTTGTAGATCAATGTTACAGCTGAAGTTTTTCCATGTAATATGAATACTCATACATCAAAACCAATGAACGGTTGAGAGGTAACATCGAAATTGGGCTCATGTAAATAGATAAATTGGATGATCGCTGTCACTGTTTGCAGGTGTTTGAGTAGGTACACCAAAAGAGGTGTACATACTCGACACCAGCTGTAAAGGTAAATCAACCCTGGGACATTTTTATGAAGAGAAGGGACATTTTTGTGGATGGGACATCTTAGGAAAGGGGCATTTTGATTAATAAGCATTAATTGCAAGTCAGTACAGTTGAGTAGGTTGTATTACTGTTTTGAGAATCGTGTATGGTTTAGATCAGCGCTTCTCAACCAGTGGGCAGCGGCCCGCTGGTGGGCTGCGAAGCTCTCCCAGGTGGGCCGTGAGATCCCCCATAACAAATAAAAAATAAAGAAAAAAGAATATGCTTTTTGAAAGGTGGGCCTCAGAAAAATTCTGAGAGTCAAAGTGGTCCTTGAGTTAAAAAAGGTTGAGAAGCACTGGTTTAGATTATGCTACATCCAGAATGCTATATGATTAGCTCAAACATAATAAACTCCCAAGCCTTCACTTCTTTAGCAAGGTTGGAATGTACTAGAGCCTAGGCATTCAAGTTTTTTCATGATTACAGTGTAGACACTGGCATGGTCATGTCCATTTTAGTTTGAAAGTATACAGTAGTACTAGGAGCTCAATATAAAACATGCAGTGATTTCCCTAATATTTTAACTAAGAGCTACAAGTTATAACATTAAATCGTAAATTTACTGAAAAGTGCTTACTTAAAACACATTGAAGACCAACTTATTTTTTACTTGACTTGAATATGTAAAGAAAGGAAGGAACAACAAAACATACAATATCCTTTTGACCTACAACTGAAGAGAAAAAGTGACTCATGGTGATTGGGGATCCATTCAAAGGCTGTACTATTGGGCAACTAATACCATCACTGCCACAGAAGTCATAACCAGCATTATGGGTACACAGTACACAGAGAAAGCTTAGCTGATAGTGTCCCCCACTTCTACATTGCCAACATGAAAAAAAAAAAAAACCCACAAAACTCTAAAACTACCAAAAGCCACAATGTCATGACTCAGCACCTTTGTGCCTAGTGGAAAATGCACACTATCTTCGCACATGTGCCACTCTTCAAGATGTAGCAGATGACGTGAACCTTCATTTAGTTTCTCCTACCTTTAAGTCTAGTACATAAATCTGGAAGTTTACTACAAAAAAAAAAGGATTACTTTCGGCAACTAGCTACGTTCAAAGAAAGTGTTGCAGATGTGTCCCCTGTCAAAGTAACCCCTCCCTGGTTTAGTCTTCATTCCAAGGAGAGAGCTGTAATGGTCATATGGCCTGAGGGATTTATTTTGAAGCAGCTGTTTACAGCACTCTTTTGAAAATGTCCACACAAAACACCTTACTACATATTAGCGAGTTCATAATTAAAAGATAATTTGTAAAGGACTAACAAAAAATACAGACACTTGCAACATTCCACAATCTAGTTTTTGCATAGTTAATGAGCAATCTCAGAAATGGTCAAATTTTGAAAATGTTTTTACCTTGAAAACAGGTAAAATAATTCCGACAGATTTTTCATCTGGGGATCTTAATCTAATATTGTTGAGTAAAACTACTGGTTTGGTTACATGTCCACATACCTGTATCTTTCACCAGAAAGCCAAAAGCCCTAATGCTTCTTTGCCACTTGGATACGATTCTAGTCCTTTAGTTTGGCAAAATTCCATTTTGAACTTAATAAGGCATGCCAAGTTTAAAGTCCATGAATACAGAATTGGTCAGACTGGTCATAAAACAGCTTCTTGATTTTAATTTTGGCCATTTCATAATAGATCTAAGACCCAAACAAACACAGGTTTACATATGGTGACTGCAAAAGACCTTTGACCTTCACCAAAATCAATAATAGTACTTATTACAGGGCACCCACATGCCTAGGTTATAACAGTATATGGTCAGACATGACACTACTGATGCCTTGTGTCTCCAAATAGGATTCGAACACATCTACATAAAAGAAACCCCCTAGCCCCAATTTTTTTTTACAAAGAATGGTAGGGCCAATAGTATCGAAAGTCTTCTGAAGGTCTATCAATGCCATCTCATTGTGATAACCAACAGAAAACCTTCATAGGAACATATTCTAACACCTAAAAGCAATGACAGAGATCTTTTAATGGCACTATATCCAAGAGCCTTATCTTAAAGGTCTTATTCAGAGGCAAATAAGGGTCATGCAATCGACTCAGAAGCATAATTTTAGGTAAACTAGAATTTTATATTATTTTTCTACAGGAAAAACAAAGCAAAAAATTCGCGTTTTCTATTTTTAATCATTTTCTGAAAACTTTTTTGTTTTTGGCCCATTCTGAAATGATAACATCACGTGATTTCTTCGAAAGGTCAAACTATGACATCACCGGCCGGAGTCGAGCTGTCAGTGTTAGGTCGTGCTAGCGCGAGCGCACACAGCTATGCCAGCATGTACCGTACAGTACTGCAAGCAGTGTATAGTATATGGTAAAGTTAGTACTAACTGCCAGTCGTAGTAGGATAGTAACATAGGCTACTCTAGTAGCCTAAGTTACACTTGGTAATCGGAAATTGCGAAAATTGCACAGCATAATAGTAAAGATTTATTCTTGTAATGATCAAATTAAATTTACGTTTTTTAGTCAGCGTAGGTAGGAAGGTTTTAGAGTAGGCATGGAATACGTCCTAGGCCTAGTCCTAACGTTACTACTAGCCTAGGCGGAAAGCAGGCTAGCCTACTTAGCTATAGGCCAAGGCCTATAGTAACGGCTCTAACGTTTACGGTTTAGTATTAGGTTCGAGTCGACTTGCAAAAAAAGAAAAAACAACTTAACGTTACATTTTAAGCATGTTTGCAGGGGAAAGAAGCCACTCTTTCGGAACAAATTAGTAGCCCTAAAAAAAGAGCTGTTTGGTGTATCAGGTTTTCTTTGCAGGCTAGCCTACGCCAGGTCTTCGTCTTGGGCTTTCTGGTGTGCCTCAACTTGTCTTTACCCTTCGCGTTCATGAGTGATGACATGGGAAGTTTGTCTAACGGCCTCTCTCCTCCTTCCGAAATCAATTCTTTTCAATGTGTTCCTCAGGCTGATGCCAAACTTTGCAAACCCCCTTGCTCAAAGAATCTCAAAGTTGCAACGTTGAAACTCGATCAGTGAACTCCTCGAAGCAATTCTGAAAATTCGGAAGTCTGGCCAATGGTTGTGGCTTGAAGGTAATTCCTGGGCTATCAACAGCAAGTTGTAGGACCTTGAAATTTTCTTCTTTTAGAAGAATCACCACAAGTTACTTTCTCTACTTCAGAGATGTGTGGTGACTTTCGGTAAAGCAGGTAGGCCTATACGTAGTATGTATATCCAGTATTAAATCCATTCAGTCTGTGTGTTAAGATACTACGCGCGTACGCAAGTATAACAGTTGACCTCGTGGCTTGTTTACTTTTAATTATATGCAACTATTTGGACATGAAAGAGAATACCTACAGTTCTAAGTGCTGATTGGCTGAATCTCAAATAGACAATGTCTTGGTAAATATTACACAGTATCTGTTCTAGATTGTTGTTCTTTTTTACTGTTTTTAGGTGTTTATAATCCGTTTTGGGGAGGGGAAAGAGGGGTGAAAGGATGTATGATTTTTTTTCTTTCCATATCGGTCAGCAATTCCTTCCAAAAATCTCAGTCCATCTAACCTTAGTCTCTTTTCAGAAGAAAAGAAGCAAAATAATGTGAAGGGAAGGTCAAGTTGTTGAATCGCTCTATGACGTTTACCAACTAGACGATGAACTTGTTTTTAAGGAAGAAAACCCGATCATGTAGTATGTGATCTCCTGATCATGATATAGGCAAAACCTTTAAAAACTTCATGGTATCTCTTTCAAGAAATATTTGTCTGTTAATTCTTCACTGGTTTGTGCTGAAAGTATGCTCCTATATGCTCATATATGCCCATGACTACGTTTGTATATCATTATTCCTATGCATGTCAACACAACTCCGGCCAGTGACGTCATAGGCTTGACCTTAGCCACGCCCCCGTTTTCATTCAGTCATTTGAAATCACGATTTTTAGCCGTTTTATCGTATTTTTAGAACGTATTTTCTCAGCAGTGCCAAGGGGTACTCTAAAAATTCGAGGTGTGTTGGGGTCAGGACAAATAGCAGTTTGTGCTCACTCCCAATGAAACGAAAATGCACTTTGCCTCTGAATAAGACCTTTAAGTTAGTTCTTCACTGCTGATCTGTTCAAACATAAATTGTCTAGATAACCAAAAAGTTCAGATAAATGGAATTTTACATATAACATTAATTTGCTATGCTGGGTGTAGCATGTTCTTAATAACCAGAAAGCCCAAAGGCTTAGTGATTCCTTGCCGAATGGGGATGCTTTGTTGCACTGAAGTTTATCCCTCAAATTTTACAAGTATTACAAGTATCTAACATCCCTGTCTTGAAATATTGTCTTTCAAAGGATTTGGCATTTAACTTCTGATGACTTCAAATGACCTCTGACCCCCAATGGATCTTGGATCTTGAAAATTCTTGGGAAATTTTGCTTTTTGACCTCTGGTGACCCCAGATGACAATCTTGGGAATTCTTGGGAAATTTTGCTTTTCGACCTTTAGTGACCCCAGACGATGATCTTGGGAATTCTCAAGGAATTTTGCTTTCTCACCTTTAGTGACCCCAAATGACACTTGGGAATTCTTGCTTTATTATGTCTGGTGACCCCATGACAATCTTAGAAATTGTTGGGAAATTTTGCCTTTTGACTTCTGGTGACCCCATATGACAATCCTGGGAATTTTTGGGAAATTTTGCCTTTTGACCTCTGGTGACCCCATATGACGATCTTGGGAATTCTTGGGAAATTTTGTTTCTTGGCCTCCAGTGACTTCAGATGACCTTTGACCTCTACCAAAAACAACTGGGTTCCTTCAACATGACAAATCAATATACCATGTATGAAAAGTGTCCTTCATTCCTACCTTGAGATATCGTGATTACAAGGTTTTCAGTCTTTGACCTCCAGACACCTCAAATGACCTTTGACCTTCACCAAAAACAATAGGGTTCTTCCTCTCCACATGACAAATCTACATACTAAATATGAAGTGTCTATCATTGCTATCTTGAGATATGATTACAAGCGATGTACAAGCTTTTCACAGTTTTACCTCCGGTGACCTCAGATGACCTTTGACCTCTACTGCAACAATAGGGTTCTTCTCAACATGGCAAATCTATATACCAAATATGAGAAGTGTCGGTCATTGCCATCTTGAGATATCGAGTTTACAAGCCGTTTATAAGGCTTTTGCAGTTTAACCTCCGGTGACCTCAGATGACCATTGACCTCTACCAAATACAGTAGTGTTCTTCCTCTTGACATGACAAATCTATATACCAAATATGAAAATTGTCCTTCACTCCTACCTTGAAAAATCGTGATTACAAGGTTTTCAGTCTTTCACTTCCGGTGACCTCAAATGACCTTTGACCTTTACCAAAAACAATAGGGTTCTTTCTTTCAACATGACAAATCTATATACCGAATATGAAAACTGTCGGTCATTGCTATCTTGAGATATTGTGTTTACAAGTTGTTTATAAGGTTTTCGCAGCTTAACCTCCAGTGACCTCAGATGACCTTTGACCTCTACCAAAATCAATACGGATCTTCCTCTTGACATGACAAATCTGTATACCAAATATAAGAAGTGTCGGTCATTGGTATCTTGAGATATCGTGTTTACAAGATTTTCGGTTTTCGACCTCTGGTAACCTCAAATGACATTTGACCTCCACCAAAAACAATAAGGTTCTTCCCCTCAACATGACAAATCTATATACCATATAGGATAAGTGTCGGTCATTGCTATCTTGAGATATCGTGTTTACAAGCTAAGCGTCACATACACGCACACACACACACGACATCACCATCGCATAGATTCCTTGCCTGCCTTCGGCAAGGAATCAATAAAGTAAAATTATAGTAACCGTTGTTATATTGTCTCCATGCCATGTCTTCCATTTCATAGTAAAAAATGTTTGCTGAAGATTTAAACTCTTTCATGTGTCTTGTTAGGACCAAACTTCCAAGGAGGGTGTATTTTCAATGAGGTGCAGGCAACAAATATCAGCCTGGGTTGCCTTACTTTGCTCATGGTAAGAATAGCATATGGCCTAGACACGGAATCCTAATGTTATGAAGCAAACTGCAATGGTACATTTTCAGAAATATTTAAGATACAAAAACAAACATGCAATTAGAATTTTACCTTTACAAAACACTGAATGTGCTGGCAGACATGCAAAAGAGAGATTTAAAGTGAGAAGCCACACCACCCCAACTGTCTAACCGTAGCACTAATTTAAGCAGTACTACCCACAAGCGGACTCATGAGTTACTGTTTAAAGCCTTAGCTTAGACTCGAAATGGAATCCCGGCCACAGGAAAACAGCGTGAACTGAGCACTTTCCTAAACAGAGATGGGGATGACATGTGGCAAGAAAGAATTTAGCCCAATCTGTTTTACTACTTCTGAATTTGTCTTGGGTATTGCTCATTTTATTGGTTTGAATTTTTTGTTGTTCCCCCATAACTGAATTTTCCTGAGAGCCTAAATATTTGGAAACTTTAATCAAGTTAAATGAAATGGTTTAGCATTCACATGCTTGTTAAGTGTTTGGCTTTCAGTTCCCTTGCCACAGTGATTTGAATGATATTAAAGAACTGTCAAAAAGATGACAGAAGACGTATTTATTCCTTTTGAATTCCTTTAAAAGACCATAGAAACTAAGAACAAAAGACTTTATCACGCTTCCTTCTTAGCTCATTTAACACCTGACAGTAAAGTCTGATTGACATGCTACTGTGCAAAAGCCTTTAATCACTGCACTGATAAATTTGAAAGGAACATCTGTTAGGCAATTTGGGCTTTGTATGAAAAGCCTTAGCCCTTGTTAGGGCTACTCAGCCTTTTGTAATATATAACATACAATACAATCTAAATCAAACCCATCTATCTGAACTCTCTCTACTCTACCCGTTCTCTGATATGCGTTCCCCTCTCATCTGCGCCTCCCTCTCATCTGCCGGCTTCATAGAACCATGGCGTATGAAAGAGAAAAATATTGTAAGACTAACCTGGTGTAACCCATTTTAGAATTTGCGATATTGGTGAGCCGACCCAACAGGGTCTAGAAAAGCCTACCTAAGCTATTGAACATCAGGCTATTGAGCCAGTGATGAGTCTACATGGACACAGCAAGAAGAAAGACACGATGAAAGAGTAGAGTAATCCTGTAGAGTTTATTCATTTTCTAGCACAATAGTTCAAGTACGTAGTTGAGATAAACATTAACAATGGTTGCGTTTTATTTAACTAAAAATCTGCACAGACTGAAATTGTTTAGCAGCACGACAAAATGTCAAATCTAGGAATCTAGGAATGTACAAAGGTTGTGTAAGATACTGATTTTGCGAAACCGAACGGCCAAGTTGGATAAACAGAGATTCAGACAAACAGGGTTTTACTGTACATGACCATTCATGGCACTGTGGAGAAATAACTGCAACATTGTTATACTTCTTTCCCATTTTTTCATAAGTCAATGAAACTTTGTTATCCCAGATCGAACTGGCATTAGTCCAACGTGTTGTTCATGAAAGTGACAAGCGTTGTTGCAAGCTTAAAGAGAGTATCTTTAAAGTGCCCATGACACATAAATTGAAGTAACAGGAGAGTAATTTAGCCTGAAAGTACACAAAAAGCTATTTCCAAAACTGTTTTCATCACCCTTATAGCCTTAAGCAAAAATAAGAAATTAATGTTGTTTTTAAAAATTGCTCCAGGAGGAAGACTGCTGAAAATGAGATTTCATGCCAACAAAATAATGACATCATATTAGGAACACCAGCCTCCGTACATTGAACCTGGCATACAACATAGGCCTAGTACACTGTTATGAGATTGTAGTGATTGTAATTTGCGGCAAATGTAGAAATTTTAACTTAATTCTGTCTGTTGGAAAAAAATCGAGAGTGGTGCCAGTCTATTATGTTTGGGGGCTGCAGTATTACTGATAAATATCCTTGATTGAACAAAACCGAAGGGAGAATGAAAAACTCGGCAGTGTTTCAAGTTCGGTTCGGTCCACAGTGGGCTAATACATATGTAGTGAGTGGCCAGACAGCAGCCAGCCAATTACTGTACTATGCACACTCATAGGCTAGTTCAATGAATTCCAATGAAACTTCCACGAATGTAACATAAAGTTGACATTTTTACTGCCTAGAAAAAACTTTCCAAGCTCAAGTTCCTTCCAATGCTCCATACGGTTCTTTTGTTCATGCTCAAATCCATACAGTTTTATGCATGACGCACTACTCACCCTAGCTTTCCCACTGACGTCTTGTTCAATATCGCCTTAAATTTCTGCTTTGAAATCTGAGACAATCACTTTACTGACAGTCCAAAATATCTACCCATGAAGAATCACTTTCCTCTCCAATCTGCAACAGTATGGTACTGGCTCATATCCGCCATTCCAAAGAAAGTATTAAACTTGATTTCACATGGTAGCTCTACTAAACAGTGCTGGCGATACATTGTGTAGTATGTTGCGAACAGTGTACTACAGTACTACCTACAGTACGCTGCTGTATCGTACGTTTGTACAGGCCAGTACTTATCATGGCAAACAAGACGAAAAACCTGTGTGAAATGCATTTAATTGACTCAAAACAACTGACAAGCATGAGTAGGGAGATAACAATTGGGCTTGTCTACAGTAAAGGGGTATAAAAGTGTTACAAAGGTGGTGAAATTTGAAGTCCTCTAAGAATAAATTTTTGTTGTGTTATTTTGTTTGATTGGTAGTCTCAATTTTTTCCTGAGAGCAGGAAGATAGTTCTTTTCACCTATCACCACTTTTTAAGTGGTAAGTGTTACTGGTTATGTATGTAACGGGGACAGACATGGAAACTCTTTGCTCCAGAAATCTTTAAGGAGGACAATATGTATAGATAAACCCTGTATTTAATAGAATGATAAAGAACAAACACTTTTTCACTGAAATTGCATTACCATTAGTTAAACATGGACTAGTATGGAGATCAATGGTTACGTTGGTAACGAGGACAGACATGTCCGTCCTCGTTACCAACGTAACCAAACTGTTCGAGAAAATTAAGCACTTTAAACACTTGAATGCATTGTGACACAAGTTTTGCTCTTTCCTGAAGTGTAAACTGATGACATGTGAAACATTCATCAAAAACTAATGTCCCCATGTGCCTACGTTATACTGCCGACAGGGGCATGGTTACGTTGGTAACATCTGGATGGACATCGCCTTCAAGGCTCTCATACCCTTGTTGTAAGCAAAAAGATGGAGGAAAGCACACAAACCAGTGACAAATATGGCCATCTGCAAACAGATGCAGTTTTATCAAATTCTCTGGTAATTTGTGTCCTACAGGCTTGTTAATATGATAGTTACCAACGTAACCATTAGGGGACAGACATGTTACCAACGTAACCATCATGTGCCCTGCAATTGACTATGATGCATTTACTGCTGGATTATTTTATTTGTGGTACTGCACATGATCAAGGTTAAGTGTTACATCATAATCTTAGCTCTGGAAATCTTTTCTTTCAGTTAAAATATCAACTATTAAGATTTAATATCCAGATGGACGGATAAATCTCAAAATTTTACTCCAAATTGCTGATAAAATTTTGCGGTGTTTGTGCACCTAAAAATATTCATTTATCATTTACCATTTATTTTGTACATTACATTTATGAATGAAGACAAAGAACCTGCATCAGTCACATCTGCAAAGGTCCCACTCACATCATAAATTTATTCCACATCCTATGTAACACTTATAGGTGGTAAAAAAGGCCAAAATAGCCCCAAATTCTGCCCAAAACATCCTTTATATAAGTTGGACATTGATAAAATTGTCTTTATTATCTCTCTATAGTCCTCCAAGTATGGTGAACTGTAAAATCACCAAACCATTGTGACATCTTTCAAAATATCATCAAAGCAAAAAACACACACTGAATATTTTCCTTTACTGTAGACAAGCCCAACTCCAAAATTTACGACTTTTCATGCAGGTTTTACATTGTATCGACCTTGATCACTGGTACAATGGAATGCAAACACTGTATCAAATGTCCGGAAGATACCACAGTAACAGCCAGCAGTTCCTACAGTGATGTCACATGATGTAACAAGATTTTGAAAGTTTTCGAGAATACTAACTTTTCAAGGCTGAAGGAGTGTGTAATCTTTTTCAATTTTCAAGTGGAAAAAACAAGTTGAAATGAAACAGCATGGTTGATTTTCGTTGTAGAAAACATACTCCTAAAAATAACAAACGGTTTAAACCGCTGAATTAAATGTGGCATAGCCCTTTAACAGTCAGTACAAGTTCACATAAAGCAACTTTGAAAATACCCCAAGCATTATCCCTGGACCACACCAGGAGGCCATAGGTAGGCTCCTGGACCACAGCTAATCAGGGGAGAACCTAGCCTAGGGTACCTGGGCCTAGTTCTCATGTACACTTTGTTCCCTGAGCTAGCCCTGGGCTATTGACGTCCAACTTTTTTCCTGCATGTTACTGTGAGGGTAACCTGTCTGCATGTACTGCTGCAGTGATTGTATCTATATGCTTGTATGTGCCTGTATGAATGTAACCACAGCTATGGACTATGTCATAACTGAACAGCAATGCGTGCTGTTTAGCATACAATAGTGTGACTGTCCTAGTAACAAGATTTAACAGCTTGATAGAATGTTTAAAAAATTAAAACAGGATTGCTTGTATAAATCAAAAAGTTTTGGACATTTTTTGGACACTGAGTGTAAGTATTCTTAGAATGATCAATGATGGGTCTTAAACATATTAATGATCCATAGAGATCAGTTACTAAGGAGTATATGTGAATTTGAGAAAGCGAGACCGGTCAAAATTTTGAAGATGCAGTAGCCCAATTTTGCAAATGGCATATATTATTGACCTAGTATGGGAAGCCCAAAGCGACCCAAACACTAGGTCAGCAGACTGCAGACTAGCGAAAACCGTGCAATCGTGGTACCATCAGTTGCTTAGTCCTGCCCATCTGTGAGCCAATCATGTAAAATGTTGAGCCCCCTAAATAAGGCATTTGTCAAAAGATAGCCTGGGTGTCCAGATTATCTTCACCTTAAAATTTAAACACCTTCCAATCTTTCGAAAACTGAAAAATTGTCATGTCAGTTGCTCGCATGTCATTGGATTTCCTTGCGGTTAACAGACACTCCTTACTAACAAGTTTATGGGAACAGGAGTCAATTAATGAGACTACTTGAACTACAGATGCCAATTTTGCATGTAGTCTACAAATTTCTTCACTGTACTTGTGGTGTGGAAGAATGGAACAGTTCCTTTGAAAAATCTCAAAATGGACTTTAAAACAAAGTATCAGCTTCCAACTTCTCACTTCAAACAAAAAATGTGCTGGAATTATTTTGAGCTCATATAACCCATGCACAACTATCAAAGTTTACTACCTGTGGTTGAAAGACTACTACAGAAATGGGAAAATTGGGAGCATTTTTAAAATTGGCTGCTGTGAAAATGAAACATTGCACAATCATGGAGGTGAACTATACACTAGATTTTCCTTTTAGCTTACCCTGTTCCTGTCTGATTTCTTTGTTCGTAGAACAGCTATGTATAGGCCAGTCTACACCAGACTGGTCTACGCCATCATACAACATCGTCATACAAATGTTTGAACACATGTTGGGAAGATGAAACATCCAGCTAAAGTAGGGGTGGGGAGCCTTTTACCTCTGGGGACTGGGGGGCCATTTTGATAGTCATAATTCGCTCGCGGGCCGCATAAGTGAAGACACTACAAGTTTTCCCATGGGAAACAGGCTAAGGGGCCCTAAAGAGGCCTTGGTGGGCCGAAGTCCCCAGGTAGTAAATTGTTCATTCACTATCTTCAAATAACATTGAATCACAAAGGCTATGCAGACCAGAAGTATCACAATATGACCTTTTGACTTAGCAGTAATAATGAATAAGCACATATGAAACGGGCGCCCAAAGTGCGCCAAAAACTTTATTTCACTTTGTACTGAACGTTCACTTCACTCTTCGGAGGAACAGTTCTTACTCCCCCCCCCCCCCCTCCCCAATCTACTGGAATAAATACAATGCCCACCGAGTTTAGTACTCAACGTAATAGACAGGCCTATACAACTTTTACTACACTTCTGTATCTGTAGCCTTCCACGCAATTGTATAAGGATCATGTACCTGATTTATTTGTGTCTAACGAAACGGTGGGGATGTTACGCTATGAATACTAGTGGTTTAGTAATATACTGGTTGTATTTCGCAGTAGTTACACGTGAAATATGAGAAAGTGGTATGAGCAGAAAAACAAGTGGCACCTTGGGCTAAAAGATTATTATAAATTACTTTTCAAGTGATTCTGAATTTACATTTATGAATTGCCTCACGGGCTAGATAAAATGGTCTTGCAGGCCACATACAGCCTGTGGGCCCGAGGTTCCCCACCCCTGGGCTAAAAGTTTGAGCATCTCCATAAATGTTGGAAGTTGTTCAAATCTGTTGGGAAAGCAGTCCACATCATCATACCTTCAATGTCTATTATCATCATCATACGAATGTATGATGGTGTTTTGACCAAATGTATGATTGTGTAGCTGGGGCTTAAGGGTTCTGCTTCAAAGTTGAGTTTGAGGAAGAAAACAAACAAGTATTCTGTAAGCACAGTCACACACCCAGTGACCTGACTCTCTCTTGCACAGAGCTTTCCATCTTTTCAGAGGAGGCACAGTCACAATCCTGGTGACCTCCCTCTCTTGCACAGAGACTTCCATACATTTAGTGGAGGTGCAGTTGCAGTCCAAGTGAACTCACTCTTTCTTGCACTGAGTTTTCCATCTTTTTTGTGGAGGTGCAGTCCTCCCTTACAAAATCACCAGACAAAGTCGCCCTTCCACAAGTCACACCCTCATTTAAAACACGCAAAAATGGCTACAAATATTCTTTCAATGATAAATAAAAAGTGGCAAATGTAAGTTTTTGCTATATACAATGGATACTGCACTGAACTATGAAGCTGATATAACCACCAACACAATTAGGTGGTGCAGTGCTGTCAGTAGTACAGGCCACTGACGATAGGCTTCTACGTTCATGCATCATGAAGTACCATACTTAATGCATGCCTTGGTCATATACATCATAATCACATAATTCTATGCTCCCATACCTATACTATACCTTACATGTATACTCCCACAATTTGTAAAAAACTATTCAACATTACGCTTATGGTTCCAGTGATATACTTTTCACAGAATTGTTGGCAAAAGGGCTCTATTTGAACATTAAAACTTTTGTTACCAAAGAAATGTTTTGAGTAATTAAAATTACAGGACTGATTTTTTTCAAACTTCAAAAAAATATGAGTACTTCAAAAAAAAAAAAAAATTGCAAGATATGTTAATTTCAAAACACTACAATCATAAGCCTAAAGGTGATAATAACATCAAATCAGCAACATAAGTGCTTAGGCACTTGATAACAGCCAATTAACACGATTATCTTTTTATATAAATTGTGTGTGTGTATATACTCAATCATATTATGAAATTTTGCAGTGGGCGACTTTGTTGAACTGAGGGAGCAACTTTGTAAGGGGCATGTTTGCTAAAGCGAGAGTTTGCTAAGGAGCAACTTTTTTGGCTGAGGGGTGACTTGACTGGTAACCCATCCTAGCCTTTGTTATGCTCCACCTGATACTAGCGCTTTGCTTAGTCTCAAATTTATATTGTTACTCTAGCCCGTGGGCCATACGTGGCCTGCTTTTATCCAGCCCATGAGGAAATGGAAATACAAAACCACCTGAAAAGTAAATGATAAGAATCTGTTCAACCACGAAGCCCACCATTTATCCTGCTAATATCACTTTCTGGACATTTCATGAAAAACTGTGAAACTTACTTAAAACCCTAGTATACACTATGTAACATGGCCACCATTTCGTGATACATAAATCTAGTGAAGAATTCTTGCACATCTAGTGGAAACCTGATAATGGAAGTTTTGAGTATGAGGCTAAATAGCATTGAACAGAAGTGCACTATCACATTACATACAGGTCGATCTCTTACAGTGTGAAACTCAGTGCTCACTTTACTTCTAGGCCTATCCCTGAAGGTAGATTGGGGAAGGGGGGTAAGAGTGAATTAAACATTAAAAAGTGGACAATTTTGCAATGTACATCGAAAAATGATAAAATATGGTTTTAAAATACATGTTTTTACAGCACACGAAGTGTGCTCATTCATTACTACGTCACTTTAGCCTGCAAAAATAAGAATGTGATACAAGTTCTGGTTTCTGTAGCTTCGCACATTTAATGTCACTTAAAGACAATAGATGAAGATTCTATTGCCTACAAATCTGTATGAACTCCTGAGCCTCTGGGGGCCTTGCCCCAGTTCCTTGCCTGGACCAGGTCTTGTTTGGGGCCCCTTGGCCAATGTCTATGTGGAAATTTTCCTGTTCTAGTCTAAGCCCTCTCTAAGCTCAAGTGTTGAAAGCCGTGAACTAGGCCTATGCATAAGGTCTCACTTACAAATTGAACCTCAGAGTCAGACCTAGCCTAGGTCCTAACGTTACTGCTTGAAGTAGCTTCAAACCCTGTATCACAGGAAAAGACAGCACTGCAATGTCTGACACAACATTGAAAAGCTAACGTTTGTGAGAGATGGTCAACCCAAATTTACCTGGTTATCATTCTGGGTCGCCATACTATCGCTGTTACTCTGATCTTGTGGATTATCATCCCCCCTTTCTTGGACTGCCTCCAGCCGTCGACTACCGTTCAAATCGACAACAGAGGCTGCCTCTCCACTTCGACCTTCGCTTTCAACTATCGTCTCCATGTTCCTGCTAAAGGAAGGAGATTCTGACGGATTTTGACCATGGTCCTTTTCTGTGGGTTCAAAAGATATAAGGATACCCGTAGGAACATTTTCTACGGGAACAGAGGGGGTGTTTTTTGAATTAAATTTCTTTGGTTGATTGAACACTTCCGCCGTGCCTCTAGAAGAAGCCATGTTCATGTGACGTGTCATGTGCTATAAATTGACCAATCACAATTGTGGAGGGAGTAAATTCGATGCTTGACGTGATGATCAAACTTTTTGGGGGTAAATATTGGGTCATTTGGGGGTAAATGCTGTTGACAGGTCCCTGCTACATGTAACCACTTTTGTAAGACTCAAGCGACCAAAGTGTAACAGCAATAAATCGATTGCAAAATAAAAACATGTTTGGAAATTACAGAAGGATAATTGATAGGTGGTGGCGTGTGGGGATTTTCGGGAAGTGGAGCCGAGCGGTTTTAGGATGAGAAAATTGCATTCCAAAAATCTTCCCGCTCGAGGGTATAGATATTCCGGAAGTCCAGGGCAGTGGCGTCGCCAAGGAGGGTGGCGGGGGCACGTAACCCCCACGTTCGCTGTCCCCGTGTGCCCCAGTGGGATTTTGGGTATTAAAGTATTTTGTACAAAGAAACCCTTTACATATCCATTTGGACACAAGGACCCACTGTCCTTTTATCAGAAATCATGGGGTTAATTGCACAAAATGATCTCAAAACTACATTTTTGCGGCGAGCTTCTCGCGCATCTATTTTTCTGAACTTTGTAAAGCACTCCCTTAATTACGGGAACATATATTCCAGAGTTTTCCCTTCAACATCTATTTTTGACAGCTGTGGGACCACTTCTGCAGTGAATTCCTTCCATTCAATACAGTCCCCATCTTAATTATCTTTTAGTCCAATTTTATGTTCGAAAACTGTTAAGATTATGATTTTCGTTGCCTTTGACGCACATCCAAATAACATATAAGGTTAACTTAATATAGCTCGAGTGGCGCCGCTAGGATTTGGTGATTGGGGGCACCACAGATGACGTCGTAATGCCACCTCAGTTAACCTCCCAAAGTAAATTGTACCTTTTTATGCGATTGTAGGCCTATATACAACAGTGGTGGATTCTTTAGTCCCCTCCCTTTTGAGAAATTTTGTTAATTTGAGGTTGCTTAAATGCAAAATGGTGCTATCTTTGACGTATTTTTTGCCGAACTGATCACACATGGCTAGAAAATGTCCATAATTTGTGTTATCTAATATTTTTGGTTAGGTGAAGACGATAGTATGTTGTCTACGAGAAGGGTATGCTGCATAGATGTAGGAACAGGAGCGGGGCGACCGCCCCCACTCTGATTGGTGGCGGAAACCTCGTTTCGTTCCCCCACTTTGAATGGCATGCTGCCAAAACATGGCATTGAATAGGTTGAAATTACTTCAAAGTTTGTCAAATATTGCAGCATTTTGCATTTAGGGCACTTTAAGTAGTCAAAAAATTTCCACCCTCCTCTTAGACCCTCCCCTAGGACACTGATCACTAACATTCACTTCCGCCCCCACATCCAAAAAACTTCCTACGCTTATGTGTTGTCAACAAACCCCCTGAAGCCCCCTGGAAATAGGGGTGAAGGACTAACAAGCGCGTTTCAGAATGCTTTTTGGCTGCTCGCGAAGCGCTCGGTAAAAATTTTTGAAAATGTATAACAGCAAATATGTACTTTCAACAGGCTTCCACATCAAGCTACAAATTAGATTGAAAGATCCCATATTGATGCGAGGACCTCTCTTTTCGGAGAAGTGTTGTGATCAGTTGCATGTATTATGCCTTAATAATGGTCATGAGATGGAGTGCAAACTGAACTGAAGTTTTTCATTAAAAAAGATTTCCATGACAAAACCTGCATTCAGGCTCTGCATCGAGAGGATTTAAATTCCAATTCCCTAACAAACCTATATGCCAATCACGAAGAGATTTTGTAAACAGCTTTCAACTTTTGCTGCTGTGCTTCTCCGGGAGTTGCTACCTGAAGATATTGACAACAAGAACAATATTGAGGTAAGGTTTGAAGCACGCGGAGCGGCCGAAAATTTTGATAGTTTGCGAAGGATTTGCGAAAATTCTGATAGTTTGAGAACCATTTGTGATAGAAAATGATTACAATAGATCCATCACTCCGTCGAAAACGCACCTCACCCTATCCCATACAGAAATCTCTAGCTTAAACGCCTTTAGGGACCTTTTTAATATTTTCAAAAAAAAAAAAAATCTGAAATCGATTGGGGGCACGCCCCTCCGCATGCCCCCGTGCCGCCACTGAATAGCTCTATCTCATAGGATAATGTCCGTTTATTTTAAATACCCATGCCTTAAAATTTGCAAGGTTAAGTTTGCTCTCCTGAATTTTCGCCTAGGTATAAACCACCACACCAGGGATAATAAAATGGTAACCACCTCCATTCTGTACCAAAAGTCCTATTCAAAGGGGCACTGAATAGGAAATCTATTAAAAAAATTGATTAGATCCGGTTCCGAAATGAATCAATTCTAATCATTTCTGAAACGAATCTATTCAAATAATTGATTAGTTTTCCTATTCAGTGTCCCTCTGATAAGATTCTCTTCAAATTTGAATAGGCATGTTTTAGAGTGGATAAGGAGTGTAAGCACTTGCACGAAATTTTCATTAAGTAGGCTGCGTGCATCAGGGGTGCACGTCTCAACGGGCAATAGCACCCCTTTTTCTCATGCATTGCTGAAATTATGGAAGAAATATATTTGTCCTAATTATTATTTTAAGGCATTCAAACCTAATAAATTACAGACAAGAGCTTCTTGTTTTCCAGATTTCCCCGGCGAGGCCTCGGATCGGCCGCCGTCACGGTAGATGCAGCTCAGTATCATGCTCTGATGTGAGAGCTTCCCTCACTCCTAAAAGTATGTAGTCATCACACAGATCTACATTTAATATGTAACGGTAACCAATACAGAGGTAGGATGTCATCAGTAAAGGCTCTAGTTTACCCCCCCCCCCCCCTCCCCATCACACTAGAGCTACATCAATGTAATTTCCGCTACATCAATGAAAAAATGTCGGTATGCAGGGAGGACCCAAAAAACTTACTGAGGACGCAGTGGGAACTTTCATGAGCGTGGCATATGATCTCAGTGGTCTCCGGAGATAAATTTCTGCGACGTGGACTTTGAACATGTTCAAAACCCATGTAGCACGGGCGTAATCCGAACAGGACGCAGGAAAGGACGTAGGCCTACGTACAAACAGCGTCTTGTACACCCAACAAACGCAGTGTAAACTTGGTTATAGTGACGAAAAGAACGTAGCAACAATTAACTCAGCTACAACTCCTGCTGAGGGATGAGATCCATGAAGATTTCGGACTTCTTCGTCACAGAGAGTGATCATTCACTCGTGGCTCCCTCTTCACAGTGGCGTCACAAGGGTTGTTTGCAGGGGGTCAAGTGACTCGACGTGCTCCCCCAGAGCTCGGGGACCGGACTACCTGTCTGCTCGATCATCCCCTGTGGGAATTCAGCAAACTCATATTTAAGGCCCAGCTGGCAGTGTCATTCTTGCAACAAAAGAACATGACCGCATCATACCACTCAATTTAAGTACTCTTGCCGTCACGAATTAACAATTCACCGGAGGTGGAGGGGAGCGAAAAGTGCACAAGCCTCCATTTTCCATTTCCATCTCTTTCCTTTTTTATTATTCCTTGTTTTCCTATCTTTTCTCTAGTTTTCTTTTTTCGTCTACCTTCTTTTTGCCCCCCTTGTCCGTGTAGGGAGGGGCGGCTGTCCCTCCCTGCCCCCCTTTATTACGCCACAGCCTCTTCAGCGTGTCCTTCTTCATCAAGCTCTGCTCCACAAGCCCCTGTCTCGCCCTTCTTCGCAAAGACCTTCATCAACCTTTCCTTCACATTGTCTTCCTTCTACTCAAGGAGGAAGAGATTGAATACAGCTCGTATCTTCACCGGAAGTAGGCCGAAATACCGAGAGCGTTTCTGTGCCTCCTTCCGCCGGACCTTAGGAGCCTCGGTCCTATCTGCTGCTTAATTCAATTCAATTCTATTCAACTTCATTTCAGCCGTTCTTAGAATACAATACATTTATAAGATCACTGGAACAGTATATAGTTCGGACAAAAAAGAAAGAAACAGCCGAGGAGATTACACAGAAAGAGCCTGTAGATGGTGAATCCCATTTGAACAATACATAATGAGGTCAAAATAATCACATAAGGCATACATGAACAATACAAGCACGAGATCCGTGTAGATTTTGGACTTCTTAGTGATGGTCACAGAGAGTGATCCTTCTCTGTTGGCTCCCTCTGCAGGGGCGGGGCGATGCTGCTTTAAATGTCCTTTTGGTATATTAGTATACACTGTAGGATGCTCAGTACTACACTGCTGCAGACTAAATAAAATGGTGTTGACATAACGGTAGGAAGCGGGGGGCTTGGGGGGTTCAAGCCCCTCCAAAAATGTGGGGGACTAAAAGACACTTTCGCCTCCACATTTTAAGGACGAAACCCTCTTATCTGTCGACTCTGTGAAGTTTATCAAATTGTTTAAATAAAATATCAAACTTTTTCAATAAATGTACTTCAAGCCTGCAAGAAATTTAGCACCATATTGCGGTCTACGAACCTTCAAATTTTCAAAAATTTTCCGAAGTGGAGGGGGATCCTCCAATTTGGACCCTCCCCCACGACGGCGGTCTGAAATATTTAGTACTACAGCTAGTAAAAACAGCTTCCTACGCCGTTGGAATACAGTGTGCTCCGTGGACAAGGTGTGAAACGAGGGCGGCATCTAGCTATTCAATCCAGTGCCGAATACGAGGACGAATTCAAAATTTCGACGCTCTTATAGCACGAGAAGCGAGATGTACATTTTGTTTACAGAAAACAGACCTTATTCATTGACGTCAAGGGACGTCATTTTAGAGGTCAGTAATCGAGGCTTGCTAGAGGTACGTGACTACGGTACACATGCTGTGCGCACCTGCATGACGTAATCTTCGCTCGCCCAAAAATTAGCAGTCTGCATTTGCTGGTTTATTCAGTTGCAATGATATGCGCTTATACCTCTGTCAAGGGCTCAATGTCTGTGCAGTGACATCACATACATAAGGACTATGGTGGACTAAGTATTTTAGCATGTTTTAATATTCATCAGATGTGTAAACAGGGACAATTGCACGAAAGCGCACAGCAGTTTCCATTAAAGATACCATTTTCATGGAATATACACATTTAGACATTGCTCTGAACTTTCAATTTCCTAAAAATGGGTCTTTTAGGAACCTTAGTCTGATTTGACAGTGTTCTGTAATCCAACAATGGAAGGCACAAGCAATTACCATACTCTCCAGTGTCTCCACATGTTACAAACTTTGCTCTTACATTCTCACGCTTATGAAACACATGATTGCTATATGAAGTGAAACGTTCGAGATGGTATGGAAGCAAAATATGGAAAGGAATTTAACTGAAGGTGAAAGGCCGCAAAAATTTACCTTCTTTGCGAAAGGTTTGTATTTGAGATACAATTAAAATGCGTCAGTTGTTCATCCCTGAAGACCAGGTGCATTGAAGGGAAGGTAATAGGAGGAGGTGACCCCTTAGGAAAATCTCCTACCCATAGAAATTTTCTCAGAGGACAAATTACTATTACTTCTTAGCTTTTCCCTCCCCCTTGAAAAAAAAAATACTTCGTCTCCTGGAAGCTATCTCGTCCTCTTCATTACTTTGTCTGGCAACGGGCCTGTGAAAGACATCTCAGTCCTACTTGCAGAAATATTCAGCTAAACTTTGTTTTGGATAATTTTAAATTATGATGGGAAATCGTTAGCAGCTGTACTAATTGCCATGCAGTGTAGGCCGATGTCACTATTGGTCGGTAGTATATTTTGGCAAGCGATTTGAATTCGGGGAGGTGCCCAGCAGACCGCACGTATAGGGTTGCACTATTGCCTGGCGGTGGGTCTGATTGTGTCTGTCATCATAATATGACTGTATGGTGAATATTTGCATCTTATACCCTTAGACTGCAGAAAATTGCCCTCAACGACACAAATTTGTTACTACTAAAATTCAATGTAGTAAGCTATGCCCTCAGGTTATTACGTTCTCTTTCATAGGTCTGTGGACTAGCAGGTTGAGCTTGCCCATTTCAGCTGTTTTTCGCACATTGTGGTAACTCCGTCCAAGCCCGTAGATAAAAGGGTCAAAGTGGCGGAGGCCTCCTTAAAATTTCACCCCAGAAAATTAAAATTCACTATTGCCTTAATGCATTGCAGTATATTTCGTCCCCTAAACACACATTTTGCCCTAAAAACATGTTTCGCCATTCCTCCTCCTTCAGTGTCTTGTTGTCTGGCTACCGTGGGGACTGATTCCATCTCGTTATAAACCTCTTTGATGGACTTTAATGGAGTTGATTTTAACCATTAGTGGAGCCAGGATATTTGGCAAAGCTGTGAGTTCGACTGATTATATATGTAGGAATTCCCATTATTCTGGGTCTTTTTCTACTTGGGGGGGGGGGGGGGTGTCTAAGGACCGGGTGACATACCTCTTTGAGAAGTTTTTGTGCATGTAAGATGGCTAAGGTGCAAAATTGTCCTGTCTTTGGAAAAGCAATTTGAACTAGTTGTAAGTTTAAAAATGTTCACATTTTAGTGCCTTTTGCTATTTTCTTCTTGGATGTATAGAATTTAAATGTCCAATTTTCCGCTCGACTGAGACAAAATATCTCCCCGATTTAGTCAGGTTTCTGACATCTGGGGGCGGCTGCCCCCCGGCCCGTACGGCCATGCCTGGACTACCAGATGAAATAGCCAAACTTTGCTCCGTGAGTAGCTCAGCAACCGACCGTACCGTCTCTCTAAATGTAAAAGAGTGAGTTTCACTCTTCGACGATTGCCTACAGTGACCACTCTTTCTTCGAGTGAAAATTTCACTCTGCTGGGAGTGCTAATTCACTCCAAATGAGTGAATTATCACTCCGGGCAGAGTGAAATTCCACTCGAAAGAGAGAGTGGTCACTGTAAGCAATCGTCGAAGAGTGAAATTCACTCTTTTACATTTAGAGAGATATGTGACACACACAAGGTAACAGCAACTATAGGCTTTGCGATCTTGGGATGATATTTACTATCATCTCTATATAAACTGTGTACTCTACCTACCGTGTAACTTGTAAAGTGAACAGGACTTATACTATCTAGCTATGTGGAATGGAACTTACAATATTTTGGAGAAACAAGAGTAATTCACAGCGCGCGAAGCGCACCGAAAATTTTGGGTTATTTATAAGAGAAATTGCCCTCTTCAGAGCAAAAAAAAATAGGTATATGGTATATCATTATCAAGTTGAGTAGTGAGTTGAGTGAATTTTTTTTGGGCCCAGATCGCCAGTGGGGGAGGGGCGACTGGGGAAGCGACAAGCTTTCATGGGGGGGGGGGGCTGTCGCCCCCCACGCCCTCCCCTGGCTATACCACTGGTTCTGTAACGATTCTTTCTATAACTTCAATTGGATTTATTCAACGTTTCCAAAATATGGTTCTTCCGTGTAGCAGGCCCGTAGCCAGACAAGGTGCCGAAGGGGGGTGAAAAAGCTTCTGGGGGGTGAAAAATTTTCCAGAGGGGGCGAAACATACTAAAATACATTACGGCAATGCTAATTTTTGATCTTCTAGGGGGGGGGGCGAAAATTTTTCCAGGGGGCTTCGCCCCCTGCCCCCTTTGACTACGTGCCTGCCGTGTAGGCGTGATTCTAGAACAGTGGTTCTTAACCCTTTTCGTCCCATTCCCCCCTTTCTAATCAGTCACCCGTCCCATCTCCCCTTTCCAATCAGCCATCCTATGTATTCCCCCTCCTAACGTATATCAAAAGTGGTTTTCTCCATATTTCACATTCACATCAAAGAGAATGCCTGTGGACAATGACAACGACCTTTAGGACCGCTGTATGGTCATAACCTGATAAGTAACGTGATATGGCTCCTAAGAAAATGCCCAATATCCCTGGAAACGGACCTTAACCTGTTTTCCTAAAGTATCCTGACTTTAATTTGGCCTTTACTTTTCCATAAAGTGGTCCTAAGAACCCAATCATCTCCCAGATATGTGAGTACACTAAAATGGGCCTGGTACCGTTATCATACTACTCTTCAGTACTTCCATTCACCACATTGTCAGATCGTTCGACTCAAGAGTAATCTTACAGAACTAAAATGATTAAAAAAGATACTGGACAGGATCAGCGATCAGTAATTACCCACCTGAGATACCAAAATTACCCCCAGGGGGTAAATACCCACCGGTTAAGAACCACTGTTCTAGGGAAACACGAAAATGCATCGTTGCGAAGTTCTTTCCTCTTTTTCCTAACTTTGGAAAATTCCTTCTTCAGCCTCGCCATCGTGGCAAACATATTTTGTAAGAAAAAGACTTTTCCAGTGTCGTAGGGGAGCCTTAATGGGTAAGATAAAGAATGTAATCCCCGACGACGACCATGCAGTCGCCCCAACAAATTTCATGGTTTTGCCCAGATTCTTCAATAAAAACCCAAACGTTTTCAACTTTCCTTAATGAAAACAAAAATGTGGAATTTAACGCCCAATCCTCACAATCCACGTTGTATCACTTATGAACATTACAAGCAGTGAACTTTTATAGCATAAACTAGGTGTACATTCTGAAACTCGCTTGTTAGTCCTACACCCATTTTCCTATACCTGTCTGAGAAGTCTAAATCACCTTTCCGCACCTATACCCTCCCTTACGCGCATTCCCCATTGCTGGAAGCTTTTCGTCTGAATTTTCGTTGAAAATTAGTAAAACATACGGTAGATCAGGGGTGTGCAACCTGCGGCCCGCGACTTCCTCCTGTGCGGCCCGCGAACCAGTTTCGATTTGCCTAATTTTTGGCCCTTGTACGTCTTGTTATTTGACCACAACTTAAACTTGACGTAAGTACAGGATATCATGAAAACAAAGAAACGATCACTTCCTTTGATGTAAGGTGGATATTCTCGACCATTTCATTATTTGATAAACTAAAGAATTCACTTGTAAAACGCATTCTAAATCTGAATTAACATATTTGTCGACAAAATAGAGATGCAATACACGGGACAAGTTTCGCCAACAATTAGTAGGCCCATACTACAATATTATTCGAGTGCATGTGGGTCTGCCTAGATGGGCACATTGGTCACTAACGGGGGAGAGGTGAGGGAAGGGGTGGGGAAGGGGTGGGAGAGGCGTGGGGAAGGGTGAGGAAACGGTGGGGGAAACGGTGTGGGAAGGGGTGAAGGTGAGACGCCACCCTCGTATACACATCTCTGTTCCACTGCGACAAAATAGAGATGCAGATTCCCCAGATGGTCACAGCAACATGATTTGGCCCGGTGTTCGAAAAGGTTGCACACACCTGCGGTAGATGTAAAGTGCTTAGCTTCATACGGTACTCTATATTATTATTATTTAGATGTCAGGTAATAAGCATTATGTCATTCCCCCATTTTATATAATTAATCCAGAGCTTACAGAAGGCCCTATACAGGTGTATGCCAGACTTCCCCGAATAGAACGCAGTAAAGTAGTCAAAAAGGGGGGTTCAGGAGGTTTGTTGACAACGTATTCTTCTCTTAGACAACATGTACGGTACTCTCTGCTTTCACCTAACCAAATCTTAGGATTCACTAAATTATGGACATTTTCCGGCCATATATATGTATCAGTTCCAAAATATCCCAAAGTTAGCACCAGTTTGCATCTAACTGTCTACGCAACCTTACCTTTACAAAAATTTCTCAAAGAGGAGAGGGACACCCTTCCCCTTAGAACCCTCCACATCCCAGGACGACACCTTTATGTAGTAACAAAGGAAGGATCCCCACAGCTGTATACAAAGGCAGGGCATATAAAAACGAAGATGCAATTTACGGGCCGCCACTCATTTGGAAAAAGAATCCAGCCAGTCGGAAAAATTAGAATTCACTTAACTATTAGGGGCGTCGCCAGAGCATTTATCATGGGGGGATGCCGTATTTGCAGACTGAGAAGAAAGAAATGCCGACTGAAAGTGTTGATAAGAGATGCAATTAGAGCTGAGAACCGTTAGTCCAACCGGTGGTGGTCCAGCAGAGGTGGCGCCAGGATTTGCCCAACGGGGGGGGGGGGGGACGGCCCGAAGCCTCGACAGCTCCGATGCCGTCGATGGAGGGGTTGGTGAGGGGAGATTTGAAGAAAACCTGTGTACTATACCATGTCATTGCAGAACATATATTGCATAAAATTTTGTATATACTAGAGGAAAATAGTTCCGCCCGATTTAAGGTTTTTCCCGAAATCTAAACTGTGAAATTGCAAAGCGCGCGAAACTTTTGGGTAAGCTTACACTAAAAAGAATCTGTACTTATTTAAAGCTTATATAGGTCAACCAGTGGCGTACCCAGGATTTCTCTCAAGGGGGAGGGGGATGTAATATGTTGTGAAGTCGCCGGCCTGGGGGAGGAAGGGGTGTTCCCCTCCCCTCTGAAAATTTTTTGAAAAATTAGATTTCCTTACATGCAATTTGGTGCCACATATGCCTTTGGAAGTAAAATTTGTGTTAAAACATTTACGTTTTTTAGGGCCTGAAAAAAATTGGCATCCGTGAGGGGAACATGGCCCAGTGGCCTCCCCCTGTGTACGCCACTGAGGTCAACTGTCCAGGCAGTTGGGCCCTCTCGGGCACACCTTACATTGTACTTCCCTCTTCGAGTCACTAGCCGTACCGAAAAACATACTCAAGAGAACATTAACTTAGTTTAGCGAAATGAGATGAGAATCCCAGCATTTACATAAAACGATAAACAGACTTGAAAAGATGGAAAGGGTTTGTTCTATATTCAGCTATTAGTAACGAAACTGAGGAAGAGTGGGCAAAGCATACCGAAAATTTGCTGTTTTATCGCAGAAATGACCCTTTTGAAAGCTAAAATAAGTAAACCGACCATGGGTGGCGACAGAATTTACCCTACATGGAGCCGGGCCATGCCAGCGACCCCAAGTTCCGACAGCATGTCGAGGGGCTGAGAAAGGGATATAAGGAGCCTAACTATTCCATACCATCGCAGAGTGCCGTATATTTAGCATTATATCACTTAATGTCAAGAGCCGAGTTACGCACTGATACTGTTCTTTTGAGTCTGAATCGTGAAATTGCAAAGGGCGCGAAAATTTTTGATAGGCTGACAAAAAAACATGTTATCATTCAGAACAAAGAGAAAAACATAAAAATTGTGAGTGTTGTAGACTGTATCGTGGACAACATACATTGTGGACGACCTGGACGACCCGATGAAATAGCCAAACTTTGCTCCGTGAGTCGCTCACCAACTGACCGTATACCGCATGACACACCCTAGAGAACGGCAATTAGGCTTTGCGATATGGGATGAAATTTACGACCTCTTCGTAACCTGTGTACCCTGCCTACATGTTACTTGATAACGTTGACAGGACTTACGCTGTCTAGCAATGTGGAATGGATCTACTGAGGAAACTGGAGTGACATTACAGCGCGCGTATTGCGTCGAAAATTTTGGGTTCTGACTTGGGTTTCGACTGGTGCAGAATTTACCTACTCAATGCCAGAAACCACATGAACGATGAACTCTTTTAGTATACAATGATACTGAAAAGCCCTATGTAGCTTTTTTACACAGAATATAACACAGAATATGTTTTGAGTTTCAAAAAGTGTTGCTTACGGGCTTTGAAAATATTGTAGTAAAACGTTGTCTATAAATGCATTCCAATCTCCTGTCTTCCGTCTGCACCAGCCCCTTTCTCTTGCTCTGCTTTGTCCCTCCCTCCCCTGTTCTTTTCTCTGTTCGCTCGGTCTTTCTCTCTCCCTCTTCTCTCTCCTCCTTTTTCTCTTTTTTCCTCTTCCTTCTTTCCTCTAACTTTCCTTCGTTTGCACTTCCCTTTTTCCTTCATTTTGCCGACTAGTGCAGGATTTTGTCGACTGCGTGAATCTTGGGGTTGTCACACCCCCACACTCCCCTCTAGAGTCGTCCCTGTTAACTATGGACATTTTTCTCGCCATATATAATCAGCTCAAAAAATATCCCAAAGACAGCACCATTTTGCATCTAAGCACCCTTAAATTAACAAAAATTTCTCAAAGGGGAGGGGAAACTCCCTCCCCCAGGACGGTACCTTTATGTAGTGACAAAGGAAGGATCCCTACTGCTACATATAAACGCAGGGCGCATACAAAATGGTGTAATTTACGCCCCACCATTCAGTTGGAAAAAACATCCATCCAGTCGGAATTTAGGACCTTCACCCCCCCCCCCCCCAAAGATATGACCCTAGCTACGACCCTGACTGCGAGTACTCCATGGTCATGTTTTGTCCGAAGGAAAAGTTGGCACAAACTAGACTTCTGTGACTCATATTTCTGTGGGTTGGACAAACTCACTATGATACTTTTATTGGCACCAAGTTCATCAACACATAGCACTGACTGACTCCGATTTAAAGAAAAGGACCACATTAGAAAAATAAATGATTGTGTCAATTTATTAATTTACGTAAACTATATATTTGGCATATGATAATAGAAAACAGGTGTATATATCAATGAGCTGATGCTCTCTTGGTGCTATAGGTCGTTTGTAGAGCATAAGGTAATAAAGTCAGGTAAAAAGTATTCAGAAAGTTGAACAGTTTGTTTCATTTTCCTATACAATATGTACATTCGGTATCGGTCTCGATCTCGAAGTTCTGTTCCTAGTCTCGGTCTCGGTCTCGACACCCTCTGATCTCGGTCTCGGATATGCTGATCTCGACTGCAACACTGGTGCAAATACATTACTAAACCACTCTTTTTAGAGTCCCTGGAGTGGTGCTTTTCACTGCGTGGATCGGTGAAGATCCAGCTAGGAGAGTAAGCATTGGCGCAGATCCTGGTAGGGACAGCGGGACGGGTTTCTACCAACTTTTTCAGTGGTGGACCGTGTTCCCATCAATTTGTCTTGACCAAACGCCGCATTTCGAATTCCCTTGTACATTGAACTTTGGCGCAGTTTGATACAGAATTGTGCAAATGACATGCTGTAAAAGAAGAGAATTATTACTATTGACACTGTTAGGCGTGACTTCTGTGAAGTATTTACACATTCAAGCGTGTGAAACAATCTGTACACGAGACTGGTAAATTGTGGTCAGCAAAATGGACTGAGTGCGAAGTTGCGAACAAAACAATCGTCAACAGCTCACTGAGTGTTTTCTGGAAGAGGACCCCAGACCCATCGTATACAAAAGTTTTCTTGGATTATTTGTCCCCTGATTTTTTCTGCAGACGCCCATGTAATTCGCCCAACTAAATTTCTAAGCCATGACATTTGAAAATTAAGGAGGTGTGGGAGCATCATTGGGTCTGGGAAGTGTTATTTCCGGCAATCTGGGAGGTATATTTGCCAAAACGATTCTTACACTGTACGCGCGACCCCATACGGTCGCGCTCCGCTTAGATAGTATCAGGGAACAGACACGCGTCCCCATCATTATCCAAGACTGATCTGAGCCCATGAGAGTAAGCATCACCTCGCAGGTTGTAAGTTACTGAAAACTGAGGCATTAGGAGATGAATTTTTACATTCCTCATGTTATTAGGTGCACGCGTTATCAGTAAAGGCAACAGAAGTCAAATTAAAACAGTTTTCGAGCATAGATTTGGACTAACCGTTACTAGGAAAGAAAAGTATGCCAAATGAGAAAAACCTGTGGGTATGTAGTCCCATAGCCTTGCCAATAGTGCTGGAACAATAATTTTGGATTATAACATTTCCCAACAATAGTGCCAGTATCCTGTGCTTCACAAAATTAGATACGCGTAAAGCAAATTTCAGAAATGTACTTTGGGAATATTTTTGCTATTTTGGTCCCCTAAATTGACTGACATTAGGCACTCGTGTCCTCGTGTCCAAATCCATCTGTCCATAAGTTCACTTCCATACCAAAAATTTCATTTGGCGGCACGTGGGTGTACGATATTTTTTTTGGGGGGGGAGGGAAGACGCTCCAAGCCCTAGGTCAAAATTTGCGAGGAGGCTCCACCATTTGGGAGAATTTTTAAACTCACATATTAGAAGTAAGCAGTTTTGAAGCAATTTCGAGGATTAAATTAAAGTGGATAGTCCCCCTTTTGAGGTGGCAACCAGTGAAATGCTCAAAATTTTAACTTAGCCCTGAAAATTCCTGGGGGTCTAACACCTCGAGTAACGCCATTGGATCAGGGGCGGATCCAGGTTCTTTTTTGAGGGGTGGTGGCGGTCCAGCATGAAAAGGGCACTTCCCCAATATTTGTCTTACATACGATATCATTTTAGAGGTTGACCCATATTGAAAAGAATTAATAAACCAAAAATCTCTCAAAACAAGAGTGGCATATAAGCCTACTCACATTCACTGCTCTCCTGAAATATCTACGGCCCTTGGACTGACTTCAAAGCAGTGAATACACCGGCTACTAAATACATGAAGCAAGCCAAAATGAATTTCTACATCCAGCAAAGAGGGCCGAAATTTATTGGCATTATATGGAAAATGTTCTGGAATTCTGTAGAGGTGCCTATAGTGATTAGCCTCATACACTATCTTCAGTCGGCCTGAAGTAGTACGCAGAAATCTACCGGCCTAACATCGGGGGTATGATTGCATGGGTTCCCCAAGGGATCAAATGTTAGGGATATATCCCCAGTGAGATTTAACGCTAGTTGTATCTTTGGACTTTGGATTGATTGTATGCACAGAAATTCTCTTTATGCGGTGCTTTTCTTTGAATGTGGCATAGTCTCATTTTTGGGCTGGTACGAAAAGCGCGCTGCTCCTTTTAGTGCGCTATACTAGGCCGAGCGTCACCATCAGTTGAAGCGTAGCGTATAACGTAGGCCTGTCTAGAAATATTATGTCAAAAATGCCTGCCAAAGTGGCGGAAATGTCACTTCTGGAACAGTGGTTCTAAGGCTATTGACGAGCTTGTATATACTTTGTGGACAGGATTTTGTCATGAGGGTGAAGGCGCCGAAGGGGCGGAGTGCTAATTTTCCAAAGGGCGTTTAGTCCTGTCGAGTAAGGGCCCTGGCAGGGCACGGGGGTTACAGGGTGAATCTGGAGCATTACCAAATTAATTGTGGCCATTAGAATGGGGACTTTAAATACGGTTACCTTCAAATGACATTATAATGCCCAATAAAAATACCACAAAAGTCACACTTGTGCGATTCATTTTTTTGTAACTGCCTGAATTGGACTATAGCAGCCGAATACTAAGGAATGCCTGGAACAATAATCCCATTAGGGCTGTCCCACAGGAACAAAAATGAGACATCTACCTATGATTGGTGCACCGGAACTAGCGGGCCGAAAATTAGCATTTATTTAGTTTAACGTCTATAGACGGTTCTTTAATATAAACCTCTCCTAATTTATCTTGTCTTCCGCTCGTATCTTTCTTTTTAGTAAGCCTTATTCGCCTTCTTTCCTTTTTGACATGCTTACAGGCAAGGGCGGATCCAGCCTCTAGCTCATGGGGGGACAGTTTGAAAAGAGGGCGCAGCATGTCCGAAGAATACAATAATGTATGCTGTCTATTGAGGGGCGCAGTTTCTTGTATTGGGGGCGCCAGATTGGTCATGGGGCAACTGCCCCAGTTGCCCCCTGAATCTGCCCTTGCTTACAGGGGGAAAGGGGGCAAACCCCTAACATGAAAGCAACGAGGGTATGTCTAAGGTAGGGGATACAGACCCTTCTCTGGAAAATTGGCAGGAAAATACATGCAAGGTCAATCATGACTAGAACAATGAAATTTTCAGCATTTTTGTTATCAATAAAAGTTAAAAACAACTTCCGTCTGAAGAAAAGGGGCTTGGACTGTTTAAGTACCCTACCTGCCACTCCATCCGTGTCTAAAATATTATCTACAAGAGACAAAATAATTTGACATAGAAATCTGTATGAGGTTTCGTTCTTTTCCCGAACTAACTCTTTTATACTTTCTTGATATACCTTAGTCAAAATGTTGTTTTTTCAATGTGAAATCAATTCTGGTCGTACTGAGGGGGCTCATCCGGTCTTAAGGGCCCTGTCTGAGAATAAACGTTCCAGACCTGTAAGCTGCATCGAAGCAGTCTTTATTTTGAGATTTCGTTCTTTACAAATTTAGCCTATAAGAAAAAGATTAAATCTGCAAATTCGTAAAATTTTGTTCAGTAAACTTGTAGTTCAGGTAACAATGAACCGGTCATCCCTTACTCAGAATATGTATCTGGCTTCGTATCTGGATATATCTGGCTAATATAAAGTTTTATATGGCCATATTAAGCCAGTTAAAAAACCAGATATAAGAATCTTGATATGTCATATCAAGTTTGAAATCGCCATATCAAGCCAGATATAACTTACAATAACCATGTCAGATACATATCAATTTTCATATGGCCATATAAAGCCTTATATAACTTGACGAAAAAATGACAGAAATACATATCAAGTTTTATATGGCCATATCATGCCAGATATAACTTGATAGATGATCATTCGAGATATGCATATCAATTTTCAAATGGCCATATCAACTGAAGCCTGATATAACTTGATAAATGACCATGCCAGATATACATATCAATTTTTATAAGGCCATACACAGACTTATTTAACTTGATGAAAAATTTTTCAACAAATTTCAAAGCTTTTTTATTGTTCTCTATTATGTTAGTTGACAAATTTCTGTACTAAAGTCAATATCAACCAAATATGAGAGTAAACTTTGTTGAAGATATTCAGAGAGCTCTTGTAATTGCTGGCTTTGAAAGCTCCAGATGCTTTAGGCAAGGTGTGCATTTTATGTTAAGCTGTAATCCAGCATTGGTGCAGATATGGACCATGGTTTCACCACATATCTGTTCCACAAAATATTATGAGCGGACCAGATGAGATCCACACTTGGTGCATATAAAATTTCATATGGCACATATATGGATTTTCACTTATCTCAAGCTATATCTGTTCCATATAAAAATTGCGCCATATACATTTTTATATGAGCCATATATGGCCTTTATGTTATTTCAGGTTATATCTGCCCAATTTTTGTTAAAGCCAGATATAAATCCCATATCTGGGACAGATATGGGCCATATATAAATTCCCTATGTGGCACATATATGGATTTGCCATATATGGGCATATACAGATTTGCCATATATGTACCATATCTGTCCCATATAAAAATTGAGCCGTATGCAATTTTATATGGGCCATATATGGCCTTTATGTGATATCAAGTTTGATCTGCCCAATTTTTGTTAAAGCCAGATGCAAATCCCATATTTGGACCAGATATGGGCTTCAAGGTTAACATTGACAAGTTCTTCCATAAGTGTGGTAGAATCTAATTGTGCTGGGCTCGTTTGGTGCTGGTTGGTTCTTTGTTTTCAGTTAAGGTTGTATGGACTTCAGGGCATCTTATGGGGCCTTAGCCCTCCTTTGCCCTTTAACCTGTTATGTTATGTTATGTTATGTTATGTTATATAAATTTCCATATATGGCCCATATATGGCCGATTAAGGGATGGGTGGATCCATGCTTTTGGAAGAAAGCGGGTCATATTATATGCGTATGGGATATTATTTCTAGGGGAAAAATTACAAGAAAAACCTGTATCGCTTGAGAAAATAGCCAATTTTTTCCCAAAAATCTGACCAAAAAAAGGTTCTGCCGGAACTCAGTCGGGGTGGTGCACCTTCTGTCTCGTACACCTCAGTGGGATCCATTCGTTAGGGCGAGAAACTCACATAGAAGTACGTCTACTGCGGAGATCCGGGACTTTCCCAGAAAACTTGGGAAAAGGGAACGATAAGGTCCCATGGTCCTGATAACCTTAAAATCCTCATTAGAACAACTGAAGTTACAACAGTTTCGGTTGGTTCATTTTTTGATTGTGTGTTTTTCATGGGTTTGAAATCTCATAATGTATGCAGGATATCTGTGGCTGGTAGGCTAATCGACGAGATATGTGGGTGATTTGCGTTACTTTTGAAAGTTCCAGAGCGGCATCAGATGTGTTCACCAATCAATTCGGCAAAGTTTACCTGTTTTCTTCCTTGCTGCAACAGTTTCACATGTGAAACTGTATGTTCATTTTATTTAATAATTTTTCTTTTTGGGTACGCGCGAGAGAAAAGGTCAGCTTTGAAAAAGGGCACATAAAGAAATATGAGGGCCCGATCCGCCCTTGTGAATAGGCCACGGTCGTCAACATTTTTCATGTTGTGTCACGCTTTGTCATGCTGAACTTCTTTTTTTCAAATTGCTGGTCCAAATCAGTTGTTGTATAGCGCCGTATTTCTGTGATTGGCTTGTGGCGTAGCACAGACTCAGCTAGCTCAGCTCAGAAAGTGAAGTTTAAAGCAGCACTCAACATCAACAGGTGCGATCATGCGCAGTGTTTATTTTGGAAGCCATTTTAACTGCCCTGGTGTTCACTGCACTGTGCCTAAAAATAATTTTAACAACATAATCGATCGTGCAGTTTCTGTACTAAGTTAGTCAATTACATGACTAGGCCTAGCTAGAAAGTTCGGTCGAACAAACTTGCTTCGGTGCAGTTCGTCCTGAAAAAGGGAAAAAGGACCGCAACAATTAGCTTCTTGTTTATACTAAATACCGCAATCTGAAGGCTTGAAGTTTTTTTCGGTGAAAACCTCTTTGATCGTTTAGGGGTGAGTATGATGTGCAGGTACAGTACCGTACAGGCCTAGCCTAACAGTTAGGCCTAGGCTAACCTTAATCATTCTAATGTTAAAGAACGGGTAGCCTAAACTTAGCCTAGGCCAGCCTAGCCTATCACAGAATACGACGATGGGCCTTTCTGTATCAGTATCTGTTCGTTGGCGTACGATCACCATAAAAGGTTGTCGTGTATGATGGTGGTACCATGAGTCGGTCAATTAAGGGAATTTTCACTAAAAACATAGGCCTACACATAAATTAGTCATATGTAATTTAAAGTTATCCCATTATTCTCATGAACGTGTTTTCTCATAATCCTGAAAGTTAGAGTGATATTTGTTGGCAAACTTTCAAGAGATGGATAAATTTCCACCACAAGTTTCAGATGCCTTAGGTTCAATAACGGTACCTTGAGTGGGTCACCCAAATATTATGAAAGCCCATAAGAGTGTTATCAAGATATATTCCAATAATGATTTCACCATTACGAACACAAATCATAAAATGATGGAAGGAGACCATTTGCAGTGATTTGGAGAATTGTTTAAAATGATTTTTTAGGCCATTTAAAGAAAGTCTCAAGCTACCTTTAGGTAACACTACATGTAGGCTAGGCTGGGTAAATTTCTTCTAAAAATGGGAGTAAATGCTTATTTTTGACAGTTTGAGTTATTGTCATGTCGTGCTGGAGTTTCTCTACTGTCATATGTTTATTTGAAGGCTACAGCACACCTATGTTACATTTTGTGTGCATTGACCTACTCAAGGTACCGACCGACTCAAGGTACACTCACTATACGGTATCCAGTCAAAACGTCCCCAGACCAAAACGTCCCCGCATTTTCGCTACCAAAACGTCCACGCTTTTTACCAAAACGTCCCCGTACTATTATATGTGGGAAGTCAAAACGTCCCCGCCATAGAGACTTTGAACATGATTTTAGGAATCCAAATTAAAACTATCGGTTCGAAACTTGAAGAAACTTGATACATGTTAAAAAAAATTGGGTGTATGAGGATCGATTACGATAAAGTTAGGCAGGCCTAGGCCTGAGATAACGTTAGAACTTACTAACGTTAGAACTGAGAACTGAGATGCTATTCAACTAACGTTAGGCCTAGGCCTAACTGTTAGTTTTACAACAGACGAACGTACGGAATGATTACCACAAACACTTTGGAATTTAACATAAAAGGTTAAATTTGCCAGAAAATTTCCATTTCATTCCAATAACTGTACTTTAAAAACTTATTTGAACTTCAGAGTAGGCATACTGTAAGGGAAGATAAAGGCTACCAAATCCGGGGACGTTTTTGCACGGGGATGTTTTGACCAATAGCGGGGACGTTTTGGTACGGGGACGTTTTCGTCAGGGGACATTTTGACTGGTAAGCCACTATACGTAAGGCACTGGGTCAGGTGCTGGTCACACTTAGCCTAGGCCTAGGCCCTACTTAGATTTTGAAATGGGGAGTGGAAGAGAGGGTCTTAATGTCCAGGCCACAGGCGTTTGAAATATTACGTACATAGGCTAGACTATACTACAGTGTAGTAACTGCGCACTATATATATCGCATGGATGTATTAAATTTCACGCGCTTAATGATGTAGGCCTAAGTGTGAATTTTTCTGTAACTGATTTTGAAAAATCTCAAATACACACATATCCAGACTGAAGGAGATGTTAGCCTGAATTGGAAGTAATTTTTTATCAATTTATGTTTTAACAACATAATCTGCACTTTTATGTCAACTCAAGCTGCATCACTGACAAGTTGTAAATGTGCCAAATTTCGCACACCGCAGTAAGTTAACATGATATGTTCCGTATTAAAACTAGTTTGCCCTCATACAAGGTACAGAAGACTGACAGCACCTTATGCACTTGATGACAACATGCATGGTCATGGATGGATAACGTGGAAAGCTAAAATGATGATTTAGAAATGCGTGGCAATCTACATTAATGAACATTTACCTCAACAGTGGAAAATGGCATGAAATCTCAAAATTAAGGCAAAAGTAAGCAAATAATCAAACTTTGAGACCTTTGTGCAGTCATAAACAAGGTGTGAACTACACTAGTATGTCATCATCTCTTACTGGTACATTGCTATGCTAATTTTGAACGATTCTTATGGGTGCGTGAAATTTGGCACACGTATCTACTATATGGTGGTAGATTCGAATTTCGAACACATAAGAACTGAAGTGCCTCAAACTTTTAACCTTTATTAATGGGTAAATATTGTTGAATTTTCTCAGATATGACTTCCTTTCATCAGAAAACATTAATTCCTACGTATTTATCGCTTAAATTAGTGGTCACTCTGCTTTGACTGGTGAATGTGATCAGCATTTGTATCAGGTGTTCGAAATTATAACCCGTTCGAACTTTGAACCACTTACTAATAAGACAGGTTACTAATAAGACAGGTTAGGCCGAAGTCATTTCTCACAGTATGTACTGAGAACACAGGCATTCGGAGCATTATATATACATGCATATACACACTGTAATATATATATTAACAAGGTAGGATGGCTTCAATGGTTGCTACGCAGCAGTTGCCATTACCTGCATAGCTATCCATTCGGTCTCTCTCACAGAATGCATAGGATAGGCCCAATGCATGCAAGGTGAAGCACAGCAGAAGGCAAGTCCGCTTTGCAGATGTGGGCTTCGTCATTCACCAGTTACAACGCGTATCAGTGTTGTGAATCACAGCTGCCGTGTGGCGACCGTTGAAGCCGTCCTACCTTGCCTGTGACTGAGAGGAAGTAGGCCCAGTCGCACTTCACTACCAGTGCTTCCACACTCTAAATTATGCATTTTTCCTGAAATGGAATCTAAAATTACCTGAAATCTGCCATTTCAGGAAAAATGAATTTATAGTGTGGAAGCACTGGCAGTGAAGTGTGACTGGGCCTACTTCTTCTCAGTACATATTGTGAGAAATGACTTACCTTGTCATATTATATAGTGACATGACCCAGTAAGGCCACTTTCAAATTTCGTGCATCGGTACGGTCAACAGAGCGCGTCTGCTGTGTCTTTCTTCCCTCCAGCTTAAATTGGTAGCGTCAAGTAGTTGTTTAGACTCAAAGAAAGACAGAGAACAAAATCGCCAACTTGATTTCGATCAAATCATTTACTTTATGATCTTCAACTTCAAGGAATTTTACGTGCAATAATGAGGAGGACAACATACACGGAGTCTGCCGGCTACCAGTTCTCAGGCAAGACTGATTCTAAGATAGAACACGAGGAAGTCTCGTCACTACTTTCGACCAATGAGCATTCAGAGAATGAACACATGATTCAACCAACCAATCACCTCCTTCCCATTACTTCCTGTTCCAGGAAGTTCTCAGGAATAAACAGAGAGGGATTAATCTGCATTAATTAATAAACATAAGGGACCAGTCACATTCTGGGCACATGGTCAGAACATGACACAACAGCATCAAAACTGCTGTCACAATCAGTGCATCAATTTTTGATGCAGCACGCGCATAGCAAACTCCCTTGCAAATGCGCGTGAACCTGTTTAATATTTCAAGCATGCGCACGCTAAGATATGCAGCCTCAAACTGAATGCACGAACTGCCTACACTGAACCCGTACATACAGCTCTGTACAAAAACTGCAAACAGTGCCCGCTGGCCTTATTAGGTTACTTCTGATGTTAGGCTTGATCTGGAAACTCTGACTTGTCGTAATTGTATCTCTCGAAAGGAAAATTCTGTGGTAAAGATTTATAGCTCTCAAATAAGATCAAGTCTGCCAAAACAGATTTACAAACAGATTCACATTCTTTTTCTTGTTTTATAAAAATGAAAACATTCTTGGAGTGGCCTTATAAGGATGTGCCATCATAGTGTATAGTGTGTGTAGTATATGTACGTAATGTTTCGAACGCCTGTGGTCCAGGCAGTCTAACTTTTCCTTAGCCTACATCTGTAGCTAGGCTAGCCTAGGCCAGACTGGAAAGTTTGCATTTTGCGCGGGCAAGTAACCTGTTATTTCGCGTCCAATGTGCCGCCATGGGCCAGATTCACAGACCTCTGCGCCTTCAAATATTGGTCAGGCCTAGTCAGTGAACATGGCCATATAATCTGTGCCTTCTAGTAGGGCTGTGAACGTGTAGCAAAATAATTAAACATTTAACCGCAAAAGTTTGCAATGGTTTAGCGATTAATCACGATTACCTTATCACAACAGAAAGACTCGGTGTGTGTTGATTGACGTGATAAATAGGCCTATTCAAAATGAATCGGTAATCCCCTTGAACCCCAAACACGATTCCTGTATTTAAGGCTTGTTCCTAGTTGAAACAGTGATCACAACATGTCATACTACATAGGCCAATATTATGCACCATGCATTCACAGAGTATTCAGATGGATAGAAAATGGACGAAAAACAGGTTTTGAGATTAATCGCTTAGAAGCTTGTACTAAACGTTTATTCCACATGCGATCGTTTAGTGATTAATCGCTTCACGGTCACAGCCCTACCTTCTAATCACTCCTTACAACAGTCACTGGCCCCCATGTACAAAATTTCAACCATTTAAACCAAAACAAGAAAATTGGTTTTAAAATGCGGTAGGCCTAGGCATAATATGATTTGCTTGACAATTTTACAAGAACACAATGCTTCCAACCCTTCTTAAATACTATAGTTAGGCTAGTTTCTTACATGTTTAAAACTACCAACTTCTTGGCAAAAATCACGAAAAGACCTTCGTTTTTTTGTCTTAGAACCTGTTCAACCAACCCAGGTCAGGTGACAAGTGTTTCCACTTGTCCCGATTTTTGGGAAATTTAGACAGACAATCTTTCACAGTTGCAGGAAATATTTTGTGAAGTTCTGGTAATAGAGAGGAGATCGTTGTAGGCCTAATTACCCAACAGTGATTAGGTCAGAGTAACCCATTGCATCAGCACCAGTTAATTTTGGGAAATGATCACTGGATCTCAGGAATTTATTTGTGTAAATCAGGAAATCCATTTCTAAAATATGGAAACAGTGCGTAACAAATTGGCTGCTGAGCTGTTCAAAGTATCTACATTAGACTAACATTTTGTTTGGATTTATCGAGCTAAAATTTACCTTTTATACATCCTCGTTTTTTAGAGACTTATGTGGTAGGTGGATGTGATGCCAGAGATCATCTATGGAAAATTTGGTCAGAAAAGGTAACTTTTTGGGGACGTGAGGGTTGCCGATCTTAACCGAGGTCGGAAAATGAGTCCAAATAATGTGTGTACTGGGCAAGGGCCTAGAAATGGAGTGTATAGGAACGTAATGCTAGGTGTTCAAGGGCTAGTCATGCGTTGCTGCGATACGGGCACTCAGGCAGTTAGTTTTGCATTAGCTTTCAGTTTCAGGTCGGCCTACTTTTTGCCTCGTAGCATTGCGGCCGTGGCCAATCTGCATTGCATGTCCGTCCAGATCTATGACCAGAAATTTTTTTGCATGGCCAGGTGCCAAACCACGCAGCAAACTGCGCAGGCCAGATCTTTTTGGGGCAGCACACATATCCAGATCGAGCAGATTCCACTCAGGAATTGTCTTTGGGTAAAGAGAATTCCTGTAACAACCCTTATTAGTTGTGATAAAGTTGTATTTAAAGTTGTCAGATTGCCTAGGCTTAAAGTTAGTGTTAAGATGCATTGAAGATTGAGTTGGTTGAAGAAAGCTCTTACTACTGCTACGTTAGGGATTAGGCCTAGGCCTAGGCCTAATCCATGTGTCTCCTTGTAGATGGTAATTAAGCGTGATCTTGTTCTTTAATCATGTAGGCTTTCCCATTCCCGAGGTGAGACATCAACCTTATCATGTTAGACTTAAGTAAGCATCTTGGGCTTACCACCCTGTAGTTGAGAAGGATTAGGGGGGACATGCTTCAGGTGTACAGATTTCTCTCTGAAAGGAATCCTTTGTCATCTTGTAGTTATTTTAAGGTTCAAAGTAATTCTCAGGTTCAAGGCCATTGTAAGAAGCTAGTAAAGTGTTTTGCAAGGCTTGACATTAGGAAGTTCAGCATCTCTCATAGAGTTGTCAACGAGTGGAATAGTCTGCCTGAGTGGGTAGTTAACTCCACATCTGTGCACTGCTTTAAGGTTAACATTGACAAGTTCTTCCATGACTGTGGTACAATCTAATTGTACATACTGGGCTCGTTTGGTGTTGGTTGTTTGTTTGTTTTCAGTTAAGGTTGTGTGGACTTTAGAGCATCTTATGGGGCCTTAGCCCTCCTTTGCCCTTTAGCCTGTTATGTTATTCCAGATCAGCGAGAATTTTAGTGATGTTGGGGCTCCAATCATGCTGTAATCCCCAACAGTAAATAAAGCAGCACTCTTTTTAATTTTTGGACTTTTTCTAATTTATCCTTATCCAGTGTATGCTTGGGATCCCAAATAGCAGAACAATACTCCAGTTTTGGTCAGATAACCAATGACTTTTAGGCAATCGGGCCCTAGACTTGGTGCTCTCTTGCTGCAGTTGTAGGTGTTCCGTTTCAGCAGACCTAACATTTTATTTGCCTTGGTGGTTACTAAACTGATGTGAGTACATCACTTTAAATCACTGTACACCCTTTTCCAGTCAGTCTCAGTGTCAACTCCAAATGACATGTAAGCATGAGCCTGGTCTAGACTAAAACAAAGGATAGGCTGTCATACAGATTTTATACCCCCCTCCCTCGAACATGGCCCCCCCCCTAAAAAGGTGAATTGTTGGAAGCCCCTAATCAAGCAGTAGCTTTTTGAGATACTTTGTTGTCTGCTAGTTCCATCGATATAACATGTGGCCCTCCTTTTTTTGCCAGTGATCAATATCTGTGCTACTAATCTTTCCAGATCAAGACACCTCTTTGTTGATAAGGCTAGCTTGATAGGAGAGTTATTCTAGACCTGCTAAAAGTACTCTAAAATAACCATCAAATGTGTAACGGAACTATGGGTCTACTTACTTTGTGCTTTACAAACCAGCCTGCTTTTGGAAAATCAGTATGCCTATCATGGTATAAGTTTACACAGTCTATATCAGTCACTGCACTGTATGAAGTCGTATTTAGCTACCAAATTGTGAGTTACAGTAGTTAGTGAGATGAGGTTTAACGTCCCAGTTTCCAACCAATTGGTTCAAGTCGAGATGACCACGGCCTTTTTTCCAGTTGTGGCTCACTGGCTTGTTTTCCCTACTCCATTGCTTATGCTGAGCATCAAGCACAAAGGCAGTAGGTTCCATTTTTAAAGTCTTTGGTATGACCCGGCCAGGATTTGAACCCTAACCAAATTGTGAGAGTAACCATACTGAATGATGTGAGACTGCATGTTTGGTCTAGTGGTAGAGCATCCGCTTCTTATGCGGGAGTCCCGGGTTTGATTCCCAGGTCAAGTCATACCAAAGACTTAAAAAATGGAACCTTCTGCCATTGTGCGTGATGCTCCGCATAAGCAGTGGGGAAAACAAGCCAGTGAGCCACAACTGGAAAAAGGCTGTGGCCGGCGCGACTTGAACCAGTTGGTTGGAAACTGGGCAGTTAAACCTTATCTAACTAGCTAACTAACTGAATGATGTGTGACGTGAAGATAAGGCATTCAGACTTAAAATTACCAGGGAGATGACATCAAGAAACACCTCTATGCATTATTCAGAAGATTGAAGTTCCCCCAGCACCATAGGTACCTATTCCAAGAAACTCTAAATTTTCCCCTGTAGGCGGAGTGTCCGTTTCAGAGAATGATGTTACAAGCCTCATTATTGGTGGGTTCTAGTGCTGACTGAAAATAGAAGGCCAGGCAGTTTTATCCACCCAGCTGGATTCACCTTGGGCAGTGATGTGCATTTTTGCTGAGGCACCTAGGTGTAGAGTGTACCACGTGATTAATTTCTCTGGACGGCAAAATCCGCCCCTTATTACATTGACTTACCACGCAAGGCTGGTTTTAAAAAGGCCTTTATCCTCGCTGGTGTATAATATTTTTAGCCAGAATTATAATTTATTGCTTATCAATTATGCACATGTCTCCAAGAGCAGTGAAAGAAAGTTTCACGAGAAGAAACTCAAGATGTGGAAAGACAATGGAAGAAATAAACAACAGCTGTATTACCTAAGTAGGTACCAGTCCTTTTTTGCTGTCCAATATGACCGACAAAACTGCGTGCTATGACGCACAACCTCTTTAGTAAGTCTGTGATATAAATTGCCATGAATAGTATAGCCTCTTTAGCTAGAAATGTTGTTCTGTAATTACAGTACTTTGTTTTGCTTATAGTATGTTTTCTGAGGTTTACTAACCTGCCCAAAATATCAGGGCTTGATTGTGACAGTCAACCAGTTGCCCGTGACTACCAAAGTATGTGATTGATAGGGAAAAGTCACAGGCTGGTTGTGTGCAAACCAGTGAAAGTTTCATGTAAGAAGTTAAAGCAGATGGCACTAGTGGAAACTTTACAAATTGTCTATTTTCCAGCTTGTTAGTACTTCAAGAATCTACAGGGAAGATTGTTGCCTTGTTCCACTGATCTGCAGTTCAATGCAAAATAAAAATCTTGTGTTTAGATTCATTTCTTTTATGGTCTTTGAGTTTCTGAGAATAAATAAAGCAAGCAGAGTTACATGTTCTTTCTTCTTGGTTCTTATTTTGAGTTGATAAAGAATCCTGATAAAACACATGTTCAGTGGCTAGTTTTCATTTGCAGTTCAGTCCTGTATAAATGTCTTCTATTAAATGCCAAAATGACAGGTGAGAGTGCACATGTGAGGTCATCATATACAGTCTAGGATTCCTCTGCTCAATTGGCAAAGGAAGGTGGACCCTAGAAAGTGACACGGGAGGGAGGGGGGGGGGGTGAAATTCTTGACAAGGATGCATTTGCATTGTTTTATGCATGCATTGAAATCATGAAGTATGACATGTTGGGTCATAAATGCAGTTCTCATCTGGTAAGACTGATGGGTGCCATGACTAATCTGAACTTCGCATCACTATCATGATTCATAAAGAGAATATTTATTTTTACCTTTGGCAACGTAAGGTAAGTACATCTGCATTAAAAATGTCACTGATTAAAAAGTAAACTCCCATCCTCAAGTAGTGGAGACTTTGATATGACAAAGCTCTTAAGTGTGTGTCCAAAGGGCATTCCATATTTATTCATCGGGAATATGGGCTTGAGCCTAGCCTGTAATGATGTGCAGAGTTTACATTATTGTGGATCTGTGATTCATGTATGAAAGATATGCTGGATTTCCTGAAAGATGCTGATGATTTTAAGCTTGTATGCCTTTTTCAGCTATCCTAAATTATATAAATTTGAGTGTATGGAAACTATCATAAAAAAAATTGTTTTCCATCATAACAACTCTCTCTTCCCTATCAAATGATTTAGCACCTAGCTAGATATACAGACTTTCAAGTGACTCCTACTTTTCCCACTTCCTCCTACTTTTTGGACCTTCCTTGTAAGTTCTAATTTGTTCTTAAAAATCCTGTATCTTAATATTTTGTCATCCCTCAAAAAAATTAGAAAGAAAATTACATCATACTTTCCACACATACAGACTTGTCACACAGATCTTCTATGAGTCTCAAGTAATTCACATATCCTTTAGGTAGGGTTCATAATTAAATGGTTAAAAACTCCAACAAAATGGTTAAAAACTCCCACAAATAGCAAAAACTAAATATTGTTATATTTATTGAATGATGCATTTTATGTTTGGTATAGCTTGTAAATGAAGTTGAAATGGATAAGAAGATGAAAACAATGTTTTTTTGTTTTAAAAAAAGGTCCTCAAAGATTAGATATAAACTGGGATATCTGTATCATTCAAGATAGGTCGGACATTTGTTATAAAATCCAAATAATAGGTCACAAAATAGAGCAGATGAGTTTTTCAGTCATATTTTATTAACAACATTTGCATCATAAGAAATCACTTCAGCACTCCTGTGGAGTTTTATTGTGGCGTAGAAGTACCAAAACTTTGTTCATTTCACACATACTGTATTTATGTTTGTACTGAATTTACACATAACTATTGGAAAATGTGTTTACTATAAGGACGAAAATTGTGAAATTGTCACCACTAGGTAAATGTTAGCTGGTAACTAATTTTATGAGACAATAAATATATGCAGCAGTGTAAAATTATGTAGTGACCCTCCAACACAGAACTACTGATACTGGTCAAAATATGTGACATGTGCACATGGGAGGAAAAGTAGGGAAACTGGGGAGCATCCCTGGAAAATTTTGGTATTTGGAGGGAATTTTTGTAATTTAAGGGACAGCCTTCTTACTTGTTTGTATACCAAAATGTGCAAAAACTGAGGGAAATGTGACTTTCTTCCAGGGAAGTTAACATTTTTCCTAGCCTTGTATGTGCAAGAAGTACAGTAGTAGATTCTTTTGCACAGAGCACAAATGACAGTGCATTTTTGTGGTTGATGGGGAAGAAAGGGCCCGTGGTACTGTAGTAGTAATAAAAGAGTTGACTCTTGCTTGTATACTTATTCGGACCTTAAGTTATATGCATGCTTAGGCAGGGATTCCACCAGAAATGAAATTCAAAAAAGGGGGGGATTTATTACTGCTAAACCACAAGTCCAAATTGATGCAGTCCTTAACCAAAGTTACAAGTGGGTTCAGGGGGGCAAATGCTTGCTTCAAGGCCCCTTTAAGGTGCAATATGAAGGGTTTTAAAGGTCATTTATTTATGTAAGTTCAAGCATTGCTGCAAAAGTGTTCTCTTCAATAAGAAAGAAACTAAAATGTTGAATTTTTTTTTTATATTTTTATGGAAATGAAGGGGGGGGATTTTACTGCCCTTCTTCTGGAAAGGTGGGGACAAATCCCTCCCTTTCCCGCCTATGACAGAAACCCTGCTAGGAAAGTGTTTCCATATAACACAGTTGCACTCATAACATCTGAATGCATTTAACTGTGATTTTCCAATGTAGTTTAAAGAACCATATATCCTGTCATACCAGGATAGGCTGCAATTTGCTGAATTTGCAATTCACTGGCAGACTGCTGCAGGTGCACCAAAAAATTACCCTCCATATACTGTTCATAATGTACTTATTTTTAAAGGCAGTAGGCAGTCACCCCAATCAAAGTGAGTGTGTCCCGTTACTCTAGTTCATGATTGGCCTATTTTGATCATGTGACAATATTTTTGTTGGTGAATTGTGAAATTCAAGGACAGTTTTTCTTGCTTTACCTATTTTTTGTAATAGTCATGTTCAAAACATCTTCAGAGGTGCATGTAATGCAATAAGAGGAGATTTGCAAGAGTTTGCTGATTTTTCAAAGAAACTTTTGGGGCGACTGCCTATTGCCTTTAAATATAAAAGCACATTTTAAACCCTTTTTTGGACATAAATTGAGATTAAACTTTTGGTTTTGTAATGCCATTATTACTTACATCTTCCAGCAAAGTTTACAGAACAATGAAACCCTGTCATGATTGTATTAACTCAGATACGAACATTTAAGCCTAGTCTGTTCGGTACTTTTTGGATGCACATAATTTGTGCAACCCTGTTGCAAGTAAAAGTATTTTAAAGGTCAGTAGAGACATTGAAATATTGTTTGATTCCTTACATTCACTGAATCAAAGCAATGTATATTTTAAGTACGGTACTCTCTATTCCTAATTTTTACTCATGTATTAATTATAAATTTACAAAACATACATATTTGTGAGAGTTTAGAAGAAGATCCAGTTATGATGCAGAAAGGAAAATTACTTGTCCATTTTTTCTTATAAGAAACCTGAAATCATAAATACAGTGTTAATTTCTTTCTAAAAATTTTTTTTTTTTTAAATACATATCAACAAAGTTTGTTAGGTATTATGAACAGTCAGCAGTGAGTGCTTCTTTGAATTTGCTGCATTGGTCTGACCTTCAAACTGTCATGTCTGCCAAAAGGTCTCACAGAAATCCCACTAGATCTTCAATACAGAATGAAGACATTTTCATCACAAAGAGTGGTGGAATTTCAAAATTTTCAGTGCTAACTTATTTCCCCAAATGCTCATTTCTGAAACAAAACACAGTGACTGACTTATGAGGATTGTGTCTCAGAGCTGATTATTTGCTATCTAGACAGCCAAAAATTCCTCAGCTTTCTCACTTCACCCTGCAACCTTTGTAGGACAGAGGTTGGCTGTGCTTGGCTGCCAGTTGGAATGAACAAATTGAACAGTTCAAGACAGCTCTGCTAATACGTGTCCATAATTACACATTATAAAGGCTCAGATAGAGTAAGTAATCCATTGCAGGGCAAAATATGAACTCTAAGTACAGGAAATGTGTCATTAAGAGTCATTCAAGCTTTCAGCATTGCACTCCCAAAAAACTACAATAATCCTACTTTTGTCCTACTTTTGATAATCAAATCCTACCTTTCTCCTATTGTACTGAGAATTTTGGTCCTACTTTTTCACCTGGGTCCACTTGGAAGCCTGAATATACCCCTACTAGCAAACTGAATTATTCAACTGTTGTATACACCATATTTTTAGTCAACCTGCAGTCTGGTGACATCAAGTTTTTCACAAAAACTTTGTGCCAGTCTTGCTCAAATTGCCATTAGCATTTTTCTGCAGCTTACCATAGGCTACTGGGCACCACAATGAAGTGTCGTTTTTGTTGATGAGGTAAACAATTGGAATATTGGACTCACATCAGTCAGGTAATATCTGCATTTAAGGTAAATTTTACCGATACCTATACAGAATGAAGGATGAGGAATATCGGCAGATGCCAGTGGTGAATACTGATAATCATTCCAACAAAATACTGAAACATGGAGTTAGTACCCTTTGGGAAGATAATCTCCACAGTTAAATGAAGAATAGCTCTATGAATTAAATCTTGGGCCAAAGGGCTTTGTATGAAATTATTTACCCCCCCCCCCCCCTTCCTTATGGGTAGTCCCTGCAACAACTGCTGCTTTGTACAGTCAAGGTGGCCACAACAATATCTGTATCTCCTGACTCAGTAGTTTCAGAATGTTGCTAGTTGGTACATACACAGAAATTACTCACTAATTGCAAGGGTCCTATCACCTCCCTCTTACATGAAACAAATATGAAAACAAAGAGGTCCATTGTATTCTTCCTCTTATCTGACAGTATGAGAACTACTTACATCAGCCTACGAGCAAAGCTGTTTCAAGATAGTTGACAGGTTTGACCTTTGATGAGAGGAAGGAATGTTTCACCCCATAATTAAACTGCATTTCCTCCACGATACCCCGATCAAATGAAACAAAATCATCAGTATAGATTGATGACAAATATATAAACCAACTGAAATTTTTTAATGTTGCTGGTTTTTGTATTAAACGTAATTCCTTCCAATGGGGAAATGGTCAATTTATGATTCAAAATTTACCCTGAAGCACATTGTTTTGCATGTTGTTGATTATTCCCAAACGCCTGTTTGCATGAATGACCTGTGGACGACTGCAAAGCTTCGAGCAGAAGTTTCACAGTCTGTAAGTGGAAAAGAATTTTTAAGCCAAAATTTGAAAACTTAGCAGGTAATCGTCAATGAACTCAAAATTTTACAGGTACAGTAGAATTGCGTGACATGTTACACATCCTCAACAAATTTCAGATATGTATCTTTTACGGCGGCCTAGAAAACACAGTCAAAAGGCAAAATATCTCAAATCTCTTCACACTGCCAGCTGTTATGATCACATAGACCTCTTAAAGACAGACTGTCATCACCCCAAAGTATATTTTTAGTGTGGGGGTATCAAAATTCTCAGTTGGTGACTGCTCTTTGATTGACTTTAAAGTTTGAAAATTTGAAAGATGCAGAGTAGCTCACATTCCACACAAGGCAGAGAGAGTGCTTTTATTACATTTTGTAGCCTTGTATGCTCACCAGGACATGGCCTTAAGCAATAAAACAGGTTTATTCCTGCACAAGGAGGAGCTTCATACAGTTATGGAAGGAGCTAGAAGTTGCATAGTTGGGAGAATTGGAACTGTCTCGGATGATGAAAATTCCCCTTTAAGGTATGGCAGCTATTTCTCCATTTGGTGAGCCTCATGCATGGATATATATATATATATATATATATATATATATATATATATATATATATATATAAATATATATATATATATATATATATATATATATATACATATACATATATATATACATATGTATATATATATGTATATATATATATATATATATATATATATATACATATATGTATCTATATATATATATATGTATATATATATATAACGCTAAAACCCACGGTTGGGGGAAAAAATTTAGAGGGCGCTAGACGACCTTTCGAAAAGGCGAAAAAAAACAATAAAATACATAAGATTATATTTCGCCATTTGGTTGAATTTGAAAAACAGATATACATCAACGTTATTTCAATGGCCCACCAATTGTACGTGTTAACAGATACGTGTACGTAATTTGGTCAACATTGGAGTAATGGCATATATATTATGTAGTGAAAAGGCCATTACCATCCGTTTACGTATTCCTATAGAAAAAGCGTGTAGTTTCGTTAAGTCGACCTGATTTTTTCCCCTTATAGACGATTTCCCCTTATAGGCGGGTTTTTTCATACGATATTTCCCCTTAATCCCAAATTAGCAAAATATATATATATATATATATATATATATATATATATATATATATATATATATTTATATATATATATATACATACATGTATATATATATATATATATACATATATGTATATATATATATGTATATATATATATGTATATATATATGTATGTTTGGCTTCTGATCGCTGTCAGCAAGGACTAGTTGTTTACTGACTGTGTTCAGTGTTCTGTTCATCTTCATAAGTACTAGGCCATACCATATTACCAATGCTCAATTACTTCTGAAGTTGTTATTTAACTCTACAACTCAGGTGAAGTTTTCTCTTTTGTGAAAAATGTCTAGTTTTAAAGATGTAGTCTGTACTTTGCAGCTGAGATTGACAGTGTGGGAATAATGTTTAAAAGTAATCAGAAAAGTTATATTTTGCATGCTCTGTATAATGCAATTTCTTCTTAGAGGTTGTCTCACAGGGATAGTCCTTAAGATATCATGCTCTTGTGTTTACAATGTGTGATAGATTAAAAGAAAGGTCTATTCTCAAATCATATCTTGAGTACTGCATGTCCTATTTGAATGGAAGTTTCACCAAATTGCATAGATTTAGTTCCTCTTTCACATATGAAAATTAAGCTAAGTAAGGTCTTTCTAATGTATTGTGCAACAGAGATAATTAGCAGGCTCTAAAGTACAAGAAACATGTAGACCTGTTGTATTAAAAGAAGGAAATTTAAAGTATGAACTCAAGTAAAAATGACGGCCCTTGGCTAGGGAACTCCAGCCATAAACCATTGGAATGTGTCAGCAGTGCATAAAACTGTATGTACAGACAGACCATTCTCCGTAGTAGTTCCCTAAAGGACCCCTCCCTGGGGATGAATTTTGTAACCAGGCCTGCAGTGAACTTTCTGACATGTAAGTCTAGTGGTGATATTTTGGCTTAACCTGATACCCTTGGCTGTTAGGAAGTGATAGTGTAGTTAACTTGTGGGTGAAGAAGTCTGTACCATGCTCATGTGGAAATTGGAAAAGCTCTGGGAAAGATACCCCCTCTTGCGAAATGAAAACTCACTTATAGAAACTTTGTCATTGCACAGATGAAAGTTTCATTTGCTGTGATAGTGTTTCATTGCTTCCTGCTCAGGTCAGGCTGGTTTCCCTAGTGATGGCTTGTATTTGTAAGCCTAAATATGTTTCCCATAATCTATTCTGTTCCTATCTTACCTATCACCAGGGAGTTGCTATTTGACAAATAGCAACTCCCTGCTATTACTTCTAAACAACACAGTTCCATCTTACATGGAATATCACTAGCAATGTCTTTTTTTTTAGTTTGGCTGATTTTGTGTAAAAGCCTAATATCTTGAGTAACAAATTAAACCAGTGTCATATATTTTGGAAAAGGCTGTCATCTTACCAGTCAGTGATACCAGTCACAATTGTGATTGTATTTTGCTTTCTGAAGGAACATGACAACACTTTCAAAAATATTGATCTGAGGGAAATTGTTGGCATTAGCTTCTGTTAGACTAAGCAACCCGTGCTATTATTTTGGGCATCTGTTTCACTACTACTTATCTCCACATGTGATGCATGAAAGAGCTTCATTTCAGCCCTGCTTAGCCTGCATACAAGCCCCCCTCGGAGCCTGCTGGTGATAATAAAAGATTCACTTCACAGGGCCCAAAAGATGCTGTACTTAACGTTTTGGCGATGGCTATTAAAACAGCTTGAGTCCATTGTTTGATCCCTGGGTTGTCATGTTGTTCTGAATATGTCATAAATTTATGCAGTTGTGGTGTTACAGGGAGTACCATGGAGGTGTCATATAACACTCACAACCCCCCACCCCCCCCCCCCCCCCAGCTGTGCATAGTGCTGTGCGATGGCATAAGTGCATCTGTAATATGTTATTGCCTTAGTCCAGCCAGTCACTTATGTAAATTAAGTTTCCAATAGATGTCTTACTGAAATAATCTCTTTGAGGCTTTAAATCCTGCAAGGGACAAGTTTTTTTTCTCTCTCTCTTTTGCATAGTGATGAGCTGAACGTAAAACTGTCAGCTCTGCAAGGCAGTCCTTTCTTAAGAGCCATTGACCTCTGCATAATTTCACGACAAGGATATCTAATTCCAGTTTTAAGCCACTTTTAAGATAAGTGTGCCCAGGAGGTGCCCTGTCCCATATTACTGCCCAACAGAGCCGTGATTCACAAACATTTGATGCAAATCACTGTCTTTATCAGCACTGAAATACGGGTCACATTATTATTAACAGAAGCCACCATCAGGTCATGGTGCAAAGTTGTAGTGAAATATAGTTGAGATTCTGTAATGAAGAGATGGACACAAAGGTGATCTTTTGAACTTCACTCAATAATCTTATTTCTTCAGGCAGCAACACTTATATTGGAGGTAAAAATTACCAGGGGACTGAAATCATTGTCTAGGTGTGTGAGCTAGAAAGTTTAATTTTGAATGGAAGAATGCATTGAATAAGGCCATACAGTAAATAAGGAACCCAACTTAAAGAAAAGCACTGGACATCTTAACATTTTCTGCTGTCCTGCTATTGATGTGCAGTATACATCTTTACAAATGTGATATAACAGAGAGCCATCCAGCTTGAGGCATTGAATCTGAGAAAATTACTGTCAAGGCATTTCGTTAAAGTGGTTTCAGAGTGGGAGTTGGTTGCAACTGTTTCTTGTTTGGTTTGGTTCAATACCAACATTTTTTGTTATTACACAACTGCTAACTTCAGAAAAAAAAACAAAACAAAACAGGTAGACTAATAGATGGAAGTGGAATGTTTATGTGAAAACATTAATTTTGTTTGTCCTGTGTGGAATGATGAAGTGGGTATTATACAAATAATGAATTTTTATGAGTGTGATAGTATGAATAATTTCATGAGTTGAAAGATTGAACGCTCTGTTCACTGAGGCAAAAATCGCAGGAATGAAAAACATTTATTTTATATAACACCTTAATAACTTTGATGTAGCTGTTGGTTAAATTTGTGTTTTGGCGGTCACTATTGATGCATGTTCGTCCGTGTGGTAGCTCCATGGTTTGCTGTTTGCATGCTAACTGCATATTTATTTACTTATAGAGGAATTTCATGTGACATCACGCACGTTGGATTCCCAGGCACTGAAGGGCAAAAGACATGCAGTAAGCGTGTGTACAGTGCACGCACACAGCATAACCATAGATACTTGAGTGACACAATGGACGCTTGCCCTTCAAAACCAAACAGATGCACGATCTTCCCCATCAAAACCAAAGAGAGGCGCGATCACACGATGTTGGTGAAACAATGTATCCCCAATGCTGTAGTGATTTATTGAGATGCGGCATAGCTTGTACATAGCGCGAGCAAATCATCACTGACTCATTGCAGTGGATTAGTATATGGTGTTTACTAACCCACGGTCGAGCCCACAATCATGATGGTAGTGCCAAATCATGCATGGCATGTGACCACCAATCTTCCAATCAGATGTAGAGAAATTAATAACGTGCTATATAATAAGATATAAGTCACCTTTAACACTCATAAAGTTCTGAAAGTTGCTGTCAGTGGTATTGAGTGGCATCCCATTCATAGGTCATGGGAGAGTACTGAGTTTGCAGAAGTACTTTGTTGTAGATGGTCATTCATTTCTCTTTGTTGATAGAAGTAAAAAAAAATGAGAAAAAATAGTAGAGAGTAATAACCCTATGCTATGGACATAGAATACTTTGTATGTTTTTGCCTTAGGGCATATACATAAGTTTTCGTAGCATGAATACCTTCTCTTTCAGAGCACCCACCCAGGTACCCAGACATCTTTAGCAAGTAAATAGCTGAATCAGCAAAGTGAGGGTTTGTTGATCTGTTGCACTCCTACTTACTGCATCTATTACACATATGAACAGTCCATTTAAAGTACTGCAGAATTTTGGGGATGTGGTTTGGCAGTAATGTCTTCCTGTACTGTGTGCATAAAGAACACTTAAGGAGGTAGTAGAATGGCAATTTGTCATCTTCAAAAAGAGGAATATTTTCAATTTTTCTTCCTCCTCTCACTCCAGACAGATGTGTAGTCAGGAGGGTATTTGTCATTTTAGTTCACATTTTCAACAGGTGAAGCTAAGGAAGCAAAAAGCATTGGCCTCTGATGCACTGTAAATGTTTCATCAATCTTTCACCCTTTGCAATCCCTTTTTTGCAGAGCTCTGTTAAGTGGTTATCAGTCATCTGTGTTTGCTATTGTCAAGTGTTTATACCCCTTAATTTGCCTTTAAGTCAGCAAGAAGAGAACTTTGAAAGGGCAAGCAGCCTCTCAGTTGCAGAGGTTGGGATGTTTTCACAGTATAGAGAAAATGGGTTGTGCAGTCTGCAAGTTTAGTAGGCCAAACATTCACACCTGAAGTTGAAGAAATAGTAACAGAAAAAGTAACAAAAAGGAAAAAAAGAACCTTCCTTTTGTTATCTCAGTATATAACATGTATGGAGATGTTGTCACACTAGCCAGTCACTGGCTGTAGCCAAAATTCTGTATAGCATCGTCATTTTGTGGCTGCTGTTCATGGCCCTATTTTGAGAGCAAGTACTTTTGATGTAGAGGAAAGAGATGTGGTTGGTAAGATTTGTACTTGTTGACTTCGTTGGTATATTTTGGCCGATTAGTGGGCAAACTCTTGTGAAAAACAGATACAGCATGCACGTTTATCATGTCATTGCTAAGCTTTGAGTGCATGCCACACTAGTTACCTCAACTGTACTCACATGTACCAGCTTCATGTGTTGAACAAAAGAATCGACTGAAGCCGTCTGCAAGCTTCAAGCAGTGCATGGTTTGTTCGTGATGTACTGTGCACATATTTTTACGAATCGCACTTTAGATCAAGTGATGAAAATTCGACTTACAAGTGCCCTTTTTTAGGATTTTTTCCCCATAAAAGCGATCTCATGTACCAGGTTGTGTCCAAAGAGGTGTTGGATTCACTGCTGTAACAGGTTATGTGATTGAAACTCAGTCTGCAGATGTCTTCATTTAGCATAAGAGTGTAGCCAAGTTTTGTGTTTTGTCAGGAGGAGTGTCCTTCTTTGTTAGTATATAGACGAGGCCTATGTTAATTATGTACATATGCATGAGCAGGCCAAGTCGGCCCTGAACCAACTCAACCCCAACCAACTCAGCTCCAGGCCAAGTTGGTCCCAGACTAACTCGGCCCCATGCCAACTCGACCTAAAGTCACCTATGCTCCAAGCCAACTCGGCCTCAAGTCAAGTCGGCCCCATGCAAGCCAACTTGGCCACCAACCACCTCGGCCCCATTATGAAACTGTAGACAGTGTGTCTCAATTGAGCAAACTGATCTTGTGTCAAAACAATACATGATTATTTGCAATAGGAAGTTCTACAAGTGTGCTAATGAAGGATTAAACTTTGAAACATGATTATGGCAGAGTGAATAAATTTTGTAGAGTTTGGGGCTTGATTCCTGGCTGTTTCAAAGAAATCTGGGTTTTCCATTCAAAAGGAATATAGTTTTACCATAAGAACTGCCTTTCAGATGGAATTGTTGAGTTAGTGTACCACCTGTTGTTAAGAATTAAGTCATGTAAAACCCATAGGCATCTGCCATATTTTTAGTGTAGCATTGTGGAAGGGAAACCTCAGAGTCATGTGTAAATGACCTTTGCAGAGGGTGGGTAAATTTCCTATTACACTGTAGGAAAGGCCCTAGTGAGCAGTAGTATTACTGCACAGTTCATGAAGTGGAGGACACTTTTCTGACCAGTAGTCATTCATATGAAGCTTTACTGTGTTGGTCACTTGGTGTTTAGTACGCTACATTCCAGCATACCTTTACAGATCAGTTCACAGTACTGTAGGTACATACATAATCCATGCAAGTACTACTTCGGTTAGTTAGTTAGATGGGGTTTAACGTCCCAGTTTCCAACCAATTGGTTCAAGTCAAGATGACCACGGCCTTTGTTACAGTTGTGGCTCACTGGCTTGTGAGCGAAGTACTACCTCGAAGGTAGTACTTCCATGCATAATCACTTATTGGTTACTGTCATACTACTGTCCTGATTTACCAAGGCTTACAATAGCAGTTTACTCTTTCTGCATCTCTCCCACCCCTCCTTTCATCCCTCTTATGCATCAAAGGTTTATTACAAGTATTACCCTTTTTGATTCCTTGCCTAAAGGAATCTATGCGATGATGATGTATGTGTGTATGGGTGTATTTGTGTATTTGATGCTCGTTTCTAAACAGGATATCTCAAGAAGGGTAACTGTCAGGAGGGATGTTATACTTGATATGTACTGTTAGATACATTTATAGAGCAGATGATCCCAATTGTTTTTGGTGGCGGTCAAAGGTCCCCTGAGGTCACGAAAGGTCAAACTGTAAAAGCCATCTGAAATGCTTGTAAACACGATATCTGCAGACAAGAAACTTCAGTGACTTTTAAAGTTGGCTTGGGCCTTGCTAGCACATATTGAGTAGATAGTCCCTATTGATTTGGGAGAAGGCCAAAGGTCATTTGGGGTCACCAGAGGTCAGGCAGTGAACACCTGGCAAACATCAGCTAGGAACCATTGTACTAAAATTATATCTTACAGGCAAGGAATCACAAAGCCCCACCCCCCCACCCCCTCCCCCGTATCCTCCTTGAAGTGACTGTCCCCTATGTGATCCTATCCATTGTGTTTCAGAATGTGTGGGTTAGTGCATTTAACTACTCTTTTGAAGGTTTCTTGATGAATACTGGTAAGCTACAAAAGCAGTTCTTTCCTTATTAGCTTTTTACGTGCACTAGTTTTTGCAACTGCCACTCAGATTGTTTGGAATTACCACAGAACTGAGGCAATAATGAATCCTAAAATACTGACTAATGTTGTTATTCCTTGACTAATAAATCTGGTATTTTCTTTGCTTTTCATCCATCGTATACAAGGAAAAACAGAGAAGTTGCAAAAGATAATGTAATTTAATTTTGGGAGGTAAGGGATAGGGTTGCCATTATAACGCTACAGTTTAATGGACTCTACATAAAACCGTCAGTGTAATAGATTGCAAAGCTGTTTAATAAGTGATATGTTTGACAGTTTGAAGGGGAACCTGCTTAGTCATTTATAACAACTTGCTTCATTTTTTGAATCCCTGTTTGTCAATAAGTAGCAGCTTTAATTACATATTAACTCACTCATATGCACTGTACAATAGTAGTGAATGTATAAGGGTCAGAAAAGCAAGCTTGCTTACAAAGTTCTGTTTGATGTGTCATGGTTATATGGAATAATAATGCACATTTCTAGCATGTGTTTTGTAAATATCTTGGTCAGCTCACCATTTATATAAAAAAAATTACAACCAGTAAAATCTTTAGACCATCCTCTTCAGTTTGACATCAATATGTGCTTCAGTTGAGTAGAAATTGGGGAAGTTACAATTAATTGAAAATAGGGTTTAGGGAAGAATTCATTTTATGTATTTCCCTAATTTTGCACACCCCAGATTTAAGTGATTGCATACACTGGTAACGTAATTTCGGAGCCTAATTCAGCCATGCAAGCACAAACATGTTAGTAATCAGACTGGAAAACTGATATTTCATGACAACTTTGTTTGCCCACAAAAATGGTGGGTTTCTGAAACCTGTCTTACACTTTCCCTGAAAAAATATTGCAGAAGAAAGTATTAAGATAATAAATTTCAACTATTTAAAGGATATTTATCCGAAAACCAACCATAAATGGATTCCTTTTGTGACAAATGTCTCCCATTTTAACTTAAGCAGTCGAATGGCGTCGCTTTTGTATTGTTACTGTGATGTGGAGTAATTTGTATTAAGCCCCCATTCCGAGGGGTGCACAGAATAAGAGATATTGACTATGCTCTTAGTATAGACTTACATTTGCCGATAAAGTAGAAAGTAATATGCTCAGGAATGGGTGTATGGATCCACAATATTTTCTGGTTTGAAGGAGGAAGTGCCCAAATAGTCCACCATGACAGCAAATTAATGTGTGGAATCAGTGAAGTAGTAAGTAGGTAAAAGAAGGAAGATAAGACATGTATGTATCGACATGTTATGTATCAGGGTTCCCGCGGTCATGGAAAACCTGGAAAAGTCATGAAAATTTGGAAAATCATTTCACGACCTGGAAAAGTCATGGAAATTTTCACAAAATGACATAATTCCATTCTTACTCGTTATATCGAAATGTTTTCTCACTCGTAATATTAAAATTTATTCTCTTCACTTCAAATTTAATACTGCCTGGTTGCCGAAAATTGCCAAAAAAGGTCATGGAAAGGAAATTCATTATTTGGTCCTGGGAAAGTCATGAAAATTGATTCCCCCAAAAGTGCAGGAACCCTGAATTTGTATGAACGAATTAAAAAGAAAATCATAAACTGATTTACCTACTTCCAGTTGGCCAATAAAAGAGCAAGTACTTCATTCTATATTCTGCAATGCTCGATTGTAGTGGTTACTGTATGTGTGAAATGAGATTGCCATTATAATGTTACAGTATACTGTGTATGTGAGCGTGTTTTACTTTAAGGGATTGACCTCACTTGTGAACACTTCTGCAGTCCTCTTAATAAGAACTAAGATTGCTTGCTGTCATTACATTGACATGTCTGGTTATCAGTCTTGTGACTGTGTACTGCTTGATAACCTCTCTTACCCAACCAGGGCTTTAGTCAGGATTTTGAAGTAGGGTATCTCATTTGTTACTGATTCGCCAGGCACCATCCATCTGGGGCCGTATGCGCCAGGGTGAGCTCGAAGCCCCGTACAGGTGGGGTCCAGGTGGCTTTTCCCCCATGAAGCAACAGCTTTTTTCACATAATTAGGGTAAAAGTCATGCTTACAAAGTTGTAAAAACACGTAAGCCTCCTTGAATTTTTTAGGGATCCAAAGAGCAAAAAATGATGTCAAATCAAACTCAGTTTGGAAGGCTAGACCAAGCCATTTATTAGTGTCTCAGAAGCAGTCCTGCTCAAATTTGGCCGCCTCTCATTCAAATTGAGCTTAAAGACTGAGATGCATCGCTGGCTAAGGTCTTGAACCCAACGAAGGATGTGTCTTATCTGCTATGGTGGTCAAGAAACAAGTAACAGGTTGTGTTGTGAGACTGAAAGTGAAGTTTCATGGTATGCCACTGCTGTCCAATTTCAGGAAAGATTTTCAAAGAACATTCCAGTTTTGACTTTGTGGTCTTTCCCATGTTCAGCAAATTCCTGTCAGGAAACTGGAGAACATCACTTTGAAATTATGTTTCATCACTTTGTTTATGGGAAGAATATTAAGAAACATGTTTAAAAGCTTATACCGTAGTATGGGGATTGACGCATCCAAATATAAGTTAAAAAACTTTGACCTCACAAGGCAGATATAGAGAGGAAGTGATTTTAATTGGGAACCTTTCTGCTGGATGCCATAATTAGTCAATTCCATGAAGTTGTGAAATCCTTAATGCTTACTTGGCCTATTAGGATGGGTTAACACAAACCATTATTGAGAATTTTACTCTAATTTTATCAATCTAATTTTAATCAATTCGCAAGCGTAGCTAGCTTGAATTTGTTTAAAGACAATATAAACCCCAGCTGGTCAAAAACTGCTTGTACACCTCTGAGTTAATTCAAGTTAGGTGTAAATCCAGCTCAGTCAAGCTTAGTCTAGATCACATTTTTCAGTTGTGTAGCGGATAGTTTTGGTTTTGGTGAAAGAGAAACCCTTTGCAGTTGGAATGGTGTGTATATGTGTGTGGGTGTGTATGTGTGTAAGTTTGTGATGCTTGGCTTGATACCTCACAAAGGGAAACTCCTACATTTTTCATACATGGTATGTGTATGTCCCATATTGAGAGGAAGAACCTATTGTTTTTGGAGGTCAAATGTCATCTGAGGTCACCAGAGGTCAAACTCCCAAAACCTTGTTAACATGATATCTCCAGATAGGAAGCATGGATGCTCACCATACTTAATATTTTCATATATTACATCAAGAGGAAGGATTGTACTTTATTTGGTGGAGGTCAAAGGTCATCATGGCTCATTAGAGGTCAAACTCTGAAAACCTAGTTAACACACTCGCCAGATAGGAAGCATGGGAAACTCTTCATACTTAGCATGTAGATGCATTCTATGAAGAGAAAGAAGCTTGTCATTTTTGGTAGAGGTCAAAGGTCATCTGAGGTCACCAGAGGTCAAATTTTGAAACCTTGGAAACACGGTATCTCCCGATAGGAAGCATCGATACACTTCATACTTAGCATGTGGATGTATTTAATCAAAAGGAAGGATTATATCATTTGTGGTAGAAGTCAAAGGTCATCAGGGTTGTCAAGATCATCGGAGGTCAAACACTGAAAAATTCAGCATATCTCCAGATAGGAAGCATGGGAAACTTTGTATTTAGCATGTAGATGCATTTTATAAAGAGGAAGAACCCTCTTGATTTTTGTAGCAGTTAAAGGTCATCTCGGTTCATCAGAAATGGGGTCATCAGAAATGAGGTGATCGCAAGCTCAACTCATTTTGGCATTCTGGTTTTGTTAGAGAGTTGGTTACTTAACTTGCGATACAATAGAGCGCCAATTTGAAATTGCATACATGGGCTCTGTTGTGTCATGTGTTGTTCTTTATGGTAGTGTGCATTTTTTGGGGGGGTCTAAATTAGTTAAAGGTATGCATGATAATCCATGGGTTCACCAGTGATATGTATGTGTAATGTCAGACATATTGTAAAAACATGAAACATACTTGGAAAGAAAATAAGGGCAAAGTTTGTAAGATAAAGCTTTTATTCCAAGGAACAGTTGAGGTGACTGCTTATGCCCTTAAATGATTTTTTAGTGAGGTATCTGCTCATGGCATTTGATCAACCCTTTATGAAATAAACAGTTGCAAGTCTACCTGCAACGTGGTATCAGTTTTCACTTGCATTACTTGTATACCGCACTGTCATCTGTCAACACTCCTATAGATTATGAGGTCTACGACATAAAACCCTGCAAAACTATCATGGCTGTTGATAAAGAAATTTATGCTGGCTGGCAATGCCATGTCAAGTATTTTGTTTTTATTTTCTCTTGGGACCAGTCTGAAGCCACTGTCAGACTTCGCAGCGGCACGTTGTTGTCTGTTCATTTCGTACCTTGGCAGAGAAGCCAGATTTTGTTGCACACATTGTCCTTACCCAGGAGATTCTTCTGTTTACATGTAAGCTAGACTTACATCAAAAGAGGCACTCAGGGATTCATCCGTAGTGGTAGATAAACCATGACGTCTAAATGTTGTAAAATGAATGGTAGAGTGTCTGTGTACCACATGCCTCAATTAATTTACTTTCTATCAACATACAGAGGTTGGCTGGATTGATTATGTTAATAACCTGGTTTGTATCAAGTCATGGCCATGTTGAAATTGGGACAAGTAAACACACACTGGTTTGTAACATTTTGAAGTAAATATAATGTTTTTGTTCCTTAAATTTCAGTAATGTATTTTACTTCCTCTTGCCATACCTACTACTAAATTTAGACAGTCCCATCAACTATGGAATGTTACTTTATGTTGAGAAGAAAAATGGTTTGAATAAAAGTTCTTTGGAAAATATTTGAGGGCAAGGAAGACAGTCAATTATTGCAGTTAAGAACATTCTACAGAAATTAGCTTGTTTGATATTGTACTGAGCATTTTGGAGACAGGGTTTCTCCTTGGTAGAGATGGGTCCAGCAGGGTGGAATCTTGGCATCAGTTATCGTATTTTAATTGGCCTTTATAGCCACAAAAAAAGACTGCAAAAAGGAAAAATGGAACTCAAAGTCCTTTATTAAAGCCTTGAAAGTCTTATAGATAAAAATAACATTGTCAATAACTCTGGAAAAATATGTGAAAGCAGATGTTCTGAGACTGGACTTACGGCTAAAGAGCATGTTCGGATCCCTGTCAATAAGATGGATTGTCCACTTTTGACTGCATATCAAGTTCCTGATGCTGTGAGATAGTGAGATTGACCATTTCCTACTTAAAGATACATTCATAAATACTTTTTGAGAATGCTGGCCTCTGATTGGTCAGTTAGCCATTTTCTAATCAGGTATAGCGACATAGGGTACATGGAGAAGCAACTCTCCAATCAACATTGTAAACACAGCTGTAATAGTAAACAGTTGGTCTATTTGTAGATCAAACATTCAAAATTAACTCAAGAAGGCCAGCAATACAATGATATTTATAACTGTAATTTTTTGTTCCTGTAACTGTACACATTGAAATAAAAAATATTTTGATGGACAGCAATGTTGATTGCACATTTAAACAAATAATCAGCTTCTACAGATGATAATCCTGAAAAGGTGAGGAAATTCTGGGGAATATCATTTGGAGTAGTCTAAGTGTGTCAAACTATCGTCAGCTTGTTTGGTATGTACGGTAATTGATAAGAAGAAATTATATCACACTTCGCAATACCTAAAGACCTTTCTCTGAAACAGGCAATCAGTGCTGATGAAAAATGAGCGAATTCCTGCCAAATTTTGATCTGCTTTGATCAAAGCGGTATTGATAATGATCTCATACTACAAGGGGCTACAACTTGAAAGCGTGTATGCCTAATAATAACCATGATTTCTTGGGTCTAAACAAGTAAATGGTGAAGGCAATCTGCAAAAAAATATCTTCATGAAAGACCAGTTTGGTTCTTATTGGATTTCGCTTCTGCAGGCGAATAAATAAAGTACTTGCTGACCTTAAAAGGCCATCTTTCATATTCCAGAAAGTTAACATTGACCATGTATTTTGTGCACTAATATTTAAAGAAATTTAGCACCAAAACTATCCAGGTGTCATTTTCAGTCAACAATACACGACATAGACGGCCCATGGAGAGCTAGAGGTGACTACTCTCCAATAGTGGCAGTACAAAAGCACTGCATCAACAAACTTCATCCAGATTGTGATGCGTTCTTTCTGAGAGTAAAGCTCAGTGTCAGTGAAGACAAATCTCTCTGGTTCGATGAAGTCCCACTCCAAAGAAAAAGAACAAGAGTACAATGATTTAAGACATTTCCAAGACAAGGTTGCTTATTTGAACACCATGTAATGAAACCACTAACATTAGGTCCTAACATTATAGGCCTAGGCTTAATGTTAGTTTGAGTTCTAAGCAACTGGGCTATGCTGTTCTAAGCCCTTCCGGTTTTGATCTGAAAGTAGTAAGAATATTGTCAGTCCATAGAAGCGAATCAAGTTTTAGATCATATTGTAGAGACTCCTTCATATCACAAAAGTGAGATATGCCCATTTTAATTGCTTGCAATTGAGACTCTCTGGTAAGGTGGATTCCTCTCTATGTTGTACTGACTTAGAAGTCGAAAACAATGTAATGATAGGTAGGCTAGACCTAAGGTTAGCCTAATTCTTTTCAACAATATAGCAAGCCTAATGTTAGTGTGTCCAATGTCACTGTGAGCAAGAGCACCAAAACCACAGATCCCCAGTTAAAAGCTGGGATGTTCGCCAAATGTAATCTCAACAGATATGTCAACAAGTATGTTTCCATTAGGGTTGGGCGATATACGATGTAAATTGATATATATCGCCAGAAGTCCATATAGCGGTATCTGATATGAAATACCCTTATCACGATATGACGATATAGAAAAAATAAAACTTTTGGGGACTGAAATTTCAAAAATTTGAATTTTGAAGATGAAGCAGTGTTTATAATTTCAGTATTCATTCATGGATTTTGTCCTGATTTAGAAAATTAGCTGTAAAACTATTTAAGGATTATTTCAGGCACATTTATCCTTGTCTGCAATGGGTTTATCTGTTTTGGGGATATATCATGAAAATTTTGGCAATATTATCGTGATATATCGGTATGGATTTTTTTCCCCAAAAGCTCGTTGGAAAACAGACAGATGTGACTGCCTCCAGTACAGTGTTTTAAACTTAAAGCTAGCATGCAGCTAGGTAGCTAGTGCATGCTACGTGTAGCAGGCAGCCCGTACTAGTAGTAGTACTCCATTGAAACTATGTTACATATGTGGCTGATAGTCACTGTATACATCTGTGATACTTTAGGTAGCTTGGGAGAATAATTCATGATCAATGAAAAATTGTTAAAAGAGAAAGCTTTTTCACTTTTTGGCTACTCCAGATTTAAGTATTTATGAATGGGAATAAAGTCATGGTGCCCATGTCTCTATATCAGATTAATTGAAAAGGCTATGATGTCACACATAAAGGCAGAGACCCCAGGCAAGCTATGAAGGTAAGGCTCATGACTGTCCACTGTTAGTATACAGAATACACTAGGTGGTGCTTTCCTTAAGGGTCATCCACTTTTTCTCTAATGTTTTTTGACGAGTTTCAGACATAACTCTTCAAAAGCCCTCCCCTCAGCCATAGTGTGCTTTGAAAAATGAAGAAATTGATGAATTTTGGCCAAAAATTATTATTAGCAGTAAGTTAACATGTGTACATGTATCTCAATCCCTTCTCCCCTCTTCCTTAAATGGATGACCCCTTTGTAAACCTTTGGTTGTGTGAACATTGCCCATATATATTGCCATGGAATAGATGTGCATGTCATGATTAGAATTTCTGGTAAGGATTCTCTAGTACTGATTGAATTCACGTGAGGTTTCACGTCAAGAAATTTGGTGTCCTCTAAGTACTTCTAAGCTTGCTTCAGTCAGCATAAAATATAAATGTACCTCAGGTTGAGAAAGTGACATGCATCACTTGTACTTATGAAGTGAAGTAGCTTTCAAAACAATAGTTTCTTCTCAGAAATTAATTGTAAGTGATGTTCACTGTTAAAATAAGCAGATACCTCAGATACTCACAAAGATAACCCTCCTAAAAGGCATTTAGAAATGAGGTAATTGAATCTGATGGTCTTTCAACAGAAAATATCAATGAAGTTGTGTACTTTACTAAAACAGAATTTGAGTGTTGTAGAGGAGGGTATGGACCTGTGGGACAATTTTGATTTTGGAGGTATAACACTTTTGGCTTCAAACCCTCAGCCTTTTGGAAGGATTTCGTTAAGTATTTCTGCAGATGCTACCGGATAATGTAGGCATCCATGTGTTGGTAGTAAGCGTAAAGGAAAAAAACAGATTAAAATCCACACGTGTAAATAATGCCTTTCACCAACTGCATTATGAATACACGATATAGCAAAAGTTTCAAAGCCCTGTGATAGCTGCAACAAGTAAAGAATTTTAACACCTTTCTCCCAAAGTTGGTATTTAGGCATTTTAAAAGTACACGTTTCTGGATTTTCACCTCCATTTATTCCCTTCTGTACGTATATAGGTATGTATGTGTGTGCGTGTGTGCATGCGTGCGTGTGTGTGTGTATGTATGCATGCATGCATGCATTCATACATATCTGGATATTTATTTTGGGGAGAGGGGGTACAATGAGCCCCTTCCCCCATCTCAATCAATATGCCTTTGGAAGAGAGACGTATTCAAATTTGTACCCTATATATCTTATTTGCACGATAGATATTGTTACAGGAGTATTAAAGCATTTTTTGTTGCAGGATTGTCTAGTACATTGGTGTTATTCCTACTATTCTAAATCACAAGACATACATTTGCAGGTGTTTCTTGTACCCATCTCCACACCTCTGTACATCTGTTTCTCTTGTAATTGAATACACCCATTGAGTTGTGTTTGCATGTGTTATATTATTTGGAAATCAGGTTGGAGTATTCAGCTTTGGTATTATAATCTTTCTCAGAGTTCTGTCTGGTTTTCTATGGTTGGCACTTTATATTGCATTATGGTACAAGACTGTTAAATAGCTTCTGTTTTGACTGTTATCTTTCTTTTTTATAATGTATGCAAATATTTTGGATTGAACGGTTTTCAGTTTTGCACAATTTAAGGAATTATGCAATCTTGTTCAACCTATGTGTGCAGTGCTGCTCTGCTGAATGTCTTGAAAGGGGAGAGGGCTTTCAGCTCCTGAAAAGGGACAGCAAATTAGTGGACAAAGACTGCTTCCAAAACATCTGCCCTTTATACTGATAAACAAGAATATTGTTGCATTTGTGTATGAGTCTACTGTATAATAGCCATCAGAGCCTTGGTAATTTATAGCTCTTTTCACATTTATTAAGCCAATGAAATGTGTCATAGTTACTTTATGTGACATATGTGAGTGAAGCAACGATACACAAGATCATAAGATCAAGGGTAATATAGTTATAGACAAGGCCACCAAAGTATGACAAATGATCTGTGTCTGTCTGGTTATACAGGATGGAATACAGGATTCTGGAAAACTAGTCTGTTTGCTGTGTTTGGCCCAAAGCCAGGCATTGAAATGTAAAACCGCAATGTTATCCATAGTCTCATTCATTTGTTAAAGGCCGGGGTTTGGAGAGGAGGGTGGGGCGGATATGTAGTAAAAGCTAGTTACACTTAATCTGTGGTTTGAAATCGTAGTGTTGCAATCTCGGTCAATCAGTATTAATCTTCATCAACATTGAACCCTCACAGAAGTTTTTTAGATGTTGAAGATAACACTGCTGACTTCTGTAGCTTTAACAGGGAAGTGCACTAGCTACTCATATTATCTGAATTCAGTGACTATTGGTATAGGCCTAAATAATTTGACTTACCACATTTTTCAGATGAAAGTTACCAATTCATACTTACAGGGGACCATGACTCAGATGCTATGCAGGTGTGTTACTTTTTTTTCTGGAGGAGGGTGAAAGTTTACTCTGAGGCCAAACTATAAAAACCTTGTAAACATGATACACTCTATTTATATAACACCCTATTTATATAACACCTGGAGATGTCAAACTTAAACATGTGAACATGTGGATGGTTTTCTTTTTGTAGACTAAACCTTTTGCTTTGGGTGATTTTTGGTGGTGAAAGGTTATGTTAGGTCATTAAATGTTTAGATCAAATTGTAAACTAGTATAGAGCTACAGCATTGGTGTCATACTCAGCATATGGATTTCATATACGGACTTGATGAACCCAGTTATTTTAGGTGGGGGTCAAATGTTATATGAAGTTATGAGGGGTCTTTTAAAGGATGGGTATGGATCTCACAGTTACCATGGAAAGTTTCTTAAAGGGAAGGATGCTTATCTTTTTTGAAGGGCAGAGGTCGTCTTATGTTATAGTGTCTGAGGACACTTATTTCCTTAACAATGCTGCCACCATTGTAATATTAGTAGATCAAATGATTGCACGTGTATGTTTGTCCAAACATTCAAGTTATCCTTTGGTAAGCCTGTTATAAATTGTTGAAACCTCACTGCTGTTAAACACCTTATGGCAGATCCATGTCAGGCATTGCCTTCTCCCAGGGGTGGCATCTCCCGTTGGGGAAATTTTCAAGTTTCGTTGGGGAGCCTTAATCCGTACGACAAAATATGAAGTCCCAACAACCTTCAGTTGCCCTGACAATCTGCTTGATTTTGCTCATAGGAAGGTCTTCAATAAAGACCCCAAATTTTTCAATTTTCTTCCATAATAATGCAAATTTATCAAATTTTCTTCAATAAAACTCCCAAATTTTCAATTTTTTGTAAAAAAAGCCAAAAATTTAAAGCGCCAAAAATTTTTCGTTTTTAGTCCTTTTGGCCTTTTCACAGTTATCTGGATGGGTGTAATTTTGGTTGTTTACAAATTTTAGACCAATATATTTTATGTGTTTGGGAAACAAGGAACTGCCATGTATTGGGAAGACTGGAACTTGTCATTTTAAACAATCTGTTGTTCAGCCTTCTCTTAGATAATCACTGGTCAAAAAAGTTACCCTTAAAGTTTTCCTCTCAGTTGGAATGGTGGTATAAGAGGTTTCCAGAACAAAGTCAACTTTTCTATTCCCTGTGGAGTGAACTCTGGTTGCTCAGGGACCCTTTGAGGCTGGCCAACGTATAAACAATTGAACGAGAAATATGCTGTACAGCTTGGCTGCGCAAGTAAAGTCGATTACTCAGTGCCATTTCTGCAGTTAAAAATTAAAGACCCTATGAAGTGACTAATTACAGCCATTTGGTGTCATTCTCTGATCATATCTATTACCAGAAATAGCCCTTATGTTAAAAAATACCGCCCCATGAAGGAGAAATGCTAAAATGAAATGGTTCCCCTTCCAACACAACAGCTCAAAAAGTGAAAGTACATTGACCCAAGAATGACGTCAGCTCCGGAACTCAACTTCGCAGTGTGTGTAATGCGCTTTGAACGTATCTTGTACTGTTGATGTTACGGAATCTTGCACGATATGTATCAGAAACTCCTATAAAGATGATGCGTAGCTTACTGCTCTTGCAAAGAAAGTGATTGATATAATCATCAAAGTTATATCTGTACGAAACCTTCGTTTGCATCACAGGACTAGTGAGAAAAGGAAGTTTTCAACAGATATAGTTCTGACTTCCCAATCTCCATTGAGTCAACTGGTATAAGCAGAGAGTTGCCACGGATGCTCAGGTACACATTCAAATGGAAGTTCCCTGGTACAAGGTTATACAGAAAAATATTTCCCGGGGATATGTAATTGCATCCATTTCTTCTCCAGTGTTACGTAACCGTTGTTATTATATTATTGGGGTGGGAAGTAGTGCTTCGTTCACTAGTGTATATATGGGCATTCATCAATACACAGGCCCATATACAACTGTACAACAGTATACTACAGTATTCTACATAGTGGCAAACTACTTCAGTTATACCAGGGAGTTGCAATAGCTCCCCGGTTATACCATGGAAGTACTACTACCAGCACATAATATGTCGATATATTATGGACACTTGTGCCAACGTCCTCTGCTACAATCCAACTTCGTAAACGGGAAAACGGGACTGAGGAAAGTTAACAGAACATAAAACAGAGGCAAGTTTAGTGTGATGGGAGACCGAAATTTTGGTTGTCTAAGGAAGTATTCAGTATGTTTCTCAGAAGTTGACATAAAGTTACTATTTGAGCTTCAAGCATTTCACAGTCTAGTACGAGATCCATTGTTCAATTTTCAAACTAATGTTTGTGACAACTTGGAAAGGAAGCCTTTTAAAGGAATATTGGGAGATAAATCAGCCATCTTACTCAACAATCTGATTTAAATGTGAGTTAAATGTTTTCTTTTTCTTTGCAAAGGGTCGCTGTTTAGTTGAAGATCAACTAAGTAGTCTGCAAACTCAAACTGATGGGCTTAAAATATAATTTAGAAATATGGACGAAGAAGAGAGAAAATGGCTTCCGTTTGCTGCCTCAACTTGCACTTCTATGGTTACGAGCATTTCAGAGTTAAAAAGTCCCCTTTCAATACCAGTTCTTGAAAAACTGTAGGTAATCTGGATGCCATTGCGAATGGGATAGCAAGATTCCGAATATGTCTTCTATGTATAGGGTCAGTACATATGTAAGCTTGAGTGAGTAGTGACAAACATTATACAGCCAGTACCGAACTCAAGCTACACAATCTGTGAGCAAAACATTACTAGAAGTATGGAGTCTCTGAACTCGCGTTCACTGTCCCCACTGGCCGCAAGTTCTTCCTCACACTGCCAAACTTTTTCTTGTTCTTAGGCCAGCGACTTGAGATAGTTGGGCTAAATTCCACAGATTGGCTCTTCATGTGGCCCGTTGTTATCATTCTGGTGTTATCTTAGTCAAAAGTAGGGCACGTTTCTGTAGATAATCGATATTGACGTGATATGAACATTACATGGGAAGTGCATGGTTCATACACACACTGCGAAGTTGAGTTCCAGAGCTGACATCATTCTTGGGTCAATGTACTTTTCACTTTTTGATCTGTTGTGTTGGAAGGAGTACCATTTCGTTTCAGCATTTCTCTTTTATGGGGCGGTGTTTTTGAACATAAGGTCTATTTTTGGTGATAGATATGGTCAGAGAATGACACCAAATGGCTGTAATTAGTCTCTTCATAGGCTCTTTAATAAAGACTTTGAGGTCTATTGCATAAAGGTCATGTATTATTGAGTGAAGGCTTGCTGATATTAAGCAAAACACGAGAAAAAAGACAACGACTTTACATGAGTGACTTTCTGTGTATTAAATGTTTGAGTATATAAAACATTTTATTTGTCATGACAAACACGTAAATGTTCGCTGCTTTATTTAAGAAAATTAATGAAAGACAGCCATGAGTGTCAACAGGTGGGGGAAGGAAGGAGTTTTACATGTCCCCCACTTTTGAAAGTGAAGGAGATTCCCACACACCCTTTCCTTCGAGAACATAAGCAAAAAGAGGTACATGTTTGATTCCCCAGCTTGCAGTACAGCTAATTCAATGAAATGAAACTAAAAAATGATGGAAATAGCCATTTAGTGGATTAAAATAGGGGGGGGAGGGAGGGGCTTGGAGGAAATTCCTTAGACCAGGGGTGCCCAATTTTTTTTGACCCAAGATCTACTTTCAAGAAGCCACCCTCCCATGATCTAAAAACATACTGTCATACATTTACACATAGAAAAGCTATTTTTTCATTCTTCCTACACACCTCGCAGTCGACTTGGGATCAGTCCACGGTCTACCAGTAGGCTGCCATCGACTACTCTTGCCTTTGATACACCGCAGATCATATTGCCTTCAAATGTTTCCAATGTTCTTAGGTGAGCCCTCATCCCTTGCTTTTAGCTCTTTACAATTCATGCTCAGAGTTGGTCTAGTCATTTTCATACCTCCCCCACTTTTGCAAAGCTGTTGGTGCTCTTGAATACAGTTCAGAGTAAGATTGTAGGCCTCAAAGAATCTTAATTTCTGAGGAATACAAGAAAATGAATTGCAGTTATTTTTGTATGCAGCTTACAGCCTGTAGTCTAACACTAGACTTTAACCTGCCTGTCTTATGCAAGTCTCCGCCTTCCTTTTTGTGCAGTCACGATCACTGTATCACTGTAGCTTCCTGGTCAATACAGCCATTGATTTTGTGTAAGCCTTCAGCTTTGTTGTTATCCTGCCATTCTTTCCTGCTTCGACAGACGAAAAGAAAACTTGTTTCCATGACAGTTTGTATTTAATTAGGTCAAGGTTCATCATTTTTTTTTACCATCTTTCTGCATCAGAATTGATTTGAATATAGGGCAATGCAGTCAAATATACATCTGAAAATATCTGTGGTTAATTACTAGTGTCAGTTTTCTTCAAGTTGTAAATCTGTACAGGTGGTGTGTACTAGCTGGATGTGTACAGGTTTCATGCACCTTATATTGCAGATGGTTTAATACAGTTTCTGCATTTTGAAAGAGTAAAAGGCAAGCTAAACACCTGTACCACCCTTTCAATTCCAAATTTACACTTTGCTGAAAATTAACATCTCCAAGAGGAGTCCCCATAATGTAAGTTGAAGAGATTGAAGTTGTAGACTAGCATTGTTGTTATAAATCATTACTGTAAATAAATTTGTATCAAGCAATTTGGTATCACTACCTAGACTGAAGTGGGAGAGATACACAAATGTTGTGCTTATCTGTACCATACAGAAAATGCATACACGACTTACTGTTACACAATGTGGGACAGAGCAGTTAGTTTTGCACTGTATGGACATGTTCATGTTGCCTGTGTTTCTATACAGTATACTTGTATATTATTCTGTATTGTTAGTTCAGAATAGCACAATCTTAGCTCATGACTGAGTTGCTTTAGTTGTTAAGGGTAAATTTATTCTTCTGCATCACAGTAAATACTGTTGTATTAATCATGATTTATGTTCTTTGCTTGTCTAGTTTGTTTGTATTGAGGAACTGAACTGTTGGTACCACAGACTTGTACAGCTCAGTTATACAGTCATGTATATAAAATCTATTGATTTGTTCGTAGCATAGTGTAACTGCTGTCTGGCTTGCAGACAGTAATTGTAATAATATTGCCAGCTAGTTTCAGTTTACTTACACTTAATCTTATAATTGTATTTCTGGTGACCAGTACAATCAAGTTTGTGTGTTTTATGTATTATAATTTGAGTAGTACAATATTGCACAGCTGTCTTGTAAAGGGAAGACTCATAGGGTCAAAGGTTACCTCAGGTGGGAACTGTATTGGTTTAGATAGCAGTGCAGGTTAACAGATTGTCAGTATTAGATATTGTATGATAATGGACTGATATCAATTAATAACTTGCAATTACCTAGCTGGGGGGGGGGGGGGATGCAAGTTCATACATTTTTTTTTTCTTTTTTTTTTGGTGCAGTTCTTCCACTTTTGAGATATCACTATGGGACTATTTGTATCAATATCACTATGGCTGAGTGGACAAAGGTAGTAGCATATCAAGCTATGAGGCTTGGAAAGTTTGGTGTTCAATCCCAGCAGGTCACACACTGTAATAAGGAATGGTTTCTTCATCCGAGAGGATTCACAGCATCCCCATCAGAAAAACAAATGAGTTAAAATATTGCATTGGAAGCCACTAGATGTGGTTTATATTTTGTTATGTAAGTTTATATGGGCCTCTGTCACATGCTTAGTGTTGTCAAGTTACTGTGTCTGTATAGCCCCTCCTTATATTTACATATATGTAATCCTCACATACCGACAGTATTACCCTGCAAATGCCATAGACACAGCCATTGGAAATGGCAAGTGAAGAATTGAGGGTGTTCTCCTCTAGAGGGCTCTCTTAAGCTATCTTTCATTTGCCAGGTTATACTGGAGGTAAAGTGAGGTTTACATATGTAAGTAGGAGGTAAACATCACTTAGTTAGATTCCTAAACCAGGGAATTTTGTGGAGTTGAAGCTTAAATTTAAGTGCATTGTAACCATTTTCAGAAGCAATAGGGCTTTAATTTAGAAATTTAGTTAGTTCATCAGAGTGATGAAATGTGCATTAAATCTCAAAGTGGATATGTTGATACCCTTTCAATTACAGCTTGTCACAGTAGGGAGTCACACTGTAATCTCTGCATGCGTTCCACTCTGCATATGTCATATATACCTCTCATTCAACTCAAGATGTGGTCAGTTCTGAACTGATTCATGCACAGGAATGTGTTTGGCAATGCTCTAACTGAAACCTTAGAGTGATTTTGCAGTCTGGTTTGTCAGTGGTATAATAAGTGTTTACATGTTTGGACCCAAATTTATTCAGGAACCTGCTCATTGCAATTTGGTGCAGTCCCCCTGTAGTCAGAATAGCCTGGACATGAGGGTCATGGAGAAATTTTATTTGTTGCATTTATTTTCAACAGAAGGATTGTAGTATATAATTCTTAGGTTCAAACAGTATTGGCATATAGACCTTATCCATTGATGTCATGTGACATCATTTTGGAGAGTAAACAATGCAGCACACTGCATGCATGCATGATGCAGACTTTGCACATGCGCATAGTAGACCTACTCGGCTAGGATCTGACTGGTACACAAATCAGCAGTCTGCATTTGTTGGTGTAAGTTGCGATGATATGTGCTTCCATTGGGGGCGCACTTTGTTCTGTGATGTCATATGCATTGAAGGTTGCAAACAGAGAGTTAAATTCCATAAATTCCGATTGAGATCCTGCTTGAGTCATAAAAGTATTTGACTACTGTTAAACTTTGAAAGGGATTAATGTATAAACCTGTTTTCATTGTATTTTCCTTATACTTCAAAATAAATGAAATGCATAATGGAGGATATTCAACATACACTGTACTTTGTTTTGCTGAACTCCACATTGTGAATTGCAGTACAAGTGGGTGCCACAGTTTAAATTGCAAGACTGAACACTGAATAATGGTGTAAAATATAAATAATAGGTTGTGTATTGTAATCAGTCTGAACCTCTGTAGATTAAAGGGGTGACAACAAGGACTCATAATAGGTATATTGCATTTCCTCAGACTGAAAAGGGTGGTAGCATAAAGTAGGCATGGTTTTCATTTAACAGTGGAAAAATTCTTGTTTCCTGCAGATAAGGATTTAGCCTTTAGCTAAAAGACCCAGCCCACACCACAACAAATACCCAAAAAGTTGTTTACAAAATAATTAGTCCAGTAACGTTATTTCAGGTTGTCGTTGTGGGTTTCTAGAAGGTGAGTCCGTTAAGTACCATTTTCATTTTGCAGCTAAGAAGTGTCAACATGTTTTGGCAATTAAAGGTGAGTGGGTCCCTGCAAACCCTCATCCATCAGTTGAATGTAGATTTTCTGATCGCACATTTGTAACAAGCAGAGTTAATAACTGCATAATATTAAAATTGATTCAGTGAAGTTTAATTACAACTTGCAGTGACAGATGTTATGTGTTTTTTTGGGATGGGATTGTTGCTGCACGTTTATATACTTAACTCTTGCTATGACTGTCAACCAATTGTCAGATCAAAGTTTGGCTTCCTGGCACATATACATTTAATTCCCAGATATTTTCTTTTAGCCCAGCCCACTTTCCCATTTGAGATGCCAAGTGGTCCTTTGTAGGCATGTGTTAAGTGTCTAGACCCTTTAGTCATGTTTTTTTTTATACAAGGATTTTCTGTGAAAGTGCCATGCATAGTATGGATTTTATGTTCATGTGACATTTTCATGTGTTTGTATTTATAATTTCCATTGTAGTGCATACATTCTAGTTTTCTATGTTAAAAGCTGGTAATCCACACATGAAATTTCTTTTCACAAGTGTAGTCTGGTGTTAAAGGGGCTGTTGTATCGCCCCATACATATCTGTTAATATCCCTATCAGTCCTTAATACATTTGGTGACTGCAGTGTGACATAAATTCAAACATTAGCTTCACTTTGATCAGTCTGTCACTGATGACATGTACAGATAGTGTACCAAGACAGCCTACACACAGCTTGTGTGGATATGGCCTTGAACAAATTAAACTGAGTAAAGACTATATAGACTACTGCTGCTTTGTCAGGGGGTACACTAATTAGGTGTTCTTTTGACATGGGAGGAGGGGCTAGAAGTACACTTGGGTGGGAGAATTTTTATTGTTTGGGTAAGATTTGTTTCCCTTTAGTGTTGACTTGTTCAGTCAGTAACCTGAACCCATTGCATTACAGACAGTGTAAACACAGCAGTGTGTGCATATGGCCTTGAGCAATTTAAACTCATTACAAGTACTGAAGCTTTCACAGGAGAGTGCACTAGACATATTGAAATAGGGACTCGAAGTAAACATAGTAAGGAGGGATTTTACTGTCTGGGACAAGATTTGTTGCACTTTGTGAAGTTATGAACAAAAGTCCTAGGTCCATATACATATAAATGTTTATGACTGTGTTATGTAGGAACTGAAAAGCATATGGCATGATCCACTCAATACAGCCAGAGGTCCAACCTCCAAGAACAAGCACTGTTACATTGTTAGGAGTAGAACATTGTCGTTTGGGGCCTACATCAGGTTCACAAATGCGTAATGTGGGATTAAATAGCATGACAATTGAAACAGCCAGAGGTGTTGCCCTCCTGAGCAAGCATTACTGCCATTGTGGTTGGTAGAATGTTGTTTGCTTACAGTGTACACCACTATGTAAATTAAACACTGCCACAATAATTCCATTACAGCTACAGTTGTGCCATAAGTTTCTACTTTAGAATGAGACCACTGTAATATTCCAAGTGCTCATTGAATGTTTTGTGGCACATTGAAGGAGGTGGTAAGTAAGAAGTATCGCTGATGTGGCATCAAATAGTATGCATACACCATCCTACACTAATGCACTCATCAAAGTGAACCTTCACCCCCCCTCCCACCTCAAGCATTCACAGATATTCACTTTTTTTGAAAATTTTATGCAAAGATTCACCCCATATTTACAATACTGAAGGAGAGTTAGGCAAAGATTTACTCGGTTTTCACTTTTCAAGAAATTTGTTAGTCAAAGATTCACCAATTTGGCCATGTCATTCTCAGTAAAGCCTATGTTGTGTTTGTCTGGTGATTATTTTTCGACGTTGATTTTACATTGATTCACTCTTTAGCTGCAATTGTTCATCACAGATTCACTGCAGCCTTGTTTTTATTTGTGGAAGATTCACATTTCAGGGCATTTTGTACGTCAAAGATTCCATGTTATATCGGTTTTGAACGAAGACTTTGCCTGAGGTGGGGGGTCAAAGGTTCCATTTGATTGGTGCATAAGTCCATCCCCATTCGGACCCTTGTTTCTTCCAACTTCTCACCATGGCTTGCTGGACCCCAAACAAAGCCTGTGGCTGAATAATGCCGTTAAATGTCTTTGACAATGTAAATGTCATACCTTCCAGTTTGATGGAAAAAGCACCAAAATGTTAAAAATAGTTACAATTCCCATCAAAATCCATCAGATATTGACCATTTTACAAGGCAGTTACTGTGCTGGCACTTACATCATGAATAAACATGAGCTACATGTACAAATTTGTGACATGGAAGAGAGACTCATGAGATATGTCAATTATGTTACCCTTTGTGTGGTTAACTTTCATTCCAAGGACAATTGTAATGTTGGAATACCCTGAGGGGTTAATTTAGGAAGAAGCTATATTGCCTAATTTGAGAATGTCCACATTCAACATTGTGCTAGAAACTAGCTAGCTAGTAATGAACAGATAATTAAAGGATTAAAAGAGAAATACAGGCCCTGTGCAACACTTCACATTACACTTTCTATATAGCAAATGACAAATCTCAGAAATGGTCAAATTTTGAAGAGGTATATCTTGAAAACAGTAAAAGATATTCAAATAATTTGAACAAACTTTTTATTAGGAGACTTTAATCTCTTATTCTGTCGTTGTCGAGTAATGCTGTGTGGTTACATGTCCAAACACCTTTAATGTAATTGCCATTTTAATAAAGGCATGTATTAAAACACCATGTTCTTTTGGACTTAAGTACGATCAGTATAAATTTGTTGTATAAACATATGTGAGGACGTCAGAAGCAAATAATCAGTCAAACATAATTTTCTGAAATGTGATTACCACTGAATGTAGCTGTAATTGATTAATCAATTGACTTAGTGATATGGCTATTAAAAGCTGCCCAACTACGTTCACAAACAATGGTGTTTAGTTACTAGTTTGTTGCTAGTATCCTTTTAATACACGTTACATGTGTTCCTTGTTTGTAGTTAAGCTTCAAACCGCACTGTGTCCGTGACTTGTGTGTCGGTTGAAGCAAGCCAGTAAACTCTCTACGTATATTAACATTTAACAATGCAGGTATGTGAACGTGTTCATAATTTGTGCATCTATCTGACATGCTGTAGGAATCCTGATGTCACACCAACAGGCTGATTATTCAACCTCGGAACTTTCAGCATGAGGACTCAAGAAATTAGATGTATCTTATAAATTAGGACTAGTTTACTTCATCTGGTGCTGCAGCATTTTCAAGTAGTACAGCAGAAGTAGCATTGTGACTTTTAAATTCCTGTCACATTTTTCCATGCTCTTAGCTTATTGGACATGTCACATTTCCTGACAAAATGAAAGCTGCATAAACAGGTGTAGCATTGTTTATGTGTAGCTGTCAGTTGCATGGAGCTTCGGTCCATCTACCTTTTGATCAGACCGTACACAAAAAAGATAGAGCGTAGGCAGCACTTGTATATTGTGGAACAATGTAGATTTAATTTACCTGAGTCTTGAACTGTAGATCTTGTCAGTGCTCTGAGTAGGAATGCATGTTATAAGGAAATGTGTTTGGTACAGAAATTTTTTGTACCTTTAAAACCATATTTTATATCCATAGAATGATAGGCAATTTAAAATTAAGTAGGTAGGTGACTTTTCAAGGAATATTATGTTCTAACAACAAGAGAAATTCAATTGCCTTGTAGCTCATAAATAATTTGTTTGCCCAGACTTTCAAAATTTCAAATGATGCAACATAAGTAAATCCTGCAGTGTGTTATAGTTTTGGGGAAGAAAAGTTATTGCCAGAGTTAACTGGTGGGACTGAATTGTTTTATAACGATAAAAGCTATTGTCTGTCCATGCCATGTTTTTGCATTGTTAACATAATCTTTCCCTTTAAAGCAGCCTTTTGAGTCATAGTGACCTTTTTAGAAGCCACTTACAGTATAACAACACCATAAGAATACAATACAAAAAATAGTAGATATATGAATAATCACTTCAAAAAGGTTAAGTAAAAATCAGGAAATTCTCATGTTTGGGCTCTGTTTCACACAGCATTTGTCTATAAGGATCGAGAAGAATGGTTTGCCCATAATGTGAATATTTAACCCATGTCAAAGTTCACTGAAATAATGAGGTATCTTGCTAACAGTAAACATGTAGACAGAGCTTGAGGGATGTCTTGCATAACCTCAGTCAGATGCCTACTTTAATGTGTACTGTCATGTATGTTGTTGCCTGAATCATTGTGCTATCATTTGGTATGGACTGTATGGATACGTATTGTAAGCATGGTAGTCAATTGAACACGAGAAAGTTATAGTCCTTTATTCCTCGAAAGACAAGAATCTTGTATGTAACATTGACACCATTTTTCCTCTGTGTTAGCCACAAGTTTGGCGAACAGTTACTTATGATCATTGTAGTCTAAGCATGCTGGCTGAGACATATGGGCTATGCACAGACTTTCGCGATTTCACACCTTTGTGTAACCGTGAGGCTAGGCTAAGTACAAGTTGTGGTGTTGCTGTCTTATGCACATATTCAATATACAAACAGCTATGCTCAGAACACTTTTTGTCCATAACTACTATGCACTGCATACTGAAACTTTGCGATGAAGGAGTTTATTGTGAAAGGCATGCATAAACATGGTTACACAAAGACCTTCATCGATTGGTTTATTTTAAGTCCTTGTCTTCGGGGCCCATATGATTAATTCTGGTAGTAGTGTTTGACGACACAAAATCGAAATCTATACTTTCTAATAAGCACCTGTTTGAGGAGGAAAATGTTTGTGAATGGCTTAGATGTGGGAGGATTGTAATATCAAAAAATTTCTATGAGCTGGGGAAATACTTGAAAAATGACAGTTCAACTCATAATGTTGCTTTAATATTTGTTTTATGCAGTTGGGTAGTGGAAACCACAATGTATCTGCAGCAGATGATGGATTTATGCAGTACCCTGAGGCCTGTACAGTACATTAGGTCTGATCTTCTTGTATATGCACATCTCAGTTAATAACTTGTAAGCTGAAATGTTTGGAAGTAAATCGATGCAGGCAGTTCAGTGTCTGCATGGGTAATGTTTTTTAGATGAAGTAAATTTTACAGGAGTAGAGCCCCACCGAACAACTGTGTAGAGTAAGGATGAATAAAATATAAGTTTGGAAGGCTTTTGGGATGGCTTTGTAATATTAAGACGAGCATTTGCTAAATATATCATTGTTTAGTGACTTTAGGGTAAATTGTGCCATATTTGATAGTCTATGACTATAAAATGTACAGTAGTGCTGAATGTAAAAGGACGAATGAATTAATGTATGCAGTGCTGCCCAACATTGCGCCAGCTTGTTATGATAGTGTAAGCAAAATCAAGGGAGGCACACCATGGATTTAATGAATCTACCTTACCTAATTACCATTTTAGTGAATCTGCCTTACCTTACTATTTTTCCAAGGATAAATCATACGTAACAGGTTTAGCATACTGCTGTGGGTGTGTATGATCATGGAAGTACTTCCATGATATGATTGAAGCCTTTGTCCATTTCTTATTGAGCCAAAGAACATGCCAGAGTTTGTATAGTGGATTCAGTATTGGATGGACTTTTAGGTGGCTGCCAGAAGCAGTATTTACTAGTCTATTTTGCTTCCCTTCACCTACAGTATTGTATGTTAATATGAGTGGGTATGCTGCTGTCCTTTTGAAAGTAATTGAGAAGGTTCTCTGCCCTGTTTCAGCTTGTAATTGTAGGTACAGTACATTGTGTGCCATTGGACCAATGAGGATCAAAGCCTAGCTTTATCAGAACTTCATTGGGGTGAATGGACCTAGAGGAGATATTGTCATCCAGGTCTTTTTAGGTTTACAACAATAGGTCAAAGGCTTAAGTCTCAAAGCATTCTGTATTTCTCCTTAGATTCCATATTTACACAGATTTGTAAGATGAAGGGGAAGCCATGGACGGACGTAACCTACAGAATTGTTTAGCAATTGATACCAGGAAGTCTGTTTTGGGGCTGGCCTGGGAAGATGGTAGCTGGCACCTTGTAAAACCAATATGTTCCCACTTACCACTAATGAATCATGAATTTGTGCTGTGTGCCTGTAAGGTTATACATCATGCTCACTATGCAGGTACTGTTTTTGGACAATCTGCAAATACTTGCACTGATAATAATTTTGAATTGAGTGAGTTGGTCATACTCAGTGATTTCATCTTTGTCCTTGAGCTTATCATGGAAGTGTTAGCTGGCTGTCTCCTTACAGGTTCGTTAGCTGTGTAATAATCATAGTGTTCTAAAACAAAATTTCTCACGTCTTTGTGGTAATGTATGGTAATTATGGCTACAACGTTGACTAAGGTAATCTCATGCTCAAAAGTTACTGGAGTGCCATACAGTAATATAATGGATATTAAATAAAATTTACCTCAGAGAGTAAAACTAATTCCTTGCTCAAAGTATTAGGAGTTAAGGCCCCTATACATAATGTACAAATAATGTATCAGATGTGCAGGTTACATCCACCATTTTGGCTACTGTAGCTCACCATCATTTCTTTAACAGCTTCAAAAGCAAACTGCAGTGCAGAAATTTGGCTAGGGTAGGTGTTTTCAGCTAAAATGTTTTAGGAGAGCCTGCAGATTCCTTCTGTAAAAGGGAGAATTTGTTGCTGTCGCTGAAGTTCCTGACAGTGCAATGATCTAAATGTGCAATGCTGCAGACATGTTGGAGAGGTCATTTATAGTGAATACTAGCTGACAACTACAAAGGCAAGCCTTTTAAGAAACCAAAAGTGGCTGTAGGATTTGTAAATATGTATCTGCATTGAAAAGTAATGGCACAAGGCATTAATTCCATTTTCCATGTTACATACACAGATACATAGGCCTACATTAAAATTCAAATGTATGAATAGTTTCACTGTAATTAATAGCCACAAAGTGGTGAAAGTTTTGTCACGATGATGCCCATTTTATGCACCTTTCTGTCTCTGGTTGTGGGTCTCAAAAGAATGGTACAGGGTATTAGTTTATAAAACTAATTGAGGGTCAGAGCAAACGGTTATATGGGTGACTCTGGGAATGCACATGGGTGACTGTGGGAACATTCCTTTTAGGTATGCTATCACCACCCCAAAAACATAAGTCACACCCTTATACTTGAGAATTAGTTATGCTTCTTTTGTCAAAAGTCATACAGTCTGCACCCATGTTAGTAAGCCACTCTCACTGGTCAATGACATTTGTACATCAATGAGTTGTTACTTGTATAGCAGTGGTTGCAGAGAGACAAGACAAAAATTTACATTTTCTTACTACAAGAAGGTACAAAATAGATTGTTTGGAAAGGGTCAGAAGCTACTGCAGTATCTTCAGCAGTAGATATGCTTTGAATAATGAGACTGCTTCATGTACAAACCAATTTGTTGAGATAGGAGGAGGGGACTAAACAAAAACACTGTCAGGAGGATTTAAATAATTTGGGCCAAGGAAATTGGTTCTACATAAGAATTTGAGAGCAAGAACAAAGTGTGGCTTGCAAATGGAAATTGGTGAAAATGAATGGGGGAAATTTGCAGATTTCCTCTGTTGTGATCAAAATTTCATGGTGGAATAGACAGTATATAGAGTGTTCTTTATATTAGTAATTTGTGATGGACGGAATCTTTTACTTACTTAGCTGCCTTGGCTCTACAAAGTGTGTTAGCAATGCCTGTACAGTGAAGATTCAACTGGTGTTTGAGAGAAAGTAGTTCATTTCTTGCAGCATTCCATTTAACTCTCCTTTTTCAAATGGCGACTGCAAATATATCCCCTGGTATTTCGCTTGGCCTGTCAACAGAGGAGAGAAAGGATATTCTCCAAGAAGTATTGACATAAATAGCAATCTCTCTCAGGGGAATAACTGGTAACTAGAGGGTGTGATAAGAAGAACCAATGCACCTTTCATCATGGAGTTGTCACTTTGAGTGGCAACTCCCTGCTTTCATATCAAAGTGTTGCTCAGGCTTTTATGTAATTCACAAAAGTCTGAATGGGTCAATATTTACTCAAGCATTGGAACAGTGAGTTTTGTAGCTTGACTGTTCAGTAGGGTAAGTGGAGTTACTTGGCATGAGGTTGTGAGTGCCCTTATTTGACAGTGTGTACTAAAACAATGGCCATCTCCATCTGGATGAAATGTGTGTTTTCATTTGCAGGGTTGCTTGTCCACTAGCCAAATGTGGCATCGTGTAAGGGTACCCGTTGTTGAAAGGGAATTTGTTGACCCTGACAGGCTGACCCCATACATGGCAGCAGTTTCTCAAAAGCAAGGTCAAGTTCGTAGTAATGGTGTATTTCCTTATAATTGATCCTACCTTTTACTCTCCGTACATGGCTGTGGTGATTGATTGAGCATAGTTTCATGTTTTATTACAGGCAGGAAATTTTGGGAAACACATTTTTGGTAATATTTTTTTTAAGGGAAATAATTTGCCATGCAAAAACGCAAAAAAGAAAAAAAAAAAAGTCAGTTGTTGGCAACATTTAGATTGAGGCCTATACATTTGTCATAATGTAGCATTGCCAGTTCTTTGAGGAACTACTTCATAACACTTTTCACATGTTGATGTCTTCCTCAGATCTACTATACACATTTAACTCAAATTGCCAGTGATCTTGTGAAGTCAGTGATCAAGTGAACTCTACATCGCCCTTCTCTTACCTCCTCTTTACACTTGCAATCCCCACTTACTGCAACTAGACCCTGGTAAATTAATAGCACAGTGGAGAGAGGGCATCCTCTGGCAGAGGGCGGCCTCCCTTGTTCTCCTCACTTACCACCAGACTGGTTCATATGCAACTTTGGCCTTGGATTTTCCTCCTTCGAATATGTAGGCCTATTTACTGTTGAAAAGCATGTGGAAATGAAGTGTGGACAGAAAATACTTCCATTAATTCTGAATGAAAAAAAATTTAGTTCTGCGAAACAACTAGTGCGAAGGAGCGTGATCGCGCCGGCACTAGTAGTTCTTTCAGAAGATTCTGTCACAACTCCATGACTATGGTCTGATCATGCAGTGAGTTACTGCAGTTGTGTGTACATATTAAATGTACACATTTTCCTTACTTCACTCTCCTGAAGTGGCCCAGCCTAAACTCTCTAGCAAATGTGCATGTCATCCATACGTTATTATGAATCCATTATTTGGGTAGAAGGACCAGAGGTGTGAATGAGGCAGCGTATCAGATTTAAACATCAAGCTCTTAGCTGCAGTACCCTAAAGCTTAATCATCAATTATGAATTGAGGTAGATCTACTCATGCTTTATAGGAGAATCTTACTGGATGAACATAAATTATGGCTTTCCAAGCACCTTGCGTCACTCAAATAACACTCAGTCCCTAGAAGCAGACAGACTTAAAAGCTGATATAAAGACTCACAACTCCGTGCATGAGACGACCTGTAGGGTACACAAGTTTAGACAGTGTCTGCTGCTGGGCAGCTAGTATTTTAAATCCAACTTAAATCTTCCTTTGATGTAGTTGACACTGGGTTTTAGATGTATTCCTTTTAATATTTGATATAGCATAATAGTGCTCAAGATTCAAGTTGTTAAACACCGTTTGTGACAGAGTCTTAGTTTCATATTTTAGGCTGAGAAGGATTTAATATCAAGCTAGAGTAGAGAAGTACTATCTGTGCCATGTTTATGATAGCAAAAGTGATATAACTGCATGAAATTGATATGACTAATAAGCAGTGAAAGAGCCACAAGTAAGTAGTTACTTCCTTAAAGAGAGTACTGTACATTGAACATTGACCTGTAGTTTACAGTATGTGCATGTGTCATATTGATCTCTATATACTCCATCTCAGGCTGTTATTCTCTTTTCGAATCATGCTGCTGTTTGATGTTATATTGCATTTCTTCCTTCTTGGTCGTTTTGGTTGTTTTCGTCTTTCTATCAAACTGATTTGAGACTCCAGTGTGCTGTATGTGTGCTCTAATACTAGGCTGTTTCTCTCTTCCTCACCCTCCTGTTTACATATGTAACCATTATTGCCTGCACGAGGCTAGCTAGCTAATTTCCTTGCAGCACAATTCTAGTATACTGTCTTTAATAGTAGAAATTGTCTTCTTGCAGTCTGTGAATGTTTTTTTTTTTTGTGTGTGTAATACGGCTACTCATATGATAAATGCTAGGGGGAAGACTATTCTTTGCCCAGTGTTAACATAGGTCTACATCAGTGTATTCAAATTTGCATTACTACTTGTGCAAGCATTCTTTGATAACAAGGTAAAAAATACATTTTTAAGTTCATTTGAGGTCATTAACTTCCATTGACCCACTGCAAATCCTTGTTCAAACATGTTTAGAGTTAGCCAACACCTGGGTGATGGCATCACTGCATTTAAATACATTTCTAATGTAGGGTTATTTATACATTGATCCTGGGAAAGGGGGTAGTGGGCATAAATAAAATACAAAATAAAGAATGTTATTTGAAGATCATTTTGAAAGGAAGTTTGTATCCAGATCGTATGAGGTTTTTTCTGTAATAAAAGAGTTGGATATTTTGTTATGTTTCCTTGGTAATGTTTTACTCAAGTCTTGCCAAAGTAATAATAATAATTGCATTTCTATAGAAACTATATGCAGTGGCGCTTTACAAAGCAACCCCATCCAGAAAAACACTGGCAAAAATGGTGGAAAAACTAGTGAAAAGCCATCCGGAACAGGTATGTTACTCCTAAAACTAGTGAGAGAAACACTGGACTGAAGTTCAGTGGGTAAGTTGTTCCACTCCCTTGGACCAGCCACAGAAAAAGCCCTTTTGCTGAAGGCCTTCGTCCTAGTTCTGGGTACAATGTAGTTAGCTGTAGACCTAAGAGAGTACCCACCAGGTTTAATGTCACACAGCAGCTTAAGGTATTGAACAGCCTGTAAATTACACATAACTAAAAGTAAGTGATGAAAGGCTTGTGGCATGGGCAGGCATGGGCCTGGGTAGAGTTAAACACTGTTAGTACTTCTTGATAATGAAAGTTTTGGTTCTGATGTTTATAGAAGCCACTAGTGGTCTAATTAGTCCCTTGCTGTATTCTCCTCATAAACAACGAGTAGCATGTCCTGGATGTAAATAACGTGATTCTTTATAATTCTCCACAATTACTGTAGTCTACCGGCTCCTCATCATCTCCTATTTACATATACAATTCCCCAACTAATCTAATGTAGTCCCAAAAATCCTTGCCTGGCTGGCTGAGCAGCTGTGTTGTGCTAACAGGGCAATATTGTTGAAGTTGGAATGATACAAACTTCTCAAGTGTTTACTATATTATTGTCTTCCATGTGTAGAGTTGAGAAACTGTCTATTTGTATATTCTGATTTTCCAAAGCCACTAGACGCCACTTAAGTAATTTCAAACAGTAAAATCTGTGCTGTCCATACGCATCCTCATAAAAAAATTCTTATTTGTCTTTGCACTTTTATCAGGACATTTCTAGTTTCATCCAATATTAACTACATAGTCCCTGAGCTGAAACTCTTTCAAAGTACATTCATTAGTTATGTTATGCATTTACTTGAAGGTCTGTACATAGGATCTCCATGGCCGAATGCAAGTCTGCAGGTTAAGACAGGCTTGTTGTTGTAGGTTATTTTGTTGCACAGTGACCTTGCTATGCAAAGTGATCTTGTCCTGCTGTTTGCATCCAAGCAGGGAATCTGTCACAAATGGAATGACTTCTGAAGTCATTTCTTTCCATTCTGTTTAGTGTGGAATTCCAATGCCTGCAACCCCCTTGACCCCACACTTTGGAATTGCTGGTTGAGGTCTATTATAGACATGAAAATTCTTTATCAATTGCCCTGGCAGGCTTGGTAGTGTGTTGTGTATACAGGTTTGCAAGAATCTTCTTGACACAAATTCTGAGGTCACTGTTATGCTGGGTAATCATTTAAATTACCCTGGTAAGTACATGTGCATTCCCTGAGGTATTTGTTTTGAACTTACACTAACCTTTGTACTGAACCATCTTGGGTAAAGAGTAGTTTACCTTGTGGTTGTAGGTGATTGGTATTACGCAGTGTGTACAAGGCAGGGACTATACTGTACTCATATGTCATAGCATGCTTGGAAACCAAGGCTCCTTACAGGCCTACTAGATATTTTCACAACAACCTGAGATGTATAAAATATGAACCAATCAGCTGCAGAGAGTGTGTTGACCGGAAATTTATTTTTATTGTCAGAGAAGGAAAAAGAAGGGTCATTAGTGATTAATTTTGATAAGAAAAATCATACAAACTCCAGTAAATTCTTTTACAGATGATGAGGAAATAAGTGAGGAGATAACTGTCAGTAAAGGGCAGTAGTGATATTGCCATGATGCACAGTGTGTTGCAGGGAATGTCATCTTTTGGTATGATTGATGTCATTTTAGGAGGTTAATGTGAAGGTGGAAGTGAACAGCCATATTTGGCATTAATAGCACTGTAAGCATATCCTGTATGGGTTTGTCTTAAAGATTAAAATGGATTCAATTCCCAGGCCACTTTGATCGAAAAGGAAGGGAGGCTGTTGTTAACCTTGAAAACTACTTTAGGCACAGAGCCCAGAAGGAAGTGCTGAGTTTCCTTTAGTAGGGGAGTGATTTAACTGACAGCCATCCCAAAAGGAAGTACACTGATGAAAGATGCTCAGAGATTGGGAAGTGGGTCTTCAATCCTCTGCAACCATAGGTGTGATTTTCCCCAATGCATACTGTATTGGGCTATTATATTTCAACAGTAAATTTGATAGGTATTTGGTTTGTTGCAAGAGTATAGTAGTTAAGGTGGTAATACAAAAAGCAGGGGGTTGATAACCTTTATAGCAGTCCCTTGCTAAAACGAATATTGTCCAGTACATTTTGCATGTAGGCCTATAGTTACCAAGTTAGGTGAGTGCTAGTACATGCTTTTATATTGGCTCTCTTTGGCTTCTGCCACTTTGCACCGACTGCCACCTCTCCGAGCCTTATTCTGGTAGTTGTCAAGATTCCTTTCAAAGTCTCCTAAAGATAACTTTACATTAATGAGCTTTATTTCAGCCCTCCATTGGCCTATCCCTGCTTGATAGTGGTTTACTGTAGGCTGTTGTGCTGTACCAGTGAGTACCAGGGAGGGGTTGTTACACTGAACCCCTGTTGAAATAATGGCAGTAATGCTTCTCTCTGCAATAAACATTAATTGCTTTAATCTAGCCAATGACCTTATGGCTATTTAAATGAAGTTGCTGTAAGATATCTTACATAGATGAAATGGTTTTGTGTTAAAGGCAACAGGCAGTCGCCCCAAAATTTTCTTTGAAAAATCGGCAAATTCTTGCAAATCTCCTCTAATTGCTTTTACAAGCACCTCTGAAGATGTTTTGAACATAACTATTACAAACAATAGGTAAAGCAAGGAGAAATTCTCCTTGAGTTTAATAATTTACCAAAAAAAAATATTGTCACATGATCAAAATAGGCCAATCATGAACTAGAGTGACAGGTTACACTCACTCTGATTGGGGTGACTGCATACTGCCTTTAAAGTCTTGCAGGCTTTTTTGCTTTTTTTGAGGTGATGAGCAGAAAGGCAGACTTCATAAGCTTCACAGGATAAATGCTAGGAGCCAAAGAGAGATCACTGAACCTAGGTTAGGAGAGATAGAATGATACACTATGTTATCTTACCAGAGTTAAAGGTAGATGTGAGATGCAGCACGAATGTTTTACGTATTGAATACTCAGTTTGTACATGAACATGCACTGATATGCACAATTAAAGGGAAATATTGCATTTGTCTGGCCTTTTATTGCATCTATCCTCGTTTATTTGCGATCGGGTCCCGTTCGATGAAAGAGAGGTAACTAAGAAAAACATTCTACCCTCCGAGCACTAATTAACGAGTAATTAACCTTTCTGTAACAACTAATAGATTTGTTCACCCAAACAATTATGCATGCAAAACCACTCCTTCATCATCCCTGATTTGAAATCCACCAGTCAAATGATTTCCATCACATTACGTAAGACAATAACAAACGCCTTCTACAGCATGTACAAAAAGTTCGGAAAATACGAACTAGGTACAGTACAGTACTTTAGTGGGAATTATTACTACATTATGTCTGTATTAGTGAACCAGGGAGTTTCTATTTGACAACCTAACGGAACTACGGTTACATTGCAGTTGGTGGTCTTATCACCTCCCTGGTACCACTATACACAAATTTACAGTTATTCCGTAATTTGAATTGCAGTCCTTGGGCCTTAGCAGGTATGATTTACTTTCGAAACACCCGGATGTAAAAGAGACTGTTGGTGCTTCGACAATGGTACAAAATGAAAATTTTACGAACTTGTGATGCCAGGGATTGCCACTTATCCAAAACAAAAGAAATATGCAGGGCCTACAAGTCTTTTGCAGATAAATTAACACGTTTGTAGTGACTCTCCTGTAATGACTAATAACACAGTACACTCACGCTGAACCAGGGAGATGACGCTGCGTCTCCATGTGTGAGTTTTGAATTCCAATGTACAGCATGGAGTGGTACAGAAACTGTGGTAGTAGTTTGTTGTGAGCAGGGTCGTTGGAATTACGGTAAGCAAGGTCACCAAGTATTGCGTAATGGGTGCATATATGTCCTAACATGACCACTCTTCCTAAATGAATATGCAGCAGTACGAACATTGCATAGTGTGGGCAAGGCTTATCGTTCTATAATGAGCCCGTTAAATACAAAAATTGCTGCTTCTTTCTTTCCATATTTCGTGAGATTTGTGTTGATCTGCTGCAAGTTATTTGTGTTCCATGTTTGGAAAGGGTAAAAGACCACAATGGGATTAAATTAGAGTCACGTCGTGGTATTTTTTCAAACACAATATTTCTCTTTAAATCATTTCCCTACCTTTTAGTAAAGGCTATGTGTGATATATGTTCTTTTCAGCTAGTCTTATTGGAGCTATGTATGATAGACATGTGATGTAAATGGTCACATTCTGATTGTTCATACACATTTTTGTGTCCCTTTAGGGTATATAACTCCTTTTTGAAGTAGCTTGAATGGTTGTGGCTTTGGGTTGTTGGAAATAAAAGGGCATAAACAGTTGCCCCAAACTTATTTTAAAACAACAGCTGAATCTAAGTGACAAAGATCCTCTTATTTCGTGTCAAGTATCTTTTATGATATGTCAGAACATAAATATTGCATATTCAAGGTAAAATGAGTAAACTATGAATTTCTCAAGTGAGAAAAATATTGTCACATGATTTTCAAGAGCCATTCTTGAAATGGGATACCTGGGTACACTAATCCAAATTGGGGTGACTGCATTTTCCCTTTAAAGGTACGGTATGCCCATCTGGAGACTTTAATGCACTTAACCCATAGTCAAAATGTTGTATACACAATATAAGTCTATTTGGCAATTCAAAGTTATCTTGTGAACTGTTCATTAGTGTTTGTGATGCTAAGAGTACACATAAATCCTGAAATATCTCCTGATAAATATAGGTGTATCTATGCCTATGTTTATGGGAATGTATGCACTTTTGCTACTGTGTGCTCTATAGAATAGACACAAAATAGAATTTAATGACCTCTGGAATCCATTTATTGTATGCAGACAATGGGCTGGTGTATAGCTACCATAGTTACAAAGGAGGTAAAATACGTAAGCCCTGAAAATTTGCATTGTGTGTGGTACTTGGACTGTAACATGTAGTTTTACAACAAACTTGTTAATTGACAGAAAATAAAGGCCGACACCTGCTGTGAGAAACTGTACCTGCAGGATCCCAGCGAGATATTGTGACTTACTGCACTTCCAAGGTTACAGAAATACTATTATTGTATAGACAGAAGGGGCAAGTAGTAGATCAAAGTATACCTTAGGAGGTTTTACACAAGTCAGAGAATTGTACAAAATGTTTTGCTATTAAACCAGAGATTTTTGTGATGAATCTTTAATAATACATATACATATAGACTTGCAAAAAGTCCTTCTTGCTGTCACCTGTTGTACAGTAGGCAAAGACCTGAAACTGCCCCCAGAGGGAGTTATAACTCTGAGGGGACAGGAGACTCAATGAATAGCCCTTTTATGGTATGTACATGCTTGCATTAACTTGTTCCTTTATGAAGCTTTTAAGTAATTTAGATAATTTCTTGTACAAGTTATTTGCATCAGCATGTGTAAAATCTTGTATGTCAGTAAGATACAAAAAAAAAAAAATGGGTTCTACAGCAGTCTTTATTGAAATTCATTGCTAATTATTGTGAGTTCAATTTTGTAGTTGGGTTTTACAGCCATTTGAATGTCAAGATAACAGTGAATTTCAAACTGGTTTGTATTTGTAACGAATGGTTGCTCATAATGTTGGGGTGCAAATTCTGTCTGCCAAGCTGTTTTTCTCAGACAGAAATCTAACACCACATAATGCATACATCAGAAAATGCAAATTTAGTCTCTTTGGACTGGTGTCTCTGTGAGCGCTTGTGATTGGGGAATGCTTGTCTATGCTGTTGCTTGGAATCTGCCCTCTAACGCTCCCATAAATCAAGTGACTGAAGGGTTTTCTCATCAGACTTGTTTGGCAGCACATCATCTGCATTCATTGCCTATACTTGTACAAGATGTGTACGCCCCAGACTTGTCGTCTTCTCGTCTTCTTCTACCGGAGGGCCTGCAGCAACTTCTAGATACTGTGACAGATCTGCGTTGAGATATTCATTGCTTTCATGTGCTGTGTAAAAATAGGAAAGAAGTGATTGACTAACAATACTTCTGACCTGGAGTCAGTTAGCAGCTGAAATATTCTGATGAGGCTCTACAAGAGGAGAAGATGCAGATTTACCGGCTGAGACTCTTCTAAGGCTTGAAGAACAAGAGGAGAGTTTTTGAAGCCCCTGGAGAAGATGGGGGCTCTGCTCAAAAAAAGTGATGTTCATCAGATTGAACCTAATCATTCTAATGTAATCTTTTGTTAATGTGGGTTCACAGGGTTGTATATTGGCACAATGGAGGAGCATTGCCGACAAAACTAATAGACTGCAGCATATTTGACTTCAGAGTGTCTGTCGACTATGTGATACTCTTTTTGTATGCAACACTCACAGTTTTCTCTGAATCTTTTTTACAAATGCAATGACTTGGCATGGTTATGTTTGGAAAACACTTGACCACCACTTTCCTTGTACAGCTTGTATTATAATTTGTCATAAATGTTACATTTGGACTCAATTGATTTCTTTTTCCTTGATTTGAGTTGGGGGGAGGGAATTGGGGCTTAGGTAGTTAGGATCCTGGGACAGAATTATTCAAGTGTCAGGCTCTGTGAAAATCATATTAAACAGAATTTTTCATTGTTGACTATTGGTTGGAATGAATTTTTTGTGTGCCACCCCTTAAACAAAAGAGGGCATGCATTTCTTGCATGATTGATTTACACAAGGAGATCTTACAGGTTAAAAACATTTTGCTTTTTGCGATTAAAAAAGGTTTAGCTTAAAAGTTTAGTGAACATGCTGAATTTGTATGGATGCCAAGTGTTGTAAGGGAAAAATTCTTCCATTTCAGCTTAAATTTTAATTTATTCTGATTGTCATGTAACATTCTGATTTTCACGAAGGAAAGGTTAATACGGTTTCTTTTAGGTCAAATTGGTCAATATGTGATATATTTAATTTTTTTCTTGTCTTGGGAAATGTTCCTGTACTTCATTTTGGTACAGTCAGTCAGCTTGCAGTGATGTACAAGCCATGTGGCAGAATTGTTGACTTATCACTTTATTGTTGGTATCCGTTTAGTCAACTTTAATACAGTGTCATTCATAAAGCAAACTATTTGTAGCAAGGAATTCTCATTCTGCTTAGCAGAGATGATCACTAGCTCCAAGGTATGCAGGTTTTTTTCCACGAAGAAACCATGCAGGCTCTACATTAACTTTGTCAGGATTATTGGAAAATCAAGGCATGGGTGGCTTCCAGACCGTCTCTCACCGTCTCTCAGGACATACATATTGAAAAGGCTTCCCCCAAAAGTAAGTCTTTAGGGAGGTCTCCTAAAATCAGCCAGTTTCAACTAAGTGCATTTGGATCTTGGTTTTGGCCTAGATCCTGAAAACCTTTCCATACCTACTATACTCCAGCAGAACAACTCCAAGATTCTTGTGGAATAAATCACCCAAATCCAGTGAAGGTGAATTTTAATGTTTGCAGAAAATTTCCATAGGGAAACTGTCAAAAGAGAGATTCACTACTTAGTAATCAGTCACAATCAATTCCATTTACCCCTTCTTTCAAATGAAGTCCTGTCTATGATGCAACACGCAAATGCTCAGATGCAGACCTAGGCAAGTGGTATCACAATTTAATACAAATTGTGATGGTCATAAATTGAAATAAAATCCCATCAGTCTCCAGATGTACAACAGTAGATCACTGGGAAATGTTGGAAAGTATAATCCCTTGACTGACTTTCTTCAAATGTCATCATTATGTTTACATCATGAAGAAGCATCTCTTCCATAGCTGCTAACCCAATGGCTATGCAATTTCCCAGGCCTTGCCCAGGGTCCTTACAGCAAACATCATTTGAACCTAACAGGATCTACTTCGTAGGACCTTGGATGGTTAAGTGGAAGAAGAGGAGACACTCTTAGAGACACAGGAGGAATTTAGATACCCAGAGACTTTTACTTTGCAAGAAAAAGAAACTACTGAAGGTGCCAACTTGAGGTCCAGTGATGTGACATAATATGTCAACTCATGTCAAAGAGATATTTGGGTTACTTACTCAAGAGATTCTACAAGAAAAGCATCAAATTTGGGCAGGATGCCGGTGACAAACTTTCCACGAGAGAAACTTGCCACTTGAGCCGAAAGAAAGAGCCAGGGTAAACTAAAACAGTGTACATCATTAATTAGTTTCTCGTTCTTATTGAATACCGTTGAAAGTTGCTTCCATTTCTTCACAGGTGAAAATACTCATAAGGGCCAATTTGTGTCTTCCTGGTGATATGGTCCACAACATTTCATTGGGAAACTAGGCAGCTAGTCATGCTCCTCTGTCTATAAACAGGGTAAACATGTCATCATCAAAGAAATTGTCCATATTTTGACACCTGCATCCCATTAACCTCCCTTCCTTTACAGCTATGGACCAGTTTGCTACAAATGTTGAATCTAAACAAGAGGATTAAAAATATAGTGGTGGTTGAATGCACATTCTGATGACCCACTAAAACCTTCTTGGTTGTCACTCAGTAATAATGAGTAGCCTGCTTTCTCTCCACCAGTTACTTCTAAAGGGCCCCTGAGATGCTCTGTTGAGGCAGTTTGGAAGGGAAAATCGAATTCCTTATTGAATATGGGCTTGGATGTCTCCAAAGGTGGTGGTGGTGGGGGGGGGGGGGGAGATCGAGAGAAGGAATGACCCAACAGCATCATGGCGTACAAAGCATCTGACCCAGGGGCATGTGTAGGGCTCTTGATGAGGTCCATGGATAAGGCCTAGTGGGGATAAAGGGGAAAAGCTCCAGGCAGTTCTTGGATTTTTCAAAATAATGAGCATCAAAATCCAGCATTTTGTCAACTTCAAATGACTTTGAAGGCACTCTTCATAAAGCGCAGAAAGAATGTAGAAGTTTTAGTCCTTTTTATTCATTGTAATGCCCAGAAGTGAGGAGGAAGGGATGGGGGATTTTTTGGAGATGTCCCCTCTGTCCACAGTGAGGGTGGGATTCCCAACATCCCCTCATGATCACTGCCCATGTTATCAATGACAATTTCCTTCCCTATTTCTATCCCACATGCTCATGGGTGGAAACAAGATAATACAGAGCTGTGCGAAGTGTTCCATCTCCAGTGAGCCTTGTCAGAGGAAACTATATCATATCACTAGAAATTACATCCAATACCAGGTCCAAGGAGTGCCCTCTATACTGTGGTTGCACATCTGATGAGGAGACTTCTTTAGTTGAAATACCTGAATCCACTATTTGCACTTGAGTCAGACCATAGATGCTCTTGGTTACACATAGACCAGGGGTTCACAAGTGTAATTGGCCGAGGGCCACTTTTGTGTTCTGTATTGTAGCAGTTGGAATCTATAGGGCTTACTTGTTAGAAAAATAATTCTCAGAATATTCTGTGGTCCATTTGAATGCATGTCTGGGGTAGCAAATGATTCACTAGCTGCCACTTGAGAACTAAGGTATGGGAAATTTATGTGATCTGCTGTGGAAGTTGTTCTTAGGCTATGCAGTTTGAATGCTAGCATTGAAGTTCCTTTGCCCATCTTTTGGAATGGAAAAACCACTAAAGGAAGAACCTCCAGATTGATTGTATTCTTCTGCAGGGGAGGGGGAAACATCAATGCAGAATGCATTTACCCTACTGGGTGCAGATACAGGAGATGATACTTCCCTGCAAAGGACAGGTCTTGATTTAAGTGGCATCAAACAAGACAGCAAGAAATGTGGGAAACTGTGTTTGAGATGTTTCAGCAGTGCAGTGAATCAAGCAGGACTCTGCACTGTTCCTGTTTAATACCTGTGCTTCCTTTTGTACTTGGGAAGTGTTATAGTAGCATCCTTGAAAGTAGTACATTTATGTTCAATGAAGAGTTAACCCTTTTGTTACGTATTTAAAGAGATGCTTTGTGGTCGGTGGTTGCCTTGAATGGCAGACAAAAGGTATAATATGTTAGACCAGATTCCCCACAATGGTAAAGAGTATGGGGGTCTGAATGCAGAATATTTGCAGGGTTTTACATCATTTGACCAGCTGTACCTGTAATTGTCTGTACATAGTAAATGGACTGGCCAGGATTGTTTTAAATACCATGCATCATATGCCCCATGTAATTACCAGCTGCATGAAGAACTACAGTTAGGCCAGTTGTTGTTTTGAATAAGAGAACCCTAAAAAAATAAATAAATAAATAAATAATAAATAAATAATAATAATTGACATGTTATAGTTATGTCAATAGGCCCAGCTATCATGGCCAGGCCCCTGGGCACTAAACCTGGTATGAACCCCATCTTAGCTGACCTGGTTATTATGCATAGTTGCTTGTACAGTATTTCTCTAGTTCTTACCTGGTGCTTATAAACATACCATCTGCAGAAAGTTTTGAAGGATTTAACAAGTTACTAGCTTGGATCAGGTAGGAAGGAAACAGGGAATTATTGCATGAGATAGTTAGTTCTTCATTTGAAAATAACTCTCCTGTTTTGTTGCTGATAAAAAAAAAAAAATTAGTTGAAAATTAAGTAAAATGGCCATTGTGGAGTTAAAATTCTCGTAGTCATGTGTATATACTGTGAATGTGGTTGTGGTAAATGCATGTATAAGGGGGTCACTTGCATCTCCCTGCACTTAGGGTGCCTACAGTAATTATCAGAACTGTAGAAAAATTTACAAATTTGCACTGTAAGCAACAAGAACAGCTTCAATTTTGATATTTCTAGGTTTGTGTAAGGAAAGATTTTGAGAAAGTTATTTAACATGTTAGAATTTCTCAGAAGAAGTAATATATGAGGCATAAGGAAGAATTGGAAGGATTTCATAAATTCTGTAGACATTTTACAAATTTGAGGACTTCTGCATTTAGACTTGCAATTTTTCTATGCCTTGAAGTGTGATGGTGGTACAAACCATGACCACATCCAAGAGCGGCGATTAGTTCTCAATATTGGGGGGATATGACCAGAATTTCCAATAATTTACTGTGTGAAAAATCAAAGTCAGTGGGCGGTTTCTCAAATATTGGGGGGATATATATCCCCCCCCCCCCCAGGATCGCCGCCCATGACCACTTCTTCATTTTGTAGGCTTTGTTCACAGCTTGAAAAACCATTAGCAATTATATTCCACACCCACCCCATGGGCAAACTGTTTGCTCAGTCCATCTTTAAGGCTTCCCAGACACTGCCTGCCCAAGCGAAGAAGACTGCATTCAGTTTTGGATGCAAGCTTCATTACCATATGACTTATTCATGTATTCTCTCAGTATTCATACCATCGGTTTGGAATGAGTGCGGGTACTTCTGTAGTCCGTAAAACTGAAACCTGAAAAGTCCAGTCATTCCTGTTGCATAACCACCAGTGCAGGGTACTACCATGGAGTGGGTATTACAATGACATATCAACTAGGTGGGTAGCATATTCTACTGCATGATTTAATTGGGACCAGATGTTGCATTCGTTTGAATATTCATTAACAATCAGCCAGTCTTGGGGCTACATATTCTATGAATATTCAAATGAATTTGTACAGTGTTCACTTGGTGTCAGTCGATAGGGATGTGACTGAACAAGGTGTGTGCCGTACAGCCTGATACATAGGCAACCCCACACCTTGTATATGTACTGGACCTTTTCAGCATGTGCATTCAAAGAAAGGACTGCATAGCTTTCTTCAGGGTATATGAGATTTTCATGGAGCTAGAAGTTCTTTGCCCTGAAAACCTTTCCTGCTTGACATACAGTCTTGACATGAATTTTGCTCTGAAAATGAGTTGCCGTTGCCCTGAAATCGATGAATCTTTTAAGGCTTTTAGGTCAGGAGTGGGGGGTTGCTAGATCCCCAGCTCAAACCAGACTGCCTTTGCATGTACTCCTTATTGCTTTGAAGTTGTTAGACCATTTATAGAGCTAGTACCCAACTAATAGGTATTACCTCCATTCTTGGACCAGGAACCTAGCATGCCCATGGAGGTAATAGATAGCATGACACATTCACAATCTTTTCTAAATGTGTCAGAGAGTGTAAGGAGATGGGGGAGGGGGTCTGTTAAAAATATACCTACTGTATGATTTACTTCAAAAAGAAACCCAACCAAACAATAGAGACATCAAGGGCATCCTGCTGTATGTACCTGCTGGTGTAGGGACAGTCATGAAAATGGTCATTGTGCTTTCCAGAGGAAAGAAATATGCTATGCTGAAGTCATATTACCATCCTTCCAGTGAGATTTAACAGAAGGTGGAGTATTGAGAGGTGGTGAGATAGACAAAATGCAACCAACTAGTCACATATGTATATATAGCTCTCCTGAGTAGTGTTTAAAGTGAATAGGATCACTGCTGTCCAAAAATGGGCTAACTACTTCTCCTCTTGATAATGGTAATAACCTGTAGATTTTAATTAATGCTTGGTCTGTGACAGTCTCTTAGTGCATACCTGCCAACTCTGACAGTGTCACAGTGATTGTCACAGTGTTGAGTGATTGTCACAGTGTTCAGGGCATCATCTCACTGCCAGATTTTCATATCTCATTGTAAAGTAACATTCAAAGAGAGATATACAAAGATAAACTGGCAGCAGATGTGAAAATGCTGCTTACCTTCTGCTAGCATAAACTGTTGCAGTCCCATCATAATGAAGGAATCATGAACTTGGGCCAGAAAATATTTCTCTGGAAAATAGTGAAATGTAGTCAAGGCTATTTATCTAAATTTTGTCAACTTAATTAGGCTATGCTTACATTAATAATCAGCTCTGATAACCTTGATGAAAATCAATTAACATTTGAAAGCCAAACAAGTAGGTGGAAAGGCCAGCTAGCTACTGACACATAGGATAGGCTTACGTACCCAGTACATCATGCACACAGCCCATCAATGAAAAAAAACTCAGTCATGGTGCAGGACAAATTTCAAATCTCTGGGTTAGATGCTTCCCTTTCCAGGTTTTTTTGTTTAGCAAATCTGCAGGTTTGCAAGTTTGAAGGTTGGCAGATCTGTTACAAGCCTGTAGCCAAGGGGGAGGGGCAGTACGACGTAGCCTCCTCAGAAAAAAAGTTGCCTTTGCGTTAACACATTTTCACACATCTCACCCCATCTGAAAAAATATCCCTCCCCCCCCCCCCCCATCAAGTCATGTCACCCTCTTCAGTACCGTTTCTGTTACTTTACGTTCTATAGACTTTGTGCTTGTATGCTACATCTACACTTGAAAACTTAAAACTCTTTTTATGGACTCTTCTCTGCGTGATCAGTTCATACCTCATTTAAACCAGTGTGATGAGGAAGTGCAAGAAAGAGGTTCCATTGCATGGTGAAGGTAACAGTACTTAACACTTATTACCTACATCTAACCATTCTCCAAAACCCCCTTCATTCTTCAGGTCTTCTCAGGTGTAATTGCAATGGGCTTATCCAACTGATTTGCAGCCAAATACCTTCCCCTTTGATTCAATATTTTGCACAGTATTTTTTGCTCTCCACCTCTTTTCCAATTTGTTTCATTAGGTTCTTCTGTTTGAAATCCTTAAATTGTATCACTTGTATTCTTGTCATCAGAAAGCTGTTACATTGCCATAGAAACTGCATATTTTCTCACATGTTTTGTTCCTCTTGACTGAAAGTGTACAGGAAAGCATTTCGTCTGTTGTCAGGGAAATGCAACGATTGCTGAACTCTTAAATAAAATGCATTAACTCTGAAGGCCAGATCTGCAGACTCTGATCATGTCTAGTACAGTTAAAGAGCTTTTATTAGTGTTGGAAGACATGAATATATTATGGAAAGTCTGTATATCTCCACATTTATCTCTTATTCATGGGGAGCATGACCATAGTAACAACTTGTACACAAGAAGGAGAAGAGTAGAAACAAGATGTGAGAAACTAGGGTACAAGAAAGATGCACTGACTGGCATCATTTAAATTGGAGTCAACTAACTCTAATTTTTGGTATAACTGGGTGTACAAAAATTTAAGCACCAGAATAAGTAATCACCCTAATGACTAATATTTTTGGTTTCGATGAAAGAGAAACCTATGAAGTCAGTATGGCATAGGTATGCATGTATGCGCATGTTACGGTGTAGGTGTGGGCGTATGTGCGCGACGCTTAGCTCGTTAGCACGGTATCTCACAAAGGGACTGACAGTTCTCATACTTGGTACATAGATGCCCCATATTGAGAGTAAGAACCATATTATTTTTGGTGAAGGTCAAAGGTCAGCAGAGGTCAAAATTTGAAAATCTTGTTAAACATGATATTTTCAGGTAGGAAGCATGGATACCACATCATACTTAGGTATGTACATGCATTGCATCAAGAGAAAGGACTATTTTTTTCAGTGGAGGTCAAAGGTCATCATGGGCCGGTCCTCAGAGGTCAAACTCTGAAATCCTTAACACAACTTTTCCAGATTGGAAGAAGGGAAACCCTTCACACATAGTATGTAGATGTATTTTATGAAGAGGAAGAAGCCTGTTGTTTTTGGTGAAGGTCAAAGGTCATCTTAGGTCACCAGTGGTCAAATTCTAAAACGTTTTTAACATGGTATCTCTAGATGGCAAGCATGGTTACTGACCATACTTAGTTTGTACATGCACTACATCAAGAGGAAATACTGTTTTGTTTTTGCTGGAAGTCAAAGGTCATCAGAAGTCAAACTCTGAAAACCTTGTTAACACTTTATCTCGAGACAGGCAGCAAGGATATTCTTCTCATTTCAAGAGGAAGAACCCTTTTGTTTGTTGTGAATGTCAAAGGTCATCTAGGGTCATGAGAAATGAGTTCATCGAAACCTCAATGCATTTTCGCAGTCTGGTTTGGAACATCAAGTTGAATGTGTAACTCTCACCATACCTCCCAAATCCCAAATAAGTATTTCTCATGGTTCAGAGCATAAATATTCCTTATCTACTTTGCCCATCCTTACCTCCTGTTTACATAATCTTCACCTAGCCCACAGTTAAACCTGGCAAATGAATGGGCCCTCTGGAGAGGGCCCTCTTTCACTATGCTATGTTTCATTTGCCAGGTTTAACTGCAGATAAGTTAAGGTTACACACATGTAAATAGGAGGCAAGTATGGGGACTTGTAGATTCACAAACGAGGGAGTGTTGGGTATCTTGTATGAATTACACAATTCAGCACCTAAAATAAAAGGAGCCATTGTGAATGAGGATGGGGGTTATGGTAATTAAAATTTGAAAGACTGTATTTGCCCTTAAATTGTTTATAGTAGAACTTTACAGACTTGCCAACCTCAAAAATGGCAAACCCTGAGATTCTTGCAAGAAAACCTGGAAATTAAATATCCCAGACCTGGAGATTTTATGTCTCATACGTTATTATGGGAAGTGTTTTCTAAACTAGGAAGATTTTGGATTTTTTTTTTGTTCACCTTCTTAAGAATTTCACCTTCAGTTAAGATGCCATCTACAAAACAGACCGTTTGAAAATTGTGGAAGGTTTAGTTCAACATGTATAGAAGAGCAGTCACATTTTCATCACTTTTGTGACAATGATACATCATTTTTTCTTTTGACAATGATCGATACATCAGAGATTCAATAATAAGTTAACCTGCATGGAAAGAAACTTAAGCTGGCATTGCTTTAAAAGTGATTTTTCACCGTGAGTTCAGGCATTTTTTCCGTGAGACGATGCCTGAGAGGGTGAGACCCACGGTGAAACAGAGAGATGGCAAGTCTGTAGTTAACTCTGATGTTAATACCTCTGTGATCAGACATGTTCCGATCCTTGTAATCCTAAAGCCTGTTTCACATTTTATGCAATACGATACGATGATACAGGGGACTTTTCTTCCTCTCCCCACGATATTTCAATGACCGATTAGTCATGTAATCTAACAAAATAGCTACTCTGTTTTAATTATCATTGGTCACACAAAATATCGCTCGGCGACAAGTGGGTAAAAATTGAAATTTTTTCAACTCAGATTTATTGCATCGTGTCACATCCCATCGTATTGTGCCTAGTGTGAAAGGTATAAGTGAAAAGTTTTCAGATTTATTGTAATCTATTACGCTCCTACTTACCTCCCCTATTACTACTATTGGACAGTCCATCAACTGCGGAATGATCACTGACATTGAAAATCCCTAGCCTGGTGGCACTATACTGCCTCCTGCAGCAAACTAACCTAACTCGCCCTTGTTTCATCACCAGCAGAATGGTTCACTTCGTTCTCAAATTTACTCTACTTTTCGCGATATTTTTCTTCCAGCCTTGTAGCCAGGAGTTTTCTTCTTCTACTCCCTTGGACCCCCTGTGGGCTGGGGGTTGTAGAATATGCCCACGGTATTCCCCGCCTGTCGTAAGAGGCGACTAAAGGGGAGGACTTGAAACAAATTTATCTAGTTGACACTATATAACACATTCGTGTTGGTGTGTCGTTAAATATTATCTAACTACCTACCTAACTAATTCTATTCCCTTGGGATCTTGAAGCTGCCACCCGACGACTTATGGAAGTTTGATGAGTAAAAATTGGTTTTTTGTCACTTCTAGGTTTTTCCCTCCACCCTAGCTTTGCTTCCTTTTCTTTTGCTTGGTTAGGCTTAGTAGCCAAAAAGAAGAGAAACAGGCCACAATTGTGGCAATTTATTGTATTGTATGGTGTCGCTCCACATCTGGTTGCGAAAGGGGCTTAATCCTATCACACTTACATAACAGTAACTGATATTTTAAAAGTTGGACAGAAACTTACATATCCATCTGTGATGACAGCCTGTTAGTATTTACTGGTTTAATTCCTGTCAATGCTTGAATGATAAGCTCACATTTAGCAGAAACCAAGAGGAATAATTATGTGGATGCCACACTTGGTGGATAAAAGAAGAACTGCACAGTGGCCTCGTACGGTTTTGTTCCCAGTTCAATTGATCATGATTTGGTGAGGAGGAGGTTTGAAAGAAGGGAAGGCCGGAATATTACCTTCATAGCAGGTGTCGAATATGTACTGCTCTTTGGCGTACATACTCTAATGAGACTGCAGCCAATATAGGTGCAGGAGTAATGCACCACCGCTGGGCGGCAGGCCCGTAGGCAGACAAGGTACTGGAGGGGGCAAAAATTTTTTCAGGGGGGGGCCAAATGTGTACAAATGTATTAAGTCAATGGTAAGATTCAAACTCTAGGGGGGCAAAAAAATTTCAGGGGCCTTCCCCACCCAGCCCCCCCCCCCCCTTGACTACGGGTCTGCCAGGCAGGCAAGCCAGAATACAGCTATTGTTAATGCACACAACCTTAAGGATATTGGGAGGGTATTAAAGCAAGATACTGTGTACCATATGGAATGTAGAGTGCAGCGAAAGTCATAAATTAAGTCTTCAAACAGAACAGCACAATATATAAAGGGCATCTCATGGCAAGTATTCATCATATGACCAGTTGTCCATAGACTCCATACATGCTTAGCTGTTGTTGACAAAGACTTGACATTGATTTAGAAATTTCTTAAAACATTATGTAACATAACTTTGCATTCATATGAAAACAGGTATAAACTGTCCAGTTGGAAGCTTGGGCAAGTTTTCAGTGAATACTGCAATTATACACTTATATGTGGCACTGGATATGCCTTCTTAACCTGACTCTTGTGGGTCTCTTGTTGAAAAGGCATTTGATTGGAGCTACAGTGCAGTTTAAAGTGGTGGTTGCTCCAACAGTTCAGCAGCCACTGCTGAGAGTAGCCTACTGGTGACGGTAGCACTCCCCCTGCACTCTTTTTTAATCCCCCCCTCCCTGGTCTCTTTTTGAGTCCCCATTTTGGGGGATTAAAACAATGTTCTAATATGGTTGTGGTAGAGAGCCTTACAGGCATTTTCCAGTGGCTTTTCACAAGGATCCCATGTGAACAAGGGTCCCATGTGAAAGAGAAAAAAAAAAATCATTTCATACCTTCTGAACCAGGTAGCAATTCTCTTTTCCTAACTTGAGATATCTAATATTACAGACTACTTATTTTTGTCAAAAATACCTCCAATTCTCATCAAGGTCACAGAATGGTATGTAAAGTGGGCATATTGCCTGAGATTTCTTTTGTTTTCTTTTATAATTGAATGTCCTGGTGTCCTTGAAATTAGATACTGTTGGAATGTTTGAATATGTATCCATGTAGGTTTAGCACTTGATCTACACCATATGTACTGCATAGCAAAGTTGCTAAATATTCCTTACAACTGTCAATATCATAAAGAAATTCAATGCTTTGTCAAATTAATGTGCTGTGATGACATCACAGATTTCCCATAATGCACTCTATCTTGAGAAAAATTGTTTCTTTGAAAATTAGTATCTTCCTAATGCTACAAGCTATTGAGATGTTGTTTTCAACTCTTAAAAGAGAAAAATTTTCTGCATTTTTTGACGTCATTGATTTTTGTCACTGACAAATCCCTTCAATTCCAACAAAAGTGGCACAGGTATATGTTGCTCCAACCAGCCCAAGCCTTGGTACAAGTAAAAGTTTTCTTTTTCTTTTAATTTAAGACCCAATGTCCCCTTGTGGAAGTACCATACTCCCTATTTTCACAGGATCCAGCTCAACTGAAATATTAATGAGTTGTTTTTCTCTCTCATCAGTGGCGGCACCAGAATTTTAAAAGTGGGGGGAGGGGCAAATGGAGGGCCAAAGAAAATGTTGGGGGGGCAAAAAATTTTCGCGCGCCGCGCGAGACTTACCGGGTGGGGTCCAGGGGCCCGCTTTGGGGCCCCTGGTGGGGTCCAGGGGCAAAGCCCTGGTGGGGGTCCGGGGGGTGAAGCCCCCGGAAGTTCTGAGGTTTTAGCAAATCTCTTGGTAAAAAATTAAGTCTCAGGATAGGTGTATGTTGGTCCATAATGCATCATCCAAAGCAAAGATTCCAAATGATTTTAATGCAAGCTAGGCTTATTTGGCTATTACTCTTCTTAGCTGACAACATGAAAAGTTGGAAAGTGACAATATGTTTAAAAGCTACTTATTAGCAATCTCTTGACACTTTTTACACTTTTCTTAAAACAGAAAGGTGAATGCAATATGTACTGTATATTAACAGGGAATAGATATATACATATGTATCTGTTACACTTAAGTTTATATATCGAGCATACCAAGTGGTAAATAATGTATTAGAGCTCTCAGGCTGGTTTTACTTTGAAAAGTTTGGGAATGATTCAAACAGGGAGGAAAATTATTTGTGAATTATTTTGCCTTGAAAACTCCTGAAAGGACACTAAACTTCAGGAGCTGAGTGGGGGGGGGGGGACTGGGGGAAAAGGCTCTGACTGGGGAGCATTTCCCCCCATGCCCCCCCCCCCTTGCTTGGTGCCGCCCCTGTCTCTCATGCAGTACTGTATGCTACTTTGTTACATGAAAGACTTGTAGTATAAGCAAAAATTTTGTGAATACAAGAGAACTGCTGTACTTATCCCTGCCACTGATGATAGGTATGAACCCTAGCTCAATCACAGGCACACAAAATTTACAAAATTTTAACCTTAGGCATCAGTTTCTTATCTTTCAGCAACCTAGCACCACTTACAAGTGCAAAATGATTAGTGTGTCTGTGTACAAATTTGGGCAAACATGGCAAAATGTGATAATTCACAATTTTTTTTATCAGTTCATAGCCTATTACAGCAGTTTGGGGGAAAGGGCAATAAAAGTTGATGGACTCATTTTTAGGGTCAGTCATTCTAGGACTTCAAATTTGCATTAAAAATAGTTTTGATGAAAAAGTTGTTCTGGGTAAAGTGCAGTATACTTAATTATTGTGCATTTTGAGAGTGGCTTGCTCAGCCCACAAAAAGCCTTACCCTTAAAAGAGTGAAGGATTTTCAAGTTTATCTTTATATTTGTTTCAGATGTGTACTCATTTTCATAAACAGTACGAGCTCTATTAATATTTTTAATGAAACAGTAGGGGCCGGGTACCTTTGCAATGCTTTAAGATATACACATTGCTCATGTACAGAGCATATGAAACTTGCATGTAAACAGTGCCCTTGCATGCAGTGCATGAAACCGGCAGATATATGTAAACGTATGTGTAATATGCAGGCAACGCATAAAGATAGGCCTGCGTACATACATGTCCACACATATTTGTTTTCCATAACCTCGGCAGTTTTCCCCGGCCCTGTCGCTATGTCTAGACAGGCTAACATCTAGTCTTTTGGCATATATTAAATTCTTTGCTCGTCTATTGGCTGTAGTGAAGACTGTTATCGAATCAGGTAATCTTATTGTGTGACCTATTCTGACCTCATGAATAATAATTATTATTTACCAATTTCCAGGCTAAGAGAACTGCCTTGAGCAGAGCCTGAGTTCTTCGGAGGAAATTTATCCATGATTCGTGCAATCTTTACATTTTCTACCTTGCCTTCCTTACTATAACTGCAAACAAGGTGCTTTCAAGCTTAAGTGGATGTAACTTTCACGTCGGTAAGTTGACCAGTGTTGTTGTATTTTCGATTGATATCCTCGGACGTTACAGCTTAGAAGTTCAGTTTGACGTTTGTTCGGGCCTAGGCTCGTTGAATACGGCAAGGCGGTGTATGTTGTGTACTTACGTGAGGAAGTTTGCTATGTAGAAAGGTACGCTGTGTTGCTCGCGTAGTCCGTTGCGCGGACATGACACTCGATATCATATCTAAAGGCCGTATGTACACAACGTATAGGCGATCCGAGTGCATTCAACTTGAGAAGGCCAAAAGTCGTCATTCCTTTTCGGATTGGTTTGACAATAACAGGTTGACTGCATACGTAATGATAATGCGACGAAGATTCATTTCGGGGATTAAATTTTCAAAGCGATGAATGTGTGAACATTAAGGTAGTAGGCCTAGTTAAAAGTGACGAAAGTAACAAATCGAGTTTTGAGAAGTCAGATTGAACCGGTTGTCACAGAGACCTTTAACGTTAGTTCAGTAGGTAGGCCTAGGCCTAATGTTAATGTTAACAACAAATACAGTGTAGACGTAGCAAGACATTTGAACGATAGGGTCGCTTGCAGGCAGCTTGCACTGTCAGTATAGAAGTAAGCATGAAAGTTGTTAGTGCTGCATTGTAGGTATTTTGCCTTATTGGTTTGGCATATTTTTTTTACACATGTTGGGTATTACAGCATCACAAAAGTTCTTGCTGATCTGGAATGGGAAGGTGTAGGCTATCGTAGAACAAGAGAAAGAAAGTCAGATTTGTGTCATGGAAATTTTGCAAGCATGTTTTTCTTATTATATGATGGGGTGACCGTCGACTGCGCGGGCCCGTCGAGTGCGCATCTAGTATAACATATACAAAAAGCTTGCAATGGTAGGGTTCTTAGGTGCGCATTCGACGGTCAACACACTATACATTATTTGTTATTGATCATTATTTACACGGGTAAAACTAAAAGCAGAGTAACTATAGAATACCCCGCAGGGCTGAAATTTAGCACTCGTCCGATCGTCCGTGACGGGTAAAACTTGCATCAGACAACCACTTTCTCTCTTTGAACTTGTCCGATGGACAAGTAGGTTTTATTTGTACTGTAACTGAATAGTTCCCTACATCAGCAGGAAAGTATGTCATAAAAATCCCCTTGAGAAGTGGCATTGAGACACTGGTATTGACTACCATTCATCATTGTACCATGCCAGTAAATATGGAAAAATGCAGAATTTAAAGTAAATGTTTGTTTTCTATGGCAGAGACAGGAAATAAAATTGTTCATCTCTTGTTCGTCACTTTCATTCGGACAACCAAAAACTATTTCGGACAACCTAAATTTAGCTTCAGGTTGTCCGATGGGCAACCTGAAAATTTCCTTAAAAATCAGGCCTGCCCCGCCAGGATCGAAAAACACCTTTTTGAAAAGTAGGAGGCGAAGTTGCAGTGGCCACAGTCCCCAAAGATTGTTATTTTGAGAACACGAGCCAACATATGGTATGTGAATGTTTTTTTGCAAAATGTCGAAGTCCACCGTGCCTCCAGTTTTGAGTGGAGACGCAGTCGCAGTCACAGTGGCTCTTTATGAATTTGTGTTATTTTGCAATGCAAAAATTACGTGTGTTTTTATGTACAGTAAATTTTTTCTTAAAATGTTCAAGTCCACCACTCCGCCAGTTTTGAGTGGAGGCGCAGTCGCAATTACAGTGGCCGTTTATGAATTCATGTTATTTTGCAACACAATAATTACGTGTGTTTTTATGTACGGTAAATGTCCAAGTCCACCGCGCCTCCAGTTTTGAGTGGAGGCGCAGTCGCAGTCACAGTGGCCGTTTATGAATTTGTGTTATTTTGCAACACAATAATTACATGTGTTTTCATGTACAGTAAATGTTTTTTGCAAAATGTCCAAGTCCACCGTGCCTCCAGTTTTGAGTAGAGGCTCAGTCGCAGTCACAGTGGCCGTTAATGAATTCGTGTTATTTTGCAACACAATAATTACGTGTGTTTTTATGTACAGTAAATCTTTTTTTGCAAAATGTCCAAGTCCACCGCGCCTCCAGTTTTGAGTGGAGGCGCAGTCGCAGTCACAGTGACCATTCATGAATGCAAGTTATTTTGTTACTTTGTGTTTCACTGTGACTGCGCCTCCGGAGGCGAGGTGAGGTTTATTATTGGTGGGGTATTCTATAGTTGTACCCTAAAAGCCTCTACACATGTGCAGACTTCTACTTTCCCTCCCAATTCACTGTTTATGAGTATGTAGTAAATCTGATGGAAGTGCATGATGTGGAAAGCCGTTGTCTCCAAAACTGAACATGTACAGTGTGTACACTGTGAATTAAACAAGTGCTAGTAAAGGTCATAGGCCCTAGGCCTGCCTATGTGTAACATGATCAGTAGCACACTAATACATAGGGTACAGATGGAATTAATTTTAAAACATGATTTTGCTTGCTGAAATGATTTGAAAGTTTAATTTGTTGGTGAATATCAGTGTTTGCACGGGTAGTAAAAGTGCTAACTGGTTAGACAAAATTTTAGAGCGGGTACCCGGTACCCGAAAACCGCAGAAACGAAAAGTTTATAAACAACTCACAACACTGTTGTACTACATGTATTGTTCGGAGGAGGTATCGTGTCGCTCAAATGGAGATAATTAATTAGTGAAATAAAAGTAAGGGATAAAATAGATTGGGTAAATTGATTAGCAGTAACTGCTTATCAAAATCTGAATTGACTAGCGATTACTTCATCTTGGTTAGCAGTATAAATAATGATGAGCAAAATAAAGCAACAAATTCAATGCAGTAGATAGATAGAGGGTTTACGAAGTACTGCATTTATTAATTGGCTGTTTTTATCAGGTTTCTCATATTGTTAATTTTCTATTTGAAACGACACGATTTCGTTGTGAGAATTTTAGTCTTCTTGAACATGTGGTAACTACCACTCCGAAACAGGTGAAAAATCAGGCAAGTGTCATTACGTGCCTTACAAAATTGCTGCTTTACTTTATTATATCGGTTATTGGTATCTAATGGATATGGTGATCGGGTACCCGGGTTACTACGTTTTTGTACCCTTGCAAACACAAGTTTTATATTAGGCAAACAAACTGCATTTCACCAATTCAAAATTTTCCTGGGTCCTTCAAAATAAGGCTCACCAGCAAAATCCTGTGGGCCTGGAGTGGCATTTTTTTTTATTTTACCCCTGATCCCCAATACTTAAATTCAGACCCTGAGGCATAACTCAACAGAAGGACAAAAAAAGCTTTGACATTTAACTTGTCACTGCCATTTTCCCGACTGTAGACTTCGGCCCAACTATGTGCCATGGAAGAAGGAATATTGGTACATGGATGTCAGTTAATGGTTCCTTGGACCCCTATTGGCATGCATCCATGGAGTGGCTCCGCCATATGTTACCCTGGACTTGGCCTGCTTTGTGTCCACAGTGGTGCATATGGTAGAAGGGAATAGAGCGCCAACTCTACCCTGAAGGGCACCATGATGTTGCTGATGGGGGTTTTGTGGCAAGTTGAGATGCAGTCATTTTCATTTCTTCACTGATTTATATGTCAGAAAACATATGGCCCCACTGTTTGTTGGCAGTGTGTCGCATATATGCCCTGTTGGGAACTGGGTAGAACACAGGGAGGGACACGGGGGGGGGGGGGGGGGGGACACAGCGTAAACCGAAAAGAATTAAAAATTTAAATGAAACTTGTATATTTACACAACTGCCCGCCTGAAATCTTAGGTGGGCAACTAATTGCCCGCCTAGAAGCACAACATCTCAAGTAAGGCGGGCAGTTGCTTGCCCTCCCGAAAAATTTTCATGACCAGCCCTGTGTTGTTGTCAGGCAGAAAAGAGCAGAAGCTGATCTTCTGGCTTCGGCTTCAAACAATACGACAAATGTTATACACCGCATCATTGGGGATAGTTGAAACTCGAACATGGCTTGACAAAATAATGATTCGCATCTTCCGCGAGGCCAAATTAAAAAAGATTCGCAAGTAAGCAAAGTCATTCTTGGGTAGCAAATTGCGATGCGAACCCGGTTGTTTTGTCCCTAGAAAAGCGCAAAATATGTGACAGCATGAGAAGAAGAAGAAACTAAGACTGTGAGTGAATGTAACAAGCATTGCTACATGTTTATAGCATGAAATATCCAAATTATTTTTAATGTGCTATTTTTCTGGAACCGGGTAGAGGACACGAAACCCAGGTAGTAATATGATGGGCGGGTATCCGGGTTTTCAGGTAACCCGTGCAAACACTAGCGAATATACATTTTTGGGCAAACAATGAATCTCTTATGCATATACTGAAAATTTGGGGCGGTAGGTGTTGGAACATGTGGGCAGTGGACCATACTTTTATTCCCTTGGCCTTACAAGGAAACCCATGGTTTAGTCCCAAGTTTATCAAGAGCTTTCTTCAACCAACTCACTCTCCATCTCACCTTAACATTAGGCAATCCAGAACCTTCATACTTTTGCTTTAAGTTTTGTACATTCTCTAAGGCAGATTAGAATAATTATTTTAAATAGGCAGTGTACTATATAATTTCATGAACTTCAACTGAGTTTTTATCACAACTAATAGGGACTGTTACAGGTTAGTCCTCGAACAAGACCTTATGCTATGTACACTTTGTTTTATTCCGCACAAGAGTCCTTGTCTTGGCTACACTTAAAACCACCCAGTAAAGGTTTGAGAGGAAGATTAAACAGAAATTGATCATTCTTCATCTAATTGTCATTTTTCTGCTCACAAAATAATGCAAATCAGTTTACTATCATTATCCTTCCCCCTAAAATTTACATCCCCCCTAAATTTTAGGTGAAGGGGGAATTCTGCCCTCCCCTCCACCCATCCAATTTTTGAGCTGGTGCTAACCCTGATACCATAACAGGGATTGCTTGTGCAAGACATGTATTGTGTATTAGCAAGTACAGTTTTGGAGGTAGAACTCTGGTTCTCTGTTAGCAGTGTTTTCAGTGCAAAAGCAAGATGAATAGTGTTAGAGTTATTAACACATCCCTACATTAAGTATTGGGCCAGAATGGGTAGGTAATGAAGACAAAAACAGAATGGTAATGTTACTTTATGCATAGCCTTAAAAGGCAAATCTTACTTAATGTCTGTCAAGGCCAATTCAGGTTAAAATTTCTTAACATAATTTATCTACAACTTTATTTCAGACATGTGTCTGGAAGACACGGCTGCAAAACTTCACAGGCACACATACTTTAAAAACCAAAATTTCTAGCTCACCTGGTCTACTTAATTTGGGACTAAAATGAGAATTTCTAGCTGCAGCATGATTTTCATGGACGTCAGTGCGTGTTTGCGTCCACCTTTTGGCAGGCGTACTGGAAAATTCACAGTGACTTGAGTGACTGACTGAAGCATGGAGCTGAAAACCACTACATTCTAATGTGAATATTGTGAATGTTCTGTAATAAGGAACTGCAAAGCCTTCCATTTGGAACTCAAAACTTACACCTGACCTATTTTTGTAGGTTTTAGTATTCTTCTGCAAGAATATTAGTAATTTCAAAGAGGTCAGTGTATATTATAGAAATGAGAGACTGCTTCTTTTTATTCTGTGATTATGGTATATAGCAGAAAAATAAAAAAAAGGTGCCTTGAGTGTCACTTGTATTCTTTTTTAGAGTTTTGTTAAATTTTGTTACCTAGAGCTTTATTGAAACAGCTTGCACATGTATGTATTAAGGATTCCACCAGAAATAGGGCCAATGATTTTCCGCTTCACAAATCACAAAATTCCGTTTTTAACTTTCCAATTCCATAAAATTTCGTTTCAAGCAGAACTGCTTCCATGATTTTCGGATTTGGGAGCAATTATGTTGAAAACAATTCCTTAAATTGTCTGGTTATGATCCTGAAGGCAGCCAAACACTTGTAACACACAAGGGACCTAGTCTAACAAACTATAGCGTTAGCAAACTGGAGCCTGTACTGGCAAAATTTTGCCTATTTTCGTAAATGTCCTACTTGTTTTCTGATCGTAATTTCAAGGGTTTTTGATGATTTTAAGGTGAATTTATCACCATCTCAGTTGTTAAAATGTCTGTGTATGTCTTGGATATATGCAGGCATTCATTTGATATGGTTTTGAAGAAAGAAAGGCAGTTTTTTGTCAAAAATTTACATGTATTTTGAGCCTGACAAATTTTGCTAAGTTCTGTGAAATTCTGTGCAGAAAATAAAATTCCAAAATTCTTGGCCCTACAGAAACTCTTCTCGAGTAAGAAATCAAAATATTGACAGTTTTCATAATTTTATGGAAATGAAAAGGAGGGGATTTTACCCTTCTTCTGGAAAGGGGGCCAAATCCACCCCCCCCCCCCGCCCCCTTATCGAAAACCCTGTGTATATTGAATCCAAGCAGAATTTTATTCATTGGTACATAGCAGTGTAATTGTAAAGCAAAGAGTGCAAAACACAAGGTTCTTGTAAATCACAATCCTGCTCAGGGGTATAACTTTGGTACAGATAGAGATCACATCTCCTGATGACTTTGCAGTGTATGACGTATGATGTTGATTTGTAACGTTGATTTGTCACTGGAATAATGACCCTGGTGAATCAGATGTGTTCCTGTGTGGAATGTTTTAAAAATTCTCAATTGACAGCTTGAAATATAAACAAGCAAGAGGAGGAGAAATATGTCACCTAAATGATTGGAGGTTGTGAAAATTACTCTTTTATATTTCTTTTCTTAACAGTTCAAAATGGGCAAGCTCAGCACGTGATTGCTGTGGTGCGTCATCCTAAACAAATCAGTGAAACAAGGTATAGTAGCATTTGTTTTTGTGTCTTGGGTGCAAGACACAAGAAATTAAACTGCAGAGCTCTTCAGCCACCATTTGGATGGCCACCACCACCCTTAAACTCAATTTTGCTCTTATAATTTACAAATTAAAATGACAAAACATTCACTTCAATAACCATGATTTCATGGTCGCTGGTGTGGCTGCTAAAAGGGTGTTTCATTATGTATGGTCACACATATGGAAAATCATGTCCCTATGTACATGAACAGGGCTTGACAATAAGCTTTTCCTCTCTGGAGCCAAAAAAGCTTCTGACAACCTTCATTTTGAAGCTTTTCTGGAGCTGTTTTACATTGTCTCGAGCTGTTTCCAATTTTTCAAAGAAACCACTGTTCCCTGCATGTAAAATCCTCTAATCATCTCCTAATGTTACGTGTGCATTAGTAAAAGAAGTTCTAAATATAAATAAGAGACAGGAAAATAAACAGGATATTCCTTGGTACAACACAAGGCAGTACTATAAGCACAGTGTAGTCATTCCATCTCAGAAAAACTTGGAAGGGGACAGAGGGGTGGGAGGGGGGTGCATTTATACTGCAGCATGAGATTGCCCTCATGGGCACCTTGAATGTGGAGAAGGGGGAGGTAGGAGTTCATAAATTCTATACCCTGCCCTTTGGCTGTGGACTCAACATTGAGATGGTGCAAGGTTCCAACTCCATTGGGTTTGGATCAATTTGAAAATGGAGACAAATGACCTGAGTTTGAAGTAGCTTCTCCAAACAGTGATGTATAACAAAAATTTGTAAATACTTTTTCAAGTTTTGACATGCAAAGATGCTACCCTGTCAATAAAATAAGACCGTGCATGCTTAAGAGCAAGTTAGAGAACATGCATAACTTTTGTAGGCACTAAAGAAAAGATTCTTGTGTAATGTAAGTCTGTGCATTGGTATGCAATATGTGTAGTGTGCTAAATGCGATGCCCAGTACCGTGACGGCGTGCATATGCTCTCTAAGGATTTACAAGTCGGTCACAGCTCAAGATACACAGTAGTACATGCTAGCGTAATTTGATGACACACTGCTTGGCATCATTGCATGAAGACGATTGGGCCATGATCAAAAACTTTATTCATAACTGTTTTTCACAGTACATATTGCAAGATTTCAGGACACTTTTTGGTGTAATTGGACTCTCTCTGTAGGGAATATTTCTGTGATTTTGAGATTGCTTGCCTCATGCACCTGGCTCTATTTTTAACTCCAGAATACACCCACTTTTTCCTTTTTCTGGAGCAGTCGCGGCAGTCTCTGGAGCTCCAGTCTAGTATCAAGCCCTGTATGAAATGTCCAGTTCGAACTGTCCTTGCTTTGCTGTTTCATAACATTCTGCAGTCTCTCAAGTAATATGCATGTATCTGCAACAAGTTTGCACCAGTTGGTTTGTGTTCATTTTTATTACCTTGACAATGGGGGAATCATGAGGGATTCAGAAAGTAGTTTATCCATTACATTGCATTTTGTTCATAAGCTGGCAGTTCTGGGGAAATGTTTGTTGTCCATTTTCTTGAAGGGTTTAGATGAACTTCATTCATCTTAGGGCAATGCAAAACTTGAGCATAAAATTATAACCTTTTTATTTCACTGTTATAAAGCTTAGTCATGGAAAGGAAAGTATCTACATCACCCCTCTTTACCTCCAATTTACATATGTCAGCCCTCACTTACCTCCAGTATTACCTGGCAGATGAAAGTGGAAGAGAGTTCTACAGCGGGCAGGGCTTCTCAATTCTTCATTTGCTTGCCAAAATTCTGTAGGAGTTTTTTTTTCAGAATTAGACCATTTTGCAATGGATTTTGCTGTTTTCAGCTTTTTCCTTCAAGAAGATAGCTTCAGTACTCTCAAAGTCGTCCGAAAGTGGTTTTTTGGTTGAGTATACTCTTCCCTTTGGGTGTTCTTTTAGGGAATTATTTTGGCCCCCTTTTGGCAGCTTGTAGGCGTTAAGCCTCATTGTGAGGGTCACATAATTATGTAAGTAGGAGGTAAGTATCGGGGCTCGTAGATTCCTAACCAGAGAGTTGTGTACAGTAAAGTGTGTGCAATATTCTATGAAGAATTTTTTTTTCTAGATTAGAAAAGATTGTTTTTGTGCTCCTAGGGCAGTTGTTGCTGATCAGTATTTGTAACTTATTCTATAGTTCTTTTCTTTTCCTACAGTATCTTCAAATATTGGATTGTGGCTCAGAAAAGGTTGAAAGGTGAGCATTTACTCCCTTCAAGTTAGTGTTTTGAAAAAGGCAAAGAATGCTTTGATGGGGAAGTTTTGAATTTTGAAGGTCTTGTTAATTAATGGTTGGGTTTACAAAGCATGAAGCCATGCATCGTTTAAACGTTTGTGTGCCTTTGACACACACAAATCCTATAAAAGGAGTTAGAAATCAACCTTCAGTAGGACAAGTTTGCAAGTTTTAGTGATATTTTTGGCTTCGATGAAATAGAAACCAATGCATTCATGATAGCATGTGTATGTATGTGAGTTATATGCGAGTTGTATGTGTGCATGCATGTCTGTGACACTTGGCTTGTGCACACAATATCTCAAGAGTGGAAACTTGTATGCAGCTCAAAACTTTTTTTTTTAGGTACCCCCATATGGAGTAGAAGAACCCTATCATTTTTATCTCAATACATAACGTGTATTGAGATATTGTCACACTAGCTGGTGGTTAAAATATCTTTACAGCAACAGATTGTCCCTTGATCTGTGGTCAATGTCTGTCACAGTTTGAGAGCATGCTCTTTGAGTTGAGGGCAGAAGAAGTTATTTATTTTGGTGTGTAAAAAGTGATGGTTTGTAAGTGTTTTTACATTTTTTGTTCAAATTTTTGGCCCAAAATGCACAGTTGTCAAGGAAGCTGTCCATTTCTTTGCACACGGCACATTTGGTTGCTAGGCCAATGATAACTGTAATGCCGCATTTGATTGAGCTTGTGAAGTTGAGAAAAAAACACAGCTTTATCCCTGTGGAACCTTCTCCATTGAGATGTGAAGTAGTGCATTCACAGCATCTGTTTTTTCCTGCAAAACAAAGAAGCAGGCAAAGATATCCACAGATATCCAGAACATACTGCCTGAAACTGGGAAGGTGGTGCAATTGTGAATCATTTCAGCGATTTTATCTAAGTTCAAGGTAGTAACGGCATAGCCTAGCCAACTAACGTTAACGTTAGGCCCAATGTTGTACCACATACTATAACATACTATAACATAACGTAGTAATGTTAGAGCTAGCCCACGGTATGAATCGTGCCATCTAACTCACAGTAGAACAGTTTTCTAAGTGGGATTTATGGATTTGACCACTAAGAGGCATACATGAAGAGCCCTGAGACAACTCGGCACCTGAGAGAATTAGGCTGATTGGACAACTCGACCACTGGGAACTCTTTGTACATAGGCCTAGCCCAGCCAAGGCCTAGTGTAATGTTAGTCTTCTACTCAACTCTGATCATTTTTCATTGTTTTTGGTTTCGATGAAAAGAGAAACCTATGCGGTCATGATGGCGTGTGTATGTATGTGTGTATGTGCGTGTGTGTGTATGTGTGTGTGTGTGTGTATGTGTGTATGTGTGTGTGTGTGTTTGTGACACTTTGCTCGTTAACACGATATCTCAAGAAGGGAAACTCTGACAGTTTTCAAACTTGGTACATAGATGCCCCATATTGAGAGGAAGAACCCTATTGTTTTTGGTGGGGGTCAAAGGTCACCTGGGGTCACCGGGGGTCAAAACCTGAAAACCTTGTTAACACAATATCTCGAGGTAGGAAGCTTGGATGAATTTCATACTTTGTATGTAGATGCGTTACGGTAAGAGGAAGAACCCTATCATTTTTGGTGGAGGTCAAGGGTCATCTGGGGTCACCGGGGGTCAAACCCTAAAAACTTCGTTAACACGATATCTCAAGAAGGGAACCTCTGACAGTTCTCAAACTTAGTACATAGATGCCCCATATTGAGAGGAAGAACCCTATTGTTTTTGGTGGAGGTCAAAGGTCACCTGGGGTCACCAGGGGTCACCAGGGGTCAAAACCTGAAAACATTGTTAACACAATATCTTGAGGTAGGAAGCTTGGATGAATTTCATACGTAGTATGTAGATGCGTTATGGTAAGAGGAAGAACCCTATCATTTTTGGTGGAGGTCAATGGTCATCTGGGGTCACCGGGGGTCAAACCCTAAAAACTTCGTTAACACGATATCTCAAGAAGGGAACCTCTGACAGTTCTCAAACTTAGTACATAGATGCCCCATATTGAGAGGAAGAACCCTATTGTTTTTGGTGGGGGTCAAAGGTCACCTGGGGTCACCGGGGGTCAAAACCTGAAAACCTTGTTAACACAATATCTCGAGGTAGGAAGCTTGGATGAATTTCATACTTTGTATGTAGATGCGTTACGGTAAGAGGAAGAACCCTATCATTTTTGGTGGAGGTCAAGGGTCATCTGGGGTCACCGGGGGTCAAACCCTAAAAACTTCGTTAACACGATATCTCAAGAAGGGAACCTCTGACAGTTCTCAAACTTAGTACATAGATGCCCCATATTGAGAGGAAGAACCCAATTGTTTTTGGTGGAGGTCAAAGGTCACCTGGGGTCACCAGGGGTCAAAACCTGAAAACATTGTTAACACAATATCTTGAGGTAGGAAGCTTGGATGAATTTCATACTTAGTATGTAGATGCGTTATGGTAAGAGGAAGAACCCTATCATTTTTGTTGGAGGTCAAAGGTCATCTGGGGTCACCGGGGGTCAAAGCCTGAAAACTTTGTTAACACGATATCTCAAGAAGGAAAGCTCTTACAGTTCTCAAACTTGGTACATAGATGCCCCATATTAAGAGGAAGAACCCTTTCACTTTTGGTGGAGGTCAAAGGTCACCTGGGGTCACCGGGGGTCAAACTCTGAAAACCATGTTAACATGATATCTCAAGAAAGAAAGCTCTGACAGTTCTCAAATGTAGTACATAGCTGCCCCATATTGAGAGGAAGCACCCTATTGTTTTTGGTGGAGGTCAAAGGTCACCTGGGGTCACCTGGGGTCAAACCCTGAAAACATTGTTAACACAATATCTTGAGGTAGGAAGCTTGGATGAGTTTCATACTTTGTATGTAGATGCGTCACGGTAAGAGGAAGAACCCTATCATTTTTGGTGGAGGTCAAAGGTCATCTGGGGTCATGGGGGGTCAAAGCCTGAAAACTTTGTTAACACGATATCTCAAGAAAGGAAGCTCTGACAGTTCTCAAACGTGGTACATGGATGCTCCATACTGAGAGGAAGAACCCTATTGTTTTTGGTGGAGGTCAAAGGTCACCTGGGGTCACCGGGGGTCAAACCCTGAAAACATTGTTAACACAATATCTTGAGGTAGGAAGCTTGGGTGAATTTCATACTTTGTATGTAGATGCGTTATGGTAAGAGGAAGAACCCTTTCACTTTTGGTGGAGGTCAAAGGTCATCTGGGGTCACCGGGGGTCAAACTCTGAAATCTTTGTTAACACGATATCTCAAGAAGGGAAGCTCTGACAGTTCTCAAACGTGGTACATGGATCCCCCATATTGAGAGGAAGAACCCTAGTATTTTTGGTGGAGGTCAAAGGTCACCTGGGGTCACCGGGGGTCAAACCCTGAAAACATTGTTAACACAATATCTTGAGGTAGGAAGCTTGGATGAATTTCATACTTATTATGTAGATGCATTATGGTGAGAGGAAGAACCCTATCATTTTTGTTGGAGGTCAAAGGTCATCTGGGGTCACCGGGGGTCAAACTCTGAAAACCTTGTTAACACGATATCTCGAGGTAGGAAGCTTGGATAAATTTCATACCTTGTATTTTGATGCCTTATAGTAAAAGGAAGAACTCTATCATTTTTGGTGGGGGTCAAAAGTCATCTGGGGTCACCAGGGGGGTCAAACCCTGAGACAGAGCTCCCAACCAGCACGGACTTTCCATATTCAGTACGGAAAATCATTGTAAATATGGGAATACGGATTTTTCCTTGATAATCCAAATTTTGAATGAGTAAATAGGTCCTTTCACGAACTTTATTATTCTTTAGCCAACATATCAAAAGACTGAGAATAGACTACAGTATTTCACTTTTCTGTACAGTACTGTAGTGTATTTATTTGAGCCCAGTAATCTATGCTGTTATGTTATTGGTTAAATTTTTGTCAACAAGTTGATGTTAAACCAATCAGTAGATAGTTTGCAGCAGATCCATGACATTCCATAAGCTACCATATCATTGGTTGATCAGTTGTAAATAGATCCACTTTCAACCAATCAAAAACTGTGTTAAAAGCTAGTTTCTGAGTGCAGTGACAGACTCCTGCCAAGGTCTGTTGAGCTGGCTGAGTAGCCCAACGTTAATGTTAGATTTGACTGTAACTGAATTGGAAAACTAGCACCAAGAAATCGAATAATAAAAATTACAGCAGGAATATCACAGTATGTTGTAATATGGCTCCTCTTCAGAGTAGCAGAGTAGTATGAGTAACTTTAGTGGAAAATTTACCAGGCAGATCAAGTTTTAACGTAGGCCTACAGTATGTGTACCAATAGCGTGAAACCAATAAAACTGTGTTTACCGATATCTTAATAAACTTTGCGAGATTATTTTAATGCTGTATGAAAGACTTTGTCTTTGTACTGAATATGGATGATACTCGATGTACAGTTTGATAAGTTGTGAAAAATACAACCAAAAATGTGTTTCACGCTATTGGTACACATACTGTAGGCCTAACAGTTAGGGCCTAGCCTAGGCCTAAGACTAAGTGTTGTTACAAACCAACAACAAACATTAGCCTACACACACAATAACGTTAGACTCAGTACATAAATCTAATGCAGAGTTCCAGGTTTATGGGCTAGGCCTAGACAAAGTCCTAGTCCTGTGACTAAGTCCTAGCCTAACTGCCACAGTACAGGCTAGCCTAATTGTAGTACAGTATGTATGGGCTGATATAACTTATTAGAGGGTAGGCCTAGGTTACTGTAATAGCTATGGCCTAGGCTAGGGCTAGTCAAAGCAGTTATTGCCTGTCAAATGTTGGTACCCATCATCTAAGTTTGTAGTATTTACAGAGAGATTTCTGTGACCAGCTGTGCATAGGCCTAGGCTAGGTTTATACTTATAGCTAGGCCTAGGCTAGACCTAGGCTAATGTTACTTAGGGCCTTGCCAAGTATTTAGCATAGCCTCTAGGCTATACTGTAACGTTAGGCCTTGGGAATACTTAGGATATTTTGCATTTTGTCCTTTGGTGACCCTGATGACTATCTCGGGAATTCTTGGGAAATTTTGCTTTTTGACCTCTCGTAACCCCAGATGATGATCGTGGGAATTCTTGGGAAATTTTGACCAGTGACTGAAAGATATGGGACATCATGGCATTATTTGGAATAGAACATATATCATCGAAACCTCAATGCATTTTTGCATTCTGGTTTTTGTTTATATCAAGGTAAATCTGGTTGAAAAAAGATTTATTATAATTAGGGCCTAGGCTAGTAAATATTGGATCATGGCCAATAGGCCTAGGCCTAGCCTACATTAAGTTAGCCTAGGCCCAGACTGGAAAGATTGCTTTGTGCACGCAAGATCTTGCCAGCGCAGCAAGCTGTCCGGTGTGGCACCTGGCCGCACAAAAATTGCTGGTCAATAGATCTGGACGCACATGCAGTGCAAATTGCAGTATTTTGTTATGATAACCATTTTGAACATAAAATGTATCAGGATACTAACTAACATAATATCTGAATGATTGGAATGACCATACCACAACATTTGTCCTAACCGCACATATGAAGCTCATGATGAAGGACAGAATTTAGTTTGAATGTCAGCAGCAATGATATGGAAATTGTCTCTTGTGTCACTTTCATGCAGTTCATCAAAACAATGCAATGTTATTGTTGTATCATACTTTGATGCATACCTTTGCTTCAATATTACCCTTCATAACATTCACAAAAGTATTGAGATTCTGCAGCATAGCTGCTCTAGTTGGTGGAGGTCAGGGGCATTTGAGGTCACCAGAGGTCAAACAATGAAAACCTTGTACACACTATCTCAAGGTAGGAAGCTTGAATAGATTTAATACTTGGTATGTGGATGCTTTATTGTCAGAGGAAAAGCCCTGTTGTTTTTGGTGGAGGTCAAAGGTCATGAATGTTGGGTGACTGGGGATCAAACTCTGTAAACTTGGTTAACTTGATACCTCAAGGTAGGAAACTTGGATAGAGTTCATACTTGGTATGTTGATGGTCATGGGAAGAGACCTATTGTTTTATGGTGGAGGTCAAAGTTCATCTGGGGTCACTAGAGACCTGTCAAAAAGCAAAAATTCCCAAGATCGTCATATGGGGTCACCACAGGCCCCCTGTGGGCTGGGGGTTGTAGAATATGCCCACGGTATTCCCCGCCTGTCATAAGAGGCGACCAAAGGGGAGGACTTGAAACGAATTTATCTAGTTGACACTATGTAACACATTCGTGTTGGTGTGTCGTTAAATATTATCTAACTAACTAACTCAAGAATTGCCAAGATCAAATATGAACACAAAACTGTTTTTCTAACACATTTAGGTAGCATTAGACCAGTGACTGAAAGAAGTGAACATCATGACATTATTTGGAATAAAACATATCATTGTAACCTCAATGTCTTTTTGCATTCTGGTTCTGACTTTGCAGTCGACTTTTGATTTGTGAGGTAGTTACATTATATCAGTATGATTTATATCTTATTGTGTTGAAGTGTAGCAGTTATATGTAGTTTGTAGGAGGATGGGTGTTGGCCTGTGAACTTGTGAAGGGTACCAGGTTCTGACTTCTCCCAGTGCTGTGGTATTTAACCAGACTTATTTCTCACTTTATAATGTTGCATGTACTACAATTGTTCTGCCTTTCTTTATTCCATTAAAGCAAGCTGAATGCAGAAAAGAGTGAAACACTTGATACAGATAACAATTCTTGCCAAATCTCTCAAAGTGACAGAATACCAGTGATCAAGTATCAAAAAGTGAGTACCTTTGCTGCTGTGGTAAAATATGGTAAAAGATTCAATGAAGGAATGATTGTTGTACAGTATAGCTCCTTGTTAGGTTTGCCTAGACATAATTACTGTACATGAAGGTTAGGCTTGGGCTTTTAACGTGATTCTACTTCAGAGTCACAGCTTTTCTGTTGAAACTCTGTAGTGAAGGCAGATTGAAGTCTTAACCCTTTTAAGCACTGAATTAATTCACTGTGCACTTTTGGCTATGCCAGAATTAATTTTCAAAGGCTTTCTCATTTTAGAAGCCTACTGTCAGTATAAAAACTCTGACAAAAAGTGTCCTTTATGAAGAAGTGATGAACATGGAAGCTTGAGCTGGTCTTTCAGATGACCTAATTTGGGACATTCACTGTATGTAATACACAAAGGAAACACCTTAACAAAATAGTGCAAATTATTTTCATGTTTAGCCTTTCGTTGATAACTTTTTTGTTGCACGTTTTTTGTAGTCTTTTGCAGAAAAAAATTAAGTCAACAGTACTTAATTCTTTAAATATTATGGTTGCATAACTTGAATATCTTTGAGGTATTTTTTCAAAAATATTTCATTTTCTGGATGATAATCATCATTTCTCTAACCTCCAGTGTTCGCACTAAGGAATTGAAACTGTGCGGGAATTCCCTCTCTAAAAATTTTTTTGTGTGGGATTTTCAAAATCAAGGCGGGACCTTATTCCTCCCATAAATTCTTCTTGAGCGGGATTTCCGTCGCCATCGCAAAACTACTCCCCACGCAAGAGGTACTACTTGCTGTTAACGGCAGTTAATGCGTGTCACTAACGTTAGTGCTTCTCTCCAAGTTCAAAGCCTCCTCCGATACAGCTCCAATTCGTCACTAGGTGTTTTCCTTCTGAAGAGTGAGTGAGTATAAATCCGTGAACTTGAAGTTGAAGTGGAAAATATGAGTGAACTTCATTGGAGATACACATACGATCAGAAATTAACAAGAGCAATGTACGACGTAAAATGAAGAAAGTACATACTGTACATATTCAATACAATTACACATGTAAGACTCCACAGTGCACTACAGCTCTACAGGTGTGTAACCAGACGTACTGTACACGATACAACGTTGCGTTTGCAACCCTGGGACTGTGATTGAATTTCAATCCAATCAGATTCGCTCTTATTTATACAAGCAGCAGCCAGCATATAAGAGCTGCACTGTGAATGGCTAGATTACGATGATATTTGTTGCTACCATAATCAGTGTTCAGCTTGGGAGTTGCAATCCTCTTGCTTGGGAACGATTCTATATTGCAATTTATTGTGCGTATTATCATTGCAATTTCTCTGTACAATCACAGCTGCGGAGAAGTGCCCTGGAATTTTGGCTGGATTCAGAACATCAGCTGCCTGCTTATGATTTATGTGCGGGAGCGGAGAAGGTGTGCAGGATTTTCCCGCATTAGATTTAATTATGTGCGGGATTTGAAAGACAAAAGCGGGATTCCCGCAATCCCGCGCCTTAGTGTGAACACTGCTAACCTCTACTTCTGTTTGTAACACTAGCAGTACCAGGCCCTGAGGTAATAATAGTGCTTAGTAGCTGCCCAGCTTACTGTTCTGGGACTAGGCCACTGTGCCACTTTCCATAACATTTGGTTTTACACTAACCATATTTAATACTCACACTTGTTGTCCAAGGCGAAAGCCAAATATTATCTGGAAATCCCTTCTAATATTTTACTCTGTGACCACCAAGAGCTGTCTTAATGTATATGATGGGTTATTTGGAAATTACCGGTTAGTTACAAACTTTTCATCCATTTTCAATAGAAGTTATCTCCAAAATTTTTAATGCAACCACTGAGTGTGTTTGGTGTCAAACTTTTCAGAATCAAGTCTTCTATTTGTATGATATGGTTTCAGGTCAGGGTCAAGGGAGGATGCACAGTAATATTAGATTGATCAAGGCAAGTCACTAGTGTGGATATATCCACCTGTAGTGTGGAGAGAATCATCTTTTATGCCAGCCTGCACTGCTGAAAGGGTTAATATTTATTGGTAGGCAAGTTCTCAACACATCATAGTAGTGTTATGGTCATTGGTAGCTCTAGCTCTCAGAATTTGGTTGGGGGAGAAATTCCCACCTTCAAAAATATCTTGAGGGGAATGTTGGTTCAAAACGGGTAAGCAGGTGGGGAAAGTTGCAACATGAAATGTCAACAATTTCCCAATGTTCAGCGTTTTCCAGCAGATGCAGGACCCAATTTTAAAACTTGTGGGATTGTTGAGAAAAGTGCAGGAATTGCTCAGTCCTGCTGCCTAATGCATACCTGCCAGCTAGTACAATTTCATTGTGTTATTTACAATGAAATGTTGAAAATATGACCATACAGATTTTTCTAGTAAGATGCACTTTTTGTGGTTCAGCTATACAAAAAGTATATTTTGGGGGAGATTCTCCACAAAGATTGACAAATCTGAATAGTTTTGTGATCCCAGAGGTTGGTAGGTCTGCTAATGTGAATACTAGATGTGGTGTTGAAAATGTTTTCTTGTTCACCTCTGTCTTGTCTGTATGTAAATTGATGACTTACCATCAGATCTGACCACTGAGTGGGGTTGGGTGGCAGGGGTCGAAATTCCCACTGTTCCGCTGTTCCGAGAACAGTGCTTTTAGTGCCGTAACAGTAACTTTTCAAAAGCCACTGTTCCGTGGAACAGTGTTTTTCCACAAAAAGCAAAGTGCATATAAATATACGCACATGCTAATCTCTGATAAAGTAATGACGCCGTGAATATAAAAAGATCCCCGTAAATTTTGGCTTAAGCATGGAATGCAATCTCGTTCCATCGTTATCAATTAAAGTCGGTTACACTTGCACGTGTTATTATTCCCTATGCTGCATGGTACAGTACTGTGTAAACGCACATACTGTACTGAAGTTTTACTACCAAACGCAGAAAAACTTTTTGTACAGTATGTCATTATTGCCCTGCAAGCGAAGGTCATCTTACATCACCCATTGTCTTGCGATGTATGTTCTAAATGACCTCTAACAATTCATTGATATTCCCTCCACTTTATTGTGTTTTTAGGGGGTGTTGTATTAGTATTCCCTCCAAGCTAGCAACTAAGCATCGAAACTTGAAACGACTAAAAGCAATTCTGACTGCTGACATCTCGCAACCAAAGTCAATAGGTCTTTTGGTTTTCCTTGCAAGATCTTCCCATTGACTTACTGTGTGGAATGATACTTGAATCAAGGTTATGGCGAAGGATACGACTAGAACAATTTCATGTAAATTTGCTGCGAGAAAATAACATCAGTATGTGCACTCATATGTTGGAGACCCCACTCATTGCTTTGCTATAGCAATAAACCGCAATGCAGAGGATGAATCAAGCAAAAATATTCCTCTACCGTGGAACTTTTTTGCTTTCACTCAAATCCCGCTTGCCTTGCTTGCTGTGCCTTCTGCATCAATTTTGAGTGTATTTCATCCTACAGCAGGTCTTGGGACACTGCAATGCTAGGTCTCGGGACAATGCAAGATTATTGGCGATAAATTTATGCTTAAAAAATAAGAACCAAAAGAAAATCAGGATATCCCACTGGCTAATCCCCCCTGCAGGAGAAAATTCACCCTCCCCACGTTACGGTCAAGTCGTGCAGTCATACAACTCAAATACAGTAGACAGCAATTTGCACCTTTGCACAGGCATGTGCACGAACTGTACACATGCCGAGGTACTGTGCTCCGGAACAGTAAAATTTGATCCGGAACAATAATTTTTGAAAAGCGCTGTTCCGTGGAACAGCAGCAAAAAAATTAAATTTCGACCCCTGGGTGGTACAGTATATATTGATCTGTTGTCCCCAGAAACTCATATTGCGATAACAATATGAAGAGCAAGTTACTGCAATCCTGGGTGGAAAAAGTTGGGAAGGTGGGAGGCTTCTTCCTGGGATATTTTGGTATTTAAAGGGAAATTTTGGTCATTGGAAGGAATCTACACCTGAAAATTTGGGGGAAATTGTGGAAAATTGGGTGCCCTTCCTAGGAAATAATCATTTTTCCCAACCATACTGCAGTATTACAACATGAAATCTAATGTCAAATTATCAGTTTTAATGTTAAAAATTATCAATTTTACAAGATGCACACTAAATCACTAGGGAAATTGTACAGATTTTAGTATGTGTGTTATACAAATTATACTGAAATCCTGTTAGTATCACCCCGATGTTAAGATGTAACAGCAGTAGCAAACTATCAGAAAATAAATCTTGGTACAGTAGGAGGCATGATATGGCTACATTATAGGCTTGACTTTTGCACTCTATGTTAGGTTATACCGGTGGTACAAATAAGTTAAAAGAAAAAACATTGCACAGAAAAACTGCAAAATTTTGGTAGATATGTATTTCGTATCGCCTTACCCTAATATTAGGTTCATCATTCACAACTATGGTGAATCTGTGTTATCTTTTTGTGTTTACTGTATACTCTACATTTGGTGTATTAACAAACTGAGGGAAAAAATGGTTTCTTGTGAGTGATAATGGTTCAAAGGGGTCGTTTGAAATCTAAAAGCAAGAATGTGTGTAGAAGTCTTTGAGTATTTGAAGTGTTGTACTCCTTAGTTTGGTGTTCTGAGTCAAGAGGAGATGTGGATGGTGTACATAACAAGGGCTCCATTACTCTTGTGTCAGAGTATTTTGTAAGCTATCTTTTGTGTAAATCTTTAGTTACCAAATTCCTTGATTGATCAAGTATAGTTTCCCAACCAGTATTTTCTTCTTTTTCCTTCTCAAGGTCATCAGTGAAAGCCAAAGGTAAGTCTTTGAAGGTTCATCATTTTCATCCTTGATGCAAGTTTAAGGACTGGATTGTTATGCCTTCATTCCAGTGCAGAGATGAAAGTGTGAACCCATGATGATGATGATGTGTGTGTGTGTGTTTGACATTCAGTGAAGTGCAAAGCAAAAAGAAATGTAAACTGCACCATACCAGTTAGATTCAGTTTACAGTCTGAAGTTAGGTATTTTGCATATTAATCAGCACAGATGTTACAGTTGACCAATTCCTTTTTTTTTGTCTTCTTAAAATTTTAAGTGCTCCTGGATGAAAGGTGTATATCATTGGAGGCACATTTTGGGTTTAGGTTGCAAGAAAAGCCTCTTTAATCCTGTTGGTGTTTGTGTTGGTGTGTTTGTGACATGTTGCTTTGCAAACATGGCAGGTGCATTTGTGGTATATTTAGGATTTCTTGCTCTCCTTGTGCAGTAAGTTTCACAGGCACTGAAGTGAAATTTGGAACAAACACACCCTGTACACAGTATGCAAAAGAACTGCATCAATTATGTTGGAGAAGTTTACTAGTTTGTATTAGTACAATAAGACTGGCAGTAAGTCAACATGTTGAAGATATGAGTATCTATGGTCCTACGCATTTTATGTGCAGTATGATTTTTCAAAATGTTAGTATAGACTATTCAGCTAGAAATGTAGAAGTCCCAAAAGTTAAATATCTCCTTTGAAAATGTTAAGGGGAAGCTGCTCCTATTATTTTCTCATGCAAACATCGTTTGCAATGATTAACAATTTATTTTCATTTTCCATGGCATTGTTTATTTGCAGAACTCCAAACCCACAAACCAAAAAGTGAGCCTTAATATAGAAGTCTCTTCCTTTGAGGACTTGCCAAGAACCAGCTTCCATTTGTTAATTGGGGAGAGAATTTGCATGTGGCTTTTTCATGGCAGCACAATCAACCTCGTTTGCATCAGGTTAGTGGACTCGCTCATGCAACACAGGGATCTAACTAGAAATATATTAGTACTTCTTTAATAGTGTTCCAGTGCTGATTTTTTGTGGCCTGGGGTTGGAATGCTTAAATGTGAAGTAGAAATGGTGGTACCTTTTGCAACTTTTGGGCATGTTGCCCTCCCCCCTCCCTTCCCTACCCCACCATTGGTAAAGTGACATCTTACAAAGTGGCAACACAGCTTAACATAATTTGGTCAGGGCCTTACATGTTGATTGCAAAGATTAGCAAATGTTGATCAGTCTGATTTGTAAATTACTTTGATGGTGGATGGTAATTCTGAATAGTGAACACTTTCATCTGGCATAGTAGCATAGTGAATCAGTATCATGTGATGTTTAATATGGATGTTGCAATGTTACCAAGAGTACTTACATGTATGTAAAATACAGTAAAGCAGTGAAATGTAATAATAATGAAATGTAATAATTGCACTATGCTATTTATGGTAATGCACTTGCTTTATCTTGTCAGCAATAAACATGAGCCAGTGGAAAAGCAACGATATGCCTCAAAATTCTTGGCTCAATGGAGGAAGTCGGTGGAATATGGATTCAAGTGAGTTGAAAGTAGTTGTAAATTTGATGACAGATTCATCATTTTCCATGTAAACTTCAATTTCATGATTGAACTTTGGAAGCAAAAACTTTGAAAGTAATGAGTTGTGGAATGTAGAACTGGTTTTATCTTGGTTTGGGCCTTGTTTATTACAAAAGCAAAGATGGTCTAAATACTGTAATATATTCACATCATTGTCATCAGTACTAAAAAAAGAATTGTTCAGGAGAGGCCAGCAAAGTTAAATATTTTGCATGCTGCAGATGGAAGCATCCTCAAGTTGAATACCCTGCAGAGTGGATGCTATTTGCTGAGCCCCTCCTAAAGCCCTCCTAAACATATAGGGGCCAAAGAGAAGGCGGTGTCCAGTTTAGGATACAAACTTCATTTCCATGAGAAACGTCTTGTTTATGTATTTGCTGATTATTCATGCTGTTGTTCTTATTGAGCAAATATGTTTCTTATGTGAATGGGTGTAATGTGCAGACTGGTATTTGTAAAGCTGAAAACCTAGACTGAATCCTTGAAAAATTCTGATCATTATTGTGTTGCATAACCACCTGTACAGTGAGTAAAACCAGGGAGCAGTTACCATGCACCAAAAGTGTGGGTGGCATGGGCTACAGCATGATTTAAATGGGACTAGATGTTGCATTGTGTTGAGTGTTCATTACCAGTCAACCACTCTTAGGGCCACAGTTTCTATAAATATCCATAGAATTTGTTCACTAATGCAGGTGTTAGGGATATGACTGAACAAGGAATATGCCATACAGCCTGCAATGGAGGCAACAAGTTGAGTGGACTGCTCTTTGCATACACTTGTTCCATTTGCTTTTGAATCCGTTTGTCCTTTATATGTGTTGGGGTGTATTGTTGATAAGTGTGTGTCGCCAAAATGTTGTCCTGGAAATGGAGGTTATAATTTGTCAGGATGTATGGAGGTGATAGCAGTTGCAGTTTTCAACAGTGGCAAAGAAAAGCAAATGAGTATATGGTATTACTGTTAGGTTGGGAATTATACTGTAGGTTAGCAAGCCTTGTGGGTGACTTACATTCATTCACAGTGGTTGCTTTTCTCTTTACAGATGTTAATGATGAGCCAAACAACCAATCTTCAGATTGGGGAGCCAAAGGAGGACCTAATGGTCTTTCTCTAATGGACCAAAAGAAAACTAATGGCTGGCCAGCCATTTCTAGTGCCAACTCAAATGGTTTGAAACCAGGTGATGTCATTCCTGGCGATGTTAATGGCATGAATGGCACTAGCTCTGGATCCAGTTTGTTGTCTTCAGATCAGAATCAGGGCCAGAGAAATGGGAATTTTGCTGGAGAGTCCAGTCTGACTGGCTCAATATGGGGATCAGGTTCATCTGAATGGGGTGGTATTCAGACCTCTGCTGGATCAGATAAACCTGAAACTGCTCCATCTTTTAACCAGGGTTTGCAAGGTGTCAGAGGTATGCAAAGTACCAACTCAGGAAACCCATGGGGGCAAGGTCCGGCGAAGAGCCCCCTCACCAGCGAATCAAATATTAGCTTATCATCAGCCCCTTCTTCATCTGGGGCAACCTTCACTACCTCTAGTGCAAGCAGTAATTCTAATACTCACTGGTCTGGCAACAACTCCCAGGGACAAGGAGAGAGCCCTCAGGAAAGGGAGAATAGTCCACTGGCAAAGCCTGAAGTCAGCGAGGAGAGCAACTTTCCAAACAGTAGTACTGCCACAAGCACCACCTCTTCTGTATCAACTGCAAGTGACACGTCAACAGTCACTGAAGACAGCAACAAACCCACCAACAACAGCAATGCACAAAACCAACAAGGAAATATGACAGGAAAAAATAGCTGGGAGGAAGGTAAGTTGCAAGGTGATTTTTTGGGTAGATTTGATTTTTATGTAGTTAGTGTTGCCTTTGACTTTGGGGTTACATTGCAAAAGAAATAAGAATACTTGAAACCAAGTTGTGTTTATGTGTGTGATGTCTCATGTAGTCTAGTAAAGCAAGCTGGAAAGGTTTTAAGGAAATACAAATTTGCAAATAAGTTGGTTACATCATGAAAGCAAGGATCTGTTTTGATGCTGTTCACATAATGTCAGTGTTGTGTCAATTCTTTACCTTGTTTTCTTAATATCTCATAAAGGAAATTCAGGGGCATTCTGTACGTGACAAACATTTTGGTTATTTTAATGGAGATGTCTCTGATTGATTTGTACCGTACATGAATCATAGTTAATAGTATGTAACATGGGACATGAGTGATTGTCAGTATCTACCAAAAGCTTTCTCTGTTTGCTTTATATTTGGTGTATGTTATTAGGCTGGCATGCATGTTATGACGTAAGTGTGCTTAAACTTATAAGTTGTAAAAATGTACAAGGGACGTGGGGGAATAGAAGGTATAAGTTACATTTGACTCACCCCAAAAAACACTGATAAAACTTATTTAAATTATTGATGCAGCCATAGATAGTTTGACCCTTCATAGATACTTTGACTCTTCGGAGGGGATGCTGACTAGAAAATGAAATTTCAACATCACTTTCCTTACTGTGTAACTTTGAATATAACTAACATTTGGTGTCAAAACATTGACTTGCATTTGTTTGCTTTCCTTTTGTACATGTTATTAGGTAATTGACTGCCCTTCAAATCTTGTAATTAATGCTAATGAAAACATTAATCAGAACCATCATGATATGGATAACCTGGTTCATAGACGTAGGCAATTCACTTTGCAGACATATACTTACCACTTGCAGTACATTGTTCATGTTGTCATTTGTTTGTGTAACATTTTGTTTCCCTATAGATGGTACAGCTTGGAATTCTCAGAGCCGTGCTTCTCAAGGAATGGAACCAGGAAATGGGTCAGGTGGCTGGGGGTCAGCACCACCAACAAGTACTGGGCCTAGTGGATGGGGTACTTCAACTTCAGGTGAAGTATCTGGTTGGGGTGCTCTCCCCTCTGGGAATCAAGGTGACAAAAATGCCACCACAGGTTGGGGACACACTGATAAAGTGGAAGATCAAGAAACTCTTGGAACGGAAATTTGGGGCTCCAAATCAGATGCATCTGTTACTCCATCTGCTTGGGGTAAACCTCTTGGAGCTCAGACCACAGGACCTACCAATCAGTGGGGCACCAAACCAAATTCAGCTCCCAATCAGCAGTCACAAGGTGGTAGAGGATGGGGTCCGTTCCCATCAGCTGGGAATGGAGGCCAGAGTGGTTGGAATGAGGCTTCTGTTGCAGCAAAATTGCAACCAACAGCTTGGGGTGATGCTAACAGTCAAGTCTTGAGGAGTGGAGTGAAAGATGAGGGACTGGCAGGAAACGGTACTCAGTGGGGTAAGATGCCCATTAATCAAGGCACAAAGTGGGATATTGATTCTGATTCTAAAGGAAGTAAGCAAGATGTAGACAATGGAACTGCTGTTTGGAGTGGTCAGCATCAAAATCCTCCTCGCCCACCTCCAAATGCTTGGAATAAGGATCCTCCTAAATCACCTTGGGGTAACCCAGTCCAGCAGTCAAAGCCACCACAGCCAGATTCTGCTTGGGGTGCACCACCTAATTCAAACAAAGCATGGGGAAACCCAGATGAACCAAAGCAAGCTTGGGGACAACCTCAACAGTCACAGTGGAACCAATCAGGCAATTCTGACAATCGTAGTGGCACCAGCAGCGCTTGGGGTGGAAGTGCTCCACCTACTGCAAAGCCTCCCAGCAGCCGTACAGGTCCTAGTAACAATAATTATGGATCTTGGAATAAAGATGACAACGAAGGAAAGAAGCAACAGTCTTTTCCGCAAGAAAACCAGACACAATCTGTGTCACCTTGTGCTGGTTGGTTGCCTATTCTGGACATTCCACAAGAAATTGTTCCCACTGGCTGGGGACAGTTGAGTCCCAGTGACCCTAGCAAGCCCTTTGGTCTTGATGATGGTACCTATGTCTGGGGTGATAGTAAAGAGCACAATGCTTGGGTTACTGAAATGAGTGCAAAAAATGTACTTCGAATGAAGCAACTGAAACAGAAAGCTGCAGCTGCTGCAACAGCAGGTGGAACTAGTACTATGCAATCTCCGTCTGTGCCCTCCAGCAAACCACCTAGTACACCAAGCTCTGAGGATGGTGCCCCAGTGGGCTTTAGTAGCTCTGACCAGAAGAAAACTGGATGGGATGAGACTGGTAGTGCCAATACCACTTCAGCAAGTAGGCCTAAAACTGAAACAGAGAGTGGAGGTGAATGGCAGAATCTGCCAAGAACTCCAAGTGAGGAGAGTAAATGGGGAAATGACAGTCAGCACTCCTCCTCTTGGGGGACCAGTACTAGAAGCAGTGCTCAGTCTCGGGAACCTATGCAAACCTGGAATGAGGAATCTACCAATATCTCAAGCTCAAGTAAGTATTGTAGTTACCTCTTCGAGTCTTTGGTGAAATGTTCGGAATGTATTGTGCCGGAGGTCTGATAAAAGCTGAAATAAAGAAAATCTGTGGAAGAATGGTTTGAATTTTAAAGTTGTTAGTGGACTGGCATTTTGATTATTCTCTTTTTTGTACATTGTAGTTTATGATATTATAGGTGTTAAGGCGAGTCAAAGCAATATGAAAAGTTTGAAAACCATTCTCAATGTAACTTCTTTGTGTATGAGGTACTGTGTCTTGTTAAACTGCTTAAAATTTAATGTCATCTTTCTTACCAATTTTCAGTTGGTCATTGGGGAGAAGAAGAGTGGGACAGAGGCTCCCAAAACAGTGATGCATCGTCTGGAGTTGGAAGGAGAAAACTAAGTGTTAGTGTGAGTTGTCAATCATTTCTTGCTCCTTTTTGAGAAGCTAGGAAGGAATTTCCGATGATTATACATTATGACCAATTGGAAAGTATCAAAAGTGGTTCATCAAGGATACTCTTGAACAGTGACAGAACACAATTAAGTTGGCAAAGCTTTTACCAGTTGTCATAATTATTGAAATAACTGGTCCATTATGAAATTTCTCAGTAAAATAAAAGTAATAGTACACAACTCTTTAGGGGTAAGAATGCTACTGTATAGAAAAAGATTTCAAATTCTTGGAAAGTTGCAGATGTTGGAGTATGCCAATCAAATGGGAGTTGACGACATTGGATGAGGGGGATGAATGATCATATTACTGGCATGTATCTCTTTTGGATGTGGGCCTCTGAAGGAAGTCAGTTTATGGTAAAATTAGTAGATCTACTTTGTGACATTATGTATCAGTTCCTGGAAATGATTTATATTAAAATTTGTTACCTTTTACTTTAAATTATTTCCTCTATTGTTGTAGGATACTAATGGAAACAGAAATCCAAGCCAAGTGGCTTTGAAATTAAGAGCACTTATGGATAGGGGCTTTTCTAAAGAAGATGCAGAAATGATGCTAAAGAAGCACAACATGAACCTGGAAAGTGCATTTGGTAAGTGATCAACAATGCATTTACCTGTATGCTTTGTAGTCTCAGTGCTAAGAGAAACCAAAGTAATTGTGGTGTGTCAGTGGATATGGATATGACACATACAGACAGGGATGTAGCTACGGTGGGCGGCGCTGGGCGGTGACACCCAGCACTCGATATTCCCGCCCGGCACTCCAGGCAAACACACGTCTCCCCGCCCACCACAAATCTGCTTACTGAGATCTAAAACTAGCCCTAAATTTACTCCCTTAAGTAAAACGAGGGAAAAATGAAAAATTAATGGCTGAAAAATGCGGTAGATGCCATGGGATGGGGTGAGGTGCTTTCCCCAGATCAGACAATTACCAGGCACTCAGATTTGACTAGCTACATCCCTGCATACAGAGATGCCAACTACTACGGTTTTCCTGTATTTTGTACGTATTTTGGTAGGAAATACGGGTATATGCTTTGCCCGGTAAAAATACGGAAATAGGATCGCTGAAAATACGGAAATCAGATCTCTAAAAATAACAGTGTAAATAAAAAGTGTGACTGGAGTGGGAGACTATAAAGCAGAGGTCACAATGTCACAGCCCAGACCTGCTGCCTGTAGTGCACAGTAACCAATTCATTCATTGGTCTGTTTACGGCCACCTCCTGAATACGACCAATTTGATACAGCGATGTTAACTTTGACTCAGTTTCGTTACTTGTATACACTGGAGACCCTGCTGCTTGTAGTGCACAGTAACCAATTCATTCATTGGTCTGTTTACGGCCACCTCCCGAATACGACCAATTAGATACAGCGATGTTAACTTTGACTCGGTTTCGTTACTTGTACACACTGAAGACACAGTTAACCATGTAAACTGCTAGTGCCAGCGCAGCTGTGTAACTGTATAATATTGTTATGTAGCGTACCATGATGGACTCTGTGAAATACGCCGCACATGGAACTGCTTATTCTGGATTAATAAGGCTGTCGTTGTTTGTTTCATAAACGACCAAATAATTCCCCCCAAGCCAAGGAAACATTCAAGCCCAAATACATCAAAATGTGGTATTTCATCGTTAAAAGTAGTCCAAATTATGTGGGCAAAGCTGTAACATTAGGCTTATGTTGGCAAAGCTGTAACGTTAGGCCTAGCCTAACAAGTAATGTTAGTTGACTAACCTCAGAACCTAGCTATAGTCTTGGCCTAGCGTATGTTAGTTTGAAGAAAATACTCTTTTGATGTCCAAAATACGCTTTTTTGATGTAAGAAATACTGGAAACCATATTTGAAAGTTGGCATCTCTGCACATAGGTATTGTAATTGATGTCTTAAGAAGCACACTTGTGCCTTGTACTTATTGTATGGGTGCCTACCTTTTTAGAGAAAGAACTCGGATGTCCTTTCATGGAGTTCAAAAGTTATGAAGTTAAAACTAAATGATTTGAGTGAATACCTCAGGTAGCATGCTTACAGATTGTATGTAATATTTGATGTGGAGATGCCACCAGAGTATTGGAAAGTGATATATTTTTCTTGCTTGTTATAAATGTCTGAGGTCATTGTACATAAAAGGAAGTCAGAATGTGAAAAGCTTGTGAAGTTAGAGTCTCAAGTTATGTGAACAGAACCAACTAGTCTCATACTCTGTGTACATGGATAAAGCATATTCATTGGAAAAATTCTGCATGATTGTAGTGAAGGCAGATTCCATCTGAGGACTCTAGAGATTAAAAGTAGGAAAAATTTGACATAAAGATGGCCATATTTAAAGGGAGAAATGATTTGTAGTCAGGATGATTTGGAAAGACTTGTAACCCCAGAAGGATAACTGTTACTGATATTGTTTTTGATATAGTACCTAGTTTATGGCTTCCTCATAGCACTAGAACTTACCTGTGTTTAATGGGGTCATCATCAGTGGGATGTCAGCAGATGTTGAAATTGAAACTGTAGTTTCCAGGGGATATTGATTACTCAGTCAGTTGTAAGTTAGTGTGAAGTGGTGGTTAAGAATTGACAAAAGTTCTGAAGATGCAAATTACTGTTGATCTCTTCATGTTGCAGAGGAGCTTGCACCTGGACAAGACCATCTGAAAACTACGTCAGATATGGACCTACAGTTCTCTAACATGAAACTCCATGGTTGCGGCGGCAGTGGTGACATGTCCAGCAACTTTTCAATGAACATGATGCAGAACATGAGAAACAAAGGAATGAATAATCTGGGAGCAGTGGGCGGTCCTGGCTACCATGGACAGGGTCCACAGAATCAGAGAATGCCCCAGCAGAAGTTCCAGGGACAGATGAGTAGTGGGAACAACCAACCTCTAAGAGGGAACTTCAACCCAATGCAGCAACAGCAACAGCAGCAACAACAACAGCTCCTCCAAGCTATGGCAGCTGGGATGAACCAGAACTCACAGCTCCCTCAGCAGCTCATCCATGCTCTTCAACAGAACCCTCAATTACTGGCTCAGTTGCAGAACATGCAGGGTGGCAATTCTGGTAAACCAGGTTACATGAATCGACAGTCTGACTTCTTTCGCAACCAGTTTATGCCTCAGAACCAGGCAGGGCAGTCAAGACCCAGGGCTCCATTTTCCAACAACCGTCCAATGATGCAGGGGGATGCAGACATGAACAATCCCAACTTTCTGTCAGGAGCTGGATTTGGTCAGGATATGGGTGGTCACCAGCCCCAACAGTCTAGAATGGAACAGTTCTTCAGTAAGCAGCAGCGTCAACAGCAACAGCAGCAGCAACAACAAAACCGTGTGTTCAGCAGGCACCCAGGCAACTTACCAAAGCCAATGCGCTCAGATGAAAACAATTCTCGAAGCACTTCACCAGCAGCTTCTGATAGCATGCCAAATAGTGCAGATTCTGCATTTTCAGATTCATCAGTCTGGCCATTTTCACAGCCCAGTGTCGATGACCAAGGAGATGGGGTACCCGAATTCAAGCCTGGTGTGCCATGGAAGCCTCGCACTTTCGATGTGGCTAATGATCCAGATGCAACTCCAGGTAGTGTTGGATCCCTTTCTAGCACCTTGTCCCTTGGAAAGACCCCTGGAAGGGAAAGGGAAAAGCATGATGATCTGAATGGCATCTTAATGCGTCCAATGAAGCCACCACATGGTGGAAATGGTCATCAGGTGTGGGGACATGGGAACAGACGTTCCCAATCCACTTCAGGTGGCTGGAACTACCAAGAAAGTGGCAGCGTTTTTCAACGCCAACAGTCACTGCCAGGTTTTGGGTCACGTCCAAATCGTCCAGGACCGCCTCCTGGGTTGGAAAATAATCCACGAAACAGCAACTGGAACAGAGCTGGGAGTTGGGATGCAGGTGAGTGATAGATAAGGTAACAGTTGAATGCTTTAAAGTACAGTGTTTAATTATTTGCCATTGTTTATTTAAATTGAAATGTAGATGGTTTCGAGGCACTGGCCTAATAAAAGTGGCAGTAAAGTTTATGGATAGATACTTTTATGGTAGCTGTCATTCACTTTCTGAGAAAAAAAAGCTCTCTAGTTCCTACATTTTGAGACTTAAAACATTAAAAATTGTGTATTTTTCCTTACCAGGTTCCTGGAGTGGCAACGATGGAATGTCAGGAGGTTCAAATTGGCTTGTACTGAGAAATGTAGGAAATGTGAGTGTTTGTCTTCCCCCAGTCAGGTCTTGTGACTGTTGATTTTTAGGACTCCTCATTTCAGTTTGTGATGTTTAGGGTACTAACTACTAGATTTAAGGTAGTAAATTTGACACCTATTGCATTCTTCCTCTGTGACAGCACGTATGCAGAATTCTGTTAATACCATAAGCTGTATACATTCCTGCAGACAAAAAAATTGTAAATTGGGTACCCTGTAGTTGAAGTGATCAAGGAAAACATAATAACAATTACTCTTGGAATGTGAAAATGGGGTTTCATGAAGACTTTATGTTAATAAAGTAAGCTCCTGTTTGTAATATTGTGAAGAAGCACAAGGGTACATATTTTAGATAAATTACCCAAATCCTCTCATACTGAAAACTGACTGAATGTGGTCTTTACTTAGTGGTTTTATTGCACAAGTCAATGCATTTAACTGCATAGACAGGTGTGAAAATGAACATCTTAGTTCTCTTCTATCCTTTCAGGTGGATTCAAGTTACTTGCATATTTTGTGCCGTCAACACGGAGTTGTTGAACAGTTTAACCTCAACCAAGCCCAAGGGATGGCTCTGGTGGCCTATAAGAACAGAGAAGATGCAATGAAGGCACGTCAGGCACTCAATTCACCCTCGTTTGGCATTAGTGCTAACTTTGTCAACCCTAATGAGATTGGTGCCTTGGTCGGTGGAGGCACTACTGGGGGCAGCCAGTGGTCCAATGGCCAAAACAAGCTATGGGATGACGGTGGCATGCATAGCAACCAGTCACAGTGGAATGGCAGTGGACTTGGAGGAGTTGGATTGCCCGGAATGCAAGGTAGCCTGTGGTCACCTGGGCCCATGGCCGGAGGTAATGGTGGTATTGGTAGCTGGGGTGGCAGTGATATGCCAGTTACTCCAAATCTGCCTCTGTTACCAGAGGATCTCCTTAACTAAAAGTAAGGCTCAAGCCAAATGGCTATTTCTTGTTATATAGGCACAGGTGATATTTGTTTCTGCCAAAAGTCATCAGCAGATAAATGTTTGCAGACTCTATATTGGAGCAACTTCATTGTAGAATTTTGCAGGTTTTTTCTAAGCTGCCCATTGATTTGTCATAATTCCACAAGTTTGTATCATAGATTTTATTTACTTCATTTGCTTTTATTTGGTTTTTGTTACTCATTCTGTTTTTCATTTTGAAATGAATTGTATGTACATTAGTGCTCTCAATTTTTTTGAAGTAGCTTTCTACCAGATTGAAGCCATGTTTTGCAGTATCTTTGTATATATTGGCATTATTTACACTGCCTGACAAGGTCTTGAACAGGAATTTCCATTTGCAATTTGAAGAACACAGTAATAACCCTCCATACATGGTGGATTACAATTATTTGGATTCAAAGGAGTTGCTAATTTGTTGGTGAATTTATCTGATTTGCATCTATATAGATAGCAGGATGTGCAAAGACAGTCTATGGTATATACTGTACAGGAGCCAAGCTTTGCTGGTACCACCTGTATGTAGGCTTATAATGGTGCTTTGGAATGGACTAAAGGAAACCAGCATTTGTCCCATGTATGGATGCATCTAGCAAACATTTTATCTGAATATGCAAAATTTGGTTGTGAATATAGTGTGCAATTTATGAACAGTGTTCCTGTTATTGAGTAAAAATTGGTTGCCAGTTTTATTGGGAGTCTACAAGTCTAGAAGCAGAGGCAATCATCATGTTTTTTGGAGGAGTCAGTAGAACTGTTGACATGGCCTGAGATGGCTTACAAAATTGTGAAGTGCCAATGTTTGCTGTGGAATAATGTCATTCTTCAGTCAGGAAAGTTTTTTTTTTCATTCTTAAGTGAGTGAAATAAGAGGCATTGATGTAATGAATGGAAAGATTTGGCACAGCAGGTGCTACCTTTGAGAAATGTGACAGGACATAGAGCTTTAAATGGTGGACCGAATTCATTTTGATATGCATTTTGAAAGTACTCTGCCCTGCAACTATTTGCAGACTACTTAGCTTTTTGAAAACTTTTTCTCCTATTTTAAAGTTGTCTTTGTATTCCATTTGACTGTGCGTTTGTAGTTGGTGCCACCATGTTATGTAAGGCGCACAAAATATGTTAGTGTTATAACTTTTTCAATGTCTTCACAACTTCTGATTCTGCTTTCCCTCCCACTGAAGTGCAATTTGTTGGCAGTAAGCGGCTTTTTTTTCCTCTTCAGAAACAATGACAGCTTAACGTCAAGTCAATTTTCTTATGTCTTTTTGAGGTAGAGAATGTATGAAGCATAAACACTAATTGGCGTTTAAAGTTGTATGGATTGTTTGAGCTTGTAAAGAAAGGCCTAGTGAATCAAGCACACATTTGTGACTGACCTTGGCATGTAACAGCATTTCTTAACCCGTCTGAAATTCGGGAGTTATAGGATCAGACCAGCTGTGTGATTCATGTCTTTCACTGACCCAAATAATATTGTACAATAAAGACATTTTATGTATTTTGACAAATTTTTGCACTCTATTTTTCTTTCTAAGAAAGGAATAAGAAAATAAGAAAAAGACAAAAAAAATTGGAGAAGTTACTGAATTACCATGAGCAACCCTTAATATAGGGAATTGAATGTACTTGTTTGTTTTAGAAACGTCCCATGTACTAAGCTGCAAAGAAGAAACTCAGAAACAGTATTTTACAGTGCCTAACTATCCTAGTCTCCCATTTGAGAGCATCAAGAGTGGAAAAGTTGATAAAAAATGTTCAAACAAATAAATGTGCGAATAATATGCAAGTTATTTACAGGATTTAAAGGTTTAATGCGATATGTAATCAGGACCATAATTAATTTTATTTAAAAAATGTGCATGTGTACTTTGGTTGCTTGCTTTTGAAAAAAAAAGTTTGCAACCTGAACTTTCCTTAAGTCCACTTTCATCAGTCTTGCATTTAAGGTAGTACTCACTGAAAAAATGCAAAGGTGCATTAAAGGGGTTGTTATCGTATTCATAGGCGGGTAGTGTAGAACAATTGTTCTTTTTTTTTTTTTCATTTTTTTCCTTGAGTAATGTGCTTCAACACATTTCATGTGTAGATTCCATTAAGCAGTGTGTAAGTCTGCACCTAAGCAGCTGAGCCATGGTTACTTCAAGTGAAGCACTCATATTCCAAATAAGAAATCTCTTTCTTGTTGTCATCTCTAATGGTGGTTTTGTATTATTGAGTGTCTTGTATTTATGATATCTGCTATGCCAAGCATTGATCCAAATCATGGACAAGAAAGGTCATCATGTTCTTTGTTAAAGAACCTAACATATGAAATACATGTAACATCTACATAAGTATAAAGGAAAAAAAAAAAACGAGGAAAGAAATACTGCCATGATTTATTTACAACATTTGCTCTTACTAATAGTACTTAACATTTTTCTGTAAGATTTGAGAACAAAGGACTATGTTGGACAGCAATATTTGCTGTGTCAGATTCATAGAGGAATGCCAAAAGTTGCTCTTATGCAAATGATACTTTTGCAATTATTTTGTAGTTCTGAGGCTGAGATTTGTAGGGAGGTTTTGATATGTACATGTCAGTTCCTAACCATTGGTGGGTTGTAAGTTGCATTGACAATGAAAAAGAGAACTTTCAGTGTGTTGTATATGTTTGGCTGAAATTTTGTGTTGAGAAGCAAAGATTGTAAGATATTGCTGTCATTTTCAAAAGATGTGTGGAGGCATTAACTGTCCAGTCTTGTAGTGCAAGTTGACCTAAGTTTTGGTCAAAGCAATTGTAATGATAAGCTTCTGTTATATCAGCTTACAGCATACATAGGGAAAATCATAGTAATTTATCTCTAAAGTTGTGTAAATGACATTTTAAGTAGGTAACAAGGTGTCCTGGAAGAGTTAATTTATGTAAGACCATTTCTCAAGTCAAATTTAGGCAAGTCCCAGTGTGATGGCATTCAAGTTACCAAACTACTCCCATCTGCTGAGTTTGTACAAGGTATTTTTCAGATCCTTGTCAGCATCCTAAGTCAGTAAAGTCTATGCTGGCAGCCTCTGCTAAAGTTCTTCTTCCCCTTTTTTTTCTGTTAACTTCACCATGCAAGTTGTCTTAACCAGTTCTCAGCAGCCTTTACCACAGCAATGCCAAATTCCTTACCATAAGAACCTGTGAAATAAGTGAAAGAGATTTTAAAATGATCCACACTGTACCTCACAGCAACCAAAGACTTCAAAGGAAACAAAGTTATACTTTCACCACCAAACACAATTTGCATTGGGTGGTGTGGAAATGTGCCATCTCATGACAATTAGTATTCTTGTTTAGATTTGATCATATCAGCTAACCTTTTACCGATGTGTAGCAAAGCAAGATAATTATTATCTCTTGGGCTTGAAACTTAACACCTTGAAACATTAAAAAGCTGCAGAGGTTACCATGATGAAGCCTAAAATATGTGGGAGAAAAGTGCAAGTCTGAGATGTAAGCAATTTGGAGTACTCTTAAAGCAGTAAATGCATTTTGGTATGAAATGATGTAGTATTAATAGAGAAGTTAAAAAGGTGTGAATTAAGTCATTTTGGAGCTTTCCAAGGATAAAATATAAAAAGGGAATGTTAGGGAGTGGGAAATACAGTCAGTAGATTATGATAGGATACCAAGTACTGCTAGATGTCTTGGGTCATTTTAAAGTCTCATAAATATTTTGTCTCTGCTTTCATATTTCAAGATGGTTCTGTCGCCTGAGTAACTTTTTGACCCTGTAGGGAAGGAAGAAACAGTGATAAAACATAAGACTGGTTTTTGAATGTTTTTGAGTGCAATGGAATGGTCTGTACTTGCGTTAAGATTTTTAAAAGAGGAGGAATGGCATAGCTGAAAGCAGGAGTGATTTCAAGTCCCAATAAATTATTTCCTCTATTTATCATTTGCAATTTACCTTGTGTCTGTCTGTTAAACATAAGATACCAAAAACTCAGGAGGCTTGTGTTGTGTGTATTAGTATTTGATATGTCAGTTGGAGCTTTTATTATTCTATGTGTCTGGAATCAGGGAATTCATACAAAGGTCATGGTTTTTACTCCAAACTGTAATTCCACTTTCGTCTTGTCAATACAGGGTTAGAGCTGGTTAACATAAACAGCTGCTATTTGAGACTGGCGTGTTGTAGATGTATCTTAGATCAGGATGCCTTTTCTTTGCCAACTTTTTTTTCATGTCAAATTGAAAATTGGAGGGGGAGAATTTTAGGAAATCTAAGGAAAAACTTGCAAGTATCGAGTCTTCATAATACCACCTCAACTCTGTCCATACGGAGGGTGCTTTCACATCATTATTTAATTGGTCTTCATCAATGTCCACCTTTTTCATGAAAATCTTAAGATTTTTTACGAACTTTGTTTTTCGAGCTAGCTGTTATTAAAGTAAAATACAAGTGTAACGCCAGTGTCACTATCATTAAACCAAAGGGCATGTTTTGCCAACTTAGCCATTGTTTAAGATTATATTAAAATATAATTGCAAAAAGATTAAAAAAGCTTTAAAAAAATAAAAAAATAAAAAATGGACAAAAAAAAAAATAAAAACAAAAAATTTAAAAAGGAAAAAAGATTAAAATAAAAAAAAATAAATTTCAAAATTTATATTATAAATATATATATATCAACACAAAACGAAACATTCACTGAAATTATTCTTAATATTGCCTTTGAAGAGGATCTTAGATTGTGTAAGCAAACATTTGATGATTCTGAATATGATTGGTAAACAATTTTTGTGGTGCAAACTTCTAAAATGCTGAAGCAAGTGTACAATGTAGACTACTAGGACCATAGAATGTGTGCCCTTCTTTTTACACACAGGCTGAGTATATCAGCCAATTACAGCATATCTGTCAAATGCAGTACTTTGTGTTTTTCACTTTTTATGTTATTACGAATACTTAATTAAAAAAGAAAAAAAAAAAAGAAAGTATATACTGTTTAACAACACGCATTCCGAAAATATCATGCAACTCCTGCATGGGGTAATACCATCATTATTGTACACTGAAAAATTATGCAACTTTTAATGTAAGAATTTATCGCTCATGGTATTGTTGTATTTTTCTTTTTCAAGAAGTTCTGAATTTGTTTCCCTTATTTGCATTATAGAAGCTGTTGATTAATGAAGTGATTTTTTTAAGGTATTTTCAAGTGCTGGGTAAATGATGTATTTTATTTCCACAGTAGCTGTTGGTCTCAGGGTTATCAATTCTTAAGTCATTTGCTTTTCTCTTTAAACTTCTTGTCTGTGAGGCAGATCTTGAGTAAAACTCATTCAACAATTAATAAAAATAAAAAAAAAAAATTAAAAACAAAATTAGAAAGGAAAAAAAAAAAATTAAGATACATAGCTGTGATGCTGCCATTCTTTTGTTTACAGGAAAGCTTCCATAATATTGATAATGTTACAATGCACCATTGTTTTTGCTGCTGTTGTCTTGTGTTGAGTGTTTTTTAAGTTATAGGAAATGGTGTCCCATGCAAGAATGTTCACAAATTAAAATCTCTCATCATGGTAATTGGACCAAGGTTTTGTTGATGGTGAATTTTCAGTGGAGCTCAAATCACATAACGAAGAGCAATGGAGAATTAGTATATACTGTATGGTGGCGCCCTGACCTCTTTGAGGTAAACAGGTGACATCCTTGTTTCACAAGTGGAACAGAACCTACAAATTCTGTAACATAAGTGCAGAGTTTTGTATTCAAAGTGCCCTTGTTTTATTTTTTAAAGCTGGAATATTGTGTTTGGAATGCACTTTCTGGTGTTGAAAAAGGAAAAAAAGAAAAATTGTGCAGAAAGTTGATGGTCAAAGCAATTCTTTACATTATGCCAAGAGTGACATTGAAATAACTCTTTTTGTATTAAAATGAAGTATTTCTTTTAATAGCAGTAGTACATATATCTGTAAACTAATTGTGGTGTGTTTTTTTTTCTGTTTTTTTTTATTTCACTCTTTCCACTTTTATTCAAGGTTTTGAGCAAATAAGTAGTTTTTGTAAGTAACACACTTATCTTCCAACAAGAAACATCAGTGGTAAAGGAGTTGTGTGTGTGATCGTTACCTCCCTTGCTCTCATGAAGTATTTGTATAGGCCATTCTGGATTCATGTTTTTCTTGTATTTATATATTGAAGAGATAATAACCTAAATGTTAAGCTGAATGTTTTTTGTGGTCATCTACATGTTGATTGAGCAGATGTAATTTTTGCTTCAGTGATAAGCATGGTTGTTGTCTTTGTTTTTTTTTTTTCAAAGCAGACTGATTCAAGTGTGTGCATTCTTCATTTGTCATAAGAGAGGGATATTCTAAGAAACCAGCTCAGCTCAATTGAAATGAAGCCAAAACTGTATTATATATGTGAGGAAAGGTATTAACAAACAAAGAAAAGGAAAAAAAAAATCACAAAACAGGAAAAGAAAAAACCAACAAACATTACAGAAAAAATCCAAAAAGATTACAAATTTGAACTGAAAATGTACAAGCATTCTTGAGAATGTATGATGAGCAATATTGTATTTTTATTCCTACACAACTGCTTTATTGTATTGACTAAGTAAGTGTATATGTGTTCCTGTTATGTCAGTGTAAAAAGAAATCAAAAATGTAAAGTTGTTAGCATTTAAAGCAGAGAAAAAAGAAAAAATGTCAGAGTGAATGATTTCAACTGGTAGGGACTGTTTTTTTTCCAAATAATGTTGACCAATGAGAGAATTCATTATCAAAATAAAAAAAATGAGGCAATCATGGGATTTTGGACAGACAAGCTATACTTCAGTTTCACAAAAACCTTGCAATAAGATGGTTATGATAAAAAAATTTTCTTCAAATAAATTAATGATTTTTATTTAACAAAAAGGGTTTACATCTATTGTGGTCTCCTGAAGTCTTCAAGTTTGCTTCCTCAGTAGAGATTTGCTTATTATGTGATACTGATACGACATTTGTTCGTAACAGTAGGTTTTGTCTTTATGCCTTCAAGCAGTCTTTCCTGTAAAATGGAAGTGAGTTGCTTTTGATAATCAGCATACTGTTGTATTAATGAAGATATATGTACCTGTTAAGCATTTATATCTTCCAAGGTATAGACCAAACTGCAGTGGTAAGATGTTCAGCTGAAGACTTTCTGAAATGATTTGATAGAAGTGTGTTAAAGATGCATTGGGTACAGTATTGGATGGTATCCCCCTTGTTGTCTTTGTAGTCAATGTGAAACATTGCAGTATAAGGTGCCAAATGTGAGATTGCTTAATAGGGGGCAGATACAGTATGACTGACTTAAAACACATAGCTTTTTTTCTTCTTTCAGCTTAAACTGATTTAAATTGCATTTTTGTGAAAAGTGGCGGAGCTTTCAACTGACATATGTATATGGTAGGTTACCGTGTTAGTTGAAAGGTTATGCTACTGCTTTGACCCAGTAAATGTGCAATGGAGAGATATCTGTCCCCCTTCAAACAGTGGTGATATATCATAAAGATATAACTTTTGTATTTGATGCCAACCATTTGAAAAGAGGCCTGTATCCTTAGAAATCTTCCCAACATTTTTTTTTTTCTTTTAAGAAATCCATCCCTATTTTGAAATTATTTTCATAAATTTTAGCCTTATATGTCACAGATTCCAAAATGTTTTAATTCAGTATCAAGATAAATCATGCAAAATTTCAAAAAGGTAATGCAAATCTGTTTAGTAAAATCTGCACATTTCAGGAATGCTTTGTACTATAAACATGTGTGACCTTTCAGAAAGAATTTAAAAAGTAGTAGTATCACCACCATGTGTGTGTGGGTAGGACTTATTGTTATGAATGAAATTTAACAGTTGAAGTGTACTTTGCAGATAACTTGCCAAATATAAATCTTTGTAGGCTTCTAGGTGAAGAACTGCCAAAGTTTTCATGTGAGAGAGAGGATGCACGATAGTGTGGGTATCAAATAGTGCAGATTGATCATAATATAGTTTTGTGGCAATTACATATCAGTGATAAAGAGGGCAAACCACACATTTGATGTAGCCAGCTTATATCGAACAAACACCTTAAGATTATATCATTTGTGCAAACTTACAATTTTCAATTGCAGCACTGAAGTCCTTCTTTGTTGCATGTACATTAATTTTTGTGTTTTTTATTAAATGGTCCTTTCATGTATTGGTATTATAAGTCTACAACAATTTTAGGGTTTCATTTTCATATTTACTTCTTCAGTGTAAACAGTAAGCTTACCAAGAAGGCATTGGTATTTGAACTTTCCAAGCATGTATTCTGTATGGGGGTAGCATTTACAGAGTGTCACAGGTTCTATGTTTTTTTTTCTTTTTTTTTTTGTATTGAGAAGGATCATTAGAAGAAAACACAAGGCAATGCAAATAAGAAATCAAAACTTTTACCAAGAGAGTGCCTCCTGTAATCCCAGGTTAAAGTACTGAGTGGTTGGCACTTGTCCTGCTTGTAGGTGAACATCCCTGCCATCATCCTTGGAAGGCAGAAGCAGCAGGACTGCTCTATGTATGTAAGGAGGAAGGGTGTATGTATCCTCTATTCTTGTATAAACAGTATGAGCTACATCTTGATACCCTCAGGTGCTAGTCCACCATGTTAAAGGGGTATTCTTGAGGTGCAAATGTGCAGTCTCACAGCATACCTCCTAGCTGTGAAGACCTCTCTATTATGGGTATTGATGATGACTGCAATTAAGGATTGTTTTCTTAAATAGATTGAAGCTATTTAACTGAATTACAGTTAAAGCAATGCCAGATGAATAGTGCATGTTGTTGGATTGTAAAAGTATTTTGAAAATCTACCCATTGTTTTTCTGGTTGAAATCATTCCCTCCAAAAGGGACAGACAGAGGCCATCATAACAAGTACTTCAAAAGGAATAAGATTTTTTTTTTCTGTTTGTAAAAAAGGGGTTCTAATGGTCAAACCACCGTACAAAATGAAATATTCTTGTGAACATCATTGCTGTTTGCCTTGTGTGTTTCAGAATCCATTGTTATTTCAATGAGTACTTGGTAATGTGCATTTCCATCAACTATATTACTCAGTGCTTCCAAATGTCTTGTACATCTCTAGAAATTAAGATACTTTGGGTTTTTACCCTACCGTGAAATGAAAAAATCCCAAAAAAAAGAAAAAAAAAGGAAAACTGCAAAAAAAAAAAATGTATGACAAAAATTTTACATATAGGTATATTGTTAATATTAACTATGGTAAAGTTTTTCTTTTGATTCAAGCAGTAGTGTAAGTCACAGAAGAGCAAGAAATGTGTTGATAACTTGATTTTGTTTGTTTCCCTCTTTGTTGTTAAACATAGCATAGATACTTTAAACAATGATGATGATGATGATGCCTTTTTGGTGTGTGCTCAAATAGAACCTTGTGGAATTTGAAGGAATTGAAGTTTCCAATGCGTGGTCTTTTCACTGTGTACATATATGGATTGTGTTAAAAGTAAATGCTTTGGTTTGGAATTGTAATGAAATACCTCCAAAGCAAACTAGAAGTAAGAAGCCTTTCATTTCAGGTGCTAATCCCTGAATCCCAGAACATGATATAGCAAGAAAATATGATGTCACACTTCATCATTCTTGCAGTTTCATGTGTTAGTCCATCTAGGCTCAAGATACCCTTAAAAATCTAAATCATAGTTTTCATTGAACCCTACATGGTAAGTTTGCAAGTTTTTTGAAATAGATTTATGATATGCTGCCTTTCTTTGGGTTGTTGAGTTGAAAGGGTTAAGGGCACAAACAGGGCCTACCACATCAATTGCACAACCCTGAGTAGACACAAGATGGTCTTTGCTCAAAATTTGAAGTGTTATTTGCAATTAAAAAAGTCAGTTGGGAGGGGGGCTAATGTTCTCAATACACTTTGCAGTAATGTCTGTCAACAGGAACAACAAATATGAACACAAATCTTTTCTAAAGTGCTTTATTTCTCTTCCACCATTCATTTACAAATTCTTTACAAAATGATTGAACTTATACAATGCTGTTAGTGCACAATGCTCATATTCAGCTGATATTTGGAATTACTGGCTGTCACAGAACATAGGGCTTCTATGAGGTGACACATACAAGGACAACTAAGGATATGGTTTGTGAGGAAGATTAAACATGCTTGATGCAGACAGATTACAAGCTGGAAGAGATACAGTACCAGGCAACTAACAACTGGATGAACACAAGATACTAATTCATTGCTGACTGTACAATTTACTTGGAAGCAGCAACTCTGGTTAGGCTTAAAGTTTCATGTTGGGCAAAGAGAAATACATGCAGATTTGCAACTCTGGCAACTCCTTTTAGCCAAGTAAGTCCACTACATTGAAAAATGAAATGCTACCCGAGTCATGAGTAAAGCCTGTTGGTCACTTTCCTCATCACCTAGGCAACAGCATTATCCCTGCTAAATGTGTCTCTGTGAGAGGGGTTTGATGCTGATGTGATGTGCAAAAATGCAGCTTGACCTAATTATGTGAATGCAATTGTTTTACAGACAATACCAAAGCAATGCACAAGAATTAACTTTTGTATTAGTGAATTTCTGCTGTGGTTACTAGGTCCACTACCCTGTTAACCCTCTCCTGCTGTAGTCACACAGTTGAAATCAATGGGTAAAGAGTGACAACTCAGGGTCTCAGACTAGCTGTAAGATCCTACACTGTATAAAATGTATGCTGTATATAAAATATATTTCAAGGGCTGTAAAGGAGTTTACACAAAGAAGACCTTATTAGGAACTGAATAGCTTCAAAATGGTTTTCATATTTTTGAAAATGGTCATCGAGCAGTGATTTGTGCACATAGTAGTCACGATTAAGAAGATGAGTCTAAGTGATGCGAAAAAGCTTGCACAAATGAATTGGGCTTGCATGCACATGCTGTGAATTTGGCCTGCCTCACATTAAAATAGAACTTCCAGTTTTCTTGTTCCAGAATCACACAATGTAACAAAGTACTCCATTAAGAGTCTATTTAGAACTAATGTGACATTATAAGCAATGACTTTCACTTTCCAGCTCAACATATTGGATCCATTTTGAATTATGGGCATAGGGTTACCTTTAATTTTGTGACCCTGGAAGTGCAATGAAATATGTTCAAAACAAAATGTACCTAGGCTTGGACGACTCCCACCATTTTTCCAATCATTTACTCTGAATGATTCCTGTAATGATGTCATAACTGATACAGGAACACACATCTCAGCAGTTGATAGGCAGTTGATTACTAGCATTCTGTTGAGTATTAATACACCAGTACACCTACATGTACACTCTCAATATCCTAGGTGCCAAATCGTCAATGTCGGAGAATCATAGTAAACTTGTGACTGAAATACGCAAAAGATTAAAAGAGCCAGGGGTGTTTAAATACTGCAATAAAACCTGTGAATTAACACAAATTGAAACCTCAAAATATGATTTTGTGCATACTTTTAACTGTACTGAAAAATTCCCGTGCAATCGCATTCTAAGGAAAGTCTAGTCACAACCCAGCTCCTTATCTGGAGTCGCAATTCTGAAGCTGAGTTAGGAAGTCGCCCAAGCCTAGTGAAGACATGGTGGAAACTAACGTAATAAACAATGTGTATGCAACTTTAACAAAATAGGAAAATTTCATTTAAAGCTGACTTCTTCAATTTGCATTAGGAGCGAAAAGTTCCCATTGTCATCAAATTGTTGAACCAGAGAAACCTGCATTTACATTTGTATAAAACAACACACCCCCGAGCATGGACTTATCAAAATGGAAATCATAACGTATCATTTGAAAGTGTGTTCTCTTCCATTAACATGTACTTTTCCTAGGAATGTTTAAAGATGAGAGAAGTTCCTTGAAACTCTTGTAACTCCAAAAATGTGTCCACATGAAATGGAAACTCTTCCACAGTTCTTGAAAGAAAACAGTGACTCTTAACTGGAATGGAATGGAGAACTCGCCCAAGCAGAAAAACCATAGCTTTCTGTCTTGAGTTCCTACATACTTTTATAAAGTACTGGTGAACTCTGACTGAACTAAAGGCCGGTTCATACTTTCTTATCGCGCTATAAAGCTGTGTTTAAGGATGTTAGCTGGGTCTCAATATGCCGATGTAAAATTGATTCATACTTCAGTTTTCTCACATAGCTCAACTTTCGCAGTACTGCCATGCAATGAACAGTCTCCCAGTACCTGCCTATGCAAAGGCCAAGTACAGTACATATGTGTATGCGGTTTGATCGGCTCTATGACAAAGTACACTATCGAGTACTGTGATAATTTTAGGGAATACAAGAAAATCCTGCCTTACTAACCTTTATGTCTTAATTTGTGGAAAGCAATAACTGTTTCCCTCCATTCCGACAACTCTCACTGTCACAATCAGGCCGCCGATAGTTGCACAGAACCCGAATACATGTAATGAGCCAGTATCTGAAAAGGTCCGCCATTGTTGTCGAGTAGGATCGTGAGCTCGTTTCAAAAGGTCGTTCACCTACCAAGCAGCCAATCAGAAGCCGTTTCCTTTGCGATATCTCGAGAGCTTGCGAGAAAAGTTGAACAATGTTCAACTCCAAGCAATGACCGTGAATCGAACTGGCGGCAAAGATATTTTGACCATATATGGTTATTGATTGCTTTATCGCGCAAGAAATTTGGAAGTATGAACCGGCCTTTACTCTTGCTTAAGTACAAAGATATTATGAAACTGCCATATTTTTGCAATATATTTAAAACTGCAAAAGTTTTTGCAATATTCTCACAAAATATTCAAGTTTCACTAGCTTACTACTTAGCATAGGTAGCTGCATCCATAATCTGTGATTCAGACATATTCTAAGAGAAATCAGATCAGGGGATGTGAGCAACCTTTTAACAATAGTGAAGGGTGTTAGCTGCCTAGTGTCTTAAGTAGCAGATCCTCATTCTTTGGAAAATGACACACTTTTAGAATATGCTTCTTGGTACCTGTGAATAATAAAAACTTCCTGAGAATTAATCTGGGTGTTAAATCAAGCTGTATTTACTTTACTGAAATGCTTGATAAGTCCCATACAACTCATCAAGCCATGGTCATTGACCAGCAACCCTATAGGTGACCCTTTGGACAACCACAGTTGAGTACATATTAATTTGCAGGGTAGCTTAAATTTAAGCAGTGGTAAAGGATGTCATTCTGCTGGTTGTGATGTTTCCTTGAAGTATTCCTCATTAGATGAGGATCTTCACTTTAATGACTATACTGCCTTACTTTAATACTGGGATGATACTGTGAACTCAAATTCACAAGCTGTTACATATGTTAGTACTGTGATAACAATTAACTAATATTGCACTTGTGTAAAGGCATTCAAATAAAAACTTTTGATTAAAGATCAAATATTCTTAAAGCACCAATTATCTGAAACAGAATTTGGTCTAAGTCAAAAGAAACAAATACACAGTCATAATTGTGACCTGAAGGAAAAGTGCCAATTGGTTTAAAAAAGAGGGAGACAGACAAAAATTGAATAATCTCCCTAAATTTTTTAAAGCACTCATAAAAAAAAAGGTTTGTACTAAAAGCAGACATTATACACATAATGAGTTAAGTATCATATCAAAATTGCTATGTGCAATGGTGCTTAACAAAATGAGTGAGATTTTAACTTTGAAAGAAAATAAACATCTGTTGAAAAGTAAACTGTTCTCACATTTAATTTGGTTTAAACAGGCTGCAAATTATCCAGTATTCACACTTTACAGTATATTTTACACCATTCTGATTAAACTTCAAATAGACACTCAATCTGAAGAATCTGATTCAACTACAAGAAGACTTCCTTTCCACCACAAAATCTTCAAGAAATGACAAGATTATGTCAAACTTCAAACGGATAACCCTTTTAAATAAGTCTCACAAAGGATTGTTTTAGAAGCAGAGTGGGCTTGAAGGACTGATATCAGAATCTTGGGTTTGAAAATATTTGACAAGGAACACATCACTTGAGTTTATTCCAGCACCAGATTACAGATTTACTTTATTTCAGTACATTTATTTGTCATTATGCATCACAGCAAAATCTTTTTAAGAAGTATTTTTTACAGTGTACTTGCTGCATGCTAAATACTTCACCCCAGGGAATTAAGAAAAAATAAAGTTTAAAGGTACTTCTAAGGACCTGACCCATATTTTAAGTTGGTCACAACTGAGGCAACTGAAAGGTGTGTATTATACATGTCTGAGGTCCACTGTAAGATCTAAAAAAAAAATTGCAGTGAGCAAATAGACAAAATGAAGGTTGTTGGTGACACGATTCACGACTTGGATTTCTTTGTTCTAAACCTCTCCTCTTCTTGAAAGACATCCTACCAATTCAGACCATTCAAAGTTGTACAGCAAATTAGCCATTCATTCCACTTGGGGAACAACAACTTTGGCAAGACATGACGGCCCAGACAGAAAGACTGGCCTAAGAGAGATTGTCTTCACAACCAGATGTCACCTGTTGGGAACTGTTTCATCTTTTTGTGCATAATACTTATGAAAGAGTCTCTCATCAGCGCAAACCTCCATAACGTGGTAAACATGGAGCAGCAAGTAGGGAAAGCGTGAGGTAAAGTAAAACAGAAATCCATCCGGAACTGGCCCAAGTGTTTGCTTAACCTCTTCTGATAGCTCTCTGTAATGATGCTTCTGTTGAAGACCAGATAAAAACTTTTTTAAGTCAAATGATCTTGCATACAAACACTGATTTACTGAGAAAAATTTCCAAGGAAGGTATTTTAAGGGGGTTTTTACATCTTCCTAAACATTTGGGAATATCCCTACATCTCCAAATACAGCTGGTCACTGTACTTTGATTGACATTTATTCAAACTGTCGCTTAACTCTAGATGGTCAATGATGACTTGTACCGTCTGTTGTGTTCCCAATTAACTTCACACACACACTGTCTGGACATGGCCTTGAGCAATTTCTTCTCAGTGAAGGCTACAGTACCTTTGTGTAGGAGGTGTAGACAGTGGTTTTTGTTTAAATTTGTGGAGAAGTAACTAAGCATAAGAACTGAGTATAAGGAACATTTTTAAAGGTCTAAAGGTTTCCAGGGCAAAACATGGTTGCTATGTTGCTACGACCAAATGGAGGAAACAAAAGCTGGTAGTTTCTTTAGGGTAAATCAGACAACAACACATGGAATAGAGAAAAGCTAGAACGCAAAAATGCACTGAGGTTTTGATTATCTCATTTCCGTACACCTAAGCTTCATTAAGAACGACAAAGACTCTACAATGTTAATGTTCTGAACCAACACTCCCGCCATGTATTTGAAGTTGCTATGATATCTACCTGGAAATATAATGCTGACAAGGTTTTCAGACTTTGACCTATGGTGACCTGAAACGACCTTTCACTGAACACAAAAACATCAAAAACAGCATGTTTGGAATAAATATGGTAAATAAACACCAGGTATAGAAGTTTCTTTGAGTTTCAAATCATAAAATATCCTGTAATGCAAGTTCTTTAGATGTTGAAATTCAGAGGAGTTTCCTCTTTTAGCTCTCCCAAAACACTCAGGTATAATGACAAACACTTTCTTGCTGCATATTAAAACTACTGGTAACATTAAACCTAGGAGAAACCAAACCTTTTAGGTCTAGCACTAAAGAAAGGTTTCCAGGGCAAAGCATTGTTGCTATGTTGCCAGACTTGGTAAAAAGAACACCCTTTTAGGCCTAATGACCACAGAAGGGATTGCATACTGCTGTATAAATAAAAACTTACTTTCTCTAGGGTAAATTAGACAATGCCACATGGAAATAAAACAAAAATGCAAAATTTTGTGATGAATAAGCAGAACTTTTCCCTGCAAATGACATTTGGTACAACTGACAAAGCAGCTCATAAAAACCATGCAGCCACTGAGGTAAACAACAAGACCCCAACCTCCATTCCACATTTTCTCTAAAGTCATACAGGGTAGACTCAAACTTCTGCTTCCCTTGAAAACAGCACAAAGTCAACTATGGTGACAACTTTGACACTTCTTTTATGCTAGAGAAGGTTTCTATGCCTGGATTCACCTCAATCATTCATTCTGAAGTGATCATACTTACATGCTTGTTAGATCCAGCATCATTTCTTTCTTGCACAACAAAACATCAAGTTTCACAGTTTAAGTCTTGGCATCAGCTGTGAAGCATTGGCATGTTTTTACGTAGTAGAAAAAGCCAAATTGCCTGCCTCGATTTACTTATTGCACCTATGATTTGCCAAATCTTTCAGAAATTTTAAAGAGTTTGAAACTGCTTTTAAAAGGTTTAGCTTATTAAGCATACTTACTTTATTTCTCATGGCTCTTAAAAGGTCTCTCACAGATCTACCCTTGTAAGACCGGAATTTCCTTAAATCTGAAAAAGGAAGCAACATCACAGGATCTTACTTAAGACCTCAGAATGAAAGGTTCTAGCTTAAGTTGGTTTTCATTTTGTTTAAAAAGGAATGTCATCTAAGCAACCTTGGTAATTTTTTTTCTCCAAAATTTGTGCTTTTAATGACAGAATTCATGAGAAGCATTATGAATTTTAAAGCTACAAATCTTTTAGGTAAAGTCATACCAGTATCTGACTGCAGGAATATTTTGAAAAGTAAATAAAACAAAACAATTTTTGTCAATTTTATGGCTTCAACTCTATGGCATCAGTCCTGTTTGCTTCCAGGGTTTCCTTAGAAAAGAGAATGCCACAGGTTCAATGTCTTTTACTTCAAAACTCTCAAATAGATATGGATTGCAGATCTCATCAGAATGCTCAGATAAACTCCATACTTCACATATAAGTAAATTTTGCTCGAAAGTATCTTTTCAAGGTGACACACACTGTACTGTACACATATACAAATCTACCTAAGACCGACAAGATTCTGTTTGCCTCTTTATGCTTACACCAATGTACACTTTTTTAATTACTCTCCATGTTACATCCATATGGGACCGGCACAGACTTACAAGCCTGTTCATCTATTTAGCAATATTCCAGCTCACAGTGATAGACGTACTTTGTACATCTCTGAGCTCACAGACTCATTTCTTGTTGACAACAAATTACATCACAGCTAGTTGGCAAAAGAATTGGTAAGGCATGCTCACGCTGTTGTCACAATAAAAAGTGGATTCTCATTCTTCTAATTTCTGTGAGCCACTAGGCCTGCATTTACACACACAAAACCTAACATCCATGCACATGTTCTTGGCCAACCAATGACTGCAGCGACATAACCGTAAATGGTCTAATTGCAATGGATCAGAGACAAAATACAAATACTAAAGAAGACCCTGTGGAGGGAGTTGCATAAAAATTAATATTCTCAAATATTAACTATTCCTCAAATCTCCTTACAAACATTGGTGCATTTAAAATAATCTCATAATGAAGATTCCTATTGGGTATAAAGTACTCAAATCTAACTTGGCAACACGATTCCTGCATAAGAAAGAGATTCCATCCTATGAGCAATGCAGACTTCATTTCTTTACTTTGAAAAACAATCTTGTAACATACTTCAAGACTGAACAACTTAAAAGGTAACAGTTTATTAAGAATTGCATTTTTAGTTGATATGAGCGCCGTATTCCAAAATATTGTGTACTCTCCAAAGCCTAAGTATTATATGGTATACTATGCATACTTAAGCAGCACCATGTACTGATGTTTTTAATTAATTCTAGAGGGATTAACATTTTTTAAGTGGATACGGGATTCCCATAATTGATCTAATTGGCCATAAGCAATTATCTCAATGTAGACATAAAAGTAATGACCACATGTACCTGGAAATGTAAAGCTTACTAGGCTCACACTTTTGAGTAGAAAATAAATTAATTACAAACAACAGGAAATGACATTAATACAATTAACCTAGTTCCTCACCTGTTTGTAGTTCAATTGTTATGTTTTCTCGCCAGTCTCCTTTAACGACTTGTTTAGCATTGGTCTCCAGAGACAGCAATAGAGGGCAGTTTAAGGCTTCTTTTTCAATCCGGTCACTGACATCCTGGTGAGAAGAAACATGGGTTGACATTTACAAATCTACTTGTGCAGGTGTTTTAAGAGACTGTTAAAAGTGATTACAACAGACCAGCATAGCCTGTACTGACTTGGATGAGATCCAGGGGATATATAGACCTCCTGTTATAGTAAGCTAGTGTAAATGACAGAGAACAAGATGATGACTATATGCTGGTACTGTGATGTAAACATTACAAAAGGTGATACTTATCCTTGTAAAAGAACCTGCCTTATAAAATCCACTCTAACATAGAAATATTGATCTGGTGTTTTGTAAACTTGACACTTACAGTCACAGGGGAAAGCAGCCTACTGGATCCATGACAACTCTTTTTTCATAACTCAACAATATTTTGCAACAGAATCCCCTAAAAGCCAGTAAAATGCCACTACAGACTTCCACTATAAAGAAGATTCTCATACTATAGAGATAATAAAATTCAAGACACTTCAAAGACTTGTGATGACCATTTTCAAGGCTCCAGAATATAAAATAACTATACTGGAAGGAAAAATTTTTGCATTTGATAAGGATGTGCTTTGCATGACCCATATAATATAGACACTAACAACTGCAGATTTAGTGACTGAATATTCACTATTATGTAACACCTTACAAATTCCTCTACATCTAATTGGAGGATTGGTGGTCACATGCTGTGGGTCATTTGGTACTATCACACGGTTGTGTGTTATCCATCGTGGTTTAGTCTAAAATAACACCCAGTGTTTGGCCCTATCCACTCCTTGAATCAAATTTTGACCAAAATATGGCCTATTTAGGAAGTTAGGAGTTATATAAAAGGAAAAAATGAAGGTTTTTCATTAGTGTGATAATATGAATAATTTCATTTGTTGAAAGATTGAATGTTCTATTCAACTCGGCTTTGCCTCTTGAACAGGATGTTCAATCTTTCAGCTCATGAAATTATTCATACTATCACACTCATACACATTCCTTATTTGTGTAGTGAATCACTCATGGTATGCCAATATATACACTGAACCTAAAGTTCAGTCCATTCCCTGATGCACACACAATTTTGCATTTTCCATACTTACCCTTCCCAACATTTACTCACTGCAAAGGCATGTAGCAATTTCATCTACAGAACAGGTCTTTTAAAATCACCCAACCTTTTTCTTATTTTGAAGCATTGCGTGGGAATCATGGCCTTAAGGAATTTCTGTCTGTCTGATACATTTTGTAAATTTCTCCCACACAAGTGTTATACACCATTCTATAAATTACCTGAAAGAATCCAAGCTGTTTCTCGAGGTTCCAGAAAAACGGATGTTTGATGACAGCTTTGATGTGAGGCCTGTCATCAGGGTTGGAGCGTATCATCTGTCCAATCAGTTCCCTGGAAACATAATCATCTAAATAAAAGGAAAAAGACAAACTACTTGAATCTTGTCTGTGACACTGGCCTTGCTTCTTTGGATAATGTTTGAGAACTCACTGCAATAACATCAAGTATCACAATTTCCCAGGGGTGCATCAACATTTTTGTCAACAGACTAGAATGGGCACCACCATTCACAGAGAGGAGGGAAAATGAACTGAAATGCCATAACCACTCAAAGAGAGGAAAGAAAATGTCAAAGTTGAGAGTTAAAGCAAGACAACATATCAAAGGAAAGGTTTTCAACATTATCTAAAATATGTTGAATCATTTTGTCACATTAGAACTTGGCCTGCTAAGAAATCAGAACACTGACCAGACCTCACAAAGGGGAGGACGGGTGTAATAAAATCCTACTTATCTGTTCGTTTCTTTGTTGTAAGAAACCAAGTAGATCACTTCTTGAATAACACTTAATCCCTTACCAGTGAGGAGCTTACTCCAGTTGACTACACAACACATAAGCTACTGACATGCCCTCTCATTGCACAGTTAAATCTTTTGTGTAGGGTATGTACAGGAAGTCTTTATTTACTGAAAGAAGGGTTGAGATGTCACCAGGGATCAATCAACCATGTTGGCAGGGACCAAGTTTAATTGGATTAAGTAACAGACACACATTTTATGGTTCCTCAAAAGGTCTGGATCTCTAAGCAGATGGGTGCCTAATAGAATGTAAATATATCTATAACGTATTTACCTTCCGGTAACCTTTCCAGGCTGTACTTCTCCAGTAAAATATTGGACTGTCTCTGGAGAGCATCACCAAACGGATGTTTGCCCTGACACAAAACATAGTAAAAGACGCAGCCAAGGGAGAAGATATCTACTGCTGTTGTCTGTTGGATTAACAGAGACACATCATCAAAAGGATCTTATCAAATGACAAATTCAAGGCAAAGTTGAGTGGTTTACATAATTTCATGTTCGTACGGTTCAAATGCTGCCCCCCCCCCCCCCGGGCCAAAAAAAAAGAGAAAAAAAAAACAAATTCAAAACTATTTACAATCAGAGCCATCCAATCATACCTCACAACTGTATACAAAGGGCAGAGATGGAGGTTGGTGCCAAACAACTAACTAAATGACTAATAACTCGCTATGTAAGAAGTTGGAAACACGAAGAAGGGACATCTAGCTGTAGTAAACATGGCTGACACTTTTCTTTGTATTGTAAATCCTTCTCTGTGAGTTCTTAACCACGTTCACTGTAGGCCTACATACCATCACAGCTTGTCATTTGTGCAACTCTTCATCTTTCAGTACGTTTACACATATCCTCTTTTACTTTAAGATAACACTCATATTTCTTTCGATCACTTAAATACAAAGAAATGTCTATAAAGGATGCTGCAGGATACATACTCAATCTAAGTTACAGGGAATAAGTACAACCAAGAATTCTGATTTATGAATGACCATTTCTATGTGATAACATTTTTGTGATTAAACTGTTAACATGATGCAGAATGACTCCTTGGTTAACCTATAATTTTTCATATTATTGGTCTGAAACATGACTTAGGTAGCCTACTAATAAGGGAATCACGTGGCCATGTGTAACACTAATAACTAGTGTTCCAAATAAGCTGGGAGTGACTGCTTACAACCTTTAACCATTAATGGATTAGATACATGACACATAAAAGGTACATTTCACTAAACACATTTGGGATCACAGAGTTTTTCATACCGTCCTTTCTTCATCAGTCAACATCTCAGGTGCTATCCAACCCTCTGTACCTGCTACACCAGACCGTCTTGAGAATGATACCCTACCAGCAGCCAACTTCTTACACAGACCAAAATCACTTATCATGGCCTTCACTTTACCATACTGGTTTGGGAATGATATGAGCACGTTATGTGGTTTGATGTCACGATGAACTATTGGAAGTAAGGTTAGAAGTAAAAAGAAATACAGAACTCTGAAATTATTTAAGCAAAACAGTGAGATCATGACATGGGTGTAATTATAAGGAGAGGTAAATCCATTAGTTTGAGGCCTGGAGATGCTAATATTCTTGCTATATCAATCCATCTGAAAGGAAATTAATATCCTCCTTGAAATATTAAACAGACAACACCACTTTCAAAGCCACCACTCCTCAGTAATTGTTTCCATCAAGCAGTGCTACTGCAGATGAAACATATGGGGAGGGGAGGGCAGGGCAGGGGGGAGAGGAATGTACTGAAAAGAATGGGTTCCCTGTATCAAATTTTCAAGAAGCCAAACCATCACTGCACAGTCATCTAATAGAACTTACAAACTTGGATCCTATGGTTCTCTGAATTTAATACTTTAAGTGAAAGAACTTTTTTGATTTATTAAAATGCAAATACTGCCACAGTACCACATATCCCAGCAATCCTTGTTAGTGTATGGTTCTCTTTTTATGTGGAGGTATTTTTGAAACTAATTTGTTTAAATATGTGAAAACTAAACTCAAGGTTTACCATTAGTATGCATATAGGAGATCTGAAGTATTCAGCTGTTTCAAAATAAAATTAGGGCTACTGCTTGTTCACTTTAAAAATCACCAACTGTCCCCCAACATCACATTTCAATACAACTCAATGAACTCAGCCAATTTCAATCCATCCTCAACACAAAGTAGGAGATGGTGGCTTCATACTACAACTGAAGCAGCCTTGGATATGCTTTTGTTTGTCTTTCACTTCTCCTAGTAACACTTTCAACAAATCTTGTACCTTAAATACTTTTTATAAACATTAAAATAGTAAACAAATCCATCCAATACTACAATTCAGTGACATTACTAATGACTGATAAAAATATTCAGAAGCATATCTTGATAGCTTGAGAGCTATATGACTGCATATACAAATATTCTTTTACATAAAAGAGTGACATCAGATGAAGCATATTTTGATTTCTTATTTTAAACCAACTGGTTAGAAACAGAGCCGTAAAACCTCATCTAACTCTAACTCATTTGATATCTGGAATGCTTTTGTCGATCACTAATGACAAAGTGCCCCCTCTATCAGGATTTCACACACATCTACAAATTCTCCACCTGGCTACAGAACACTTAACATTAAAAACAAAAATGTTCAAAGGCACTTTCATTTTCATGTGATCCTATATGAGCGGTATTATTAAATATCTGATAAACAAGAGATGTACTGCAGACAGTAATTCCAGGGTAGTACCTGGCATAACCTGGCAAAAGGGCACAGCACCAGGGAAATTAAACCTCCAAAACAGAAACAGAAATAGAAATCTCCACACAACCAAAAGAAAATGCTCCATAATTGAGGAAGGTAATGTTGGCAAGATTATGACATTACCAGACATCACAAACAATATGTTCAATACTAAAGTTGTTCATAATTTAGAATCACTGTTATGATGATCTATCCATAAACAAGCTTTTGAAGGCTACAAAAGTCTAAAATTACAAATGTTATTTTTTTACAGAGGTTGAAAATGAAACATACTTGTCTTACTCCCACTGGCTTACCATAGTCTATACAGAGACGTAAAATGGTAAATTTATTCACTTAGTTTAAATAGTCAATTGTGTAGTAATCTTTAAAGGACTTCTTCTAAATTCTTAATTTTTTTTTTAAACAAATGCTCAGTGACCTTGAGAAATATTCTGTTTGTACCAAAACTAACTGAGTGAAGTAAGAATATATAGTTGTGTCACTCCACACCAACTGTAAACTAATCACATTCCTCAAGGGGTCAATGTGGTTTCAGGATAGATTGAAATACAAAAGACAATAAGTCTGAGTAGTAGAATAACATATCAAGCAATTGTTCAATCTACCAATTTCATCTGAATTAACATTTCCTATCTAAGACAAAAACTGTCAAGTAACAATGAGAGTTGGACTAGTAAGTTTTATTCTCCAGCTTTTGCAACTTACATATTTTGTAAGTTTGGAATTTAAGACATCCTCAAAAGACCACTAAAGGATGAAAACAGTCTAATTGTTTTAGTTCTTTTGTTTTTCTTCTTACCAATTTTTAAGGAGTGTAGATGTGCCAATCCTGATGTAGCCTGTTCAAGTAACTCCATCTCCTTGAGGTTTGAAAATTTCGTGTTGTCCTTCACATAGTCCTTAAGAGTGGCGCAGCACAGTTCCAGTGCAATATAACGAAACTGAGGGTCTGATTCCTGTTGGTAAACAATAAATTCGATCTCAAAACAATGATTCAACTTATTCTCTGTAGAGCTTATGCATTTGACATCACAGAACAGAAAGTATGCCCTCTAATGGAGGTAGTTGCGCATTTCATTGCAATTTACACCAACAATGCAGACAGCTGATTTGTTTAGAGGGGGATAGGCACATAAGTCTATTATGGGGTCATGTGAATTCTATGTCGCACATGCAGTGTGCTTCATTGTTTTGCCTCCGAATGATGTCACATGACGTCAATGCAGAAGGTCTATACAAGGGCCTGAGAGGCAATCAGACTATGAACGTCCAATTCACAACCACATCATTTCCTCACAAGATGATTACTCTCAGAAATTTCCCACCTTGACGATACCCCGTGAGGGTAGTTACCTAGCTGCGGGGATAACTGCTAAAGGAGGAAGTTGTTTGGGTGGGGGTTGTCTAAGGTGGGGTTTGTCCAGGGGTTAGTCATCTCAAGGGAAACATGTCCAAATGGGAAAAAGTCTAGGTGGGACTTGTCCGGGAAGGTTTTATTTCAAAATCAGTTACATACTTTAAAAGCTGTGACACAAAGTAGGACAAAACTACAAAGTTATCACATCTATGAGACTAAAACTGGCTCCAAATTCAAGCTAGAACCATGAAGGACATATCAACCAGGCAGAAATACACTCTCTGTACTTGCCATATTAAAGCCTTTCAGGCCTAGTGGGGTTCAGGAGGTTTGAAGGAACATTTACAGTTTCCTCTTTGGCAATTATCCTTACCAGATAAGGAGACTACCACTCAAGCCCAACATAGTTGTTACAAATAATTGTAACATAGTTACTACCAAGCCTTGCATACCTATTTAGCGTGGTATGCATGAGTAAGTTTAATCAATAGAAGTTCTCAGGAGCAAGATATGGTCCATTGCCAAGAAGATGGGCTACACGGGTTATTTGCTACGAGATAAGTAGCAGTAATTAGCTATGACAGCTTTAACAACATTTAACTGGAAAACATAAGAACCTACAGTGCAAAAATATCGAATAACATTGGGATGCTCGTCAGACTCTCGGAGTAGGTGGACTTCTCTGTCAGCAACACTAAAACATTCTGGGAGGATCCTCTTCACAGCAACATCACGGCCATCAAATCTTCCTCTGTTGAGATAAAGCGACTTTTAGCAATAGTTGGTTCCATTAGGTAAAGTAGAAACACCTACTACAAACATTCACAAAACCACAGAGCACTTCAAATGTCTATACGCCTCAGGACCTAATGTGCAAGAGCTCCCTCCCACTTAAAATCATATACAATACAATAACATATATTATATAACACCTTATTAATTTCTCTACATCTGATTGGAAGATTGGTGGTCACATGCCATGCGTGATTCGGCACTATCATCAAGATAGCGGAATTTTACCGTTGGTTAGTATATACTAACCCACGGTTGTTGGTTAGTATATACTAAGCCACGGCAATGAGTCAGCGATGCATTGAGCGCACTACGTACAAGCTATGCCGCGTCTCAATAAATCACTGCAGCACTGGGGATCGTACATTGTTTCACCAACGTCAAGTGATCGCGCGTCTCTTTGGTTTTGAAGGACAAGCGACCATTGTGTCACAGAAGTATAGTTGGAAATGCCGTGCGCCTGTGCTGTAAATACGCTTACTGCATATGTGTGTTTTGCCCTTTAGTGCCTGAGAATTCAACGTGCTTGACGTCACAAAGAATCCCTCTATATCAGGCAGGCCTACATAAACGCGCAGTTAGAAAACGACAAACCATGGAGCTACTACAAGGACAAACACGAATCCATAGTGACCGCCAAAACACAAATTTAACCAACTACTGCCAAAATTATAAGGTGTTATATAAAACAAATAATGAATGTTTTTCATTCGTGCGATAGTATGAATAATTTCATGAGTTGAAAGATTGAACGTTCTATTCAACGAGGCGAATATCGCACTCCTAAACATTCATTATTTGTATAATAACAGATGTAGGGAATTCCAATAGTGTAACGATGCACAAAAGTACAGTGATCTATTGAACTTTCTTGTGTACTAGCAGTGCTTCATAGTGCACTAGCGGTGCTGAGGTATGTGTGCAGAGCATTAAAGCAGTGTACACTTCAACAGCTACATACACTAGAAGCTAGTGTAGTGTATGCAGCATAGTGCAAAGAACTACAGCAGTGTTATGTAGTATAGCATACCATAGTAAGTATAGTGTATACAGTGAAGGCACATATTTATGTAATGTAATGGCTGTTAACCAAAACATCACTATGAAGTCATATAGTTTGCTAGCATGTCCTCAGCAGGTTTAATCCAAGCTATTAAAGATAGGGCTTTTACTTTTAAGCAATTAAGCCTGGGTTTTATGTTTATATGGTCTTTGGTGATTGCATATCCTTCCTGATCCTTTTCCTACTAAAATAAATTAAACTTTATATATCATACACTTTTGCATAAATATAAACTGAAGTGAGACACATTCACTTCCTAGAATGGCTGGTTTTGTTTATCTTGCCATGACAACCACTCAACCAACTGCACATATCTGCATAACATCATTTTACCACTTCTAAATGTTTTTCTTGCAACTATTAATTAATTACTAAACTACAACAACTCTGTGCCCCAGATTCTATGAATGCTTTGACTTGAAGGTTATTCACTCATATTAAGTGCATCTGGTGTACATAATAAGTAATACTGGGGACTTAATAAAGTGTGTATTTCTAATCTGTAAGGGCTCAAGACACTAAACAACCTAATCCCTCTAAAAACTCATTTCGGGCCTGCATAGACCCTTTTCCAAATAGCAATTACAAAGGATTGTGGGACAGAGTTTGGTGTGCGGCGTTTTTGTCAGTGGCATATTACTGTGGCGAAAAAGAGACGCATACCAAACTCTATCCCACAATTCTTTGTAACTGCTATTTGGAAAAGGGTCTATGGGCCATACAACCAGGTCAGGCACCAATGCTTTATGAACCATCACAATGTACTGTTACCCCTGCCCCACCCCTTATGCAGAGTACCAAGCAAATTGGTAACAGGTTCCAGTTTGAAAGTCTTTGGCATAACTCGACCTAGGATTTGAACCTGGGCCCTCTGGCTGCAAGACAAATGCTTTCACTGAAAGGCCAACCATTATTGTAGTGATATTACAAGTAGCTGATATTACTGATAATGATATTTAAATTCTCATTATTGGTCGAAACTTATTTGATACTGATATCTGAGAATGAGCATACTGTACACTAAACTATAGGCTATTGGCCACTACAACTAACTGGTGTATCACTTTCATGAAGTAAAATATTGGGATTTAAAGTAAAATATACTAAAATAATATAACATTTTTACAAAATATAGAATGAGAAATATCAGTCAGTAGTATCAGCATTTTCAGTAAATTTTTTCCAATACTGATACTGGACAAAAACGGAAAATACCAGCTCATGCAGATATATTTAATTCCCAATAATCCATTCAACACTAAGGCCAACCATAATACTTGAAGTGTGAATATGATTTCCTGAGTACAAGGATCTGAGTGCCAACACCAATACACAGTCCTAAATACGAGAAAGAATTTTCCTGATTTGCAAATTCTCTGACAGCCATTACAAGTATGAACCCATAGTGCCAGCTACAGTATATGGGTAGAGATTTGCATACTAGTTACAATAATTTTGAGAAAATAGAATTTGAAACAATGTCAAGACATGATCAAAACAAAAATGACCATATTCAAGATGAAGAATTGAGAAACATCTTTGGGGCAAAAATTATTGCATTTTGTTTTACTCATTTACACACTGTGGATGCAAGTAGTACCACCAACTCAAATACAGAAAGTTTTAAGATTTTTGGTTTTTTTCCAGACAATATGACAATTCAGCCAACTCATTCAAACTTCAAGTACTTTCAAGACCACAAAATTCTAGATATTTGCTAGATTTTCCACATTTTTACAACTGTTTTGGAACCCTGAAGAACCCTGAATGTGCATTTTCACTCCTTTGAAAAAACTAATTAAATATGCATACATGCTAACATAGTAAAACAGAGGAGTGACAACTAATTACTAATTTTTATCATTAAAACATTACTGGCACCTGTTTTAAATACAAAAAAAAAAAATAACAGAAAGCATCAAATGAGGCTAAAAATACACACACCATTTACGATAACCTGAAGAATTTTTGCTAGTGGACTTTCCTACCTGTAAACAAATGTTCCTTCACATCCTTGACCCAACACATCCTTGGGGTCAAAGGTTATTTTGCCCACTCTGACATGACCTTCTGGGAGATAAAGCTCATCCCCATGGTGATTGCTACCTTGTGATAACCTTGATGTTTGCATTGATCCTGATTGTTGTGACACAATCACTATCGGCTGTAATTAAAATCAGAGGTCAAAGGTCACTCTTTTCTAAATCAGCCTTAAACAGTTTCAAAACAGTACAAATCCAGGATTGAAAACACAAGAAAAAACATTGAAGGAATAGTTTAGATCACACTCTACTGCATCCTGATGAAAATGCAGTGAAATCATTTTTTTCAAGGTATTACCAGCTTAAGTAATTCCACTTTGTACCCTAAGTGGACTTGAAGCAAGCAGGAGTGAGGTCTAGTTTTGATAAATCCAGGGTCAAGAAGCCACTTGGGTTCATTAAGGACTCCATACCAGGTTGACCAACAGAGGGTGGTGCCATGTGGTACTGCCCAGGGCTGTCAATTTGCTCCTAGCACCTAGCCCTGTAATGCTCAATACTGCATGGTACTGAATCACCACTTGCAGTTTATTTGGTCCTGAAAGATACTGGGCAAAAAACATACATTTTTAGGCTATTCTCCATGTTTCGATGAAATATCTCACCAAAACAAGACCTACAAAACAAGGATATATCCACTCTCATCAACTTTTAGACAGGTGGCTTGATACACTCTGCTTGGACTCTTTTCTTTGAGCCCACTGGTAAAATTGGTCTGCCTACAATCCTGACTGTGGATGACCACTGGTTGTAATCACCTTCTCTTTTCAACCAGTGTTCAGAGGGCAACAAGGTAGAGGTTTCTTACTCCTGCTCCCATTACCATCATTTAACATACCAATCTAAGGGAAAAAGTGTATGCCGAGTCTTAAGCAACATTCTCATAGGCTAGGATGAGTATAGGACCCTTGCTCTACACCACTGCTTGACAGCTGAACCAAGCAACAACCTGAAGTGTATGACACTTTCTGACTTGGACAACAACCTAAGTCAGATTCCCACAAAGTCATTTTTGGCCCACAACATTGAACAGTCCTCAGTACTACTGCTAACAGCCATGAAAAACAAATGATTTTGGGTCAACGGACAATTTCCAGTTGGTCCAACAGGATTTGATCCAGGGTCCTCTAGAATGCAAAACAGTACAATCCTACAATTTAACCATCAAGCCAATTATTCAGCTAATTTTGTTTGCATTGACAGCCCTAGCAAGTCTCCCTAAATTAATGAGGTCTTGTTGATGGCAGTGAGATAATCATACTGATAACTTTCCTTTGTGATCCATCATTGGTAAACTCAAAACACTTGTGAACTAGTATGCTGTAAGCACAAAGTAAATACCACCTACAGTGCTTTCATAGTTTCATAGGAGTAGTAGTGGACTATTTAAGCCTGCCGAGGTTGGTATGTGAAGTAAGGGATATGTGAGCAAACTACATTTGTTCAGAAGGCTGGGGGAAATGAAATGAAGATACCTCCTTATGGATGACATTAAACAGTGTTACTGCTATCACTGCTACCACCACCTCTGCTGCCGCCTCTACCCCCACCACTTTTGCCACTACCACCATCATCACCACCACCATCACAGCCAGAACCACTACCAATACTACTGCCACCAGGTTTTGCTGCTACCACCACCACCACTTTTGCCACTGCCACCACCATCACCACCACCAGAACCACTACCATTACCATTGCCACCACATTTTTCCACCACTGCCACCACCACTTTTGCCACTACCATCACTTCCACCACCACCACCACTATCACTACCAGAACCACCACCATCACCACTACAGGCTTCAAAGTGGTCCATCACAGAAATACAGGTTTTATAGGAAGGATACTGATGAATACATAGGGTTTTATAGGATTTTTCCAGGAAAATATAGAGTACATACAGGAATGTCATACACTAGTGGTTCTAATTATCTTCAAAATTCCTCAAAGTTGTGGATGAGGAAAACATGGTACCTTAGGAAACTAATGAACTATACTGTTTAAATGATGCACATGTGATTAACACTATCACAAGTAGTGTGGGCTATGTGGCAGAAAAATGTGGTCCTACCATCAACATGGTATTAAGAAAATCACCTAAATATTCTGGTGGAAGGGTAAAGAGTAAATCCCCTGAAGGTGGTGTATTTGCAAATTTTGACCCTGGAATACAGTATTCATAAATCTTATTATCTGTGCATACTAAAAAGGCACCAAAATTTGCAGTATCTGAAGGTGAGAACACAGAATGTGACCATGATGGTGCTTTGGATGGATGGGTAGTTAATGTGGACAATAAACTGTTGCTTATGTCCTAAAGTACACAGACAGAATTCACCTCAGCTCCAAAAATAATGGGGTTGAGGTAAGGAAATTTTTGAATTTTTTGCTGCTTAAATTAAATAACAGGAAATGGTCTCTTAATACAACATTTTGCTATAAACTATACACTGTATTGCTAGTCAATCTTGACATCAAGTGTGACACATGGGGGATGATAGTCAGACCAAGATCACAGGCCTATGACAACTGTATGGTTGCTATGAATACCTTCCAACTCACTTTCATAGTGGCATAGCCAGAACTTTCTCATTGGGGCCATGCAGTTTATTCTGTGATTACCAACATGGGGAGGGGTCTAAGGGGAGGGGGTGTCCCCCTCCCCTTTGAAAATTTTTTGAATGATTGGGTGTACTTACATGCAATCTGGTGCTAAATATGTTATCTTTTTGAAGTCAAATTTATTTTCAAAATCAGATTTTAGGTTACTAAATTAAAAGGAAAAAAAAAAGAATCAGCATTAGGGATAGCCTACGTAGCGCCTCTGTGGCTGCCGCCCCTTTTGTAGGCTGCCGCCCCTCAGAGCCTGCCGGCGATAGCCATAAATTCCTTTCACTGAGCCTCAAAGTTGATGAACTTAAATTTTCCTGAGTAAGGCGGTGCTCAATGACTCGGATCTTTGCAACGCTACGTTGACCACAATTTCATTTAAACCAAAATACATTTCGTCCGTTAAAGCTTCTAATTTAGATGAAAGTCTTGATCATGGACAATCTCCTAAAAACAATGACAACTGATATCAAAGAGTTCGATTAGAAGCTGACAAATAATCTTCGGTTGAAAGATATCGAACAGTCTTTTCTCGTGGCTGAGTGGTAGGTTGTTAGTAATTAGTTGAGGAGTCGCTGTACTGTGTGTACGCACACAGGGTGCCAGGGAATACCAGGATGGTGTCGAGTTGCATTGACCACTGTGACTCTACGTACTGTTGCTTCATCCAATCACCTTAGAGCTATGTAAATGAAGTTTACGTTGGACTTCTATGCAGATGAAAGGAATTTGTTTCCAAAGCCTGCGGACATTTGTTTTTTCGCAGCGATGAGCTGAACGAAAAAACTTCATCCGCTCCGCGGGGTATATTAGGGAAGGAAAGTGGGCATGGCCCAATGGTCCCTCAACCTAAAAATGCCACTGCTCACTTTGAATCTGTACAACTTGGCAAAACAGTGTAGTCCACATATGTCAAGATGCCTACAGTGTGCAAAACTGTCTGTGCATTAACATACTTAACATCTAAAATCTCAACTGAGGAAATTACATGACAAAATTAGGGAAAGGGCAACTCGGCAAGTGCCCCTACTTGTCACCAACGATGGGCACTGCAGCACCAGACCCATACATGGATAAGATTTTCCACTTTGGTCTGTTGGACAAATTAATGTGGCATCCAGAGACCTACCACAGAGCTTCTTGTGGAGTTTAGGGAAAACCTCCTAAGAGATCTGCACATTGTAAACTTGTAAACATTACGGTGAGATTCTTAATTTTCTCAAAGCACTAAGTTCTTATTCTTTTTTATTCTTTTAATTGTACAACACTTTGGACAATCAACTCATCTAATGGTTAACAAAGTTTGAGGAAAGATAGCAGATGACAGGGAAAATACTGGTATTTCAAACCATTGTACTACTGTACAATATTTTAAATGAAAGAATCAGTTATATCACAGACCAGCTATCTGCACATACAAAGCATAGGTAAGGGTTTTAAAATGTAGGAGATTGCATGACTACAGGGGATGCCAGGCAGAATGCTCTAATCCATCCCCTTACAATACCACTAAAATTCCCTCAAAGAGATGAAATCATAGAGTACTTAAAATCACAGGTGTGAGAGTGGAACATTTATGGGTGATGAAATAAGTGTTCATAAGTGCCCAATGCTGTTTCATAAGAGCATATTTCTGAATCCTATAATTTGCCATTGTGTACTTGCATCTAATTAAGATACTTAGCATCTATACACTGCTACCTGTCTAGAATAAGCCACTCTGAGTCTAAGACACTCTGAGTCTACAAAACTATCTTGGAAAAGGAATCCATCTGAAATTTTCAACCCAAAACACCATATAGAAGAAAAAGGTTTTTGACAAGATCAGAAAAATATAGGAGAATATAGGAAAACAAGCCTAAAATCATATAAATATAGGAAATATAGGATTTTTTTAAATTTACAGGAAATTATAGGAAATATAGGATCATTTTGAAGCCTGCCACTATCATTACTATCACCACCAGCAAATTAAAACTCACCTTCAAGGGTAAACAGTAGAAGATTAAGACAAGTCCAGCCAAGAGAGTTAGTATACCCCCAAGGTATACAGCTTCACTCTGAGCCAGACCCATAAACAGAATGTTGGGGGACATCGTCCTCTGTACATCCTTCTGCTGCTCCTGGTGTGGTCTCCTGATGGGTGACTGCTGCTGTGGTATGTAGGGATGGTGTGGCATTGATTGACTGCTGGAAGCAATCTGTGGTAGAACCACTTGAGGAGATGATCTAGGGAGTTCATGGTAACCTTTATGGAACATAAAACAAAGAACAGCAAAAAGTGGTTTGACTAGAACGTCTGGAAAATTATAACTTCAAACAGAGCACTACAAAACACAGGGTTGTTTGCTGGATCCCTACCCCACCCTCACCCCTTGGAGCCCCTTTCAGAGCCCTTCTGACACAGTAATCTATATCATACCCCAGGAAGACACAATAAGGCAACAAATGTACCACGCAGAAATACTGTCACTACAGAGTTATACTTTCTCTTACAAAAAACTACTTTAAAAAGTCAAAAAAAGAAAATTTCCATTCCCATGAGCTAGTGATTTCTTCATTTTTTTGCAGTTGTACCAGGGTCTCACAAATGACGTATTCAACTAGTATTTGTACAAAAAATCTGGGGTGTTGGAGGATGAATAGTATGCTGCAAAATCACTTCCATTGTTGTAATATTTTATAGTTTATACTTGCAGTTTCTTTAACATTAAGAAGAAAATTTACTGCAGAAGAAAGTATATTAAAGTATCTCAAAGCTGCATTTCTCAAAAGACTGTAAAATCTTTTATAACTCCATCCATTCCATTGAGAAAGAGTCTGGACATAGGAGAAAGAGAAACGACAGAGGTTGACAAAGTAATTGAATTAAGAAGTGAAAGAGAAACTTTCCCAAATGACACTTACTGATTTTTAAACACCTTAACACCGTAAGACATTGCTATTAAGCCTGGTTTATACTTCCAAATTTTCACATGCTATAAAGCTATAAGAACCATGTATGGTCATCCCTGTCATGGACATAGCTCAGGGTTGAACAGTGCTCAACTTTCAGAGCTTCATAGCGCCATACTGAAAAATGAATCGGCCTTCAGATATTCAATACATAGATATCCATTGCCTTGGCCAAATCCCCAAGATGGACCAGGATCATGTGTTTAAAACACATGGATCATGTGTTTAAGATGGTAAACACCTCGAAAAGGGAAACCCTGAACCAAAACCCACTTGGCAGAGGATTGTGGTGATGGTGCTCAGTAATTCAGTGCCAAGGACAAGATGAGATGGAGCACACCACTGCTTTATGTTCCAACTTGAATAAGGAGTTTTGGGTGTAGTATCAGTAGTAAATTACACATCAGATATTGATTTCTCTAGGCTTCACCAATACCACACCCTATTTTTTGACCAAGACCTCATGATAAAATATAAGCTTGCAGACATTAGTCTTTGACCTATAACCTGCGATTGCCACACTTTAGTCACACTTAAACTAGCATTCACTTCGGAGTAGTGCAGTGTTTTTTATAATCCTATCGCATTCCTCTAAGCACACTCACCTAGTAGAATCAGAGATCGATCTGTCTTCTCTGCCTTGGGCACGGCATCATCTAGTGTGATGGTCAGCTCTGGCTTAGACTTAGAAGGTTCAACAGAATCAATATCAGCAGACCCAGGTCCTTCCAGCAGGGGAAATCCAGACTTCCCTTTATGCTAAATAAAGATGAAGACAAAACAGTATGAAGAAACTAAGCAGAGATTTAAATTTGGTATCATGCCAAGTTATTAATTTATTGTAAAAACAACTTAGATAGATCCAAGGAAAAACTAACATCCAAAGATCATTTGGCGGAGACACAGCTAAAAACTTGGACAGACCTCTGTTTGGTCACGCTACATGTATGATATCAAGAACAAGAAAACAGTCTTCTACAAACATTAAATAGATAAAAGATTTCCGTCAAGTTAATACGTCAAAGGACAGGAAAAGTAAAAGGCTGGAATGAAGATATCATGTACCAAGTGATGAAATAGATGTGGCTGCTGCCATAGATGTGATTTGTTTATTTGTAATGCACTTCTGAGCACTGATGCATGTGTACAACATTGTATAAGCTATAGTGCACAAATTTACTGACAACATACTCCTTAGCCTGTGGGAATGGGTGCAAATGGTTGTAACAAATAAACACCTCAATACTCTATATAAAGTATGTTAACTGTTTCTGCATAATTATTTATCAAAACCTTTAATAACCAAAAGAGCTGTGAGCTACTTGGATAAAATATTCTGACCTTTCCCTTAAATTCTTAATCTAAAACATTAGCATATCAGAACACGAATACAAAGATGCCAAAGCTACTGTGAGCAATGGTAATACCTTCTGTTCACATTAAGCTTGGCAGAAGAGAAGGGTTTTGTCTCCCAAGCCTATAGGACAGATGTTTATTAATTACATGCAGTGGATGAGCATGTGGTATTCTCCCAGAATAGGACTCTAGTCCATCACTGAGTGACCTCTTAGTTGAAGCTACCACCCATTTTCAGCGAGGTGAACTGGAACAAGTGGGGTGAAGTGTCTTGTTCAATGACACACATGGGCAACCCAGGATTGACTCAAACACAACCTTTTGATTGAGAGTCACCCTGTGTCCACAATGAAAGTACAGTAACTTTCAGGCCCCGAAATTGACAGCAAAAGTGCATTTCATATCAGGAAAACAAACAAACAGCAGTATGAGCAACCATGAAACGGCACTTGACGGCCATCTCCACTTTGAGAAAGTGGCTCTTCCATTTGTCATGCAACAAAACATTTCATTTTCTTTGATTGGACATATTGAAGGACCTCAGTTGATGTCATTGTTGTGTCTATCACTGGAAACCATACAATCAATTTCACTTTTTATTTATTACAATAAGCACTGGCTATTCCTGATAAGGGTCCCACTTGACGATAATCACTGTTTACTGTTGTAAATCTTTGCAGCTTAGCGCAGTCCTTCAGTCAAGTAGAACATTAAACTTGTCGAATGACGAGAAGAGTCTAAAGTTACACGACATCTGTCTCAACATAAATAGTTAAATTGGATTGAATACAAAGTAAAAACAACAATGAAACCACATCGAAGCAAATAATTAAAAATTTAAGTCTGATGCTTCTATTTCAATCTTCAATTACTTTCGCTAATATACCTTCCTTTCACCAAATTATAAGCAAATGGGTCATACTAAATAAACACCAATGAGTGAATATGAAATAGATACTGATTTGTTTTCTCATCTCTCAACAAATGTCCAACCATCAATCAAGTCTCTCTTCTGCTAAGCTTCTGAAACCATTCATCAAATGTAGCCTAAAATGCTTAAAGGACAAATGTAGTCACAGAAATTTGCATTTATATAACCCCCTCTTTTAATTCATATTTGAGTTTTTGTCAATCATGTGACAAATTTGTAATTGAGCTAAACTGTTAAACTTATTGCAAATAACTTCTTGATTTTACTTTGGCATTCAATACTTGTGATGTTCAAAATATCATAAAAGATAGTTGCAAAGGAAATTTGAGAAGATTTGAAAGAGTTAGTCATAGCATCAAAATTATATTGGGCTTACACTTCAAGTTTGGTTTGGCTTCTGTCAAAAATATGGGGAATGTAGAATCTGTCTACTATTTTGCCTTTGAATAATCCAAGGAACAAAAAAAATTGTGAAAAGAGAAATTGCTTCAGAGTTTAGAAAGTCTGCTAATAAAACACATATTTGCATTCTTGGGTTGAATGTTGTTCCAGAGGGTTACAGAGTACTTGAATATGAGCTTCTCTACATCTCTCATCTGAAAAAAAGTGTCCTTTTGTGGTATTTTACAGATTTCTTTCCATTTTAATGAAAGAAGAGTGAAAGCAAGGAATGAAAAGTCTACAAAAAATTTTGGCATCGCTATTTCAGGGCACAGTTTTATAACATCAAGAATTCAGGGCAAAATTTCATCTTAAGTGTGACATGATTCTGTCTGTTGATTCCAAAGAAAAAAGAAAGCAAAATAAAAAGTTTTGACTAGACTGTTACAAAGAAATTAGTGTTAAGGCAATTCTGATGATAAATCACAACCATCCGATACCAACCTAATCAGAAAAAATCAACATACTGAAACACAGCATATATATAAATCAAGGAAATACAATGCACCAAACTACATGTATTGATTAAGGCTTAGGTTCTCAATTGGTGGCCCTTGGGCCATTTGCTGCCTGTAACAGGCACTAAAATGGCCTCTGGATGATTTAAGCAGCTCAAAATACAAATAGGTCATCACATTATTTCATTTAGTTCTGGCTACAATTGTTGTTATAAAGTAAAATCTGGCTCAAGGAACAAAACACTTGAGAATGACTGGTATATGGTAAAGAATTAATATCACAACTACAAGCAGATGCAGTAAAATGTTGGGTCATACAGGTTGCACCTTCGGCCATTCTTCCAACAATACCCTAAATCATTTTAGAGTATGTATGTGCTTCATACAAAAAGCTGAAAGTATATTCAACTGACTTACTGCAACTGAGCTTACTTTTTCATTTCCACTTCTCATATCTAACACTGCAAATTTAAAAAATCCCCATACCCCAGTTTTTAAGAAGGAAGAGATTAATACTGCTTTAACAGCTAGTATGAGCACTGGCATGCACATAAAGTGCACAATCAATCTTATCTGTGGTATTAAAAATTTAACCTTGGCTTTTCAATACTAGAGAAAACATTTTCTATTCCATACACTACACCACAATTTGCTTAGGAGAAGGCAAACCTTCAAAATAAGAACATAAACCCATTAAACCTGGTAAAAAAGACTATTAAATTAATGGAGGGTTTTTACAAGCCCACTAAAACTGAAATGACTATTAAATTTTCACTATACTTTACAAGCCTGACCACTAAATTAGCAACTGGCTTCTACTTACCTTGAAAGCATAGTTTCACTTTACATTGTGGGATCAAAATTGTCCCTTTGATATGACAATGAAACTCTATTCAAAAGCTTTTAACTTTTAACAAAATTAAGCATTTTTTTTTTCTCATTTTTGACAATCCTCTTGTGGCCTGGATTGGGGTTCTAAGTCCTACTTTGTGGCTTAACTTTCTCTTCAGTTCAATTATTAGACAAATATGAAAAAAAGCTACAAGTGAAACAACTGAAACACAAAAAGAAAAATTCTATAAATCATCCAGGGGCTTTTGATCTCTGTCTGAAGTATCAGCTACCTAAGTACTCAAAATAGTTAACAAGCAGGATATACTTTCCTCTCCAGTGGCTTGAAATCTTTTTTTGTCTCTTTCATTTGGCTTTCAAGATGAGTCTTATACTAGGGTAACACAACTGACTGACCTTTCAAATGTCTCCACGTAGAAACCTACAGGTCCGCAAAATATGCACGTTTATGTACCAATAGCTGTTCTGTGAGAACAACACATTTTCAAAAGCAAAAAAGAGGCACGTTTCACAAGTAAACAATCGGTACACAGAAAATGAAAAAAAAGAAAAAAGGCACACTTGAACTGATGGTGGAAGATGATCTGTTTCCTTGCCACACTTCTATTTCCTGCATATAGATATCAGCAATGCATCCCCATATGACAGAAAGTTTTTAACTAAAACTCATCTAACTTACACCGCATACAAAGTACAAAAAAGCAAAAGGAAATTCGCCCTCATAGCAGCCAAAACTGCCCTGACGACAAGGGCTAAAAGATGCCAAATGTTACAAAAATTGCCCATCTCCCCCTCCAAAATAATTGTAAACAAAATAGTAAAAACATCCCATGTGGACTCTAAAATAGTACCCATACACTTTTTTTGTGGGAGGTTGATTTTCCCAAAACATTTGGAAACAGCCCTCCTGAAAATACAAAGGACTTGTAACCAGACAGCCCCCCTTCCTCCTCCCCTCTCCTCTATTCTCATGTTTATCTAACCAAGAGATTACTGATTAACTTCTTTCAAACAAATCTTACTTTCAACAGACTGCGGCTGATTAAAGCTTCCAGTTTCTTCCAGGTCACATTTCTTTGGAAGCAGTTTTAGGTTTCTGCCAGGATTTATTTTACTACTGTAGCACCATGCAATAAATTACTAATGTCAGTGTAAAGTACCATTAAAAGCATGACTATGCCATCGGGGTGTAAGTCCAACTGCAGGCCCTAAAAGAATTGTGTAAAATTTTCCATTAGGTTTAACTAGACCAACACTTACCTTCCAGAATTTATGACGACAATAAGAGAATTATTGTATTGTAAGACTGCCACAAGCACACTGTCATTCTGACATTTTTACAGTCAATACAAGTATTCAAAGCTTCCTCTTTATTTAATAACATTCTTTCCCTTTACACCTCAGTCTTTCCAGACATAATTCATTCTCCAAATGATTATAACTTCCTTCTAGTCAATTGATTTCTCATTTGGAAACAAAAAGAAAAAAGAAAAAAAAAGAAAAAAAAAATCAGCAGCGCCAAGTCTAAAAGGGAAGTCAATCCCAAAGGGAGGAGTTGCTCAGATGAAAAATGTCGCCCTTCAAGTAACACATAGATTGTTGATACTCTGAAAGGGTGGAAAATACACAAGACATACTGATACATCATCATACTCTAATTTATATTTAAGAAAACTTGCTCTTGTTTGTGTAATTAGCCTTTTTGTCTTTGTTTCCTTTAATGTCCCATTTCTTTCCATGATAATTAATTTTTGTTTTGCATCCATTTCATTACCTTGGGCACTTTGACACTCCTGCTTTTGTAAATTGTAACTTTACTCTTTGTTAGTCTTACTGCACACATTTAATGTCCTTTGAAGGCTTCGACAAAGCCTGATCTACTGATAACACATTGCAGCATGTGCATTTGAATACAAGTTAAGGAGCAAAGCCAACAAATTAAGAAAGCAACAAACTAGGATCGCATTATTTTGATAACTTAGTAATCGAGCGGATACCATGTCTCTGAAATATTAGCCCCCTCGCCCCCCTGTGGCACCACCAGTGTTCACAGAGCTCAAATGTTATCTTCCAAACAATCATGCAGCTACATCACTGCATAACTGCTGATACAGTAGATCTTTCTTAGTATGAGCCTCAGAATAGCAGCAATATTTCACCATTACCTGCTACTCCCACGTTTCCAGTGTAAATATTAACTGGAAAAAACCTTGATTATGCAATAAGTATTTGGCAATCATCATTAGTTATTATTAAGGATGATGTTGTGAAGAGGAACTTGAGTGTACCACTCGTGATTTATTTATCTGGCAGTTCCTACCAAAAAATGGATAAACACAAAATTTTGTCACCACTGCACTTGCTTGTTAAGAAAAGGCCGTTACGAGCTCAGATGTTGTGAATCTCAAGATTATGCTACAGACACTGATGTTCTCATATCATAACCATATGAAAGTAAATAAAGTTTACAAAACATAATAAGAACAAAAGATGGCATTCTGCAATTATTGATTTCACCACAGAGAAAGAGATTAGGAAATTCAATGTTCTTCAGTAAACTCTGGGTCACAAATGTACATTGGCAGAAATCCAAAGTGACCTCCGAAAAAGCATCAATGACAAAAAAAAAAAAATTTAGTACAAATGCCAAGTGCAGTAGGTCAGAGCAATCTACCGTTTAGCTGTGTTTCGTGACAGGGTTGAAGAAGTCCTTCATGTAATCAGGATGTTTACGTCTGTTTCGATTAGCAGAATGTGTAGATATAAATAGAAATATTTTTGCAGTTCACTTTTTGCAATATTTAGAACAAAAATATTTATATCAGAATTAGACAAACATTACAAACAGGTCCTGCAACACTCTACAACCAGTCAATTCTGTCTGATAATGAAATATAAAACCACAAGCTGTAAAACCCTCTAAGGATATTTTATTTTCACATATTTATTGTCATTTTAAGAAGTAAGATATTCTTTTTATCCTTCTGTATTGCTGCTGTTGAGGAAACAGAAATTTTGGCCCAAACCAATAAGAAATAAAATAAAAAAATCTTTTTCTTACAATGATGGGGACAGAATCCTCCTCTACCACTGCAGGAAATGCAAACACCCCATGCTTGTACTCCCCAATGTACAGAGTGGCCCTGTGAAGAATGGTAACAAGAAAACAACGAAGTGTGAGTAACTAACATGCAATTTAGAAACAGATGAGCAAAATGTTGGAAGGTAATTATAAAGAACTCATTGAGTAAAACTCAAAACCAAATGGATGCCATACAATTCTCATCAAAAGCTTCTTGAACTTAAATTAGTAACAAAACTAACTAACTTATAAGAAAAGATTTCACAGAGTAAATTTTACAACTAAACCGTGGAGCTCAGCACCATCTCAGGTTGTTCTTATAAGAGCCATATTCCTTGCACTTCATAAACGGCAAAACTTTAAGTTCCTAAAAATCTTCCAAACTCTGAAATTTTAATGTTGTGCTTTTATACAACCTCACATCACCTTTTTCTTGTTTTTACATAACAGCCTAGCATCCCCCAACTATTTTTAGAATGATTACTTACTACTTTTCCTGGGTGTGGTCAATGTTTTGTAATATATGTTTGCATTACTGTTGGTGGTTAACTGAAAATTACATGAAAAAGTGATGCAATAGAGTGTATAAATAAAATAGACAGTTCTCTTATAATATAAAATGAACAAGCAAAAACTGACATTAGATTTAAGATTCTAACTGATCAGGCTGGAGGAATGTTGCTGCATGATAAATGAAAGAATTCCTACACAGCTGAATTTTATACTTCAGCAACATATTCAGATTTCTGGGATTCCTACTGAATTTAGTCAAAAGACCTGTACTAAAGAGGGACATATGATGGGTAAGTTTCAGCATTCTTAACTGTGTTTTTCATTCTAATAAATTCACTCCTAGCAGCTTCACTCACTACTTCTCTCAATGACTGGCAATATATAGTTAATATTGGTGATCTATTTTAGAGACCTCATGATTCTTTCAGTACACACAGATGACATAAAGTGATACCAACAGGTACAAAATGTATAACATGCAGTGGAATAAAAGAACTGAAAACATTTTCCTTAGCACTTTTGTTATAAAAAGACATCATATAAGCTAAACTAGATGCAATATAATACACTTTGCTCAAAATCCAGAATGTATGTCAATTTGACATCATGCCGTAGTCAATCCCACTAGGTATTACCTTTTATTCCTCTCAAAGTTTGCTCCAGGTATTTTCAAACTCTTGCCATCCAAAAAAACAAGAGTCATTCATGCCTTGTATCAATATAAGCAAAACACATATTGGTTTTAATACATTTCTCATTACTTTCAATATTTTTGAAGGGTGTGGTTATTCAAACATAGACAATCTAATGCAAGAAATGGCTCTTAAAAAAATGAAAGCATCCATACCAGGTATTGAAAAGCTCACAAAGTAATTAAAATCAAATTTCAGTTTGTATTTACATACAATGCTACAAAACTACTTACATCAAATGTGTTTCCTTTTCATAACCCAGAAGCCGATCCCTCCAGTGGGGAAAGTCCCCTCCATCTAGTAAGTGACCTAATGTTTCGGGTGCTATACTGGTAAATGGTACTTTATGCAGACCTTCCCCATGAAGTTGATACATTCCAACTACAGGAGACCCGTATGTAGTGTCCCACAACAGTTCACCGCTGTTAACGTCCATGGTAATTACAACGCCATCCGAAATGGAAGAAAAATGCCTCAATGCTGAGAAAGATAAAGAAAAATTTTAAGTCTACTGACATGTTAATGACCAAACCACTTCCTTTCCCACTACCCTAGTACCCTTCCATAACTAAGAATAAGGACACATGCTAAGCCCTGCTTCCACCGTTAATCAAAAGGCTACCGTATTCACAAAATGGGGGAATAATCAAATCAAGACTGAAGCATGAGATGTGAAGGTTGTATGGTCTATATCTTCATATGTCATCTACCAGACAGTTGTTTAGGAAGGCAAGATAAGATTTGAAGAAAAAGTATTCACTTTGCACAAAAACTTTTGAAGGGCAAAGGTGATACTGCTACTTGAAAGGTGATACAGAATACTGTTCATGAGGCCTCTTGATTAAATGTAAAGAAACTCCATACGAAAGCCAAAGACCCAGCAGTAAATTATGAATAATCTGCCTTCACCCTCATGTGTGAATTCCCAGTGAGTACTTATCACAATTCCCTTCGGCACTATATGACCACTGACAACTTTTCAATCTGCAGGTCCCCCTTAAGGCTTTGCTTGGGAGGTGATAGTGACCACAGTTTTCCCCTCCAGGAAACTGAAAAGAGCACTCACAATTTTTCAAAAAATCTGTTTTTTTCACTTTATGAAACCAAAAGTAAAATTTAGGATCATATACCATGATTTATTAACTTCTTTTAGAAATTAAATGTTAGGAAAATGTGGTTGCTTCCCTATCCTTACCTGTAACATAAGCATAGATCACCTACCTACTATTTAGCTATCTCATAAACCAATGCCTTAAGAGAGATGAAACTGATCTTATTCATCACACATCACTAAACTGAGACAGGACTCATTAAATCGACAAAACTGTTAGTGAGGGCCTCGTTACACCATACCGCCCTAACAGTCTACTTGCACTGCACAAATCAAAGTAAAAAATCTTAAACCAAGGATGCTGCTGCAATGATACTGCCCCCATACATTCACTGAAGTAGAGATGCGATTCCTAGATTAGGGAAGCAAAATTTATGATACATGTATCACAGAGACACTGATAGCAATGATTGTGGAGGTGTCAACTGCTAAAGAGAGGGTCCTCTCCTGATTTACAAGCACTGAATACCGGGTAGTTTATGCTGCATTTTGCAGGGATTGTACAGTTTTCACAGGTGCACTAACACCTATACTAATTCTTTTGCATGTAATAGTATATTGACATGGAAGCAGCATAAACGTTAAAGAAAGCAAACAGATGCTGCAACATTATAGAAAAAAAAAAAAACCACTATGGTCTTTCCAGGAACAATCTTACATCCCTACTTATCCATCAAAATAGTAGTGTAACTCCTACCATGCTTGGGGCATGATTTATCTCATATGATTCTACAAATCTTGCTCTACAATATCCAGTAGAAACACTTTTTTGTTAGCACATAAGTGTGTAAAACCACACAAATAATTGTTCCCTACATTTAACAATAACACAGCTGAGTCATTTCCATAACAAAGTGATGTTTCTCACATTTGTATGCCAATTATTCAATAAAAAAGCTATGTGTTTGCAGTTTGCTCACACATTACTTGATGTAAAGCTATGTCTTTCTCATATGTCTCTCAAATTACACCATACAAAGCAATGTTTTGTGGGTTTGTCTCCAGACTGCCTCTTCAGAGACATTGCCTTTGAGGCAAACAGTGTCAAGATGTTTTCTGCATGAGCTAGTTAGAATGAAGATTGGCTATCAAGCAAAGAGGCACTCCTATTGAACAGTGCTTGACCTTAACACCCATTGTGTGCTGACAACTGTAAGTGATGCCTAACATATAGCGAGTATGCTCAAGTGATTCCAACAAACAGTTAAGGATGCAGTGAAGGCTCAAGTACGATGGAAATTCTTAAAAATGGTTGATATATCCACTTTAAAAATCCACATCACCTGTTTCCTGATAGAAAATATTCCTCGGTCTAAATACAAAACTTGTAAAATGTCTGTATGATACCACCATAAATGTGATACAGCCACTAGAAAGTATAAGAGAAACTCTACAGAAAATTGCCCTGGTTTGTTACAAAATTGGGTAGAGTTTTTCACAGACATCACTGATGCTTTTTTAAGTTGTAAGGTGCTTTTTGGAAGTCATCTATAACTGGGGGTTAATGGAATGTAAAATGGTACTGTACTTGGAAGCTCAAAGAGGGTTTATATAATACGTAGGAGCCTTTAACAACAATTTATGGAATCTAGGCTGTTATTCTAACATGTATTAAAGGGACAAATGGTTATACTGTAACAAAATCTCTGACAAAGTTGAATGGAATGTATGTTCTTTGTTCTTATCTTTTACAAAAGTTGTAACAAAGATTTATAACATGCAGAGGGTATACCACGGGAAAATCAAATGGTTTAGTATAAGGTGTGAAACAATCTAAACTAACCTTTAGCAAGGATTAAAAGAATATGGACTGGTGAAATATGGGGAACTCAAACACTGATTAATGGAATAAGGGGTGTTATTGTGAAGGAATATATGTAAAATTTTAAAGCATGTTGTATGCAGATTTAGAAAGTTTTTTCATTTGCTGTAGTTCAGTAAATGTGTGTTCAAATTGCCCAAAGGCAAGTCTCTGGAGATGTGAAGATGTGAAGATGTTTTAAGTGATTTTCTTTGATCAATAAGCAACAAGCCAGAAAATGCATACATCATAGACCTGCTCACATAGATGTTAAATTTCTAAGAGTAAGGCAACAAAGCCTTTTTGTTAATGTGATGTGCAAGGCCCAGTCATATATGATTACACCAGAACCCATCAATTGAACAACTCAGTGATGCCACTGTTAAGTACATAATATTCTTTACATGCGTGCATACACATGCCTAGGTACACATAACACATACAAGCTCTTCATGTGCGACTCCAACATGGCACTGCACTGCAACATCACATGGTATATATAATATTGGTATATTGTAAAATTTGCTCACTAATGTCAACACAGGTATTAAAACTATCAGTGTTGTTGTAATACAAATAGGTAACTGAAAGATAAGACCACTAACATCCAGCTGTGCTAACAACTGATATACACTTCATACGTCCTTAGCAAAAGCAGGGAAGAAAGACAGAGCCCAAGTTGACGAAGCAAATTTTGTGTCATATAAGCTTCTCTACAAAAAATATCGACTGGTGACTTATAGCTACTATGCAAACTTTACCTAGTACGACATCTGGGAAAAAAATTGTAGCACTTTATGCTACCACATGAATTATTCCTGAATTCAACAGAACTGACTGAACCAGATGGGCCATGATGGGACAAGCTGAAGCAAAAAGGGAGGAGATTCTTCAATGCATGGACTTTTAAAATTTACTACTATTACATTTATACCAAGTATGATCAAAAAGAAGTTTCATCGAATATAGGTGGAGGGGGGGGGGGGTGCAAGCGGTAGGTAGGATATGACATGCATTTCTTATAGGAATAATAATATAAAAGATTTTTCACCCCCGAAAAATGTGGAAACAGATGGTGCCATGATGAACTACATTTTACCAAATACAACTGTAATATCATCTGTTTTCCCTACACCACCCAATCTCAGTGCGAAAAATCTAAAAATATTCTTGCATCTGCAAATCACTAATGTAACATGACACAAATGTACTGAGAATTTCATTCATAAGAAATTTATAACCCAAGCTTGAGTCAGGGCAAAAACCTACAGCATGTTCTCTTACATTACTAGTTTTGTGAAATCAATTTCATTTTTTAGTTTGAAAAGATTAATGAGATTCCCTTATAATTGATGAAGAACATGCTTACAGTCTACAAATACATGCAGGTAATACACACTTCTGCAAGACATGGGCTGTACTTTCTTTATTCAAAATTCACTTTGATTTTGCTCTGTGCTAATGAGGAGTTCCCCATGAAAGCTTACTATGCCCTCAGGTCAGCACATTTACTCATAAAAATAATTCCCTCAGTCACCCACGAATAAATGAATTTGGTATAGAAAGCGATAAATTACTAAACTCATTGCAAGATAACACCAACCAAACTATGGTAGCTTTTATTTACCACAGACACTATGCATCAGGAATGCCATGCAACTCTGGAGCCAAGCTATTAAATATTCACAGAGAATTTCAATTATTCTTACAATCATCCCTTTTTCTTGGCATTTCTTTCTTACCCATAAATTATTAAACTATTTAACAAACTTTAATGATGAAAGCATCGAATAATTTTCCCTGTAGGGCCGTCTGGAGGCAGTAATTCTCCCAATGGGTGGAATAGGCAGTCTACCACTCTATGAGATTGATTAAAGACCCATAAATCATGCTGATTTTACTCACAGTAATCAGACTCATCGCTGGCAACATGAGAAGAGTAGTCGGTGTAGGTAACGTTCCATCTGAGAAAAAGAAAAAGCCAACAAAATGCAGACACTCTGGTGGCCTCTATTTGCAAGGAGGCTGACTAAATGAATCACTCAATATTCTACTCACGTTACCACAAAATTTGTATTTGGCAACCAAAACTAAACTGTCATTGGTTTATACCATTTGCAACATCAGTATTTTATAAACTCTCTCACCTGGGTAAACTGTGGATAATTTCATTGCTAAATTAAATTGCTATCAGGGATGGCAGACATAGAAGGGTGGCATGGCATGAGATGGGTCAAAGGAACACCACCACTTTTGCATTCCCCTCCCCTCCCTCCCCTTTCCTCCCCTCCATTTTACCTCAATTGTCATTGTTATGACCTCAGCTGCTAATGGCTGGGTGCATTTTTCTTAGTAGAAGTTATGTTAACTGGTCAGTTGGCCCCCTTACTTTTCATATTAATCCACTGTGAGTGATCCCTTAAAACAAAACAGGCCCACCTCCAACTCCAAAGTATAGTGACCTTAATACCACCAATAGGAGTTAAACCTGACATCATTCTGGTGACCAAATATTTACAGGGAAAGACCATTTCAACCTCTACCCCCTAATGTCAAGATGTAAGATTGCACATCAAATTCTGTGTGTTGGTGCCAAAAAAATTTGGCTTGTTGTTCTCATCACTGTTTAATTATCCAAACTCAATTTTACGTTGCGTCCAAGTCATATTTTAGACTGTCAGATTATCTACGTTGAAGTTTTCAAAACTTCTTGTTTGGCTAACTTTCTTTTGTAATTACTAATTCCAACATTCCAATAATTCAAATAATCTATGCAAATTCTGTTGTAGGCTGTGGTTTTCTTTTTAGCATTATTTACTTCTTTTTCACTGACTGTACACAGTCTTGCATGCTTGTGAGTGTTAATGTGTTCTGGTATGTATTTGAAACTCTTTTAAAGTTGATTCTAGACATTAATTTTTTACTCAGTTGTCCTTTTGTACCCCTTACGGTTTATATTTTTCATTCTGTTTATCTGCCTACTTTCAACTTTCTTAATGTGCCACATTTCTATGCATTTAGAGGGCCTAAGAGATCAGCTTTTTTACCTAAGACAGGATATCCTTTTGAATGTTTAAATAAAGCTACATAAATGTTGCAACTTGTAACATCTCCATGCAAAAATTTAATACTGAGCAGTAACATCCTTTCTACTGAAAGGAACACACTTAGGAAGTATCTATCTGTACTCATGTCCTGGCACTCTTGCTAGTACTTGTACTCATGAGGATGGATTTGTACTCACTCTGGTATAAGCTTGCTGATACTTGTATTCATGAGAATGGATTTGTACTAATTCTGGCATACTTGCTGCTGATACTTGTATTCATGAGAATGGATTTGTACTCCATCTCGCACATATGATGGTACTTGTATTCATGAGAATGGATTTGTACTCATTCTGGCATACCTGCTGATACTTGTATTCATGAGGATGGATTAGTGCTCACTCTGACATCCTTGCTCATACTTGTACTCAATTTTGTTTTTATTAAGTTAGGCATTTGTACTTGTGTGGAGTACTTGCGCTCATGAAAACCTTGTACCATACACACAAGAAGACACACTGCACATGTTCTCGTGTCAATGACATTGCACTCACGATACGAGTCTGGTAAATAGCTTTCAAAAGCCAATAGCTTTCAAAAGCCATTCTACCATTTTTATTGAAGTGAAAATAAACACATAACCATTTCTGTAGAAACTTTTATAGGTTACTTTCATGCAATTGATTTTAAAGTCCAAGACACCAATGCTTATGACACTGCCGGCTGATAATTATCACTGGACAGTAAGTTTGTAGGTTTGCACTTCAAGGTTTGTCCCTTTTTATCCACAAGGATACTGACGAAATACAAAAACAATGTGGAGGGTAAAATTTGAATTCCTTTACTATTTCCAGCACTTCCATAAGGACTGCATCTTCACAATTATGCCCATCCATTTTGTATATTTGAGGAAAGAACTGTGGACTATCTCCAACTGCAGGCAAAAACTTGTATATCTTTACTGGGTTTTTTTCTCTCTTTGTTGTTTTATCCTTTTTGAGTCTTTGTATTTTACCTTATGTCATAAAAAAGTACTTTAGTACTTGATTTTCTTAGCACTTTATATCTCTCATTAACCTTTCATCAGATTCTTCCAATCGTTAGGGTTCTGGTATAAGCTTTGCACTTGTTGCTACTTTACCTGTCTTTACCAACTTTTTATTTGTATATCTACTTTTATTTCTATATTTGTATGTATTTGTTTTATTTGCGAGCCTTTACCATTTGTAGGACTGAATAAAGTTGAACCTAAACATCAAACTTGAGACTACTCCTGAAAGGACTTATCATTCTGGAGGTCTGTATCCTTAAGAAGAAGCCCTCAGACAGCAGTTAGTATAGTCTAAGTCAGAACTGTCTTGCTTGCTTCCTGGCCCATCTCTTCTCAGTATTGTCAGAATGCTTCCAGAATTATGGAAACATATTAAAGTAGGATAAATGCACTGATGGGGTTAAATACTGCAACAATCCATCAGATCTTATTAAAGTCATCTTAAAAGACACTTGTGTCTCTTCAAGTGGTGACCTTTAAGTGGTATCTACCGAAAAGTACTTGAAATTGACTTGGAAAGCATCCTTTGTGCAACACTCCAGCAAGGTGGTGGCACACCTCAATGAGGCTTAACTTCCAGGGATGGCAAACTTTTGCAGGTACATGCAATCAGCCAGGGTGAAGGTCTTGGGTGCAGTGTAAGCAGCAATTGAAAAAAAAAAAACTGTCATGTGACTTGTGGACTGTGAAAGACAGCAAGTGCTTGTTATGGCAACTTGGATAAGATTCAAAAGAAAATTTCTAAGCTTAAAGACTACAACATGCTTCTAACTCAAATGAACAAAAAGCTCTTGGTGAATAAATAATATGTGTGTTGAATATAAACTGCACAACAACAGTTTTTTAGAGCAGGTAATGCCAAAATGAAACAAGGTTTATGTAAGAGAGTAAAATTTATGACTATACACCCATGTGCAGTATATGAGAGCCACCTACAAATACAGCCAATAGCAGCATAAATTAAACGTGTAGAAATTAAACAATTCAACCACATCTGATGAGGCAGATGGGTGTATACTCCAGTTTTGTGAAGAGACTATAAGACTTCCTCATCCCCTGTCATGCCCTCATCTCACCTGATCCAATAGATAATTCATTTGATGTGAAGGTAACATGGAAGTGTCATACGCCAGATCTTAAATTCTTTTCAAAATTAAAATACTACAAGACAAGCACATGAGAAATTAAAATATGGTATAATTACTTCACATCCTAATGACTATGTGAGGTTATTCCTTATATTCCCTGCTTTTGATGATAAATGAAAGGGGTCTGTCACAAGCTTCTTATATGACCCCCTTCTCTATGGGGGTGAATGATCCCCTCCTCCCATGTGAAAGTGTATAAAACAGGTATACACACACTGGAACTTTGACAAATTGTCCACTGAATATGGTCTGCAAGAATCATATCAAGGTCTTGCATTGTTCTAACCATTTTTCAGAAGTACACAGAGGCTGATCCGGATTTTTTTTGAAAGTGGCGGCGCAGGAGGCACGCATGGCTACAAACCAAAATGTTTGGTAATGTTACATATAAAATGTAAATTGTAACAATTTTAATGAATGAGGAGGGACCAGAGCCCCATATCTCCATGCTATGAATATTTAAACATAACCATAACAACACACCACGCCCCCTTACATTTGATCTCTAGTGGTGCTATCAAACATGGTCACAACAAATTCTGTCCTCCCAAGGAAGAGTGTGTTCTGATTGGAGGATGGACATGACTCTTGGGTGGATACCGTTGACAGCGTCTGCTGTTTCACTCCTGTCTTTGCGTCCACAGCAACCCATTTGTCTGTTTTCTGACCTGCAATGCAAATGCATACCTATACATGGTTAAAAATAATTACGTTATACATGACTGTGGGCTAACTATTGAAAGTACACTGTGGAAATATAGTAAATTTTCTACTAATAACAAAGACTTTAAACAGGAACCCATTAAAAACTTTTACCTTGGCATGATGAAGGTACCCATCCAAGCAACTATTGACAATTCTGATGGTATCCTTTACAATTACCAAAGGGTAATCCCTTTCCTGTCCCCACCCCCAACCCAAGTACCTCTGACAGCCAAGTATTAAAACATACCATGTGCACAGTGGTTTGGTTCCACCTACTTATGCCAAAATTTCCCTGTGTCAAATGTCGTCTAATGATAAGACTGTGTCCATACTCCTTTAATTTACTTCACACAACACTATACATATCATACAACTGCAAGCATCAAATCTACACCTTTGATAAAACAGAGAAAAGCAAAATTTCTACAAACCAAATTCTCCAAACTCCCTGCTTTAGGAATCTATGAGCCCTGATACCTACCTCCTATAAATGCAACCCTCACCCACTCCCAATGAGTACCTGGCATAAACTGACAGCACAGTGGTCGGAGGGGCCCTCCACCTGAGGATGCTCTCCCTCATCCTACACCATCTGCCAGTCCAAAAATCTTCCATAATGGTAGCTCCTTCAATTCCTTGCCTCTTTCAAGTTTCTATGACAGGGGAGGGGGCTATAAAGCCTACGTAGGCAACGACCATGGTAAAGCAGGGATTTAAGTTTATGTTACACACGATTTGTAACTAGAAAGCTTGTGACTGAGCCCGTAGAGGTTGCATGAAACTAGTCCATTTTCATTCCGTCAATAAGAAGTTTGAAGACTTCAGATTTGTCCGAGTTTCCAAAGACTCATAACATTCCTTCATAGAAGCTAAAGCCCTTTTTAAAAAATCAGTCAAGCATACTTTAAGCAAGAACAAATAAATAATAACATAACCAAGACATATTTTCATAAGTCTGTCTTCTGTGATGTTTGTTATGACAGAAGGATGCTTTCAGACAGTGCCAGACACCTGATCTTTTAAGGGCATTAGGTTAATATGACTTACAGGATTCATTCAGGGAATGAGAAAAAAAATACATATATATCAAAAAATACAGGACATGATTTGGATGGCCAAATATGTTTATTATTATTTAAGAGCTCAGAGTAATATGAGTTGTAAAAACATGTTCTCTTTCAAAAACTGATAATAAACAAGTTAATGTGTATCACCTTGATTCATCGACATCAAGTACGAAGATTATAGCTTTTTTACTTGATTCTGATGAAAAAAGGAGTACTCACCTGTTGGTTGTCTTAAATATTTAGGCAGTACTATCCCATAAAGACTTGAGCTTCTCAAGGAAACTGATGGAAAAGAAATCCTTGTTTCTTTGCTTTCTACCCTTTTATCTATTCTAAAACCCACAAAGAATGGACTTATAGAGCTAAAACTACTGGTACGAGAGTCTAGGAGTATATTATGACCTCTAGCTTTTAGCAGAACAGTCTTTGATCATTAACTGATCTTTTAATTGACAGATCATTGCATGTATTATTCTCATGTACAACCTCTTTATAAATAAATTCATTCCTTTCTACATTGGCCATAAAGAAAACAAAATCTGATTCGGCATAAAATTCTCCATGCAAAAGAGACCTCCAGTACCATACATACCTGTGTAGAGGATACCATCCTTACTGCGGTATGGAGATGTTGCCACCAAATCAGGTATGGTCAGGGGAAGTTTCTGTGGGCAAAGGGGACCATAGAATTTATCAAATTTATTCTCAAGAAAGTCTTGTGTGAGATCTTCAGGTCCACTATAAAACGATACACCTAAAATATGAAATTTTCTATTTAGTAATAAAAACACAGAAAGTTTAATTTATGCTAGAAGTGTACTTTAAAACCTACCAAAGTTTGAAAAGATTACCAACTGTAAGCTGGTGATAAGACCTTAAGCCCTTTTATTTGATGCTTCCAATAAAATTTTCATCTCGTATCTACATCATCCTCTTCTAGTAATGCTTTACCAAGATGCTTGCTAGAACAATGCTTTGATATGTTGGTTAGTGCTGTCAATACTCTAAAGACGGGTTTTTTTTAAACTTAAAACAATTGTTTAATAGAACTAGATCAATTCAAATACCTCTTGCCATCTCACAAGACCATATGCAAATGAGCATAAGAGGTAGAAGTTTAATCATTTTAATCCATTCTGTAAAAAATTCCTCAAGATTCTTGAAATAATGAGACATAAATCCATGTTCAAAATTTCACATAAAATCATGCTGATGTGCTCTCATACCCTATGAGATCACAAAACATACACTTTCATACAGTTACACATAATACACTATTTTTTTTATTTCATTTTTTCCTACCTACACCCCTCGCGGTCAACTTGTTGGGCACTCCTGCCCTACACCATAGAGAATACTGTAACTACTCATTTTTTGAGTGACTGGCAATGCCATGGCAATGGATAAAATTTCCCCAGTTCTACTCAAGATGTAGCAGGCGACAAACCTCGTTGTGTTAACTTTCCAATCCAGATTAGCTCTTATAGAAATTTCAAGGGCAAGATAATCTTAAGATTGCTGTCTGCCATTGAAGGGGCAAACCTCATTTCAAAGGAAGCTTTGGTGAGCTACCTCCATTTGGATGACAGCTCCCTGGAAAGAAATACATTATCAGCCAGAAAGGCTGTGATAGTGTAGCGCAGGATGGGGAACCTCAGACCTGCTGGCCGTATGTGGCCCACGACCTCATTTGATCCAGCCTGCAAGTCAATTCATAAATGTATCTTCAGAATCACTTGAAATGTGATTGATAATAATCTTTTAGCTCACTGTTAATCCTGCTCACACCATTCCCCGGATATTATACGTAAAAATGTTTCCTGTCAAATGTTGAAGGTATTTAGTATGTATTTCCATCAGCAGCTCATTCAGTTCATATTTTGACATTACTTTAGGAGAAAATGATTTATAAGTATTGCACTTCTGCTTTTCTCCTTTTCCATACAACTATTGGTAATCATTATATCAAATGTAAATATTTCGATTTTGAAGTTGGTGGAAATAAACTGTTAAACTGTAAAACTGTAAACTGTATATGCTGTGAAATAACACTAACATTAAACTACCAAAACACAAGTATGCACAATGTAAGATGCCCGCCGTTTTGTTAAACATCAACCACTTGCAGAATCCTTGTACAACTAAGTGGTAACAGAAGCTTTGCATGGGATAATGGCTACATGGCATTGAACTAAAGTGCACCATCTCATGAATAGGCCCATTTCGGTACACAACTCAGTAGGTACTGTGGATATTCCAGTAGATTTTGGGTGTCAGAATTCCTGATACTCTGAAGAGTGAATTGGACTTTGAAGAGTGGATAATTTTGCAATGTAAAGTGGGAAAAAACTCAAGTTGTTTTTAAATTTGCAGTTTTTCTGCATGCCCTTTCTGTATGTGCTCATTCAGTATTACTTCATGTATATGAAACCAGAATGCATTGCAAACCAAAATGCACTGCGGTTTCGATGCCCCCTGTGGGCTGGGGGTTGTAGAATATGCCCATGGTATTTCCCGCCTGTCGTAAGAGGCGACTAAAGGGTAGGACTTGCACCGTATTTAAACTTTGCTTGACACTATATAACACATTTGTGTTGGTGTGTCGTTAAATTTTATCTAACTAACATACTGTACCTACAGTATCATGGAATTACAGTAGTATGAAATGGCTACATACTTTTTTAAGGCCTGACCCCCAATAACCCCAAATGACATACTGTACTAAGTATGAAATTTATCCAAGCTTCCTATGTCAAAATATCATGTTAAGAGTGTTTTCAAGGTGTGATGCCCCCTGACCTCCACCAAAAACAATAGTATTTTGCCTTACCATTGCTCATCTACATACTGTGTACAAAATTTATCCACGCTTCCTACATCAAGATATCGTGTTAACAAGGTCTTCAGAGTTTGACCCCTGGTCACCCAAATGACCTTTAACCTCCACCAAAAGCAATAGGGTTCTTCCTCTTCCCATAATGCATCAACATACTAAGTATGAGATTCATCCAAGCTTTCTACCTTGAGATATTGTGCTAAAAAGGTTTTCAGAGTTTGACCCCTGGTGACCCCAAATGACCATTGACCTCCACCAAAAACAATAGAGTTCCTCTTCCCATAATGCATCTAAATAGTAACTACAAAATTCATCCAAGCTTTCTAACTTGAGATACTGTTTTAACCAGGTTTTCAGAGTTTGACCCTGGTGACACTCAATGACCTTTGACATCCACAAAAAACAATAAGGTAGGGTTCTTTTTCTTTCCATAGCACATCTATACACTAACTATGAAATTCATCAAAGCTTTCTACCTTGAGATATCATGTTAACAACATTTTCAGAGTTTGACCTCCACCAAAAACAATGGGGTTCTTACTCTCACTATAAGGCATCAAAATACTACGTATGCAATTTATCCAAGCTTCCTACCTTGAGATATCATGTTAACAAAGTTTTCAGGGTTTGACCGCCAGTGACCCCAAATGACCTTTGACCTCCACCAAAAACGGCAGGGTTCTTCCTCTTGCCATAATGCATCTACATACTAAGTATGAAATTCATCCCAAGCTTTCTACCTTGAGATATCGTGTTATCCAAGTTTTCAGGGTTTGACCCCTAGTGACACCAAATGACCTCTGACCTCCACCAAAAACAATAGCGTTCTTCCTCTTCCCATAATGCATGTACACACTAAGTACGAAATTCATCCAAGCTTTCTACCCTGAGATACCTTGTTAACAAGGTTTTCAGAGTTTGACCCCCGGTGACCCTAAATGACCTTTGACCTCCACCAAAAACAATAGGGTTCTTCCTCTTCCCATAATGCATGTACATACTAAGTACAAAATTTATCCAAGCTTTCTACCTTGAGATAGTGTTAACAAGGTTTTCAGAGTTTGACCCCTGGTGACCCCAGATGAACTTTGACTTCCACCAAAAACAATAGGGTTGTTTCTCTTCCAATAACACATCTACATACTAAGTATGAAATTCATCCAAGCTTTCTACCTTGAGATATTGTGTTCACAAGGTTTTCAGATTCTGACCTCCATTGACCCCAGATGACCTTTGACCTCCACCATAAACAATAGGGTTCTTTCTCTCACCATAAGGCATTTAAATACTAAGTATGAAATTTATCCAAGCTTCCTACCTTGAGATATTGTGTTAACAAGGTTTGCAGGATTTTATCCCCAGTGACCCCAGATGACCTTTGACCTAAACCAAAAAAATAGGGTTCTTCCTCTTTCCATAATGCATCTACATGCTAAGTGTGAAATTCATCCAGGCTTTGTAGCTTGAGATTTCATGTTAACAATGTTTTCAGAGTTTGACCCCTGGTGACCCCAGATGACCTTCGACTCCCACCAAAAACAATAGGGTTCTTCCTCTCAATATGGGACATCTATGTACCAAGTTTGAGACTGTCAAAATTTCCCTTCTTGAGATATCGTGTTAACGCAAAGTCACAAACACACACACATATATACACCAGCACAGTTGCATAGGTTTCTCTTTATCATCGAATCCAATAAAAAGACATGATCATATTGTGATAGTTCTGGTCTGTGTAGCCTTGCACATTCAATACCATTTAAAGATAGTGGATGAACATTCTATTGCCTACAAATTTGTACAAACTCCACAGCTTACGAGGCTCTACCCCAATTCCTTACCTGGGTTTTCCCCTAGACCCCACCATGGCCCATGTAGGGCTCCTTGACCTGGGCCCTATGGAAAAAGGCTTGTTCTGTTAAATACTATGCACCAAACCTTTCCTTCAAAGCCTTTCATGAGCAATAGATGCCAGCCCACCCAGTAAAACTCCACTAACCCCATCATCTCAGTGTCCCCTTTCCAATACTAAGCCCTCTCCCATCCCCCCCCCCCCCCCCAAAAGGAGCCCCTATCTTTACTTAGTAATTTCATACCTGACTTGATCAATTCTAACATTCATTTTCATTTGGTCACAACTACTCTGATTATCATCACTGTCAAACTGTTCACACTTAACATTCTCAATCATCGTAATCTCTATAATTTTACACAAAGTCATTTTTCCACACAGCTGTGTATGCTTCACAATTTGAACTTTTATTACAACCATGTGCTTTCTCTTTAACAGTCCTATTAGAAATATTAACAGCATCTAAATACATAAATCTAGCAGCTCTTCACTTCTACTAACCCCAGACACTTATACCACTTGACTCAAAATCTCCTCGTAATGCTACCTGCAATTCTTAGAAAAATCAATGCTACTAGTCCAATGAAACACAAAGCCAACTTAAAAAAATCTTGCTGAAATGAAGACTTCTTGAGTTTTTAATTACAGTTTTAATTTTAAACTGATTCAAAGCCAAAACAGGAAGCCATTTTATGAGCTGATTGTGTTGCTAGATACCTTATACATCGACAAGTATAAAGGCATTTGTTAAACTCCTATCGGGGTATGTAGTTTTCATAATTAACAAATCAAGTTTCAATATTAAAAGCTGATGATAAAAAAACCTGCAGTAACCCATGACAACTTTTTGTGGATAATGTTTCATTTCACAAAACGTTCTGATTTTCTACCAAATTTCACAAGTTTGCACTGGATATGATTTTATGATTTTGAGCTGGGTAAAGTAGGAAAGCTAAGGTTACCATATGACCTGATTTCACCAGTAGGTTCTCTTTTGTCTGGCTTTTTAGTGAGCATTCAGTTAGATTTATCCTTTTTTGCCTTTGTCTGACTTTTTATCTCAAGTATTAGCTCAGTTTTATAACTGATTACAATTTCAAATACATAGTACTTTTATGATTTAGGTGCATTTCAGATTCACATTTTCTTCAAACTGATACATGGTTTAGGTTTTTCCAATAAAAGAAAACAAGTGTCAGACCAATGAACTGATGTTACCTTAAATCTTCCATTGTGTTAAAATATGAGATCATAACCATGACAAAAATGTCACAATTCCCATAAAAAATAGAATTCATTTACAGCCTCATTTTAAGATCTGGAATTCACTCCCTGCAGATATGAAGGACACTTGTATTTTTGGATCATTTAAACATGAACTTAAACTTTTCTTACTCTCTAAATATAATTAATTTAATGTGTCTGAGTTTACTACTTTATTCATATCTGAAATTCTATTTCAGTGTAATAATGTATTGTTGTTGTAATGTTCAACAGGGGTCCATACATAAGCTTCCCTGAGCTTTTTTGGATACCCTTTACCCATACATATTAGTCTTCATGTCCTCTATTTTTACTGTTTCTGTTTTAGCATGTTTGTTTCTTTCATGTAAATACTGATAAAATATTCTTCTGACTGACTGAAATTGATACGTAAAACTGTTATGTATGTAAATTGATGCTTGAATTTTATGGTTTAAATAAAGTTCACGAAAACAAAAACAAAAATTCGACACTGTGTATATAACGAGATAAGTATGCAAATCTATGACAAGGAATGATGTTTCTTGAAGATATTATCCATCTTTCAACATCCTTTTCAAGAGGATTTCAAGTTAAAGCTTCAAGGAGTTTACTTTCAAACCAACCTCATACACTTATTTTATCAAACCATTAATAAAAAAGTACACATATTTATGAGAAGAAATTCTGCCAGTAAAACAATCAAAATTCTCTGTCAGTATGGTAGTTACCTACAGTACGGGAACAAGTTTGTCATGAAGATGGCCACAGATACTTTTCATGTACAAAAATCCCTAATGAAGGCAACTAGTCCTCAAGAAGGTCTAAACCTAAACTGATGCATTCTATCACATTTTGTGAATGAATAGTGAAATATGTCTGTCACGGTTTAAACTTGTCACAGTCTTTAATTCCCATGTTATTTCCTTTGTGTTTTACTAGTCTATAGTTGTCACACATCCATTGATTTAGACAGCTTGTATCTGTGCGACAAATGTGGAACAGTGAAGAGGAATGTCACACAAACATCTGAAGGGCAATTTCTGCACAGGTGTTTATTTGAAGGAAAAAAAAATCCATCTCGATTTTCAGTTTTACAAGAAGCAGTCATTAAAAATTGTACTTCTCACCTCATCTGCAAGGTCAATTTAGGTCAAATAATGTACCATTGCCATATATTGGCATCTCCAATTTAAATCTTTCCAAATTGGAAGGGGTCATACTCTCCCCTAGCTAAAGACCACTTCCCAAGCTGCAAATTCTGAATTCCATATTTGAGAACTGACCTGGTTAAATCAAATACAACACTTTGCAGTTTTCAAATTTAATAAATGCAAGTTAAATGTCACAATAAGGGATTGATGATGATTTGAAGAAAAAAATCTGGGTTACTTCCTCTTCAGTGACTACCTTATGCCTTACTCTAGCTTCAAGCTCCCTGTTACTGTTTTTGTAAAATTCTGTTCCAAGCATAGTTGTCACTTTCCTCTTACAGAAATATTTAGATAAAGAAACTAGGTTGTCCCACTTGTAAGTGATGATCAATAACAGCTCTTGCATATGTATACATCAAATGTCTCAATCTGAATTCATGAGTGTGAATGCCTCACATTCTCGTTGAGACATCACATCCAAGTAGTCAAAACCTACAAGCTCATTAAAACAGTACCTTACTGTATTAAAAAGATATTCTACCACCTCTAGTCATCCGTTATTGAGAATCCTGCATTCTGATTGGTTAAACGCTGACCTGTTATTCTACAACACACAGTCAGTAAACATAAAAACTGATAAAAATGAAGTTTTGCACACAACTTTGGTGGTAGAATAGGAATAAACCACATCTGTTGGACTATTATTGTTTCATAAACCCTCTTGACTCCAAATTTGGCAAAATAATGGACTTAGTCTCAACGGTTTATTCACCAATAATAGTCCACCAAATGTGACTTATTCCTTGATTTTAAATATAATGGCATTGGTTTCCATGATTTTAAGGCAAATCTGATCATCAGGAGGGTCTGCAAGATGTTTTTTCTCAGGTAGTATGTACATCAAAATAATTTTCCTCCAAATCTCCAACATTTCCCGGCAAACAGCTTTTCAGATTCTGTTTTTCCCATCCATGGTAACCACTGTAATAGTTCAGGGACAATGAAAACTTTGTCAATGGGCATTTAATTTTGATGTATCATGTTTATTTTCAAATGTAATTTACTCCATCCTTTGTAGTGAGTTCATGGATGCAACTAAAAGTATACAGACATGGAAACACAGCTCTTTGTATGATCATGTAAATACCACAACATTCTTCCTGAATGGACTGTTTGTTCAGTCCCAGAGATATTTCTGATCAAGGATCATTCTACACAGCCTGCTATTTATACCACTTAACAGGTGAGCAGTTATTATTTTAAATCATTACATTCAGTCATTAACATGAACATGGGTGCATAAAAACAACATACTTCCTGATCTTACTGCAAGACAACTTACGGTGCAAAGATAGCTCAAAGATTAAATTGGTACTGAGTCTTCAAAATGTTATACTTAAGATCTCAGTATCAGAATTACCTCACTGGCCATGTTTCCAATGAGCAGTTGATCAGAACAACTTATATCAGCTAGTTGGATATGGATCACACATAAAATTTTCCTCTGAAGAAGTTGATATGGGGCAAGGGACAAAATAGAGTGAGTGAACTGATTAGCAGTAACTGCTAATCAAAATCTGAATTGACTAGCGATTACTTCATCTTGGTTAGCAGTTTCAAAGTATTTAATTGTTTATAATGTTTCTATGGGAGCTGCATGTGTTTTTGTCAGGCGGAAGTGAGCAGAAGCTGATGTTGCGGCTTCAGCTTTACACGATACGACAATTGTTACACACCGCGTCAATGGGGATAGTTGAAACTCGGACACAGCTTGACAAAATATCGATTCGCAACTTCCGCGAGGCCAAATTGAAAATAATTCGCAACTGGTCATTCTTGGGTAGCAAAGTGCCATGCGAACCTGGTTATTTTGTCCCTTGCAGGGAGAGATAGACTGATATTAACCAATGCTGATAATACAATTTCCAATATTAAACATGTTTTTTTTTCTTCTGTTCTTGTTTCATTTTGCAATCATAAAATCCTAAAAAATGTGACATGTGCAATCACTACACACACTTTGTTTCTACATCTCCTCTAAGGTACATAGAATACCATGTAACATACCACATGATACAGGCTTTATCTGTAGTACTGTATGTTGGTCATATGTCACAGATGGTCTGACATAGGACTTTCTCTGCAAACTTCCCAGTTCCTAGCAATGACTTCTTCAAACATTGGATAACTGGTATGGTTATTTTTAGATACTAGTATTACTATGACAGTATGACAGGGCAATGACCAACTCCATACACTTAAACATGGCGGCTTGATTTAGGTTCCGGATACAACAGCCAACTTTGACGTCAACATGCTCATTCTTCATAGTAATACAGAATATTTCACAAAAAGATTTTCACTGTCATCACATAATTGTACAATGTACATTTGTCTCTGGATTAGGGTACATACAAGGAGGTTTAGTCAAACTAATGAATAATGATTTACAATCTCTTATGGAAAGAATTTTTACTTGACTGCAGCCACAGATTATCCCTAGTCAAACAAACAATGTTTTCTTTTCACATTCTCAAAATCCAGTTTTAGCCTGTACAACACATACAGTATTTTGAAGAGGAAATGTGGTTAAGTGATCTTGACCAACCTGTTACTCCCACTTGAATTCACGATGAACTTTAATGTAAAAAAATTCACCCCAAAAAACACTTTATACCACCTTGAAATTAATAACAGCACACATGAAATACATATACCTATTTTTGCACAGGTTATCACAAAACAGAGCTTTTTGTCTTTTTTTTTCCTGTGCCAAGAGAAGAAAGTGTAAAGTACTGGGAGTGGGATCTGTCACAATTTTTGTTTATGTACGGCAGTGTGGATCCAAAAAGGTGTTATCTTGGGTAATCATGCATCACTACACTCATTTATACAATATAAAATCCTGTAAGAATTTTTTTGGGGGGGGAGGTCGGGTGGGAGGATAAGGAGACCTTATCTTGGGTTCATGTACTCCCTTGCCAATGGAAAAAATCCTGAGGTGCATATCCTAAACTTCGTCAGAGGGTGCCCTCCACCACTGCACTATTTGTTTGCCAAGGACTTTAGTGCTGCTGGTATTGGATCACATATGTGAATAAAAGGTATGAGAGGTGATGTAGATTTGGAAAATTATTCTTTGTTTTCCTACTTGCTAGTCTGATCCTAAAGTTCCCACCTTAATGCAGTAAATTGGCCGTTACAAAATACGTACGTGGCTAATGAACATGTCCCTTACCATAGATGCAGTCAGGAGATTTCTAATGGGAAGGCAAGAAAGGGAGGAGGGGGCTGAACCATTTGAGGCTGTAAGTCAGAAAATTAACACTCCATTTGTACTTTAAATAGGGACAAAGTGCAGCTGTGCACCTTATAAATTTCCAGCAAGGGAGCTTGCAAGGGGTGCAAAGCTTTTGCAGGGGAAAGGAGGGTCGACTACCGTACTACAGTAAGTACGTAAACACATCACTTGGTTACAAAAGTTGAACATAGAAAGTTACATCACTACCAGCTGTATTTCCAAACTTTGAGAAAGCAATCTTAATTTACACACAGGTATCTCTGTATTCAGCTACTCCTCTTTCTTACCAAAACTACTGTTACCATACAAATAAGGTGAACATTTCCAATTTCCCAAAAAGCAGGACATGGCCAGCCTTAATCACATCAGGTCACTGCTACAAACTAACGTTGTGTACACACGATTGCGATACTAGTCACAAGGCTAACAATAATCACCATACATGTTAGTTAATCAAACTGACTTTTGGTGCAGCAGAATTATAACAAAGTCATTTCACAATGTGAGTGATGAGTATCGCTTGAGATATACCCACAATTTTTCACATAGTTGTACCCTATTTGATGGGAATGAATGAATTTGTGTCATTCTTTTTTTTCTCTCTTTTGTAAGTTTTCACTGTAACCTGGCAGACCTTCAAAAAGGAAGACAAATCAGCCTCAAATCAGCATCAAGTAACACCAGACAGAGGGCAGGCGGCTTAAAAGCTAGACAATCCAGCGAACAGCTGGACATATGGACAACTTACATACAAATCACAATCCGTGCTAAACACTTGATATATGCTTCCAAACTCACAATGCTTCTTTAATATGAAACAAGGTTAGTTTTGTCACCTTCATTTGACAGAAGAAGGTCGTCTACCACTCACCTTGAGACCTTCCCCTCCACTACCAAGAGCATAAAGAGTTCCATCCTTGGGATCTGGTAGGAAGGTTAAAGAGTCTGGTGAATGGAGGGGTACCTGAACCACTGGGTCTGTAAGATAATGATAAAGTAGAAAAGATATGTACAACATGATAATTATCAAAGGAAAGACTAACTGCAGTGTTCTCTGAAGGTCTTAAGTTTACCTGTTGAATCTAATGGAGATCATTGTTGGTGACATCAATGCTATGGAAAGGGCACAGGCTCTTCAGTCTAGCTTAGTAAGTGTGGAGGCAATAATAACAAGTCCAGTTCAAATGGAAATGGGAAAAGTTTGCGATAATACACAAAAACTAAGTAGTAGAAGAAGTATCTGTGCAAATTCTACTAATAAAAAACATTAGTCATGTGTATCTGAAAGCAGATAGGGTCAATTATTTTGAAAAACTTTATTAGCAGTAAGCCTAAACAAAATGGTGCCACCCAGTAAATTTACAAATTTCTGACAGTTGTGAAGATAGCAAAGGTTGCCAGGCTGGTATTCTGCAATATCTTATAAAACCCTGAGCTGTGGCATACATGACACAGCAAATATTTACTAGTTAATAACTTATCAAGAAAAGCTTATTCTTGGATGTGTTCCCAATAGCAAGTTGTGGGGGTGGGGGAAGAGTAAAGTACGTTCCCTTATGGAAGCAACAAGATTAATTTGCCAAGTACTTGCAATGCAAAATTTTACAAGGAAAGATAACCATAAACAACTGGGCTTCATCAAAAATCTAGTACAATGCTGTTTAAAACTGGGTATTCTGCAGACAACTCACTTGGCAAAAAAATAGCCACTCAGCAAGTTTGCAAAGTTCCTGGCAGCAGCGATAATCATTTCCAATCCTAAACAAACAGTTTTGAAAAGAAACCTCCCCCTTGACATGACAGACCAATTTCACTAAGGAAGCTAAGCTACTTATCACACAGGTTGTCTCCTTTGTTACTCTTGGGAGTATTAGTATCATCCTACTCTGTTTCAGGAAACAAATATTATTTTCTTCTCATTTTACACCTCCCTCAAAAAGTTTGCTTCACAGGCTTGCTTTTAGATTGCATTCAGGAAGGAACATTCATGCAAGCAACACAAACTGTTTTTAACAACCATTAACTTTGCTGCTACTGTGAGAGTGTATTAATGACAGACTGTCGCAATTAACATTTATGTCATGAACTAAACACTATCAGTACAGCAGGGATACTGCATGTACACAAGGGTGAAACTCAAACTTTTTGAGGCAAAAAGCAACTTTCAAATGGTGCACATTCATTTTATGGCTCCATGCTACCTTGATGTGGAAATTTATTTCCACTTAAATTGTACCCTAATACGGCTTTAATAAGAATGTTGATTTTATACAATAATACTATGCAACTGAAACACTGACAATGCAAGAAGGGACTCCTGAACACTGTCACTTGTTGAGAGAAATGAGTCAGACCATGGAGCTGGTATCCATCCAATGGGTATAGACCTTATGCACTGACATCACACAACATCATTTTGGAGGCAAAACAATGAAGTACCTGGCATGCACGTCGTAGATTTCGCTCGCATGTGTAGAAGACTTACGCACACGCATACGATTGGTTGACAAACCAGCTGTCTGCATTTGCTGGTGTAACTTGTAATGATACATGCTTTTCCTCCAAACCAGGGAGCACTTTCTGCTCTGTGACATCATATGCATAAGGTCTATAAGCTCCATGGTCTGACAAGAGATTTCAAGTTGCACTGATAATCACATGCTACTGTACGAACAAAGAAACTGAACAAATGTACAGTAGACCAATGACAAAGAATGAGAGAGTGAAAGATGGAGGTCAAATTTCAAATTCCATTCATGAATGAGCCCTCTTGGTTTAAGATCCTTTGCAGATAATGATGGAATATCTTTAAAGGGAAATGTTGCATTTAAAATGCACCACCACAGCATACAAAGGAAAAAAGCTTTGATCATTATTAAACATTCAATCTCACCAATGAACTCCAGATATAGCTTTACCCTCTAAAATAATGATGCATTACAAGAGTTATGCAAGTTGCATCATTTGAATTATTGAAAGTTTGGGCCAACAAATTATTCTTGAGCAACAAATAACTGAATTTCTTTCCATGAGAATCACGTTTCTTGAAAAGAAAGCTGCCACACCTCTTTATTTTGAATTATCTATCATTCTGTATCTATCAATATTGGTTTTAAAAATATAAAAATTTTCTGCTAAACAAACACAATATTTCCCTTTAAGATATCTTAGTCTTCCAGATTTGAACTCTCTCTATTAAAGAGAAGAGAATATGAATGATTTGAGGTAACTAAAGACTAGGTTTTAATGATATGCTGCCTGTTAAAACACTATTACAGTTATATGGGATAAATTGCCAAAGTAAGCTGCTACCTGTTCAAAAAATGAGAAAAAAAAAAAAGGAAATTAAACCTTCACAATCATAGAATACCTTACCTGTTCAAGAATGCATCACAGATCCTTCTGGCTATAATCAAATTGAGACAGTTTTTTTGTTGTTTTTGTATTAAATCTTGCTTGTGTCATAGACCTCCATAGGTAGCAACTGACATAAAACACAGTGCCAATTATAAAGAAATAAACAGACCTAAAGGCATTGTCTGGTGGCACTTTCTTGGGGGTCTTATATGAAAGATCAAAAATTTTCATTACATGTCATCCAAATCCCATACCAAAACTCCATTCCTAACTCAAGATATCCCTTCCTAAAGATTGGTTACTTTCAATAAAAAATATCTCCACGTTTCCTCAAGATCACAGAACATGATCCAAAGTGGGCAAATTGCCTCAGATTCCTTTTGTTATTTGTTATAATTGGACACCTTGTTTGTCCTTGCAATATGATACCGCTGGAACATTGAAATGTTTTTCCACGTAGATATAGTGTAAAAGTGTTCCATACTTATGGTACAGCTAAAATAGTTGTTAAATATTGAGTATATTAATATCAACATTATAAAGAAATACAAAAGCTACATCTAATCAATTTGCACAGATGACATCACAGATTTCCCATCATGCACTGCAAAAGCTGAAAATGCACCATTTCTTTAAAAATTCATAACTTTCAAATGAAAGATGCCATTGAGATGGGGTTTTCACTTCCTAACACAGAAAAATTTTCTGTTTTTTTTTTTTTGAAAACATCAAAATTTGGCCATCAGAATATCCTTTTAAGGGTAAGTTTAGGCAGGCTCATGGCCTGCTTTTCAGTTTAAAGAAATATTTAGACAACACTGGGTCTTTGGGGGATGAACAAGCGGGTTTTAGGGATAACCATTCTACACTAGACCATATTTTTGTATTATTTTCAGTCATTGATATTTATCTGAGTAAAAGAAAATGAGTATTTTGTGCCTTCATCGATTATAAGAAAGCGTTTGATTTGATTAATAGGACTTTTCTGTGTTCTAAGTTAATTGAGAGTAGCATTAATGGAAGAGTTCTTAAAGTAATCCAGTCTTTGTATAGAAATGCTAAATCATGTGTTGAAAATATGGGACAGAAGTCTGATTTTTTTTTATTGTAATTTGGGAGTTAGACAGGGGGAAAACCTATCCCCAGTGTTATTTGCCATCTTTTTGAATGACTTTGAAAGGTTTATTAGTTGTTATTATAAGGGTTTAAATGATTTAAATGAGTCTTTTAAAGATCAGTTAAGAGATAATGATGTAGAGGTTTTTGTCAGATTATTTACTTTACTGTAAGCAGATGATACTGTAGTCCTAGCTGAGAGTGCAAAGGACCTACAGCTAGCTTTAAATGGTGTTCAACTGTATTGTGATACTTGGAATCTGACCGTTAATATAAATAAGACAAAAGTAGTTGTATTTTCCAGAGGTAAGATTAGAAGAAAACCATTTTTTTTATTTTGGGGATAAAGTTCTTGAAGTCACTCACAGTTATTCTTACTTAGGTGTTCAATTTAATTTTAATAATAAATTTACAAAGGGAAAAGCGCTGCAAGTAAATCAGGCTCAAAGGGCATTGTATAGTCTTCTTACTAAATCTCGTAGTCTTAATCTACCTTTTGATTTACAGTTGCAATTGTTTGATCAATTAGTTTTACCTATTTTACTATATGGTTGTGAAATATGGGGATTCGAAGATTTAAAAATAAAATGAGTCATTTCAATTGAAGTTTCTTAAAAAAGTTCTTAGAGTAAACAAATATACATCAAATTGTATGGTATATGGGGAGCTAGGAAGACATAAGTTAGTTAATACGGTTGATGTCAGAATGGTGTCATTTTGGGGTAGATTAGTCAATGGTGATACATATAAACTTTCGTGTATGATGTACAGGCTTTTAAGAACTTTACATGATAATGGAATTTACTCATCTCCTTGGATTCTTAAAGTACATTCAGTATTTAATAAGACGGGCTTATCATACATGTGGGACACCGTAATTATGAATCCGCAAAGCTTTTACTCTAGCAGCATGGCTTTTCCAGTCTCATATCTTAAAAGGGTAATTAAACAGAGGGTTGATGACATGTATAAGCAAAAGTGGTTGTCCGAAGTAAATGCTAATAATCAATGTTTAATTTACAGAATTTTCAAGAGACATTTGAATTTGAAAAATACCTGATAATACTGAATACACGTGAAAGAATTAACTTGTGCAGATTTCGTTGTGGAAATATTAAGATTCCTACAGTAACTGGGAGGTTTGATGGCATTGTTGTCCACGAAAGAATTTGTACGTTGTGCAGTAGGGGAAGTATCGGGGATGAATTTCATTATTTATTTGAGTGTGATGCATTTAAAGATGTCCAAAAATTGTATATTAAACCTTATTTTAGGAAGAATCCAAATACTTTAAAAATGGAGCAATTACTTCAAACTAAAAGAAAAAACTAGTGAAGTTGAGTCTATTTTGCGAAAAGTTAAGAATAGCTTTTAAGTCTTAGGTTGGGGCCGGAATTAATTTGTACTTTTTTTTCTTTTTTTTTTTCTGTTTTCATTTTATTTTTTTCTTTTTCGTTTCATTTTTCTCTCTTTCTGAAGCTCTTTGTAAATTGAAAATAATTTTGTTAATGTTATATTTATTGGCTCTTATACCTCTTTGGAGGATGAAAAGAGAATAAACTGAAACTGAAACTGAGTTTGGAAGGATAGTGTTTTTGGACTGCTTGTGTGAAGGGTAGGTAGGGTGGGGTGGGGGGGGGGGGAGTATTTGCATCAATCTTCAAACTTTAGAGTCCATGTATGTTCATTTGTGTGGGGCAGATCAAGGACCTGAAAAGCATCACTTTTTGTTACTAACCTTACAGAGTGCAGTGAGGTGATATATCATGTGAAACTTGAATAAAGTTTCGTTTCATGTACTTTTAATCCAATTATCAACCTAAAATATTCTACTTGATGTACTTTGACAGCTAAAAATAGAAATTTAAGTATAAGCTGTATCAATACTATTCCTTTACACTTGAATCACATAAAATTATTTTGATACAGGAAACAAAGAAGTTGGCTGGCATATTGACGACATACAATGCTATTCATACTTGGAAAAGTGCCAAGAGAACACTCTACAGTATATACTAAGTGCTCAGTTCTGGATGAAGTGTCTGCCAAGGGCCCAGGTCATTTAAGAAACCAAAAATGCATCCAGGGTACAGAAATTCAATTATTATTGTGTGTGTTTGAAAGTCATCCTTAAAAACTAATTGATGCTTGGATTATTTTCTTTTCGAAACTCTGTGTTAATACATTTTTTAAGCTATACCAATAAGCAAACAGTAAAGATCACATCCTGTTTTCATTAAGAGTCATCAGTGAGGCCTTCATCTCATGCCTAAGTCAAAAAATATTTATTTTGAATTGTTCTAAACCAGTTCAAGACCTGTTTTCATTAAGAGTCATCAGTGAGGCCTAAGTCCCAAGCCTGAGTCAAGAAATATTTACTTTGAATTGTTCTAAACCAGTTAAAAATATCAAAATTGCCAAAGAATACATTTTTCTCCAACTTCCTTCTTTCTGATACATTTATTCCATTCTGAATTTGGATTTATCTCTCTTCTAGCCAAACTGCCCTTAAATATACTGAAGGACCTCTTGAGAGACTCTCTTCCTCAGAAAACTACAATTCCAAGATGATGACATAACACATATATAGTAAACTCTTTTATAAGATAATGATATTACCTAAGTAAACTTTTCCATAAGATGATAGGACATCCAAACGCTTTCATAATGACTGTACATCATACTAGACAATCCAACAAGCATAGTTTTTCAGCTCCAAACTGAAAAAACATTTTGGCTGCAATGACCACCAATGACCACAGTTTTAAGAAAAGTAAAGCAACTAGTTAACTAGTTTTGCAAAGCAAACTAGTTAACTGGTCTGCCCAAGGATACTTCAGTCAAGCACACAACCACCTTGGATGGCTAGGCAACCAATTTGATGGCAAGTCTTGTGAAGCTGGAGGAAAGCCATGAGTATTCTAAGGAAAACCCATGTTCTTGAGCAGGATGCACCCACATATTTGTAAAACCTACTGGTGCATGGCAGCATAACCAAACCAGAGTGGTCATCCTTTAAGCATTAAAGGGGAACAAAGAAGAACAGTAATTTCAACGCTACTGAGGGGGTGGAGTTCACTATTAACGATGGGGAATCTGGGGAACTGCTTCCAGCAATACCCTGTATTTGGGTATCTTGGTGATCTAGATATTTCGACAATTAGGGGCATATTTGGTTTCTTACACACATTACACAAAAACATAAAGTATAATGGGACTTTTTAACTTGCTTCTCCAGAAATGAACAATCTTCCAGCCTTGGTATTTACATAATAGCTTCCATGTGGGGCTTCCAAAGCATTTGTCCTCAAGGGAAGATACCATGTCCCTTACATGGCATTTGCTTTGCTGGTCACTACATGAGGTCCACTTTTATCACTAACATCCTTACAAATATGTGACTAATGACAACGTTTTTATTATTGCACTTCCAACCATGAAAAATTTGTCCTTCATAAACAGCAAACCTGTATATTAGTAACATAAATACTGTTTTCTTCACAGGTGTTCACTAGACTGGTGATGACATTCTACTAATTTTTATTACCACCAGCTCATATAGCAAATGTTTCTGATCTGAAAATAACCGTTCACATCTACTTGCTATTGAGATCACACAAAGTATTGCAAAAATGTTCAATGAAATCTACTGCTTTCAAAGAGTTTTCTCTGGTTCTTACCGTCCCAATCTCAATATCAAATTTAAGCATACAATGAGGTAGTGTGAGAGGATAAAACTGTAAGTTGCTTGTCAATATTCAAAGGGACAGCATCTTCATTTACAGGCATTACTATATATATGAGTTACAAATGAGCAGAAAAACAGGTCAAACTCACTCAGACAGCTGTGGTGAATGGGGAAGGGGCATACAGAGGGAGGGGGAAGCTACTGTGTGATCAGACTCCTATACAAATAAGTCCAGCAACAAAATGGTGCTTTACCTTAGTCACAGTGCAAGTTCTGGATTTGGTTTCAAACAATAAACTAATCACCACATGATGCACTTATCTAAAACAGTTAAAATGCCAAGCCCCACATTAAAGAGGCATCAGGTGGCTTTCACCCCATGGTCCCCCAAATTAAGTCCCAGATTTGCTTAAAAATATATATGACTATGAGACTTCTTATTTGCTGTACAAAGGGCCTGGTGATATCCCCCAACCTAGTCCGAAACTGAGGTTTAGTGTTGTAAGTATTGAGCGGGCATTCTCACTGCTTGTGCACTCTGACAAGAGTTTGTGAGCTCATTTCACATTCATATTTATAAGTAAATGTTTTAACTGATAATAACAGTATTCTCAGAATCTCCATGGTATATTGTCATTATTCATCTTTTCAAACAACATTTACAATTTGTGCTTCCAATACTTTTAAAAAACAGGCTCCTTGTCATGAAAAACAAGCCGACGTTTTTAAGAAACTTACAAGATCAGGAGTCAAGATGTGGATTGGAGTGGTGCATGGTCCAAGTCCACATGATGTAAAGCTTGTAAATGGCAAGCAAAGCCTGAGATATTATTTATAAAATATTTAACAACCATGCAAAGTGAAATTCATCTGCCATGGGGGGTTAAGGGGAGTTAGGGTTGGGAAGGGGTTCCCCAAAACTTACCTGTGGTTTGGGAATCAATAAACCCTACTTAGCAAACAAATGGGAAAACAAACAAGAAAACAAAAAAAAAAAAATACTAATCCAGGTTTCATATTGTGATACTAACTTGACCATCTTGTCAATTGTTCCATCACACTGTTGCTCCTTAACTAAAATTTAAGTACTACAGTACCAAATTTGGTAAGAGTGTGGAATGGGGAGTAGGTGGAAATGGGGAGCTCCTCTGAAGTCAAAATCTTAGCCTTGTACAATATCAACCAAACTGACTTCTATTCTAGAACTAAACTTTTTGAAGATTTTATGGTCAGCTCCCTCACAAGAAGACTTTAATGATTGCAAGGCATGATGGGAACTGGGAGTATTTACAACCGGCGCCATGCAATGGAGTGCCTGTTAACTTACCGCTAGTGCTACAACTATATTGTTTTTACTCCAGGTTTCCAAGCTCTTTTATATGGATGACATCATCATTAAACACGGAGTTAGCCAGCAGGAAAACAAGTTTTCGAGGAATTCCCATTTTTATCTCTTATCAGTTTTAATGACTTTGACCTACTTCTCCAACTTCAAATCAGTTTGATAGAAACAGCTCATCAACAGAGCCTAACAAACAGAAAGTATACGGTACCAATGGTATTATTACATGCTGAATCGCCATTCACTTACTCAGAGATTATACTATAGCCATTTCCAGGAACATAAATACTGCAAATATTAGCACTTTGTACATCTACAATACTACACATGCAATGGATCATTCTGCCACAACATTCTCGGATAAGTCCATCAGGAGTTCAAGACTATACTGTTCCATCGTCAACCTCTGCCAATACATGTTGACTCTTTCAATCAGGTAACAAATTTTTGAGCACTAAGTTCAACAGCTTAGAACACACACTTTAAGAACATCTTAAATTCAGGAAGCAAGTTAGTGGAAAAAATATGTACCGCTAACATATCACTGAAATGAGACAAAATACAAACTTGTTACAAAAGTAATGGCTTTGAATACAATCACATGAAATTCAAAGTCATACTAATGTGTCCTCTCTACAGCTAGTACATTTTAAGAGAGCTGGAAGAGAATACTGGGTACAAAATTCTGCCTGAAAAATGAAGTCTCTCTTAATGGAGTTTACCACCAAAGAACCTGAAGTCACATCACAACAACAACAACAACAACAACAACAACAACAACAATAATAATACTGTACATAATGCTTCACACTATAAGCATACTAGGCAGGGGGCTAGGTAGAAGGACTGCAGCCACCCACTCTGGCAGAATATGCACTACGTTTGGGAGAAATGTGACAATATTTGCTCAAATTATGGGAAAAGTAACCAACCCCCTCTCCTGTCCCCCAAACTGAAAGTACTCATAACTGGACCTGCTATGAAGACATTCTTTGAGAAGGCTATTCTGCTAAAAGCTGTTTTTTAAAAAAAATCACACAAACTTACTGTCATGTAATGTCCACAAAAGTTCACCAGTGAGTCCATTCACTGCATGCATACTGCCATCAAGAGTGGATATTAACAGCATTCCTTCCAGCCCAGTGTACTGCACACGTAAATTTCCTGTTGTACGTTTCCCCTTTAAGTTTAACAAAGAAGATAATGACAGTAAATTGAACAAGGATAAGAAAAAATCCATCTTTCTAGGTACCTGGTTTAAATCTTGAACACTCTCAATAAATTAATGATCTCTTCCGTCCATTTTTAAAATAGCACATAAAAATTTGCCCTGACTTTGCAAGTGTACCAGTTGACTTTATTATAGGTCTTACTGTGCTTCACTATCAAGAAATATTACTATTGGAACAGGAAGCCTGCACAGTCCTGTGGTTTAGCTTTTTGCTGCTACTCATGCTGTAAACGTACTAACTAAACAATGCATATACTGTAATAATACAAACTATACATTTTGGGGGTTTTACCCTTTTAGATGAAACCAAGAATTCCAAAGTATTGTGTACAGGTTGTATTCATTTATACACACTGTGCATTCTCGGGTATTTGTTTGCTTTCCATGACAACCAACACCTCAGTGAATTGACCTTTTGACCTTACAGTAACTGCAAGCTTCCTATTGGTCAACAGGTACTCTGACTTAAGTAAACCTTTGACTTCAACCAAATCCAATGCTGCAACTCAAAAAGGAAAACGTTTATTCCAACTTAAAATGTATTTCATCATAAATGTTTCCTTTTTCAATGTATTTTCTTTGTTTTTATAATTTTTCCTCTGCTGACCTTTGACCTTAGCCAACCACACCATGCAAGAACATTTATGTGTACATGCCAAATATAATGTACAAACTAATGTATGAAATGTGAGACAAAGAGTTTCAGGTTTACCCATTTTTACATCTGCTGACAGTCTATTTTCCTCACCAAACAGTATTAAGGTACTGTGCAGTTTTAATCACCAAAATTACACATAATTACACAACCACTGATAACAAAATGTATATTTGACCTACATTACAAAGTACTGTCCAGCAAGAAGGCTATCCTGGAATAAACAATGTCTGATGAACTACACAGCAAGTATGTGTGTAAACATACCAGGTATGTATAAAGTTAAAACATGCTTTAAAGGGAAAACTGTGGTCACCCCAATTAAAATACCCTGAGATGCAACATCATGAATGTTTCTTTCTAGTCATGTGACAGTATTCATGCACACTGCTCCTTATTTGAACTTTTAAATGCAAAATTTGTCTTGAAGCAATGAAAGATACAGTGCTATTATGGAAAATTAGAGGAAATTTTCAAGATTAAACATGTTTCAAAATATGGTTGAAGTAACTGCATATTCCTTTGAAAAGTCTTGGCTGCAAACAGGATATTTTTCTTCTCTTAAACAGAAACGAAACATTTAGCTCTTTAACAGTCTTGATTGAACGGAAATGACTTGGAACATTACTGTACCTCTTTCCGGTGATCTTGACCTGCTTGAAGTATTATAGCTGATAAGCCATTCAGAGACAAAATAACACAAAAGGATGTAATCCATGCAAGGAGTGATTTTACAGAAATATTGACCATTTTTGCAAGAGTTCTTTCAGCTACTGCTCAAAAATTCTCTGCACAAACAACTAGCAATTCTGTATCAGATAAATGACAGTTTCTTCCATGGATGAAAAAGCACTGGCAGAGTCTCCTTCATGTTCTGTCCCAAATGTCTGAATGATTTCTGTACAAACTTTCCCATACTCAACATCACATACCACCTAAAAGGTAACTAGTTGACAATTCATGTTTCAGGTGGAAGTGAAGAAAACCTTGCAAAATATCCTTGAAAAGTCTTGGTGGAAACTTGAAGGACTTGATAGGAACCAGGTTCCACTTCATCGAATATCTGTAAAGAAGGACAATAAAATGTCTTTGTCAGTGAGGTTTCTTCGGTACAAGACAGTAATTTAACTTTCTTATGAAGATGTTAAGAAATTATTACAGGGTACAAAGAAGGGGGTTAAGAAATCATTAAAATGCTTATGACCTAATATAGTACTTAGTACAGTCTTACATGAAGCTATGCTAAATTGTAGATCATAGATGTTTTACGCAGATCTAAATGTTAGCGAATAAACACTGAAGTACAAAGAGAAAACAAAAATGATGTCTGTATCTCTAACACAACAGTACCTAAAAACTGAATACATACCAAAGGGCCACACATATTACCCCTTGTCAACAACCTGTCCTGGAGACCATGCCTCCACATATCTGCAGTTAGTACTGAATACTAATTCAAGGGGTCATACATGTTACCCCTTGTCAACAACAACCGGCCCTTCAGACAATCCCTCCATGATTCAGCAGTTTGTACCATCCAACCATGCCCAAGTGACAAATAATGTTGTGGGCACAGTATCCATTAAACATCAATGTGGGGAGAGGCAACTGAGATGGAGCATCCTACCCAAAGACAATTTTACTTCAACAGGAGAGAACATTAACAATTCTAGGATCACTAATCCAATACATTAATCCCTAACTGGTATCAAAACTGAACAGCAAGCAGGTTAATGCAAATAATAAATAGCAAGGGGTAAGTGTACATGAATTCACTAATCCAATAACTTATGTCGCGTTCCATTGGCTTGGTGATCACAGTGTGCACAAGTGTTATTTTTTTATGCAAATACGATAAGCACACATAATTTTGAACTATCAGTTCTGCAGAAAAAAGAAATGCGGTGTGCACCAACCCAATGGAATGCTGTATAAATCCCTCATCTACCACACTGTCATGAGTGCAATCCTTGCAGTTTCCACTTTACTAGTTTTCACAGATTCCATTCTTTACCATTTTTTACCTGTTCAATTACCGGAAAGTAACAGTTAAATACTTCCTTCACAAGAAATTAAGTACACATCAGTAACAAAGTAAATGCTAGTCTATGAAACTTCCAGTATATATTTGCTTCTCCTAATTTTTTTCCTCCTTCTAATTACTGAAACAAGTCTATTCTGGGTTTTGCTTTGTTCCCAAGGTACACATAACATATTACACTCACTGATGTCAAATTATCCCTCTCAAGAATAGCAAGACGTGAAACACATGAATGAAAATTTCACACTTAAAACAGAGTTTATCTACTAAAACACTTGCTCTACCTTAAGGCTGCATCACATTTAAATAATACAGGCATTTCCGAACACAACTGCTGACTTGCATGCCCTTACAATAATTCTCACAAAACACCAGATGCAGTAGTAGTTTTCTGCCCACTTTTGCAGCTACTTTGCATTGCAAAATATGCATTTCATGTACAACCTCATTATTTCTGTTATAAGATTGATAACCTTGCTAGGTAGACAATTTACAAGTTGCTTAACTCTGTTTAATACTGTCATGCATTGCTACCACAGAACGTTTTCACATTCCACTAATCACATCCTTTATATCTAGTCACGTGATATCCAAGTAAAGCTTCTTTAAGTATTAAAGTGATGATCATTCAAAACAGCTAATGGGACACTATACCACTTAATGTGAATACAAAATTCTGTAACTAAAGTCAATATTAGACTTTCGTTCAAATTTTGGCATTTATGAGATACTGTACACTGAAACTGCTTATTCACTCTATGTGCAGTTTTTACATACAAATATTTAACATTCCCTAGAAAATACAGTATATTGTACATACTGACAGAAAAAAGGACAAAAAAAGTCCATTTACTAAAAACTGTTTTAACATGTGATATTTGTTCCCATGAAACTTTCTTAAATAAAAAGAAAAGCCTTGTAAAGACACAATGCAAAGAATACTGTTCTTCTCATCACATCACTAGAGCTGCTACACACAAGACCTTCACCCATTCCCACTATGCACTGTAGGACTGATCTTGTCACTAAACAGTAATTACATTTACGTATATCATACTTGCAAGGACCACTGATTAATTCTTTCAAACTCAAAAAGAGTTACAGTTCCATTAACTCCTTCTATTCATAATCAATTTTAAATAAGGTACATATTACTGTACTCTCTAAGGCCCACGAAAGGACAAAGAAAAATAAAATGTGGCCCACTCCATGGTAAAGTCATCAACAAGAATTTCTGGTCAGGTGAAATAAGTTGAGAGGAGAATTTCTGTCATAAATCATACAAACAGATTTAACCAACTGTATACTACGAAGGCTGACTACAGAGCTGCCAGGTGGAGACAACGGTCGTAGAACTCGTCTCAGAAGACCAACTAATTTCACCGATATCATCCCATTAAGTGCGATAATATATACACATATTGCTAATAATCTTTCATCATCGCCGTCTTAAAAAGTGGAGAAATAATAGGTTTCATGGTAGGGTGCACTTGAAAGACCAATATTTTGTTAAGTCCAAATGTCGGCCATGAATGGATTCATATATTCTGTATTGTGCTGAAGGTACAGTACCATGGTTGTTACATTTTTTTCCAGAATCATCTGGGACTTATCAAATTTGAAAAATATGGAAACTAATTAGAGATACTTTTTATAGCTTGGCCACATTTTTTTATTTTCACCATGAAACTATGAGTCATAAGAAGCACAAAAGTTTTCAAGTGCTAACTGGTATATATATGGGTTAAATGTTTAGAACCAAAATTAATTTGGGGGTTTGAAGACAGACCAACATGATGGTTTTTAACAATTGTAAGCTATGATACACTGTCTTGAATATGCATACATAATTTACATACGTGTCTGTCCAAAATCTTTAAGGACAAACTTATATTACACAATCAACTATTTCAAAGTTATGGGAATTGATTTCATTTTCTTTTCATCAGTGAACTAAATAAGCTAATATTTCATTGACAGTAAGGTTTATTTTCCAACCTCTGTAATATATATGTTTGTAATTTTAGACTTTCTTTACAAGTTTAGACTGACTAGTTTTACACAGTGTCATGACTGTGTAAGTATCACTTTTGATAGCAAAATAAAGTGTAAGATGGAAGTTTTGTGCATGACTGAAGAAATATCCAGAGTGTCCAAGAAGGACTTTCAATAGATGGGAGCAAACAGTGTACAGATCCAAACAATTGAGTGGAAAATATTACAATGGCAGGAGCAGAATTCTTTAAGCAGACCCTGGAAAGCCTACATGCAAAATGCAATGTAGTACAATACTGTTCATGGCTATCCTTACCAAGATCTGAAAATAGAGTCACTGCACTTTTTCCCATTTCTATAGAAAGATAGTTAACAATGAATATTATAATAACAACAACAAAAAAAAAAACAGATAAAATTACACTCAAGTACAAAGTTCAAGCCATGTACCATACACCATGAGTGGAGACCAGCATTTCTGCGATACAGACCAACAGCTCGGAAAGGTGTAAGACCTTTAGCTAGAACTGTAACAACATCAATGGAACAATTTATATTATCATCGAAGAACGGTGTAGAGCTGTAAATATATTTCAGTTACTAGGAAATTATTGACAGTAAAATTGTGTATTTAGGCCACTCTTTGTATGTATACCAACACCCATACAATTACTGAGAGCATACCAGCTTAATGGGACATTTATAACCTTCTGGTTACAGGTTAATAGAGCAACTGAAGAAACAGTAATAAGGTCCGTCAAAACTGCGGTAGCATAGACCACTTTCCAAACAGCTATTACAAAGGATTATGGGATAGTGTTTTGGTGTGCTTTGCTTTTGTAAATGGCATTTTACTGTGGCCAAAAATGATGCATACCAAAATTATATTCCACAATCTTTGGTCATTGTTATTTGGAGAAGGGTCTATTACAAAAACTGGTTGCTGATGCTAACATGTCTTCTGCAGTATATGTATATATTCCAAGGTGACCAATTTTACTAGAAACTTTACAGAGTTCTCAGAGCGTCTTGAGTGCCTAATCAACCAAGGTTAATGGTACACAACTAAGTTACAATAGAATCCAGTAAAGCACATGACATTTATCACAAATGGGAACACACAGGCCGACTTGTAGAGACAGACAGACAGACAGACAGACAGGCAGGCAGGCAGGCAGGCAGGCAGGCATGCAGGCAGGCATGCAGGCAGGCATGCAGGCAGGCAGGCATGCAGGCAGGCAGACAGACAGACAGACAGACATATCAAGACTCTTCTAATCAACACCATCACTGCTGGTACAGTATGACCCACTCCCCACCCCTTCTCAAAAAAGTCCCCTCCTTTCAAAACTAAAAACATAGAAGATACCCACACACTAATACTGCACACAACAATACCTTGGTACAGCATTTTTTCAAATATGCCATGAAAACACTTGAATCCTTAAACAACCATTAAGCCATCATAAGTGTATTTTTATACAGGAGAAAGTACACATCTACTGTTTAAATATTAGCTTAAATTGCCTGAACTAGCAATGCATCATGTATGATTTTTTCAACTGCAATTTTCATATTGATGACTGTATGCAAACATACACTGTACACAATTTATGATACCCTCCACAGACCTGATGGTTACTTAACCATGCATTATGCACAAGTGTAGGATTTGAGATCGTTTAAATGCTGGCACAGTTTCAAGAGAAAGTACTAAATGCTACTTTGTACATTTACATCTGAACTGATTTCCATTTTTCACATACAGTTAATACAATAGTGTGTGATTTGATCATAGAATGCCATTCTATTCCATATTTTGTATAATTTACAGTATGTTTATATCACAGTAGGTCTGCAGTGAAGGAAGTATTACTGATAGTGCAAACTATAAAACTGCACAGACTCTACAGCTACAGATAATATCGAGAAAGGACAGTTTACTTGACCAACCAAACAAAAACTTTAATATCATCTTCTGTCAAAAGTGTTTTGTTTATTTGCATAAATTCACATTTCTAACATGGACTGATATAAAAACAGTCCATCTGTACCTCTCAAAGTAATGCCTAGTTGAAAAAAAATCGGTCTTACTGACACCACTTGTCGTCAAATCATTTCAATAATTATGTTAAGGGCCAAGCACTGCTCATCCTCTACCTGGTATAAGTTACACTTCACCTCAGGCCATGAGTCTCATCAATAATTGCTCCCTGCTTTGAGAACCACTCCAGAATTTCTTTGCCTTGGGCTGAAAAATACTTTAAGGTACATGAAAGTTCTAGGTACACGAAGAAATATCAGAAATAATGAACATTTTCTGATTTTGAAAAATTGGGGGCAAAACTGGGAAGAGTCACAGTATAATGCATGTGACTATGCTTACTTCATAATTGTATGCAGCACAGAAGTGTGATACAGCCAGCAGCTGTATATGCTAAGCTATTGACTCCCTACTAAATGTCCCACTAGGGACTACTGTAGTCCGGTCATTATGGCTTATCAACAGCTGTTTTGTAAATCCAAGCAAGTCACAATCATGCTGCTTCTTAAAATACAAAACTCCAAAAATGTCATGGTCCCTAAGTATTTTCAGGTAACATAGGCCTGGAAAGGCAGTTGTTTTTGATGATATCAATCTACTATAAATGTGGAGGAAGCTATGGCTTGTAAATTAATACAACTTCATGCCAGGTTGCTAATTCAAAAATAAGATCTAATTTGGTTTCTTTTGATAGGCCAGTTCAGATGGAGAAAACAACAGTATAGACTGCTCTTTGATGAAAAACCATTTGAACTCTGACTCTGGTGGGGACTAAACCCCAGACCTCCTGGTAGCTAAGCTTTTCTGCTTCAAATGCCACTGCCTTCATCCACTCAGCCACAACACTGGGAGATAAAATACAAGGCAAGAAAAAGAAGTCTGTCCTTCAAGGCTCTATAATCTTACCCCAGACAGTAAAAATTCTCCTGACTACTTGGTAACTTTTAGCCCTTCCTCCAGTTTTAAGATAACAGTCACACCTCCCAGACAAAGCAACAGTAGCTTACACGAGTTTAAATTGCTCAATGCCATGTACTCAAACACTACTGTGTGTGAGCAATTGGGAACACCAACTAAACTGTACAGTACATGTCATCATTTACCAACAAAATTGAAGCAATTATCTGAAGTCATGTCCATCACAGTGCAGTCACCAGTTGTAGTAGGGATCTGATCATATCATTTACAGAGTGCTTTGTTTTCTCACCAAAAATTTTGGGCTATTCCAACCTTCTGTGATTCCTTGCTGCAAGTGGCCTACAGCCACCACTTGAGAACATTGGCAATAGATGCGAACAGTAACAAATTATAGCCTAGCATTGAGAATCCCTTTTAAGTGAATACATGCATTTTATACAAAATCAATTAAAATTACAACAGAATATGCTTAGTGAGCAATCTCTCGCTTTGTGTCCTATTTGTTCTTCAAAATGTTACCAATAAGAAACTGGAAAATATGGCTGCCACACACATACCTGTGTAAAGTATTACTTATAACAGATACAGCATGAAATGCAAGAAAACCTCAAAGGAAACAACTTGCAAGGAAAGAACAGTGATCTTGTGGTTTACTCAACCAAGTGACTTTCAGTCCAGACTATTTCTTTTACAAACAAGTCAAAATTTAAGCCACAGTGAGTTTTAAATACGACTTGCTACATGCTACTGTTTCATGTGGTTCGTTCATTGTCAGTGGTAATTGTTGCACCATTCATGGGGCTGTCCAATAGTTGTAATAAGGGAGGTAAGCAAAATTTAAATGATAATCACACTTAAAAGATGACAAGATTCAGACAGCGATTTTTTTCACCCTTGATTGGTATGAGTTTGCAAGATCTTGTCATCATGTCCAGCTGTTTGGAACTACCACCTGCTAGTGATACAATACAGACAGTACACAACTGAACAGTCAAAATTTCATTCTGATTTCTGTCGAGAGAGAGAGTGATCATTTAGCTGTGCTGCCTTGGTAGTTTGAAACAGCCTAACTGTTAGCAAAAGCTCAATCTTGAACCAATCTTAACCATTTTCAAAGAAACCTAAAAAAAAAGAAAAGCAAAACACGTTTTGCTTCAAATGTACACAATGAAAGCACAATGTGTTTTTGCATAAATTACTGCTTTAATTTTTTACATTATGAGATACTACTTTATTTTTTTTTAAACTTTTCTGCTATGTTTTAGGCAAACTTATTCATATCCTTGTTTTGCTTTTCCCTGTTTCTGAACAGTACTCTGAAATTTTATTAAAAAGTGCTTTAACCACTTCTCCTGCCCCCACTCCCCTTCAATCAGTACTACCACCGCAACCATCATTAAAAATGTATGTCAACAGTCATCTGCCAATTCAAAAATCAAAATGTAATGACATTCAAATAAAGAAAATTTCCTTCAAAACTTTATATCTCCTGCTGTACTTGATGGAGTTCAAATCTTTTCCTTTTTTAAATCTTTTGAATACCTACTACACCAGACCCCACCAGACATGCTCTGGATGATAGTAATTGGATACCACTACCTGCTTTCCTGCTGCCATTTCTGAGAATTTAAAAGTTGAAATTTATTCAATTTTTTAAAATGGTATGTGGTAATGCTACAACCTACAGTAGATATTCTTGAACTACCCACATTTATACCTAATTTCATTTTTAAAACCAAAATGCATACGTAAGTTTGGAAAATGACCCAATTTATTATATGAGATTTGATAGTTTTGGCACAAATCAAATCTGTAACAAATAAAGTCAACAACATATTTTTTTCAATGAGCTGTAGTGCATTTTAGGAAAAACAAAGATAATACATGCAAGAAATGTGATAGGATAAAAAATCCGAGAAAAAAGAAGAGCTTAGAGAAACGTGATGTGACCATTCCGCTGGCAATGAAACAAGGGCGAGTCTTGGGATAGCAGCGAAGATATGAGTATAGCACCATCTAGCGAGGGTAGGAAATTCATTGCCAGTGATCGTTCCGTGGTATATGGGCTGTCCAATAGTAGTGATAGGGGAGGTAAGTAGGAGCGAAATAGATCTGAATATTACACAAGAGACAACAACATTTACTGCCATGTACATTCTAATTGTTTAAAATTAAAGGGTCTGTGGCATCCCTCCAACATATTTAGGAATAGCCCTATAGTTCTAAATACAAGTGACTGCACTCTGATTGACACATTAAAATGCAAACAATAAGCATCAATCTGTCACTGGTCTGTCACTGATAACTTGTACATGAGATCACTCAGTAACGTACCCAAATAGTTCATAAATACACAGTCTGTGTGGATATGGCCTTGAGCAATTTAAACCCAGTACACGTTATTGTTGCTTTGTCTGGGATTGTGCACTATTACAGGTTTTCCTTTTGAAATTGGAGGAGGGCCTACAAGTAAACTTAGTGAGGGGAAACTTAACTGTTTGCAGCGACATTTGTTGCCCTTTAAGTGACTGCATTTCAAGTTTTTTCAACATTCTACACCTTAACTATGCATTGTGAAGATACCAAATGGACTAAAGGGTTTCCTTTCTCATGCTCTGTAAAACATACCTTAGTAATTCTAAACTCATGGTTCCCTTTGTAATATCTTTATTACAAAACTTCACTAGAATTTACTACAAGAATTTTGCTGATTCAGGCATTCAGCCACTTTAGACATTGACTACATATTAAACGTACTATTAAATTACACTGTGGTACTTTGGCAAGTATTCTGACAAATTATGGTTCATGTGCCTTTAAAACCACATCTGCTCTTCGCATACGATCTGTAGCCTGCATATATTTATACTTCAAGACAACTTACTCCTAGGTCTGCCACCAGGGTAGTACTACTCGTTTTATTATCTCTCTTATGCAAGATTTATTTATCATTTTTAAGCTGTTTCCACAAGGGCCTGACATCTTGGCAAAGCAGTAGACAGTAAATTGTAAGAAGTATCAAATCTGTGGGTAGGAACATCTCACATACCTAGCTTATCAGGTCCAGTAATCTGCAAGACAATCCAGAAGACCTCTGTGATGGTAAGCTAGCTGCCTAGATAAGCACTGTACAGAAGGGAACTGATTTAAATGTCAATGGTATTTCACGCTACTATGCACTCTACATCAAATCATCTCTATGTGATGGTTCCTCACAACACAATGTAGTGCTTACATGTATGGTTACCTAATATCATATTGTAATACTTAAATATAGTATGGTTCCTCAAATTAATGTAGGCCTAGTACTTACATTCATGGTTCCTCAATACCATAATGTAGAATGCAGTAATTATATACACAGTTCCTTCATAACATAATGTAGTATTTACATATATGGTTTCTCAATAACAAATAATGTAGTGCTTCTATGGTTCCTCAATAATGTAATGTAGTGCTTACAAACATGGCTCCTCAATAACACTGTAGCACTTATAACATGGTTTCTCAATAACACTTTAGTGCTATAACATGGTTTCTCAATAACACTTTAGTGCTTATAACATGGTTTCTCAATAACAATGTACAGTAGTGCTTATAACATGGTTTCTCAATAACACTGTAGTGCTTATAACATGGTTTCTCAATAACACTGTAGTGCTTATAACATGGTTTCTCAATAACAATGTAGTGCTTATAACATGGTTTCTCAATAACACTGTAGTGCTTATAACATGGTTTCTCAATAACACTGTAGTGCTTACAACATGGGTCCTCAATAGCAATGTAGTGCTTATAACATGGTTTCTCAATAACAATGTAGTGCTTATAACATGCTTTCTCAATAATACTGTAGTGCTTATAACATAGTTTCTCAATAACACTGTAGTGCTTATAACATGGGTCCTCAATAACAATGTAGTGCTTATAACATGGTTTCTCAATAACAATGTAGTGCTTATAACATGGTTTCTCAATATCAATGTAGCACTTATAACATGGTTCTTCAATAGTAATGTAGCGCTTATAAAAATGGTTCCCCAGTATTAACCCATCTATGCAGTACAGGTCTACCTATCTGTATGGTTCCTCAATAAGATATTAATGTACAGTAGTACTTCATGTACAAATCTTGCTAGCACTTGAATCAAACATACTGCTCATGCAAAAGAAGTATGGAGTTCTGTCAGCTGGAACATAGCTGGAAAGATTAATAGAATCTGGGAAGCTTCTAACTAACAACAAATTTGGGTACTGGCCCAATTGGGAGTGAAATTTCGGCAATTGGGAAGTAAACTTGGCTGTTTACCAAAGCATATAAAAACTTGGGGGAATTTCACTCACTTCTTGAAAAACAAACATTTTTTTTCCAGCTCTGTGTGTTATGTTTCATTCCTTATGTTGACACTGCACATGATGTAATGCACAGTTCATTTCTTAAAGGCATTTAAAGGACAAGTATACAGAAGTCATCAAAGTAAACTTCATAAAAGCTGCTTGACATTAAATAGTTTGAATTTTCTCAAACTCCTCTTTTCCTAGAACAGAATTAAGCAATTAGACTAAATAGAAAGTAGCCCCTGATATAACAAGGTAATAACAACACACTACTACATGTCTCCCACAAAATTAAAACCAGTTTAATTATATCTTGATTATTCTAGTACTTGGATGTACATACTACTTCTGTACTTTTAAAGGTCAAATCTGATAAAAAACAGTGTGTTACTGCCTGACTGATGAGTATTTTTTCCTCACCAGGAAGTGATGAGAATAGCTTAACACTCACACACATCACAAAAGTTGCTTTCTTTTCATACACAGCAATGGGATGGGTGGGGCGAAAGGCCCTTGTCTCACATGCTGAACCAAATCCTTGGAAAATTTCAGTACAAGCAAGGAGTCTGACAAAACTGATACTACAAAGAACAGAGTTTAAGAACTAAGAAATGACTTTACATTAAGTACAATTCCATCAGAATTCTTTGTGGGGTTGGGAGGAAGGGGAAGATGTGACAGTATTTTCATCTTTATGGCAATTTTTGCAATCTATATGTACTTTACCTAAATTATCTGAGGACCCCTGTTTCAGTTTAAAAACAGATTTGCATCACCCCAAGTATGACTTTTAGTTGGGGGTTAGCAAAAGTCTCAGTTGGTGACTACTCTTTGATTGACATCAGAGACACAAAATTCAAAAGATGCAGAGTGGCTCATATTACACAGCACGCACAGAGACTGTTTTGATTACACATTGGGTTTTTTATCCTCACCAGGATGTGGCCTTGAGCAGTGAAATGTTTGTGTCTGCACAAGGAGAAGCAGTAAAGACAATTGTGGGCGGGGCTTACCACCAAGTAAAAGTCACACTTGGAGTGATGTAAATCAAATCCCTCTTCAAGGGATGAAATTACTTTACCACAGGGTTTAGGATAAGCCAGTCCTTCAAAATCCTGTCACAACTAGGACATAATATTTGAAAACCAAAATAATCAGGATAAGTGTTGCTTTCAACTGCACTATGTTCATGAGCAGTTCTTACTCAAAGATTTGGAAAGAAATTAAAGACATGAAAAGTTCATACTCCTTTTTCATTAGCACCAACTCTCGAAATTATAATAACTTTTGTAAACAAAGATGATCTGCACTTAATATCTTAAAGAAATAATCTGAAAACCTTGAAATAATACTATTTTAACAAAAAAAGTCAAAAGTTTATTGTACTTTTTCATCTGGTATGATAATGAAAAGGCCATGAACACAGTAGAGATAAGATTATTGCTCATCTAATTGCTATGACACTACACAACTATTCAACATCGGCATAATGTAAGCACCTCATTAACTGTCGAAATTAACCTATCCCAATGGAAAATCCTACTTTACTTAGAAGATGAACCGTTTCCACAAGAAACTCCTAAGTGTACACACAATAGGTGGACCACAAAGAATGATGAGAAGAAACCTTTTATGATCCTTTACAGAGGCTATGATCACTATGATTGGGAGAAGGGGCTTGGAAAGAACAAGCCCCTCCCTAAAGTCCCCACTGGAATATTCAAAAGGGAAATCCTTTGAATTCTGATTCAAAGCTCTCCCTCCTCCCCCCCCCCCCCCCATGAAATGGTGGAGTTCCCAGGAGCCCTCCTCTATTTTCGCTAAAACTGCTTTATCACTTATAAATTTGATGTACTTCTGTAAGTGTCCCTTCTATGTCAAAAAATACTGACTGTATAGTCAAGTGGTTAGAGCATCCAACTTGCAGCCGGAAGGTCTGGGGTTAGACTCCTGGCCGGGTCATACCAAAGACTTTACAAATGGAACCTACTGCCATTGTGCTTGGTGCTCAGCATAAGTAATGGAGGAGGGCAAACAAGCCAGTGAGCCACAACTGGAAAAAAAGGTGTGGCCAGTCCGACTTTAACCAATTGGTTAGAAACTGAGCCGTAAATACCTCATCTGACTCTAACTCTAACTCTGTGGTAAAATGACTACATTAAAGGGAGAATGCAGTCACCCCAAAAAAGAATTGTATAGTAGACTGTCCTATTTCCTGAATGGCTCTTGAGAATCATGTGACAGTATTTTTCTCCCTCAATTGTAAAATTTACAAGGGGCACCTGCTTGATTTACCTTAAATATGTAATATTTATGTTCTAAAATATCATGAAAGATACTTGGAAGAGAAATAAGAAGAAATTTGTGACATTTAGCTATTGTTTCAAAATAAGTTTGGAGCGACTGCTTCTGACCTTTAAATCATCAAATGTCATATTTGAGGCTTTACTCGTGTCATGGGGCAAATTTAACACACCTATTGTACATTAAATGATCTGTCTGATACTGCCCATATCACATGGTACTTGTGGCTAAACTTACATCTGTTGAAGACACAAACATGGGGCAATTCTGTAGATATGTTATTACAAATTTCATGAGGTTTAAGATGTTCATTGTTATGTAAACAGCCACAAAAAAAAAAAAAAGACTCAAAAAACACCACAGCAAAATCAACTTGAGTTTTTATGAAAAGCATTGCTTCTTAAAGACATCTCGACTAGCAACAGCTTTGTCCAATCTTATAATCTGCTCCCTCCTACAGTAGGAACATGCAGAAAAGTAATCCCAGTGCTGTACTTTTTAGATAAAATTCAGTAGACCCGTTTTCTTCAGCCATAAAAACTGATAAAGTTGAGGGGTACCTCCAAGTGAAGACCAGTATATTTACTGAGATAAAAACAACTTCCCTGAGATTTATCTTAAACTCCACCAGCACTAACCTTTGAAAGTGGACAAAAAAGGATAATTCATACCCTTAGATGCTTCTCATGATTCTGAGTCAATGATCCCCATTAGATTGCTAAAAGAAAATGAACACATTAGTGTACCAACCTGCAGATTGTACAAATGCCCATACATGGTTGGTTTCACACAGGCAAGATGGATTAAATCATACCCCAGAACCCCAATTACTCTGAATAATATACAATTTGATTTAACCAGAAAGCCAAAAGGCTTAGTGATTCCTTGCCGAAACCCTGCTCACATCAGCTCATGTCACATGACCTTTTAAACCGAAACTTGAATAACCACAAAACGTATGAGAAGGGATTTATCTGTGCTTCCTCCCTTGTAATGACATGTTTACAAAGTTTCAGTATTTGACCTCTGGTGACCTCAAATGGCTTGCGACCTCCAAGCTTCCTACCTTGCGATATGGTATAAAAAAGGTTTTCAGAGTTTGACCCCTGGTGATCCCAGACGACCTTTGACCTCCACCAAAAACAATAGGGTTCTTCCTCTCACCACAACGCATCTACATACCAAGCATGACATCTATCCAAGCTTTCTAACTTGAGATATCGTGTAAACAAGGTTTTCAGACTTTGACCAGATGACCTTTGACCTCCACCAAAAATGATAGGGTTCTTCCTCTCACCACAATGCATCTACATACCAAGCATGAAATCTATCCAAGCTTTCTAACTTGAGATATTGTGTAAACAAGGTTTTCAGATTTTGACCCCCAGTGACCCCAGATGACCTTTGACCTCCACCAAAAACAATAGGGTTCTTCCTCTAGCATGAAATCTATCCAAGCTTTCTAACTTGAGATATCGTGTAAACAAGGTTTTCAGATTTTGACCCCCGGTGAGCATCTACATACCAAGCATGAAATCTATCCAAGCTTTCTAACTTGAGATATTGTGTAAACAAGGTTTTCAGGTTTTGACCCCCAGTGACCCCAGATGACCTTTGACTTCCACCAAAAAACAATAGGGTTCTTCCTCTCAATCAAAAAACCACACGAGTACAGCATAAAATAAGCCATAATGTACACTTTGTAAGTACTGACTGTGATTCTTATGAAGACATGATCCAAATTTACTGAGTATTTTTCATGAGTTTGGGTTTTTCCTTTTTTCAATCTTAGTATGATGAACCTGACCTTTCTATACCAATATCAAGTATGGTCACATGATGCCTCTGAAACATTTTTCCATTTGAGACAACATATCATGACTGCACCATACAACTCTACAGCTTCACATCGTGTTTTTGTTTGAAAAAAAAAAAATTAACATTCCAATATGTGGTAGGCCTTTTAATGATTTTTTCAACTTTTCAATTAATTACAACCACTTTTAATCTCCAGTGATGTGATACCTTCAGCAGCGCTCTCAGCATGCTCACCTGTCTCCATGAAATCACCTGTAGTGGTAGGCCTATCCTTTTTCCCCTGTTAATTACAATTCATTTTGTTCCGCCCATCAAGCATGCTCTAACAGTCTATGCTTCTTTGATTTGCACATCTGGCTTCACTTCATATAATATTGTACACAAAGCACTTTACCTACAATATTATTCTCAACACTGCTGTTGCCATATTAAGGTGATGGTAACTTGGAATTCCAGACTTAATGGCTGTACACATGTTATACAGTATAAACAAGTACTGCACATGTGGAGATTTTATAACAACCAACACACACTAGTAACTTTAAAGTAGCTCACACATGACCCAAAAACATTTTTATAATACCTCATATCTGAAATCGTTATTGGTGATTACGGTTTGATTGACGTGTGCGAATCAGTAAAATATGCGATGCGTACAGTAATGCAGATTCAACAACTCAAGAGTACTCAGTTTGTCCTTGACTCCAGGCAATAATTGTAAACTAACTGTAAACATGGACCTTTGTCTTGAAGTTGCCAAATACCCCTGTTTTTCACATCAGAGGCAGGGATAGAAGCAAATTAGTTGGGAGAATCTGTCAATCTGAGAGAAATCTCCTTGCTGTGACTGCAAATGATATGTTAAAACCTAGTGCAGCTATCTAGGAGAGCAACTCAAAGCAGATGGTATTTGGTTTGATAATGCCACTTTTCACCACAGCATGGTTTGGACTTAAAACTTAAAAACCTCAAAATTTCAAAGCTAGAGCAGCAATGCTGTAGAATCTCAACACTTTGTTTTGTATTCTGGCTTTCAAAACTTTACTGTAGTCTTTTCTTAAATGCAGAAATGGGTATATCCAGAAAAGTGTCTATACCTGAAAAAAAAATTTCCATTTCTTGCTGAGGATGTTAGTTAGGTTGTAGCAAACAGCAGCAAAAATGCAATTAGTTTATGGTATTAAAAACAGTTACAAACTTTAAACATATCTGCTGATACAACGAATGAGCTCCATAACATCTACTTCTACGATTGTTTTTTCTGCAATTTTGCATTTATACTAGATTGTATGGCAGTTGTTCTTAAAGGTGGCTTGTTGCTCTAGACTGAGGGTTCACAATTACTTTCATAAGAGAGTGTGAGAGGAATGTTTCAAAGCCCATGCAGTTCCTTCCTTTTTCTATTTTTACCTACAAGACCCCAGCATCATCCTAATGGCTGGCTGTTTGTGTGTATCCAATGGATGCCACTAGAAACAAGTGAAAGGTTCATTCTTATACCTTGTAACAATTTGGTAACTACTATACAAAAGAGATCCAGGGAAATGGCCTCAAGGTCTCTTAGATATCGACGCTTCTCCTGGATCGTACATATTGCAGCAAAATGGCAGATCAAGGGTGGGGGGGGGGGGTAACAAAGGGACCATTAAGGGAAACAAATGTCACTTTAATACTGAAATCTACAAATGATTGAAGTTTCACAGTTTAGACTGGGTACGTTATATACCCAAGGGTTCTGTCCTTGTGGCCAAGAAGACAACCTCTGAGTCCAAGATCTTGAGCCTGAGACCAAGGACAGCTGCTAACCAGTCTAACTGTATGCAAATATGATTTAAAATGCAACTCACTTAGCCTTAATATCAGTCTGTATTATATATGTAATATAGAAACAACATCATGTCGTATACCATGGCAATACTTGGTAAGACCCACATCTACACAACTGCAAACAAGAACTAGAGCACCAATGGTAGTGAAGCTCATACCTTTAACCAATTATTGGGTCCCTGGCTTCTAGTCTTTATTAGTACAAGCATTATATGACTTTAAATGACGTCAAATGACTTATGACCCTAAGTCCCACATACCCTGATGGCACCTTCCTGAATATCACAAAAAATGTGTCATGCTATCTTTGTTTTGTAAGTTGTTTCATGAATACAATTTACAGTAAGAAAGCAAAAGACCCTAGGGCCCATCTTCGGCGTTGGACCCCAAATTTCAAGGATCATGACAAACCATCAACATTGTACAACATTGTACGACATTGTACGGAAGGATGGACAGACAGACAGACAGACAGACAGACAGACAGACAGACAGATAGAGTGACGCTGCATGATCACAATAGCTCACACCAGCATGGTGGTATGAGCTAAAGATGATTCTTGGAGAAAAAACCTGCTTTTTGCACATTATCTTTGAGAAGTTGTTAGTAGTGTTCCACTGATATAAGAAGTAGTAGGTGATATTACTGATACCAATATTTTAATTGTCAACATGGGCCAATAACACTCCAATACTGATATCTGAGAAATGAGGGTACTGCACACTAAACCATAGGCCCTTGGGCACTGCCACTGGGTGCTGTTTCATTCTTAATGAAATATATAGTCTGAAAACTAACATTCTCAAATAATGTAACATTTTAATCACGTGTAGGATGAGAAATATCAGCAGTCAAGGTACTGTAACTTTTATATCTATACTAGTGTTTGCAACGGGTACCCGACCGACGATGTCAGGACCCGGTTCTGAAATTGCTACCAGGATCCAAAGTTTCACTAACATAGATTGCATGTGTGTCAGAACACCTAACATGTTACTTTTTCCTGGCAAAATTTATCATGCACACGCCTAAGAACACTTGTCATGCCCATACGTAAGATACGTTGGTGTTATACTATATCAACGTGCAAAGCAAAAATTTCTTATTATGACTTTACAACAAACTTGTAGCCTAACAGAAGTTATATTTTCGGGTACCCGGGTACCCGACCAACCATCGACTTCGTGTACCCGGTTCCGATTTTGGACCGGGTGCAAACACTAATCTATACAATACAGGACAAAAATGGGGAATGTTGGCAGACACTGGTATTGAATACCCATAATTGGTCCAACATTAACTACTAATTGTAGGCTGCTGAAAGAGCCTGCCTTGGAATGCTTCAAACAAACCTTGGCAATCAAAATCCAAGCCTAGATGGTATGAAACCTGCCTTGAGGTGAGGCCAGGTCTCAAGACCTCCAAAAGCAGTGCACAATACATTATACAGCCCAGGGTTGACATATTGACATTTTAAATGCCAAAAGCACCGAATCTGGCATTTTTGTCATGGTGTTGTCATGCAGAATTTTAACACACAGGCCAAACAGCTTTTTGGCTTTTTTTTTTGACATTTGACTATAAAAATGTATGTTTACTATAATTTCAGTAGGAAACTGCCAAAATGCCTAATTTATATGCCTTATAATTCACACTAAGAGAATAGTTGGATAAATTAACTAGGCCGGTATTTGTAAAAAGCAGGGCTATTTTATAACACATTCACGGTTTCAAGCAATTGGAGTTTAATCCCAACGACTTTTCACTTGGTGTTTTTCCACCATATTGACTGCTAAATTTGGCTGATTGCCTAACACAAAATCTGGCAATCCTGATACAGCCACGTGTTTGCTGTCTACATACTGTGTGCATGACACTCTTTGTGTGTACAGACACCTACATTTATAGAAATTTCTTTCAAATGAATGGTCAATTTTCATTTACTAAGTATGGTATCTTTTTGCAGCTATAAATCCTTATTGTTTGCAGAGATAGCCATAGCCTGTATGCAGATGGGCTATGATTCATAAATTGTGTCACTCTTTCATGGTTGCTACAGTATGCAGCATTTTAGACCAAGTTCAAGGTGGCTTGCAACATTTTTTGAGAACAAAAGGCTTTGTTGCACAGCAGCCAACGGTACTGATACTGTAATCTGCTACTGGAAATTCTGTCACTGTTTTGTGGTTCATATTCATCCTATTGTTCGCTTTTGTCAGACAAGGACCACAGCTTCCTCTATATTGAGACAGCTACAATAAAGTCACCGAAGTGTGAATATTCATCACGCTACATAATAGCCTGAGGCTTGTGTATGAGCACTTAGTATTGTGTGCAAAATAAACTTCCACAACAAAACTACTGCATCTATGTGCAAAATGGTCAGCATTTCCGGTGATCTGCTCAGATGGATGGATTTTGCATAAAAATTAGCAAAAATACCACAATAGACCCCTTTCCAAATAGCAATTACAAAGGATTGTGGGATAGCATTTTGGTCTGCATCATTCTTATCCACAGTAAAATGCCATTGACAAAAATAAAAGCACACAAAGACTATCCCACAATCCTTTGTGACTGCTTTTTGGAAAACGGTCTATGGCAAAATCTAACAACTTCAATGAGAATATTATTTAATTACACTTCTGAAGAATCCCAAGTTTGAGAAGAAAGTTATGGAAACCAAACAAAAATGATTAGGATTCAACTGAATCATGCATTAACAGAACCAGAAATGACATGCAGCTGTATCATTAATGAGACTAAAACTATGCAAAAATTAAAATACCCCATGAACAAAAAAAAAATGACTGAAAATATCCTTGCTAGACTGTTTGTCGCTCTCTTCTCCCAAAATGACTAAGATGTAGACCTTAAAATGGTTAGATGCAAAACAAAATCAACCAGATGGCAGACACTTTTGAACTAACAGCCACGCCTGCAAAATGCTGGATGCAAAGACGCACTGCGTTCGCAAAAATCATTCTGCAGCTAGAAATTTTCATCTTAGTCCCAAATTAAGTAGACCAGGTGAGCTAGAAATTTTGGTTTTCAATGTATGTGCACCCGCAAAATTTTGCAAGTTTGCAGCCATGCTAACAGCTTACTCCATTTTGATTCCATTTTACCATCATCATTCTTAATGAACTTTGGCCTTGTATAGACAGTACAGACAGGAATCTGAATCAAAGATCATCTCTAATCTACAGTAATCTTGTACAACATTCACAAGAGAGGGTTAAAAACCTTTCAGTCAATCGGCTGACCCTCATATTTCCGCTATAACCAAATGGCAAGCTGACAAGAGTGGATTGATGACTGAAATGAATTTTTCAAACTCTTATCTAAAGCAGAAGTTTTAAGCTTCAAATAATTGCTTGATCTGTTATGTTATAGACTCATCTAAGCAAAAGGACACCTTTTTAGGCTTTTGACATTTGCTTTAAATTACAAATGGAGCATACATGGCTATGTTCATGCCTGATAGTTCACTTACACCTTTAATATCACAATGATAGAATGTCAGAGTATAGACCAGCTTTTAATGCCAACTTCAAAGGAACACACAGAATTGCACTGTTTCCTATCTGGCTCTCATTTAACTTTACGAGCAGGAATTCACTTTGCTTGCATGGTATAGATGTTAAGATTTCATTTCATTTATTTCCACAACATTATAAGATTACAAACTGATATAATATATACAGGAAAAGGTGGAGGAAGCCTGAAGAAGCAGAATGCTTGTACTTTAGCAGGCCATCTTTATAAAGAAAGTAAACAAACAAAACAAAGCAAAGAACTAAAGACATACTTAGCAACCCCCCCCCCCCCAACCTAACCATCCAACAACCATGCATGTGCAAATAAGAGAGTAAGAAAATAGGTAGAAAAAGATATTTGTACCACTGCCACAATAAACCTTCCTATTAACCTGATAACAGGACATTCTAAAATGTATATAAAAATATCACAGCAGGTTGGAGTATTAGTGTGAACTTAAAGTGCATAAGCTGTCACCCCAAACTTATTCTGAAACAGTAGTAACAGAAAATCTCACAAATATCTTCTTATTTCACTTCAAGCATCTTTCATGATATTTCACAACATACTGCAAATGTTGCATCATCAAGGGAAACCAAGGAGTAACTCTTCTTGAATTTCACAATTCAGTGAGAAAAATATTGTCACATTATTTTGAAGAGCTAATTCATGAAATAGGATACCTAGGTACACTAATGCAAATTGGGGTTATTGCATTTTCCCTTTAAAGCAACCCTACATTTGTGTGAGGGTAAAAACACCAACAGGACTAATAAGGAGATTGCATGTGACAGATCTTTGTGACTTTCTTTGAAAAACATGGTATATGCATGGCAGTTTATGTAAATTTAAACAAACTTAAAAGGTTAGGAAGTACACTGCACATAATTTCACAGTGTCAAGGTACTAAGACATTAACGTTTCAGGTACTATTTGGTGGGAAACTGACCGTTTACATTACCTTCTGTGATTGCACACTTTATATAGCACAGAAGTGCAATATGCACTGTTTTTACTCGACCACACTGTTATGCATTAGGAAGTGACATCTTACCCTGTGAAACAAGGCAATGATACAGGTGAATTCAGAGACATAAAGTACTGGACTCTGGATTAGGGCTGCCACGATAATCACGATATCGCGATATCGTCGATATACTTTTGCCCTGATGATATCAACTTAAGTTTTTTAATGATGTGATATTGCAACAGAATCAAATAAAGGACTAAAACTCTGTGCAATCTCTTATTTCTCTAATTTCTGCTTCTTCGGTCATTAACATAAAATGGTAATCATTCAAATTGTTACTGTACAAGAAATGAAAAACAGTACTTTATGTTTCAGTTTGATTACTTTTGCAAAGGCCTATAGGTCTTGAATTTTTATGAAACTTTGAGGTTAAAACTGAACTCTGTTAGTCTGTTCAATGTACTATGTACGTCTTTGATATGGACAATACGATTATTAGCACGGTCATGGCAAATGTTAAGGCTACAGTGTTAGGTATGCGATATCACAATATCGTTGTGGAAATGTTGGCGATATCGATAAATGTAAAATGATTATCATGGCAGCCCTACTCTGAATGATGACTAAATGATTCAGAAAAGGTGATGGTCACAATTTCAATGATAATTTCAATATCATAGTCAATACTGCTAAACATTTCATGTGTGGCTTACATAAATTTCTCACTTTTCAATGACCTTCCGCGGTATCTGATTCCTCAGATCCTTCTGCCTTGTCCTACTCTTGTCTAATTAAGCAGAAGAATATAAATGGTGACAGAATTGAGAGATCATGCATGTCCAACTGACAAACTTGGAACAGGTGATAAAATATCAACACTGCCATCTGGAGTTTATTTCAAACGGTTTAAAGGAAATATACAAAAATTTAACTCTTACTTTAGGTGAAGGAATGAAGAAGCCTGTACTGTGATGACCCAGATAAAGCTTTCTAGCTAGCTGCAGATGGATATAAAGTTTGTACTTTATGAGAGAAGCACAATTAAGTTTTAGTATGATAAAATATGACTAGTGTTGTCTTTCTCCAGTAGATCAACCATACTAAAAAGAAACTTGTACACTGTTCATTAGGAGAGAGTATCACATGGTTTAGTGATAAAATGATATTGCAAGTAGCAGATATTACCAACACCAATACTTCACTTCCCAATATCGGCTGATACCAATCCGATACCGATATCTGGAAAATATGCATTCTGCAAAGTAACCACAGGCTATGTGCACCACAATAAGGTGCTATTTCATCTTGATGAGGTAAATATTGAAACTTGCTTTCAAAAATACTCAAACAGTGTAAATTTTCATGGGACCATAAATATTGGTTAGGTAATATCAGCATTTAAGCTAAATTTTACCGATACCCATACAGGATGAAAATGGGGAATATCGGCCGATACCAATGATGATTACCAATAATCATTCCAACACTTAATGTGGTTATAAGAGATGTGTACTGTGCTAATCACTCCCTATTTTTCATGTAATGCCTAATGAATTTTGTGCATCTGTGTGTATTTAATCTGAAATCTTTGGTCACTTGAACATAAGTCTGTGATGAACCAAACCTGCCCTGATCAAAGCTTATCCTAAACCTCATTCCAAAATTCAATTCAATTCAATTCAATTCACTTTATTCCAATCAATGCACATAAAATTCAGATAACATATATGGTATGACAAGAAATATACAAGGGCATTGATTGAGGAGTTCCCAAAGAAAGTTTAAAAACAAAACTTGTACAACCAGACTAACTACTGTGTAGAGCAATGAAAAAATAGAATACTGATATTTTAATAAAAATTTACAACATGGGATGAGGTCATCAAGTTGTTTTGAACCTTAAGATTCTAGCAAATGCAATGACAATGTATCCAATGTTAACATCACTGGCTACAGGAGTGTTCAGCAGCTTTCTATTAATCTGTATGCATTAATACTATACAGGCATAGAAGTTTACAGTTATTTAAGTTTGAATAACATGGTGCTGTACTTCTATTCAATGCAAATACATGCTGAAAAAGTTTCTTGAACCTACCACTATGCACAAATGTGAAAGATTCTGCTAATATACCGTGCACTGTAATGTTACAACATAGTTAAAATAAACCAAATTTCAAGGGTAATGTTAACTAGGAATATTTTCATTCTCCAGAGTTGTTTGTTTTCAATACAGATCACATCTAATGCAAGCAAACTACATTGTTCTTTCCATGCATCTTCGTTTTCTTCGTAATTTTGTTAAATGCACTGATAGAAGGCAGTTAATAATGCACTTGTAACCAATTTATAAGGAAGATTACGTGGTTAATCAGGCGCGGATCCAGACATTTCGAAAAGGGGGGCTGAAAGCCCCCTTGACTATTCTCCTAGATTAACGTTATGCTAATTTTCATGTATTTGTTATTGTTGATGTGGAGAAAAGGGGGGCTGAGGCCGGAAAAGTCCCCCCTTGGATCTGCGCCTGTTAGTAACTTAGACTGCCTGCAATGCCATGTGAAATACATACACTGCTGTGTAAGAAATAAATAGCTTGTTCATTAATATATTAATCTCCCTGTAGATAAGGACATTTTAATAATCACTGTCTCAGTTTTCTCCACTGGCTTTCTAAGGTTTTTGGAAGCAAGGATATCAAACTTTTAAATTAAAACTGCTGGAGAAAGAAGATCTATACAATGAAATCTTAAACATACTATATGTAACAAAACTAATCTTAGAAATGGAGAAATAACTGAAATCCTGTAACAATCTTCCATCCAGTGGTACTACACCTTGGTCATATAGCCTAGACCTTATGCAAATGATGTCAAAGACCAGAAAGTGTGCCCTTGGTTGGAGGCAAGCACGTATCATTGCAAGTTACAGCAATAAATACAGACAGCTGATTTGCGGACCAATCGTATATGCCCGTGTAAAGTCTACTATGAGAGTGTGCGGAGTCTATAAAGTGCATACAGTTTGCTTCATCGTTTCGCCTCCAAAATGATGTCATGTGACTTCAATGCAAAGGGTACTACATGGTACATTTCTCATCAATGTCAATGCAACTCATTGAAACAGGAGGCAAGTAATGGACACTTCCTAGCTCAGGCTGTTGTGTACATGTGCATTGCATCAGTTTTGCCATAATGGTATGAGTGCCAGAGATTCCAGTTAGACTCAGGGTACGCAACTGTAAATGGAGTCACACAAGCCTATTCAGCACTATGGAAATGGCAAAAAACTATGAGAGATGCTTATACACGATTCATAAATACTTTTTGAGAATGCTGGCCTCTGATTGGTCAGTTACCCATGTTATAGAGACATAGGGTGTATGGAGAGCAACGCTGATCCACATTGTTAACACAGCTGTGAAAGTAAACAGTTGGTCTATTTATAGACCGAACATTCAAAATAAACCTGGTAGGCTACAGTACAATGATACTTTTAGCTGTAATTTTTCATTCATGTAACTGTTCACATTGAAATTAAAACCAGTTTGATTGACAGCAATGTTGGGTGCACATTTAAACAAATTATTAGCTTCTACAGATGATATTCCTGGCCTTTCCACAGAAAATTCATGGGAAATATCAGTTGAGTAGTCTAATTTAACTGGGTCAAACTATCATCTGCTTGTTTTGGTATATTACTGACAAGAAAAAATTATACCACACTTCGCAACTTTCTCTCAGACAGGCAATCGGTGCAGATGAAAAATGAGTGATTTCCTACCAAATTTTGATCTGTTTTGATCGTAATTATCTGGATAATATGTCATAATAGAAGGGGTTACAAGCATATAGGCCTAATATTAATCGTGATTTATCGAGGTCTAAACAAGTAATTGGTGAAGGCGATCTGCAAAAAAAATCTTCATAAAAACCAGTTTGGTTCTGTATTGGGTTTCACTTCAGTTTAGAAAAAGAAGGGCTCACTAACCTTAAAAGGTCATCTTTCACATTCCAGAAAGATGATATTGGCCACGTACTCTGTGCACTACACTTTAAAGAAATTTAGCACCAAAATCATCCATCGGATTTCACTTGTGATTTCAATAGAACTGTCAACAAGTATGTTTCCAAATGGTCAAAGTGAATGGAACAGAAAACTTCATTTCAAATCTGACTTCGCTCAAGATTCCCCAAAACCGATCATTCAAAATGAGGGAGCTGTGACGGTCTGTGTTTTAAACTACTGTATAAAAAGCCAGTGTGCTGGACTGTACTGCAGCTAGCTAGTGCATGCTACATGTAGCAGGCAGCCTGTACTCTATTCAAACTATGCTATGTATGTGTCACCATATACACCTGTGAAACTTTAGGCAGTTTGGGAAAATAATTCATGATCAATGAAAATTTGTTAAAAAATAAAACATTTTCCCCTTTTTAGCTACTAAAAATTAAAGTACAGGTATCCATGAATGGGAATCAAGTCACTGTGCCCATGTCTCTATATCCGTTTTGAACAGGCTACGATGCCACATATACAATGGCAAGACCTAATATGGCCACTCTATTAGAAAATTTCCATTTTTACAAAACGAGAAAAAAGAATGCGAACCTGTTTGTACCTACAAATCTTTTGGCAGACTTAATCTTATTTGCAAGCTATAAATCTTTACCAAAGAATTTTCCTACCAAGAGATACAGGTAAAACAAGTTCAGAGGTTCCAGCTTATGCCGAAGATCAGCACGAACCTAATAAGGCCAGTGGGAGCTGTTTGCAATTTGTGTACAGAGCCGTATGTACATACCACTCTGTGTAGCTTTGCGTGCTAACTTTGAAACTGCACGTCTTTGTGTGTGCGTGCTTGAAATAAATGACGGTTTACGCACATTTGCCAGGGAGCTTGTGGTATGCATGCTGCATCGGAAATTGATGCACTGATTGTTACAGTAGTTATCGAGGCGCATAGTTGGTTGGATTGGTGCACGAAATCTGAATGTGGCTTTATCAGGGTTATTCACTATATAGGCAGAGATCCTCGGCTGCGCCTCGGGTCTCTCAGCTGATATGCATGACGTCATAGCCTGTTCCAGTCTGATACAGAGACATGGGCACCCATTAACTTTATTCCCTAAATATTAATCAGGAAAACTGCTTGGAACTTTGAGCATTTACAAACTGACCGTTTTACATACAGATACACAAAATGCTAGGGTAAATCTGACAGAAAGAATGAACTTTTCTTTAACATACAAGCAAAAGTCTGTATAGTTGAATGCCACCAAATAAGGTTCATACCACAAATTGTAAATGATGACAGCTTTCCTTTTTGTTTGCAAAGTTACAAGTATTATTGCAAGCTCACTGTACATGGTCAAACCTTCACCCCAGTAATTTAAGCACTACCAAACACAGTCCATGATTGTAATTTTTTGCAAGGATTACTTCACCACTAAGACATTTAATGTATATATATACATACACTCTACACCGATGCTTAAAAACAGAATAAACAGAAAGGAAATTACACCAGGAATACACACTAAATTATCAGCATTAAATCATAAAGGATGATTTACCTCTTAAAGAAAGTTCATCCAATGCACAGAGATTTAATTCTTCTTTTCCAATTTTTTCACCTGGGTAGACAAAAATCAGATGATGTATCAAATTAAAGACCATCCTACCTACTGTTACAAAATGGATGGCTTGGAGTTACTGCATGCACTTTTCAGCTGGGATGTCCAGGATCAAACCACAACTTGGTCATACCAAAGCAGTATTTGCACTAGGCAGTGGGATCATGCCATTTCTGCACTTTTCTCAACAATCCCGCAAGAGGGAAAATCATGTGGGGGAATACCCGCACCTGCTGGGAAAGGCGGTCTGTATTTGCAACTTATTGAGATTCCCCCCTTCTTGGAACCAAAAATCCACCTACAATATTTTGTAAGGGGGAATTTCCCCCCTAAATTCTAAGGCCTAGTGCCTACACTGCACCAAAGACTGTAAAACTGGGCCAGGTTGCTGTCTTGAGCATCAATGCTCATAGTTACAGATTGGAACATTCTAATAATCATTTTTAGTTAAAAATGCATTGTTATGAAAATCATCTGATCATCTCAGAAAAAAGTTCACACATAAACCTACAAAGTGAGGCTCAGTCAAAGGATTTTCACACCAAACAAGCAAGCACAGTTTGATATGAACCATTGAAACATATCAAAACTCCTTTTTTATCATCACATGACAGCTTTAAAAGCATTTTTACAAATGAAACAAATCCTACCATTATGTAAAACAAGGGAGTTGTTACAGAAGGATATCCAATGTCGTCCTTATCTGTCAGACAATACTGAAAATAACTTAATCCTTTTCAGGTATCAAAATTTTATTATTCCAATTTTTAGCCTTTTTGACTTATATTTCCTAATGATGATTTCCTCCTTTCAAACCCACACAACCCACAAACAAACGAAAGCTTTAAATTTTCAATTTCTCCTGGATGACTGGCAATAAAATGGCAATTAGTGAAATCATCATAATGACTCCTTAAAATGTAGAAGACAACATAAGCTATTATCTTCATTTCCAAATCTCTTTCAAGTCTTTTAGAAACTGAAGGGCAATAAAATTGGCAGCTTAATTTCAGCGAACACCTAGTCTCAATAGAAGCACGAATGTTGAATCTCCCTCTTACCTAGAAATTTCCTGAAAAGAAAATGTGCTTGAGGTTCAGAAAGGATAGCCATTCACACCAACATTTGGTAACTACTACATTACCACGACATATGGAGAGCAGTATATACAACAAAGGATGTAATTGCCCTGTTCCAGGGCTATATATAGTTATGCCTCCTTCTATTAATAAGCTGTAATGTCATTCTCTGTGGGCTGTATTTTTATTGATATACAGTACTTCCATAACATCAAACATACATTTGTGCAGGTGTGAGATTTTGTGCAATCCAATAACAACATCTGCTGCATATTAATGTTGCTCTTGTGCCATGCACTGGGATTTCAGGAGAAGTGTCAATGAACCAAAACCTCAAAAACCAACATCATCAATTTGAAATGTGCTGTATGGACAGAAGGCCTACAGCTACTATTTTATCCTAAATTGCTGATTTCTTGCATTGTTATTCGAATATGGGTAAATATTATTCTAGAAGATCATGCCCTTAGCAGATGTACTAAGTTTGGTACATACTGTGCAATCTAAGGGCTGGAAATAAACGAAAGACGAGAAGACCATGGTCTTTGCATTTTTGCTTATGGCCTTGGTGCCCTACACAATAGCAAGGCCACCTTGGCCCTTCTTAATAAAATACAACCAGACATAAACCAGATAACATAAAATCTTCTATCTGGCTTTGCTGTCCATTGTGATGCAGAAATGTACCCTAAAAGCTAATCTGAAAATGGCCCTGCCCTCATAATGTCTTACTTCCAGCCCTGCAATCTGGGATAGCAGTTTGTGATACATACTTTAGTAGTGCTATTTGGGACTGTGAGAGATGACCTATCCATTGGTCACAATTATATTCTATAATTTTAAAAAGGCCCAAGTTGCAAAGCATTTCAAGAACTATCAGGCCTGTTCATATACTTCAGAGGGTAACCTATAATTCTTATGTTGTAATCTAATATTGTAATAGGATGATGAAGGATTATTGGCCTGGCCTGGCCTGGCCTGGCCTGGTATATTGTAGTTATACTGTGAGCCGAACCAAGGCTAGAAGTGCTAGAAGGGAAATCTTGCCTACATTCTTTGACGATGGCCATATTTAGGAAATCTCCTAGTTATAGCTTATGGGAAAATGCAGTCACCCCAACCATAAAGATGTTCAGGACAAGAATAGAAATCTTCAAGGTGACTGACATCACTGTCTGCTACAGTATAAATGGGTCGTCTTGGTGAATTATATATGTAATACAGTACTAACATCTAAGATGCATTAACATGTTTTAGATCAGCGATTCTGAAACTTTTTGAGGGTGAGGGCCAAATGGAGAGGCTGGAATGAGGTTGAGGGAACCGGGGGGGGGGGGGGGGGAGCAACTCAGGCTTAGAGAGAGGACAATAATTGGAAACAGCGAATCCATACTTAAGAGGTCTCAAAGTTGTATTTACGGCAAACAGAGGCAGAGGTAAGAATTTTTCATAGGAAGCAGTTCCTTATGTGGGCTATCTGAACTTTGCAGCGTTCAACAGCAGAAACCTAACCTCAACTCCACCATGGTTGGGGCTGAGGTCATACAATTTTGCTTTCAAGGTGCTCTAGATAACAGGAAACCCCACTCCTAACTGCAAACTGGCCTCTTACATCAGAAGTGGCCCCTGGTGATGGCCAAGCTCCATGACTGAGCATCCAGCTTACCCTAAGGATGACAAAAGAAAAATTTTGGCGCGCCAAGTGTGCCGAAAATTTTGGGATTACTACTGAAGGAACTATTGCGGTTTTTTTGAGGAATCAGTGGATTTCACAAGATCTTAGGTATAATCTGATCCACTTCCCCACTATTTTGATCCACTAAGTGGCTGTTTCCACCATTTTCGAGCTTGATTTTATTGAATTAGTTATTTTGTAAGCTATGTACCTGATATTTTTGTTCAGGAATCCTCGCCACTACAACATCCACTCCAGAATGCACCACTAAATAACTAAATGCCTCTGTGTGCATAACATGACCGTCAACAACATGGCACAGGAAATAAGTCTTGTTTAGATATGACTGAACAAGGAATATGCCATACAGCCTGCCGGCCACATAGACAACCTAGCACACCCTCCCCCCCACCTTCAGGAGAGCAAACTCGGAAGGACTCAAGTAAGTGACTTGGTTACATAATGTAACTTCCTACTCTGCTACATTTTATTTTTGTCGAAATTTTTTTTTCTCAAAACGTGAAATCAATTCAGGGGCCATACCGACAGGGCCCGAGGGCCACATGCGACCCTAAGGGCAGCATTTGAGAATCACTGTTTTAGATGTACAAAATATGTATGCATAAGGAACAAGGTGCTCACATTATTCTGTATGCATTGTCATTGACACAGTACATGATCTGATTTTTTGCTTCAAATCACTTTTTGAAGACACTTCCCAAGTAAAGTTTTACCAGCTGCTGGACTGTTAGCCTTTGAACAGGGCTGTGTTTCCTTTGCGCTCTTCATCACAGCCAGCTGGAAGGTCTGGGGTTCGACTCCTTGCCGGGTCATACCAAAGACTTTAAAAATGGAACCTACTGCCACTGTGCTTAGTGCTCAGCATAAGCAATTGAGTAGGGAAAACAAGCCAGTGAGCCACAACTAGAAAACAGCCGTGGCTGGCCCAACTTTAACCAATTGGTTAGAAACTGAGCCATTACACCTCATCTAACTCTAACTCCTCATCAAAGCTCCTGTGCACAGTGTACATATTTTTAGCACTCCCCTCTCACACTCTCAAATTACAAGATTTTCTTACCTAACTTTGTTCATCAAGTCTCTTGCACACCTTTCATCTGTAGATAATTCTCTAAAGTGACAAGTGTCTTCAAATAGTATGATTTGAAACTGAAAATCAGGCAATGTACAGTGTCAATGACAAAGCATGTATAGGTACTGAAATCATAAGGGCGACTCGTTCTTTACGCCTACATATTATTATGTCTGTACTGCTTTTGGCAGTATGTAGATGCATACATGTAACATATCAGTACATACGTGAGTACATAGCTAACACCTGTATACAGTTATAAAGTACTATGACAAGTGACGTCAGTCACTTTAGAAGATTTCTGTCCTCCTGGTTGAAAAGTATGAAAATCTATGACATAACTGACATCACTCTAACATACTTGAAAAATTTGTACATACTGCACATGACTTGTGATGTAGGCATGCAACAGAAACACACTGCCCTGATCAAGGGCTAATGAAAAGTGTGCAAGAGAGTTGGTGGAAGGTTGCAAGGGGTCTACCGGCTATTTATAAGGTTTTTTAGTCAAAAGGGTAATTTTTCATAAGGGTCAGTATTCATGTGCTTCCTACAAAAATAATTCCATTCTTCATAAGGTTCGTTATTCATAAGCAAGATAAAAAAATGGTTTACTAGGCAAAGGTTTCACTTTTCATAATTGCAAAAAATTGTTCACTATTCATAATGGCAAAAAAGGTTCGATATTCATAATCACAAAAGAAGGTTCAATATTCATAAAAGGAGAAAAGGTTTGATATTTATATTGGGGGAAAAGGGTTCACTATTCATAATAGGGGAAACTGTTCATTATTCGTAATAGGGAAAAGAAGTTTCTATTCCCAACTGTAATAGAAAGCCCAGTTTAGCCTGTCAAATGGAAGGAAAATTTCATTATTCTGGAATCCCCAGCTCAGAGACCCTTGATCCCCCCCCCCAACCCTTGTGTGTTATGAATAATAAAATATATATTTTATTATGAATTACGAACCCTGTTTATTATAAGGAACGAAGCCCTTTTCCTTTATATTATGAATACTGAACACACAGCCTGCATTAGTGTCAAAGTTTTGTATACATAGCAATTTCTGGTGTCCTTTTGGCCAAATGGAATTCTGCATTTGTTGTGTACAAAAACTGCTATTAATTTCAGAAATTGTGTATGGTAGCAATTGTACTTGTTTGAGGAGCATTTTGCTATGCTATACCAGCTGATGCGGACACAGATGTGAACCCTTTCCCCCATTATAAATATTGAATCTTTATTGCCACTGTGAATAACAAACCTTTTCCATTATGAATAATGAACCCTTTTTTCAATTATCAACAACCAACCTTTTGAGAAGCGAATCCCTTCTTTTATTATGAATACCAAACCTTATGTTAAATGACCCTTAGGACTACAGATCCGTATGATCAGTGACCATTATCACTAAAACACTTAGGAATATCAAGTTGTCCTTGGGTTAATGGACAAAGTTGGAACATAAAGTATTGTAATTTGATTCTGAGAGTAAGAGGTTCCTGAACATGATGGCTGTGATAGAGAAGTGATAGTGGAAGTACACATCACCATTCAAATGCTGAGTGGTCAGTGGTAGCCTACTCTATATTTTTATGGATGTATGACACAACTATCAAACTTTAGCTGCTGCCATTTATTGTCTTTGCACAGCTACAGTTGTCAGTAAATAGATCTGTGCAGCTGTCAACTTGAGGTTTAAACTTCTGTTGGGGGAGGGGTGGGGTGGGGGAATCCCTTATTAGCATGACAAACTGTCCAAGCTATGGCTTTGGAATTGAGTAATTATAGAATACCCCACACTTTTTAAGTACTTCTTTTTGATGGAGTCCCTCAGTCACAGTGGCTCAAGAAGTTAGCAAACCAAGCCTATAGGCCACCCAAGGGTATGACTTCTCCCTTCACCCCTTCTATATTTTGATGTAAAAATTTGGATCTGTATTATGAGGAAAGTTTTGCTTAATGGTCTTTCTTCTTGATGTTGCTTTCTTGTATTTCGTTGGGGGAGCCACAGTGAAAGCAGATACTTCCCTCCCAAGTGGAGTGCAAGCTGGATATCCTGTTTGAGGAAGATGCATTGTTAGATGGACCTGTACTTTTCAAGTGGCGTCAGAGTCGAGATGGGATAGGAAACTTTTTTTGTTTTTCTCTTTAGAATGACGAGTATTTCTAGAGCGGAGTTAGAGTTGCAGTGCTTGCTGTTGTAGTCAGAGTCACAGTGGCTCCTTTATGTGGAGTGTCTCCTTTTAAGTGGAATGCAGGCTGGGATATCCTGTTTGAGAAAAATGCATTTTTGGGTGGAGTGGACCTATATTATTTGTGGAGTTGACAGGTGGGAGAGCAAACTTTTTTGAAAACAACAAAAGATGGATTAGTACTGGTATTTTTAGAACAGAGTGGGAGTCACAATGAAGATGCAACTGCACTTGCTGCTGGAGTGGGAGCCACAGTGAAAGTGGACACTCTTCTCACAGTCATGGTGCAAGTTGGCTGGCACCCTCTGATACAGTACTTCTGATTGATCATGCACAAGTTTAACGCTCAACTATGACTCCACTTAGAAATAAGACCTTCTGGAAGGCAATGCAGGCCACAGAATTCATGACGACCATCACGGCCATGACCACTGTAAACGTTATCGAAGGCCACTTTTGCCTGGCCATGTATCAGTTACGATTTTCCATATGTGTTCTAGTAAATACCAAGCTAACTTTCTTCATCATTCTTTTTACTCAAGCATTCACAAGGCAGCTTATGGGAAACAATATTTTTTCACTTTCAAAATCGTTCTGTTGATATTCGATTCGCATGCTATGAGAACCCATCTTTCATATCGCCTATTTACAGACTACTATACATTTACACAAATCTGCAGACGGCATATCTGGAGCATTTTTTTTCTCAATTAGGCTTCATTGTGCAGATAACCTACCGTCTAACGGCAAATACAGATTGCGTTTGGGCCTTAGATGAGTTTTGGCCTACAATTAACCTGAAAACTGTTGGTTACGAAGGCCATTCTTGGTCTTGGAGTAGGAAAATGAATTTTGTGGCCTGCAAAGGAAGGTTATAACATATAATTGCACCTTTTAAGAACTTAGGGAAGTTGGGGCTCCAATGTAGCATCTGTGCCCACAGCGCTCAGTGCTGATGATTAGGCTTAGGTTACATCCAGCCCAGGGTGTGGAATGTAGGACCATGTAGGGTCGCGGAGTACAGAAATGGTGAGTTTTTGAGGCATTCAATCACTTTACTGATTCTAAATTCAGTCACTGTATTATGGGATCTGGTGCTATAATCAGGACTGATGCAGACAACACCATCCTGGGAGGGGTCTAAGGGGTTGTTAATCATACACTCTTTGATTAGAGCATGCATTTGTATTCTGCAAAGCAACTTAGCCTATGTACTGCATCACAATACTGTCAGTACCATTTATCACTTCGTACGTTGTTTATTGCAATTGTGTGTTGTCATTTGGCCATATTCACCTTACTGTACTGCAAATTTAGCCGTGAAAATTCTTTGCTGTGATGATTGTTGTATCAGAGTTCTTGAGTTTGGCCTTTTTGAGTAGCCTATAATAAAGCAAGTTCAGTTGAAGCTGCTATGCATGTGAACTGTGATAAATAGTGAACCAGTGTGTGAGCGTGTGAGTTTGTGACTGCGTCTGACACACACTAAATGTGTGTGTATTGGTAAGTCTGTTGATGAGTCTTTAATCATTACCTACAGTACACTACACTCCATCATATAAGGCACAGATGATGGCATTCAGGCCTAGCTTAACTAGCCTAGAGGTCCTTAGTCCTCAGTAAAGGACTGTGGTCATTCGCCTATTGCTCACTATACACAGTCCCTACACCAACCTATGGAAATAGCAGGGGGATCGGCCGTCTATGTGATGGTTAAATTGTCTTTCTTCTCACAGCAAATTTTGAAAGTAAAATCTTAATTTACTACCATGAATTTTCTTCTCCAGATCTTACAGGAGTATTGCAGCTGTTTTTGATCACTAAGAATTTCTGGAAAGTGCCAAAAATATGAAAAGAAATCAGCAACTTTTTCCCACCGTAAAATTTACTGTGCGACTTTTGAACTTTGTTTACATCAGTATGCTAATGAGCTACATTGTAACATCAGTAAAGAACGTTTGCAGAGGCAGCTGCCATGTGTATGAATAGGAACTACACCAATCAAAATGTTGTGTGTGACTTCACAATGTTATGCACACAGCATTCTGATGTCAACAAATACTTGAACGCTACAGTAAATTTTATGAAGTCACAAAGTTGATGATTTTATTTCAAATTTTCGGAACTTTTCAGAGGTTTAAAGTGACAAAAAACAACTGCAATATAAGTGTAAGATTTAGAAAGGAAAAGGAATGGTACTAGACTTTAGGTCCTAGCTTTGCTATAAGAAGATAATCAATTTCAACCAGCACTGTGCTTGTCGAAGACCCCGGGTTTTCAATGGGTTGGTGTAATGCACTTATCAACTGAATGATGCACCCGACTACCCCCGGACATGGTCAGTCACTGTCCACAACAATGTTGACAAACCTTATACAATGACTTGCCCTCAGTCACTTCTGTGACTGTCAACTTAATGTAAAATGACTCACACCTCAGTTACAAAATGATGCACAATTTGGAATTTTGACTGACATGTGGGTCATCATATACTGACTGAAACTGAGAGTGGTAATTGAGATCCCTGTACAAAGTGTAATGCACTTATCAACAGAATGACGCACCCCACTACCCCCGGACATGGTCAGTCATGGTCCACAACTTCATTGACAAAACATATACATTGACATACCCCTCAGTCACTTTTGTGATGGACAATTTGTGTAAAATGACACACCCCTGTCACCAAATTGATGAACAGTTGGCGATTTTGACTGACATGTGCATCACCAAACTGACTGACAAAAGTAAACAAGTACATGAGGAGCAATGCTGAAGGTTGTCATCTTTGAACAATTGATAACAAATGACCCACAATGACTCAACCCTTAGTCAGTAAAGTGACTGACATCTGAGGTAAAATGACTCACCCCTTTGTCACTCTAGAGCAGGACAATATTGGTACAATGATGGACATGTGAGTCACACTCTCACTGGTCAATGACCCACATTTGACTGACCACGCCCAGGGGTAGTGGGGTGCGTCATTCAATTGATAAGTGCATAACAATTGACTCACAATAAACCACCCCTTGGTCACAACAGTGACTGACAACCAGAGTGGAAAGTATGGCACTTTTCGCCGAGATCTCGGGTGTGCACGAGAAAAACTTGAAGTGTGCAGTGTGCAACAAGGTGTCGAATGCACACTTCAACTGTGCACGCGAAAAGTGTGAAATAAGCACTTGGGAGAAATATAAAACCCTTGAAGGCCTCCTTAACATCCAGAGTGGAAAGTATGGGATCGATACCGAATCGTAAGTTCCAAGTATGCCTCACACTAGGTCTTGGCCGAGTGATGGCTGACACTGCATACATCATTCAATCAAGTCATCAGCACATCATGATTACAACTTGTGAACATCCAATTGGCCAAGTCAATATAACATATACCTAGGGTTATACGAGGCAATTGCCGTTGGCTTAAAAAATCAGGTGTACAATGTGAATTTTCAAGTGTGCAATAAAAATCTACAAAAAAAAATCTCAGGTGTGCAATTGCCATATTTTCCATACTGGACTGATTTTGAGGTAATGTGACCCAGGGTGCATTCCATGTAAGGCCTACGCCGGAGGTACACCGAGGTTTTTGTGATCGTACGCCGGGCCTATGTACGCCGGGTCGATGTACGCCGGGATTTCCTGTAATGTGCATATACAATGCATGTACATAGCAATCCGTAGGCGTATGTACCTACGTACAGTATACATGTACGTGATGCATAAACAGTCACCATACATTGGCAATGCACGTACAGGTATATAGTACACACACGTTAGAACTAGTCAGTAGCAATCCTTAAGCGATTGTACGTACGTAAGTATACATGTACGTAATGCATCGGCAATACAAGTACAGGTATATAGCACAGTACTGTACGTGATCATACGGCGAGAGTTGACCGATTCCGCCCACCGAGACAGATCTACCGAGAGAAGGAGTTGGTGCTCACGCCGAAGATCTTCGTGTTGTAGTGCATGGAATGCAGACTGGAATGTGACTCATCCCTCAGTCATGCTGGTGGCTGACAATAGTGATCCAACGACTGACATGTGCGTCACACTGTCATTGGTCAATGACCCACATTTGACCCAGATTGGAAAGTTTGCCAATATTCTTGCGCGGGGGATAACCCCACGCAAGAATATGAATTTCGAAGTTGCCAGCCGCGCAAATTTAACAACTGACAACTGCAACCGCGCAAACTTGTTGGCAGCAACCACACAAGTTGCCTGGGAAAGGCAATTTCCTGCAATGTAGGAGGTGGTTTTGGCCAAAATTTTCTCAGTACGCTCTGCGCCAACTGATGGTGGCACCCCGCTTAGATAGTATCGGCCGCGCAATTCTCTTGGCCATTATTAAAATCCCCCACGCACCATAACAAGCTTTCTAATCTGGCATTTGACTGCAAATGTGGGGGGGGGGGAGGGGTAGTGGGGTGCATCATTCAATTGATAGGCCTAAGTGCATAAGGACCGTGTATAGGGAGCTATTGGCGACCGGCTATGTATACACTGCCTTAACTGAGGACTAAGAGGTCCTGACCTTGGCCTAGGCTAGTTAGTATACCCAAGGACCTGACTGCAGGCTAAGGACAGATCTACCAATGATACTAACGTAATAACTTTCCCTAAAACTTTTCCTCTAAATGGCACTCACCAGTAGCATAAGCGCACAAAGAATGATGCAACCTACATCTTTGACATGTTGACGTCTGAACGATACAGTCCTAGCATCTTATCATCTCGTATCCTAACGTTAAAAATGTGTGGCAACGATAGCCTACGCTATTACTACATAACGCTCGGTTCCAAAATAAACACATGTTCGCACTACAATAAGGAAGCTAACGTTGTCACACAAAAATGTTCACGATGGTACAGAAAGGAAAATAAAACTACCTTAAGGTGTAAATGATGACAGGTTGCATCTATTTTTCAATGATTGCAAGAACATAACATAAGAAATACCCTACATCAACTCGGTTTCTTGTCCACGGTTACAGTTTGCAACATGAATGTCAAGTGTACAAAAAATAGTAAACAACGAAACTTGAAGGTAGTACAGAAGTATTTGTCGTACACGTCATCTTGTGTAAGGTGATAACGGTCTTCAAGTTCTCCCGATCGACTAAAGCAAAATATTTCTCCGTTACTTCGTTTCAGATTTGTACAGGATCTAGGGGTGGGTAGGGTGAAGTTCGGACCTAGGTATCAGTGTGCCAGTGCAGTGAACTGGCCCGTAGCCAGAACTACCATGGGGGGGGGGAGGGAGCACATGGGGAACCAACAGGATCTCCGTCTCTAGGGGAAGGGGCATTTGGGAAAATTTTACTAATTGCAAGTAGGGTCTAACTGATGCCAAACGGTCCAATGTTTTCATTATACCCCACATTATATTCCATTTTCCTCTGATCTTTTCAGAAATGTTAAAAACTACTTCATTTGAAAAAAAAATGTTGACACGTCCCCCCCCCCCCTCGTGGCTTGTGGTGTATCTTATCTGGGACGATTCAAACTGTCTCTAGCAAAGTCCCCCCCCCCCAGTTCAAAGTCTCCCCCTGCGTATAGTCAATTAAAAGAGCTACAGTCATAGGCGGGATTACGGGGGAGGGGCAAGCGGGGCACTTGCCCCCCCCCTCCCACTTTTTCCAGAGCTTAACAACTAAACATAAAAAATGAGCGAAAGTAAGCGAGACCAGAGAAATTATAAGAGAACTTTCAATGATAGCATATTATGATTAAATTTTGCAATGCTTAATGAAGGAATATATTAATATCAAAACCATGACATTGCTAGGAAAATTTTTCTCGGCGCGCTTGGCGCTCACCTCTGGAGAAAACTGACTAATACAGTTCAAAATTTTGTCTGACACCGTAAAATTTCTTTCCTCCTACCCCAACTCTATTGTGACTTGAAGTCCTGAAATAAGGGTCACGTACTGGAAACTGGAAAGTGCTAATGTACGTCATAAAATGCACCATTCTTCTTGCAAAGAATGTCCCAAACTCTACCCATGTATAGGGAACCGCAATTCTTGAAAAAATACGCGTGCTTCGCATGAGCCTTGTATAAATCGATGTACTGCTGTGCATAGGAAAACTTTGGTGAAATTGCCTCGTTATTACTTCCTGTAGGTTAGCTAGACTAAATTACCATTTCCAAAACCCTTGCTACATCTCTCGCTGTTCAATTCCTGACCAATTACCACCATCCTCGGTAAATTGACTGACGGCTACTATCTTAAATTTGCCATCACCATATGAAAACTATTTCATTAGCATTTCAAATACACCTGTTGGAGGCAGGATTTTCTCAAGAAATGGTCCAGAATGGCCGAAAAAGCAGTCAGATTTAAGAAAGACGTCCCTGGGAGGACCCTCAGTCCCCAGCCTCCGGCTCCGCGCCTTCGGTGATGGCGGTTGAAGGCTTCGCCGGCCACGACTTCCCAAGATGCAGCCTCCAAAAAAATTACTTCCCTGGCACTTTAACTGCCGATGCCCTTGGCAATGTCCATGTAAAAACTACCCACAAAAGATTTCATTGACTTCTTTAAGTATCACATAGTCTATAAACTTCAAAATCGACACTAACCTTATTTTTCACACTAATAAAAAAGTTGAGGGGCACTTGTCCCAGACCATATACAAAATGAAACATGAAAGTGATCCGCCACAGAGCAGGATATAGGTTCCCGTATCCTGCTCTATGGAAAGAACAGGCACCCGGGGAAAGTAGGAGAATTTTATGCAATAAAAATACTGCATGCACTTAAAACAAAAGAAAAACAAGAGGCAACAATTAAATGTCTCAACACTGTTTTTTTTCTTCGCGTTTCTCGTCCACCCGTTTTAAATATTGCTTTGGGGTTTCGAGGTAACTTCCTGTGGAACATCCTGCTGTCATAACTTCGTTCAAACTCTTCTTTTATCATTGAAACCACCAATACCCCCATGGCCGTATGCAGCCTAGTGGAAGTTCCCTCTCCCCCGAAATTTTCAACGCAAAGTTTTTATCACCATCGATCTGTGTAAATTTACCGACTCTTAAAGAAAAATATTGTTTGTTTAACAGAAAATTTTCATATTTTTAAAACCAATATTGATAGATACAGAATGACAGATAATTCAAAATAAAGAGGTGTGGCAGCTTTCTTTTCAAGAAACGTGATTCTCATGGAAAGAAATTCAGTTATTTGTTGCTCAAGAATAATTTGTTGGTCCAAACTTTCAATAACTCAACTGATACAACTTGCGTAACTCTTGCAATGCATCATTATTTTAGAGGATAAAGCTATGGCTGGAGTTCATTGGTGAGATTGAATGGCTTAATAATGATCAAAGCTTTTTCCTTTGTATGCTGTGGTGGTGCATTTTAAATGCAATATTTCCCTTTAAAGATTGTTCAGATGAAAGTTGTAAGGCACGGAAAAAGTCATTTCTGGTACCATAACAAGAGTCAGGCGCTAGCGAAGGGGGGGGGGGCAAGAGCCCTCTCCTTAAGGATACTGTTCTTTCTTAGCATTTCTATTACTCATATCACCCATTCTGAATACCAGATCTCTTATTCTTAAAATTATTGTTCCAAAAACCTCAAAATAATCCATTCTCCCCTACTTTCTCAAGTCCTCAGCATTATTGATCCAGGCCGACTGTTAGCTATGTGGAGTAAGAATGTAATTGAAAGAAGTCAAATTGTGATTTTTGTTGTATGTTATTTGCCCACCTTATGTCATTTGAACTTGAAGCTAAAATGCAGCATTTTAGTGCCTACAATTTCATAAATACCCCAGAGCTTCCGGGACTTCAGTCGCCCCTGAACCCCCACCGGGGCTCTGCCCCTAAACCCCACCAGGAACCCTTAGGCGGGCCCATAGACCCTACACCGTTAGGGAGCAATTCGCACTCCCCCATCGCCTTCGGCACCGTTTGGCAGTCCACACGGCTTTGCCCCCCCCCCCCCACTTTCAGACATCAAATCCGGCCCCTGTACACAGAGTTGATTTACCGTCCAGTTCAGTTCAGTTCATGTCTGGTCCCTGACGAGAGCGGACGTGTGTGTCACATGGTTCATTCGGTCTCGGGGATGTTTAGTATTTTCGGTTGGGCCTTCCTCTTGGGGCAGGTGTGTTGCCCCGTCTCGCTTGCCTTCGCAGGGGTCGTTAGGGTGTTGTTTATTTTTCATTCTCCGTTATTGTAGAATTAGTGGGCTGTATATAGTGAAGGGGATCAGTCAAGTCGCCCCCTAGCAAAGTCGCCCCTACAATGTCGCCCCCTACAATATCGTCCCCTAACGAAGTCGCCCCCTTGGCCAACCAAGTCTCCCCCTTGGCCAACAAAGTCGCCCCTTAGCAAAGTCGCCCCTTACAAACTCGCCTCCTGACAAAGCGCCCCCTGACAATGTCTCCCCCGACAAAGTCACCCATCTACAAAGTCGCCCGTCGGTTCAATTAAGTCGCCACCGGCAAAATTTCATCAAAAATGATTCAAGTAAATTAATAATAAACAAAAGGATAATCGTTCAGTCTATGTTGATGATTTATGTGCAATATGCCTACTTACGTATGCCTCGGTCATACTACAGTAGGGCCTACCTACATACGTCCGTACGCACCTACGTACGTACCTACATAGGTACGTACAGGGATATAGAATCCCGTAATAAAGAAAGCGGTAAAAAAGAAAGCATCCCAACGCCTGTAGTTCCTCAGGAAATGAAACGAAAGTAGAGTGGACAGAACTATAATGCAGTTATTTTATGAGTCCGTTATTCAGAGCGTGTAACCTTCAATTTTTTCTGTTTCTTCGGCAGTATGCCAAAGAAACGTAAGCTCGATTTGGATCGTGTTCGTAAGACAGCGGAACGTTGTATTGGCCTACCTCTTGCCACTCTCGACTGCTTGTATGAGCAAACCTTGAGTAAAAAGCTCTCCAGTATAATGAGGGATTCCATTCACGCCTTTCATGATCTCATTTGCTATAACAGGTCTGGCATACGGCTCCAGGTGCCCGTCACTAGAACACCTAGATTCCGCTAAACTTTCCTCCCGGAGGCCATACATCGCTTCAACGCCAATGCCATACGCTAGCCACATCCTTTTATCATCTTTTTGTTTTATCCATCTACCTTAATATCTGTTTATTTTCTTGTCTGAGCTTTTACTTTTTGCCTTTGCTTTTATCCTGTTCTTATAATGTCTGTACATATGTTTTTATATTGTACTGTCGGCGGAAAGGGATTTTCCGTTTTTCAAATTGACAATAAACTATCTATCTAATATGTTCCCATACCTACTGTACGCACGTACTCAGCATTTTGTATGAAACTGATCGACACATTCGAGCGATATACTTTTCACAGAATTGTTGCCAAATTTACACCTCTAATTGAACGTTAAGTAACATTTGATATAAAAGAAGTTAATGTTTTAAGTAATTAAAACTACAGGATTAATTTTTCTAAACTTCAAAAAAAAAAAAAATGCAAATTAGATGTTGGTTTCAAAAACACTGTAGGCTATGCGTAAGGCTAAAACCTGACGTCAGATTAGCAACAAAAGTGCGTAGGCACTTGATAACAGCTAATAAACACGATTACTGTATCTTTGTATCTATTAGTATTTAATGTTTTGAAGAATTTTTTCCGGGACCACGTGTTGAACTGAGGGGTGGCTTTGTCGTGGGGCGACTTTGTCGAGGGGCAATGTTATCGGGGGCGACCTTGTCAGGGGGGCGAGTTTCTTAAGGGGCGACTTTGTTTTTTGTTGCTTCAGCTCCTTGGGGTCAAAAACAATTTAAACCGTCAGGGCTACTGACCGTTCTCAGGGACTCTGTTCTTTATCATGGTAGTAACTCTCGGACGCACTTTTAAAAATTTCAACAAATTATCGACCAGGACAGCTAAACAATTCCATTTATCAAATTGATAATAAAGATAGGCCTATATATCCGTAACTGCAGGATTTTTTTGACCAGGGGTGGGGTGGGGTGGGGCGTAACGTTAAAATTTGGCGAGCACCGAGTGCAGTGACCTATCAGAGAGTGTAGCAACTTTCCTTAAAAAATTTTCTTCAGTCCGGGGAGGGGGGGGGGGGTTCCCTCAACACTTCATACTCGTTTGTGGTAAAAAATATTTTTGGCTGGAGAAGTCAGATATATGAAAGCAAGTTATGAAAGAAAAACAGGAAAACTCTACAGCAAAAGAATTTTGGGGGTCGTTCTAATAAATTTTCCCCTCTCCTTTGAAATTGTTTTGAAAGATTAGGTGTCCTTTCATGCAATCTGGTGATACATATGCCGTCTTTGGAGTAAAAATGTTAAAAATTTAAGTATTTTAGGTACTAAACAAAATCGGCATCAGTGTGGCATCAGAATGGCCCCCTAAATACGCCACTGTCTCTAACGGTACTTGCCTGTCTGCCTGTGCGTTATCAAGACTTTCTACTGGGCTACAGTGAGAGGAATAAATTTTCCGTGCGTTTTTCGTGCATTTGTGATTCTTGTACTTGTAGATATACTTAAGGGGCGTAGAAAAACGATTTTCCTGATCTGAGCCCGGTTCAGATTGAAATCATTTGCTGTTTTCCAGTGGCTCACTAACAAATTTCTGATGGCACCACTGTTCTCCTCAACTTATTGAATAAGTACAATAAACCTTAAGACGCTAACCTCCCTCCCATTTGGACAGTCGAGTTCTCATACAAAGTTGACACAAACCAGATTTCACCAACCGGCTAATTTAGTATTGGAGCCTTCCGGAAACGTTTGGGAGGGGGCGGTACATCCCCACCGATGTTTGATTTAAGCATTGAGTTTTCTATCGAACATCAAAGTCGGTTGGGTTATAAAGCTTCTAACTAGCCAACGAACGTACTGACCCATTTTCCCGGTGAATCTTGTGTATTCTTAAAATCAACTTGGTGACAAGGCCTGCTTCTTAGAATTCTTACTGGCCTAGCGGCAAAGCTACTAGCCGCAGGACTCCCCTACGAAGAAGACGAATACAAAAGTCCTCCATTTTTCACGAATGCCTGGATATAGTAATTTTCAAATATTGATGAACTCTTAAAGTGAATCAAACGCCCAACTATATTATGCAACAACAACTGAAATATTCTCTTCATTCCCTCACAACGAAACCCCTTCATAGTGCTTCACAACAGAAATGTTGCAAATATAGAGAGGTATTTCATGTGACGTCACGAGTTTGGGGAAAGGAAAGAGCCTATACCCTTTGGAAAATTTTAAGAAAACCAAATCCCTTAGATGCAAGATGGTGCTAGGTATTTCAAGTTCTTTGAGGGTACTTTGAACCTTTCAAAACGAGTTTTTTTTTTAATTACTGTCTCAGGTTCAGGTTCATTTAATATAATGCTTTTATTGTGGATACACATAGAAATCACCATGGGTGTCCATAGAACAAAATGCCATTGACAAACAACTTTCAACGGAAGCTGCATTCTTGTAAGTAGTGACCGACGAAGCCTTTCAACGACAGCGCTTAAGGCGCAAAGCAAGAAGCGGGTTATCTGTAAGGGTCCATCCCGAGCAATAGCTTTTGAGACTATTCTGGACATTTTCTAGAGAAATCGTGAGTCCTCCATGTGTAATTTGAAACGCTAATGTCATATTTTGGCCAAGGAGATGTTATTAGCACCTCCCTGTTTTTGGCTGACAATGATTGCAAATTAGGCGCTGACCGAGCTTACCGAAAATATTCATTGCGATTTGCAAAGGTTTTGTTGGAGGGCTACGCGCTCTCCTTGCCAGCGTGCGACCTAGGGTCCACCTTAAGTATTCCAGGGAAACAGGCCCGGTGAGGTCCAGAAGCATAGCCCCGGAATCCATGGGGTACTTATACCAAGTTGTATTGATCAGAATGAAACTGCTGTCTACAAATGACATTGACACTAAGCAGGTCACATGTGTAATTGATCACTTTTTTAATGAGTACTCAGTCGAACTGATGGGGGTGGGGAGGTAGAAGGTGGTTGGATAATGGATTGGGGGAGGGGTTCAATGATTTTTCAAACAACTATTCTAGCCAAGGTTGTGGTGCAGAAGTAACAATGAGAAATTTTACTCTAGTTTTCTTACATAAATCTGTAATGATGAGACTTAGATTCGGTGGGCGCGAAGCGTGCCGAAAAATGTCGTTGAGCGTTTGGTAAGGTTTCTGAACTGTGAATCCAACTAAGGACCACTGTGCATTCCATGACCATCACGGTCATGCGTTGAGCGAAATTTGAAGGTGGCAAAACTTAAACCAGAGAATTTGGAGGCTTGTTTGGGGGGGGGGGGCAACCTTCCCCCGTCTAGCTACGCCACTGAAATAGTGTATCATTTCAGTTTCCCCATATTCTCGGTCGTGTTTTTTAGATCCCAAGGCAATATGAAGCGAGGGGCTGTTGCGCCCCTTGAATGCTATCCGCCACTGTAAGTGGAGGCCAACTCAGGACGTTCACTGAGGGGCTCTCTCAAGGCGCTGTGAGGGCCGAAGGTCCAGTCCCGTTTCGTTTGCTTTCCTAAATCCCGCCTTTCAGCACCACTTTCGAAAGCCAACCACCTTAATTGTATTTAAGAGTGATTTGTCGTTCACAAGTGGATTGAACTGAGATTCCAATGGTATAATCAGAGACAGTTTAAAGCTTCATCATGTCCACGGTTTTGTGAATCATATCAGAGAGACCCTACTGATTCCTCCCAACTGGGAATGTAAACGGCTACATAAAATGAGAGGACAAAAGTTATGTGCATTTTTCTATATGCAGCACTCAGTAAGATTATTTTTCTAATGTTTTTGTAATACTATAATGCATTGTAAAAAGTTGGTTACATTTAAAAAAAAAAACAACTTATTTTTGGACAAGTGCAGGTTATAATGTCGGGTTATAAATCTATTTGACTGGCTGATAGCTCGAAAGAAAAAACGTATTTTCGTCCCAAGAAACTATTAAGGAGATTTTTTAACCTTTGATTGCCTTCCTCTCGTTGTCTCTCGTCTCCCCCGCCCCTCCTTGACTTCACCAAGTCTAAATTAACAGAGGGCTGATCACGTTAACAGTCATGCATCTTGCAAAGCAAGCCATTAAGGCTCGTCCTGTACTAAGATTGTGTTTAAAGATCTGGTTTTACGGTGAAGCTCATCAGGTAATGATTAAAACCAAACACATTATCTACACTTGACTGTATTATACTCCCAACATACAGACATAATAATGACGCAAAAATTTGTTGAAAGGCAAATTTTCCTGTAAATACCAAAATGTTGTGGTCTCTCCCGATGTTGGTTCCGAAGAGTCGCGATTCCCGAAGTAACAAGACGTCTTAAGTGAACGAAGATTTGAGGAAACCGTGTTTCACAGTTGTGTGGTACATAAAAGGTGTGCGACTTACTCTTGTAAACTAGTGTTAGTAACCCAAAAATGACTTTACGGGCCCCAGTAGGGCCTATGCATGGATAGGTTCTTGATAACTAACGAACGTGAAATATTCAACGATTAAAACTAGCAGATAACTGATCATGAACTGTCAGAATACTTGGACTTTGTAGGCCTTATGCAGGTTAGAAGGGGTGTAGGGCTTTAGTTAACCCCTGATCGGTGTGGACCGGGGGAGGGGCTTTGGGGTCTTTCCCCACAAACGTGGCTGGCCCAGCAGTCCCTACTGGCAAACCAGAGTGAAAAATATACCCCCATACCACTACTTTTTCTTTAACTGAGACCTTCGGGCCTGGTAATTTAACCTCTAACTCATTATTATTATATAACGGAAAGGTGATGCTACAGTAGTACCCACGAGTTCGTGGGTAATGAATCCCGTGGGTTTCCCAGGCGATGGCCGTGTACTTTCAGGGAGGTTTTGCCGCTGTGTACAGCGGTGAGTTAGGGCACCGTCACACTGGCAAATGTCACGTGGTACTTCCTGACCGTCGAATCACCCCAGCTCTGAAAGAACTTTCTTTGCCCTCTTCGAGATCAAATCTCACCACTTACTCCTGTAACGGAAATACAAATCATTCGTCAGATAGCCGCCCTATTTTTAGTTGAAAATTGTTTTGGTCTTATAATATGTGGAGTCTTCAAAATATTGCCCGTATCCTACCATATTATTTCACGGTGTCCTCATATATCTTCTGCATTAAAGAGCAATAAATCTGAGTAGCAGAGTCCACAGGGGAACAATCAAAATGACAGACTATTTAACGAAAGCGTTGCCATGATCATATACGTTGCTTTTAGCGCAATTGTTCATCAATAATCAACTCATAAGTAATGAGCGATGAAAGTTAAGTGTGGATTGCATTAGAATAAATCACCTCGGTATAAGGAGACGTCAAGTTTGATTCGGCAAGTGTAGCGTTCTTTTGGGGATTGGGATATGGTCCCTTCTCTGGCTGTACATGTCACGATAGTCTATTGTTATCAGTTTATGAGAAACAATACGGATGCTGAAAGTGGCATGAAGACAAGGTGAAGCCAGCTTCGAATCCTTCCTTTTTATCCGTTACCGGGAGGGAATGCCGTCGTAGGAGAGAGGTACATATGAGAAGGGGTTCTCTCTCCCCTTTGATAAATGTTTGTTGTCAGTATGAAAAGTGATTTACAGATGCAACAAATGATGCCATCGTTGCAAAAAAAGTATTGAACTAATCGTACTTCTTGGAATTCTAAATATTCAGTGAACATGTCTGAACTTTTTTGCTGTGGCACGGTTCCCTCCCTGGCCGGCGCACTGGTTGAACTGCCCCGTATTCCATCCCTTAGTAACACTAGGGCCTTTCTTAACATACATACTGGGGCCATGCCCCCAGTCCTATGAAAATCCCCCACCCAGCTCATTTGCCCCCAGTAGGTCCCTTTTTGTTATGTAAAACACATAATGATGATAATGATAATAAAAGATAACAACCTTATTTACTTGTAAACCATTGGAAGTGCAATTTCTGGCAATCTGGACAGGCAATTTATGAAAATTTTTTTCATAGACTACGCGCCAACCAATGGTAGCCCTCCGCTTAGAAGATGGTCCCTTTCGTTCAAGGCCCTCACCCTCACTGAAAAATTCTTAAAAAGGCACTGAGTAACACGGTGGCCTTTGAGATAGTCGACGTAAAAAATTGCTTATGACGGCATTGAAAGGTCAGTTTGGCTATATTCCATTTCAACTCTCGAGCGTGTCCCCAAGTGTAGATTTCAAAATTGAAGGTATATCAAGTAAACGCGCTAGGCTACTAGGTAGGTAGGTCTGCCTCATCTTCTTATCAAGGTTCGACACCGCAGCAGTGGCGTAGCTACCGGGGCATGAGGGGGCACGTGCCCCCCACGACAAAGCCGAGCCACCCCAGGTTCCCACATGGAAAATTCTGGAATGCACAGTTCTGTATATAAGCCTATAGAGAGGGAGAGAATTCAGAAATTAGTGCCCCTCAGTGACCCTTCACTGTCCCCTGCTCAAAAAAGCCTGGCTACGCCACTGCACCGAAGTCACTGTTTCACGCGTCTGTTGTTGATAAACTCTCTGAACATTCATACTTTATATTTATATCCTAACTGGGTTAACAATGAACAAATGAAGTTGCTAAATTGTCATAAACCTTTAGGCCTATTCTCCCTTACAATTAACATGTCCTATAAAGCATACAACATACCCTTTTTGCATTGCAAGCAGGTTTCAAGTGTGGGTGTGACAAGTTTAACTTTACCACTGACTAAATTTATTTCCGGTTACAGGTGCCACATCCCCGGCAAAAAGCGATTGTCTCCATGCCTGCAAATTTTATTATGCTGAAAACGCAGGAAAAGTGAAAAAAAAAACTTAAATGGGATAGGCCTATGTCATTCAACCCAAACCAGAAGTTGCTAACAACTCTCTGTCCAGACATATTTAGGAATAGCCCTAGAGTTCTAATTACAGTTGATAACTGTTCTTTGATTGACATTCATTCAAACGATATAGCTCCACTCTGGTTGGCCAACAATGACTTGAACAGTCAGGAGTGTTTCCAATTAAGCTCACTCACACACTGTTTTGACAATATTGCCTCGAGAAATGTGAACTAATGTGCAGGCTTCTGTGACTCTGTCTTGGTGTACTGAACAGGTGGTTTGATTTAAACTGGAGGAGGGGCTAGAACCGCTAGAAGTTAACAAAGTAAGGAGAATTGTTACTGTCTGGGGTGAGATTAGAGAGCCTTTAATATATGTCTGCGAGACGTTAGTTAGAGAGGTTACGTAACAGATGTAATCCAGACTTGAAGTGTGAATGATATATCAAAAGTACAAGTGGGGTGTCTCTTCTTGTGAGTACATGTCAGGCGTAGAAGTACGTGAGTCTGGAGTTGTATGAGTGCAATGCCATAAGTACTGATGTATTATCTCTGGTTGTGAGTATGAATACAATGTCATGAGTACAAGTGTCCTATCTCTTGTTGTGAGTATGAGTACACGACTCACGTGTACAAGGGTGATATCTCTTATTGTGAGTACGAGTACTACGCGTCCGTTTCATGAGTGTTAAAGTCCAAAATTCATTAGCAGTAACTTTCAAAATCTTCCATCAAGTAAGAGTACGAGTACCTCACCTTCCGAGTAACTCAAACATAGACATATGTATCAGAGAGTAAGTGCTTTCTAATTCTAAGGTTTATCCGACCAGTGACGTCACCAAAGAGGCAACATGATCGATGATCTGTAAGAACCATCATAGATTGAAAAAGATATAATCAATGAATTTTATTCAGAATATTGTCATGATTATTCATGTCGTGTGAAAGATTATGCTCTCAAAACACTCACCGTTGCAACGTTTTTAAGGTGTAACTCAAACTTCTTGCAAAGGTCACGACTAGATGAATATCCACGTGCCAGCGGTCACGCATGAATTATTGAGCAAAGTTCAGCATGTGATTAGGACATGAAGGGAGGAAGAGCGGTGGTACTACAGAGTTTTTAGCCTGTACTTGTAGATACTAATCTACGTGCTTGATTTCGATCCTTACTCAATGTTCTTAAAGGGGATATAGCGTCCCCCAAAACCGGGAGTTGCTATAGCAATCTCTGCCCAAACATATTTAGGAATAACCCAAGGGTTCTAAATACAGTTGAAAACTGCACTGTGACTGACATTCATTCAAACAAAACAGTTTCACTCTAGTTGGTCAACAATGATTTATGAACTGTTTCCCGAATTAAGCTCAAACATACTGTGTTTGACAATATTGACTCGAGCAATTTAAACTCAGTGCAGGTTACTATGGCTCTGTCTTAGTGTACTAGACAGGAGGTTTGGAATAAATTGCAAGAGGGGCTATAAGTTAACTTAGTAGGGAGAATTGATACTGTCTGGGGTAGGAGTACGGAGCCTGTAAGGAAATAAAATAAGTTATTGTATATGTTGTTGGGTCTGACCTGGACGAAAACAGAACCAGAAAGCCCAAAAGCTTAGTAATTTCCTGCCGAAAGGAAGTAAAAGGTATCAATCTTTTGCATCTCGTGCTGTTGCATTCACCAGCAATTTCAACTGTCCAAACGTTTTTTGCTGTTTGACCTCCATTGAACACGTGTAACATTTGACCTCTATCAAAAAGAGTAAGGTTCATCTTCTGACTATTGCACATCCACAAGCCAAGTATGAAAAGTATAAACGATTCCTACCTTGGGATATTGTGTTTACAAAGGATTCAGTTTTTGACCTCTGGTGAACTCACACGACCTCAAACCTCAGCAAAAAATACAAAATTCTTCCTCCCAATTTGATAGATTTATATACCAACTATGAAAAGTATCTACCATTCCTGCCTTAAGATATCTTCTTTACAAGGGTTTCAGTTTTTGTTCTCTTGTAACCTCACATGACCTTTGACCTTTACCAAAAACGAATGAGTCATCTTCTGACTATAACGCATCCACATGCCTGGTATGAAAAGTATCCATGGTTCCTACCTTGAGATATCCTGTTTACAAGGTTTTTGTTTAGTGACCTTTGGTGATCTGACATGACTTCCGATCTCCAACAACAGGGTTTCCTTTCAGTATGATAATGCATATATCAAGTATGGAAAGTATCCATCATTCTTATCTTGAGATATCGTGTTTACAAGTAATTCCCAAGGTTTTTGAAGTTTTACGTTTCGTGACCTCAGATAACCTTTGACCTCTACCAAAAACAATAGGGTCCTCTTCTGGCTGTAATGCATTTACATGCCAAGTATTGAAAGTATCCATGCTTCCTACCTTGAGATATCCTGTTTAAAGGGTGTTTGTTTTGACCTGTGGTGACGTGACATGACCTCTGACGGCTACAAAAACAACAGGCTATTTCTCTCAATATGATATATTTATATACCAAGTATGAAAAGTATCCATCATTCCTATATTGAGATGTCGTGTTTACAAGCTATTCCCCATGGTTTTTGAAGTTTTCCTTCCGTGACCTCAGATAACCTTTGACCTCTACAAAAAACAATAGCATTCATTTTCTGACTTATTAAACGCATCCACATGCCAAGTATGGAAAGTATACATGCTTTCTACCTTGAGATATCGTGCTTAAAAGGTTCTTAGTTTTAGACCTCTGGTGACCTGAAATGACCTCTTACCTTCACCAAAACAGTAAGATTCTTTCCCTCCATTATGATATATCCATATACTACCGTTAGTATTAAAAGTATCCATTATTCCTATATTGAGGTACCGTGTTTACAAGCCAAGCGTCACAACCGCCACCCCCCCCCCACACCGTCATACAGACATACACACGCCATCGTGACTGCATTGATTCCTTTTGCCTTCGGCAAGGAATCAAAAATGTTAAAAGTGTTCAACATTTTATTTCCTCTCCCGAGTCAACACCAATAGTATTGAATTTTAATGTTTCGTCAGTTAATGGCAATGTAGGGTCCAAGGGGCTAAATTATTTGATTTCCCTCAGGGCATCAGTTACCAGGCCCCACGGACAAGCTGTTTGCGTTCCTAGCAGTAATTCTTCAGTAATCTCTCCTTGACCACACTGTGACGCCACATTTTTACACCTACCTTTTCCGATACTGTAGTGCCTTGTTATAACTAGCGATGACATTAAGTGAATACGATAGTAAATGTTATGGTACACAATGAACGCTCTGCTTACAAATAAATACCACGTATTCTACATGCACAAGAAATAAAATGCCCCACATACTACATTGTCGAAAGAAATTCATTTGATTACGGTTCATTTCCGGGGCCAGGAGAAAATTTGAAATAAAAAAATAATAAATAACATAAGTAAAAAAGGAATAAAAACCTCGAAGAAAAGACCCGGTGGCACACACTGGTCACACACCGTGAAATTCTATGACTCATTCGATGGATTGTGTTAAGGAGTTTCATTGAAAGACTCATTACGACAAACAGTGCAATATTACTCCTGTAGTCTTTTCATCTCTAGAGGGTTTTTTCCGAGCTTTCGGAGACGTAATATATGTTTAGACAGTAAGATTTATTTCTTATAGTAATCACATTGTTATGTATAGAAATGATTTTCCCTCTTTTAAAATTTATAGCCATTTGGAATGTATTTACAGAATAGCTGAGATGGATAATACTCAGTCCTGTAGTTGCAATGTGAGCCATTCGATAAATGAAACGTATAATGAACCGTAGTCTAGGAATTAGTTGAGCTTAGTGATGTCTAAAAAATCCTCACTGAATTCACGCCGGGGTCGTCTCGGAAGTGTTGTGTGGGAAGGGGCATGCCACGAGTAACCGTATTAAAAATATTTGCAAAAGAAACTACAAAGATTAGTAACAATAAGTACTTTTTCCAAGACACAAACTGAAAAAGATTGACACGCCCTGTAATTCAGATAGTGGGTGTACAAAGTTAAGATGTCCAGGAATCTTTGTTTGTGTTGTGCATAAATAAATATTTGAGAGTTAATTTGAAATATATAACTTTTTCAAAACTATATACGAGTGAAACACAACAGTTATTTCCCGGGTAAGATAGAACACGTATTTTCTGTTGCCGGATCTTATGAAGCTATTTGTTTTCATTTGGGTAATGTAGACGGAGTGCGGGGGCAGGAGATTTCTGGAAAGATTCAGAGTGAAACGTTGTTTGTCATTCAGTTTGAGAGGGTAAGTTTGGAGTATACATCTATAGCCTCATGAACTCAGATCCTGGTTGGCGTAAACCTCGATATGAGGAAAAGTGCCTATTATGGGCCCTTAACTGATGATGGTAATTACATGTGTCAGACCTATTAGGTGGTCACCTAAAGTAAACGTCTGTCACATACTGCCCATAGACCCTCAACGACCTTCGACTAGGGGGAACGTTGACCCTTGCAATAGCACGATTTTATTGTTTATACACCACGTGTATAAATCGAAGATACCCGGACACAAGGATCTGAAAAGTGCGAAATAGTAAGTGAACGCAGAAATTTAGTTCCAATAAAATGATATGGTAGCGATGCATTATATTAGATGCCAATCTATATGGGAACTTCTTATATCACATTTCCAATGCAGAAAGTTGCGTGAGGCGCTCCCTGGTGGCCTTTTCCTACCCCACTGAATTTCCCAGCTATAGCTTTCATCGTACATGGTATTTGTGTTGATCAATTTAGTCTTATATACTAACAATTATGTGTAAAGCTTAGTTAAGCGCAAGAACGGGCAGCAAATTGTTTTTAATCGTCGCAAGAATGTGCAAATGTGCACTGCATGGAATTGTTATAACTAAGGCCCTGTCACACTATAGCGTATCCTAGTAGCGTATGCGTGCGTATAAGAAAAATTGGTCATACGGTGTCATACGCTGATATACGCTGGTGGGTTAGGCATAAGTCGTATACGTTTCAAGCTCACTGGCATACGTCGGTGTACGTTCGCATACGTCGAGGCCGCCAAAAATTTTGAGCATGTTCAAAAATTTTCGGCGTATGCTAGCGTATGAATTGTACGTTACGCACACGTTCAGCATACGCTGAATAAGCTGGAGTGACGCTAAAGGTACGTTACTCATAGGTCAAGTACGCTTCTCATACGGTGGCATAAAGGTGGTAAGTAAAGCTAGCGTATGGAAAGCGCATCAGCAACGTCATTGTAACCTATGTCTAGTGCAGGGATGAAGGGAAAGTTCGGAGCACGCTGCTCATACGCTAGACATACTTTTCACATACGTTTCGCATACGCTTGCACACGCTACTCATACGTTTGTGAACGCTACACTGACGCTGACATAAGATGACATACGCTCAAATACGCTCGCACACGCTACGCATGCTCTACCTATACGCCAGTTATACGGTATACATACGCTATTCATACGCTACTCATACGTCCTTCAACGACAGTTGCCGAAAGTTTCCGTTCATACGCTCAAAAGTTGTGCGTATTCGAAGAATTTCATACGCAATTCATACCTTCATCTCATACGCTATAGTGTAACAGGGCCTTAAGAAGTTCATTCGATCCGGTAAAAAGGAGCGATCGGGTTGTGCAGTACTTAAACCTTTATATTTGTAACGCACTACCCTTCAGACAGTGGACGTGGATGTGTCATCTCTCCTGAGATTGAATATAACTGATGAAAATTCATTCTGAGGTGTACGAGCCAGGTGGTGATAGCGAAAGCAATCCCTGGAGTGTGGCAAAGACACTTCCTCGAGCAGATGTCCTAAGAAAAGAAGAAAGTATGGTTTAACTTTGGCAGAACAGGCTCAGCACACTAGAAAAATCCCGCACACAATGTGAAAAAGTGCACATGTGTGTGATATATTGCGTAACAAGTACGTCTTTTGATATGGGACTCGTGAAATGACATATTTAAAAGCAGTTCTTTGAATATTAATGAGCACAATTCCTATTTCTGTCCATATTCCAAAAATGGTATTTCGCCCCTGGGAATGCACATGTTTGGTGCGTTGTCAATTATGTCACGTCGTAATTTCCATACATACAAGCGTGACGCAGGGTAAGCCTTCTGCAAACCCTGTACTATTCCCCGGAGGTGAATCACATTCATAGGCTTAGAGGATTTTCAAGATGGGGGAGGAGGGGGAAGATTGAAGGACTTACATGTGACACTATATCAAACAAAGCGCTACCATCAGTTAACGCGTAGCGTCACATTGCCAAGAAAATTTTTCTTCTAGATGCCTCCCAGACAGGAAATGACACTTTACAGGCCTTGTAGGCTGATGAACATTTAGTGTTTGTAGAAAGGTATGCCTCCAGAAAGAATATAGTTAAAAGCAGAAAGCCCAAAGGCTTAGTGATCCTTGCTGAAGGGGGGGTGATTTGTTGCGCTGAGGTTCATCCCTCAAATTCATACTCCTTGACTATATCTTTTTTACGATGTTTTCACAATTTGACCTCTGCTGACCTCATATGATCTTTGAACCCCACCAAAAAGTGAATAACAAAAAGTTAAAAAAAACATGTGTTAGGAGGGATTCGTACCGGACCGTTTGCCTGAGAAACCGAGCTCTAATCCACTACGCCATCAAAGAACTCATTCAGCGTATGGTATTCCTAATCATGCCATAGTCACAACATCCTTTTCACGTGTTCATAATCATGCAATTTATATTTGTAATATTACTGTAACAGTTACGCTTGTGAAAAATAAATGTTGATCCCTATAACTATCTCTGGAATGGCAGAAAAGTTCAGCCCTAAATTTTCGTTGGTCAAGAAACGATGGACACAATTTGGAGGTACCGCCCACTGTCTATTTAGTTTACGAGGTTTGCGTAGTTGCACTGCTGATGACCTCATATGAAATTTGACCTCCACTGAAAACAATAGGTTTCTTCTTCCTTTAAATATGATAAAGTTATATACCAAGTATGAAGATTGTCCATCATTGCTACCTTGAGATATCGTGATTACAAACAGTTTTTAAGAATTTCGTATTTTAACCTCCGGTGACCACAGATAACCTTTGACCTATACCAAAATCAATAGGGTTATTCTTTTCAGTATAACGCATCCACGGGCCAAGTATGAAAAACATCCATGATTCCTACCTAAAGACATCGTGCTTACAAGGATTTTGGGTTTTGACCTCTGGTAACCTCACATGAACTTTGACCTCCACCAAAAACAATAGCGATGTTCCTCTTAATATAATAACTCAATATCCCAAGTATGAAAATTATCCATTATCCTGAGATATCATGTTTACAATGTTTAGCTATACAGTGGTATATAGCTAATTCTTTCAACTCATATTGTATATCTGTGTCTGCCAAGTACGCACATGAAGTTAACTCCACAGGTTTTTATAACTTTAATGATGTGCAATATTTTGTGTCTTCTAAATTGCAAAATGATGGGATGTTTGAAATTCCAGAGATATCTGATAAATTTGTTTTTAACTTTTTGCAAAATTTAGACTCCCCAAAAGGCAATCCGTCTTGATGGTATAAGTACATGCATTCTAAAAGTATGTGCAAAGTAAATTACCGGAAGTATCACACATACTCAATGCCAGTATTAGAAATATTGTTTTCCCTTGTAATTAGAAAAATGCAAAAATACTGAATTCCAGTTTACAAGGACAGCTCCAGACTTGATGTTTCAAACTATCGCCCTATCTAAAGCCTGCCAGTTTTGTCGGAAGTATTGGAGAAACATGTTCATAGTGCTTTAAGCAGTTATTTAAAATCAAACGACTTACTGTGTGTAGCACAATCTGGATCCAGAGAAAATCACTCATGTGAAACGGCTTTGCTAAAACTAGTGAATAATTGGATGGATGCCATTGATAAAGGGTATTTTGTAGGTTCTATGTTTTTAGATCTACGCAAGGCATTTGATTTGGTAAATCACGAAATTTTAAGACAAAATTTAAATAATTATGGATTATCTAGTAATGCTTTTCAATGGTTTACGTCATATCTAACCGAAAAAATGCAAACTACATATGTAAACGGGGTGTTCTCAACCCCTGGAAGAATTACATACGATGCCCACAAGGCTCTATTTTAGGCCCCTCCTATTTTTCATTAACATTAACGACATGGAAATTTGCCTTTAACATTGTTCTGCTGATATGTATGCGGGTGACACTACATTCCATATTCACGATAAATCGATTGCTGAACTAAATCAGAAGTTGGGAGCAGACATGAAATGTAAAAGCTCATGGTATAAAAATAATGGAATGGTTATCAATACAAGTAAAACCAAAGCCATGTTAATTCGGTCAAGGCAAAAACTACGGTATCCGCCCTGAAAAATGGAAAAGAATTATCCGTGGTTGTTAACGATGCTACTCTCCAAAATGAGTCTTGTGAAAAACTATTACGAATAACGATTGATAACCACCTGACTTGGAATGATCAGATTGACAACGTTTGTAGTGTTATTAACAATAGATTGGCCTTACTTAGACGCATAAAGCCGTACACTGACATTAGCACTCACATTTTTTCTAATATAGTTACGTTCTTCCTATTTTCGATTATTGCAGTACTGTTTGGGGAACTTCCAGTGTTGGAAATATTTCACGGCTACATCGCCCCCAAAATGGCAGCTCGTATAATTTTAAATGCCTCTTTTGAAAACAGATCAAGTGATCTTTTGAAAGCTCTGAACTGGAAGTCTATAGATGTTTTACTACGATCCAAACGACTATGTATGGTATACAAAGATTTGAATGGTCTAACTCCACAGTACATTACTGATATGTTCAGGTCTTCCCCTGAGGTACATCATCGAACCCTCAGATCGACATCAAGTAATAATATCTTTTTAACAGGTGGGAGAACTGAATACCATAACAAAAAATGTTCATGCATTGCAGCCAAAGAGTGGAACCAACTACCAAATGAGTGTAAAATGCCATGTCTTTACCCGTTTTTAAACGTCTATTGATTCAAGCCAAGCGTCACAAGCACTCATACATAAATACACACTAATACACACAATCAGGTTACAGGTTACAAGTAGATACCGTAAGTCGTTCCTTCCTGAAGCGTTTCACTTATTCAACTCGTTTCTTAATCGTTGATTTTTATTTGATCAGTCAGCTGCTCTCCTTCCCAGTCAGGTGTCTTTGTCTTCTGTTTTTAATTTTAGTATCTGTGTTTTAAATTTCTTTTATTGTTTTATTACTTGTGTAACTTCCATTTAAACTTGTATTTATTCTTTATGTTGGTTCTTACCGCTTTATCTCCTCATCTGTTTTCAACCCTCCTACTTTACAAGTAGGCTAGCTACGCCTTTTGTGCACTTTTTGTATTTTTAAGTGTTTTATGCCTTTGGTTTTGTTTCTTAGGTTTTTATTCTACCTTTGCATGCACATTTTCCCACCTTTGTTGTTGTATACTATGTTATTTCATTTATATTTGTGACTGCCTTGATTTGATGGATGAACTGGAGGCGGAAAATAATTTTCCTTTTTCTTTAAATAGACAATAAATGGACAATAAATCTGTCTATCCATCCATCCATCCGTCCGTCCATCCGTCCATCCGTCCATCCATCCGTCCATCCATCCATCCATCCATCCATCCATCCATCCATCCATCCATCCATCCATCCATCCATCCATCCATCCATCCATCCGTCTGTCGCCCTTGTGATTGCATAGATGCCCTTTGCCTTCGGCAAGGAATCAAAAATTTTAAAATAACTTTGGAGGGAACAATAGTACTGGATGTTACCCTTCAAGCTTATATAAACTTGATATAACTCATTTAAATATAGATGTTTGACTATGGAAGGTTGGTCTGTAAAAGGTGTGTGCATTTGTAGATCTGGGGAAGGGTATAAGAGAAGGGGTGTCCCTCCCCTTCTAGGGAAGTTTTTTAAGTCTGATGATGCTTACATGCAAAATGATGGCATTTACATAGGAAGTTGACCTACAAAATTGATCTAATTTTTTTCAGAATTTTGCATGCACTGAATTTTACAGGAAGATACGGTATCCTATTGACATATTTATTAAATTTTCTATAGCAAAATAGGAAACAAATGAAAGGAATAATGGTGTCAGTTTACAGTTTTAACTAAAGTCAGAGCCTGCTGCAGGGTCTTCATTTTGATAAGTACAGTGGTGTAACTAGGATAGTTGCCACCTGGGGTTGGCATCCTTGAGAAAGGATCTAAGTGGTGGGATATCCTTTTCCCCCGAAAGAATGTTTTCTCCATGCAAGGCTGCAAGGTGGTTTAGATGCAAAAGGGTGCTACCTTTGGTAATTTTTTGAACTGATTATATCAATGGTACCTTCAAAAGTTGGTGATGGCTGGGACCACAGATGGTGGCGTCGCAATCCCACCCAGATAAATCTAGGCCTAGAAAGTCAGCGTAAACTGTACATTTGCATATCTACGATAGTTTGCATCCGGGGGATCCTTTGCCATCTTCGGCAGAGGTGCCGTCCCCGGAGAGGAGTCTAAGACGAAGAGTTTTCTCCCTTCCCTTTGAGAAAGTTTTGTTCATTTAGAGAGGCTTAGATACAAAATGGTGCTATCTTTGGCAAAGTTTCGAACTTCTCATAATGTGGTGAATTGTTCTTATTTTTGGTCCGGCGTAAGGGAAGGGTGTGTTGTTCGAGAGGAGAGGTGATAACTGCTCCTCTTGAGAAATTTTTGTTTATGTAGGACAGTCTAGAAGCAAAAGGGTGCTATCTTTGGCAAAGCTTCCAACTAATTACATGCTTGGAAATTCACATCATTTAGAAATTTTGTGGTTGTGGCATGGCACCCGTTATACGAAAAATGTTTAACAATAAATATCTACTTCCAATCTTTCACACCATGCTACAAATGTTACCGTATAGCAGACTTGTAGTACTCGAGTACATACTCGTACTCGAGTATATTTTTGTGTACTCGTACTCGTACTCATGGCTTTGTACTCGCACTCATACTCATAGTCACATCCTTGTAGGCCCACTCGTACTCGTACTCACAATCTTGTACCCGTACTCGTACTTTGAGAGCTATACTCATGAGTAAAGACATTTCAGTCCAGGATGTTAATATTTGTAATTGATCCTTTTCTAAGTTAATATAGCTTGTAATTATTTAAAACTTCCTGTGCTGATCAACACAGACACTCAACATATAAAATACATAAATTTTGCTGCTATAAGGAGCCGTAACAAACGATTAAAAGGAACCTGTCTTTGAACAACTGAAGAAATTATACTATAGTATTAATCGCTTAGGGGTACTAAATAATCTTAAGAGTATCATCTCCTCATGCATCACCCCTTATGCAAGTCCCTACTGAAAAAAGCATCTTGCCCTGGTGTAGTCTGGAACCACAGTGTGTGAAATTACCTTCGATCAGTAAGTTAGTCAGAGTCTTCCTCTCAAAACTTAGTGACTCAGCTGACATTACTTTTAGTTGTCGGCAAATGTGCACTTCCAATAACAAAGTTTTGAGACTGACTGACATGTTTGTTGAGAGCATGCATTAGATCTTAGAAGCTTCAACTAAACTGGCCATTGTAGCCGACTTGGATTAATGCTAAAATTTTTTAAAACTGGCAAACCCTTGTAAGAAACAAGCCAAAATTCAAAACAAAAACCTGTTTAATCAGTTTTCTTTACAGGCTAGAATCAGTCTTAATTAGTCTCTTTTTATTGGTAAATGCAAACCTTTGCCCCTCCATTGAATTTGAAAACCTGTTTTGCGGCAGACTGCAGTTTACCAAACATATTTTTTTCCTCAGAAAGGTTACTTTGAAATAAAATACTTTAACAGAGTGTTTCCGTTTAAAACAAAAAACATTGAAACGACAGTTGGATTTTTCTTTACTTCCCAAGTACCACTGCTCAGTATACCAAGATGGCTTCCAAGTGTCAGCGCAAGTTTTCACGAAAAGCTTCTCCAAGTTGTGACCTATGCAATAGAAAAAAATCTTGCAAGTTGTTTATTTGGCTTCATGCCCTAAGTTAATACTCCCGCATAAGGTCCGACAAAGTGAACAAGGCAAAGCGTTTTTATAGCATTGGAAAAATCATAGTTACACCACACGTATTATTTCATTCACCTCTGGAATCAGTAACCAGCATTTCATTTTTTACAAAATTTAATATTGATAGTGGTATATAGAAATCAGACGCAGCTTTTATTTGTAATAGGTTTCCAAACAGACAAACAGTTGAAGTTTAACATATTAGGGTCAGGAAGCCACTTGGCTTAAGAAGGACCCTATACTAAAATGATGAGCACCGGTGAAATTCGCCTTCCTTTTTGACTAGTGCTCAGAGGTCAACGAGGCAGGCGTGTACTGATTACTCCCAGTCTTACTCATTGGACCTCCATTTAATGTCCCCATCTTGCACCCCGACTCTGCACCGAGACACTTTTAATTCCCTCACAAAATGGATCTGCTAATTAGAAGGCTAGTCCTCGACCTGGTTATTCGTTTAAAGCTTTCAATTTGCATAAAAATATGTCTTCCCTTAATACCTCTGTTCTGCAATCTTGCAATCCTGTGCTCCTTTGTTATTACTCCTAAGCACATCAACCATTGGCCTAGCCTAATTGTAAGCCCTCACCGATGTATAATGACAATACGTTCGAGACGGTATTCTTAATAAAAAAAAAACAGCGGTGCCGTGAGGCTGGAAGCGCGTATAGTTTGGGAAGAATCTGGGAGATTTTTTATAGTTTGTGAACGACTGTGGTAGAAAATTATTAAAAAAGATCCATCACTCAGTCAGAAATACACCTCACCCTCCCTTACAGAACATCTTCTTGGCTCATTTTCAAAAAAGTGGAAACTTTCGGAAATCGATTACCCCCGGTTCCGGCGCCACTGCGAGAGACCCCATGATCTTTTTCATGAACTACCTTTTAAAGGCAGGGAAGGTAAACACCCACAATTCTTTTAAAACAATAGTTGGATGGTAAAAAACTTGTAAGATAAAGGTTGGTTCACCTTAAAATTGATGAGGAAATTAAAGTCTCCTCTTGCTTGTTCTATTGTTCTTAAATCATTCTCTTATGCGTTTGTTTTCTCAGTGTCATTGAGTAAACAAAGAATTTGAACGAAGAAAGATAAACAGTCAACATTCATGACAAATATTATGATGGCTAATTTGTACAGTATGATGTCTGAATTCATTCAGCTTGTGTCAGATTCATCAACCGTACAGATTATTAGTTGTTACAAGATACTAGTATTCCACTTGTTTCCTTGTCTACGTTGTTTACATTCGAGACCATAGGTTTAGATAACGTCCTTATTATTTCTTCCTTATGGTTATATGGCTAATCTAAACAAATGAGAAAGCTACACTTTACGAATAGTACAAAACGAAGACGCTGATTCCGTCTCAGGATTTCGAAGGAGCAACTTGTCATTTTAGTTGGCTCCGTACCAGACCTTGGAATTGACTAGTCCATATACATGTTACGACATGTTATACTTTGTGACATTAGCTGTTTTTTCCTTTTGCTTCTTAAATCATGGAGAATCGAGCACCTCAACCAGGCTGACCATTTCATCTCCCACTGCTCATATTCGAGTTGGATCCTCTGTTACTCTTTCCTGTAACGTCTTCGAGCTAGAAGATGATTTTTTCAACCAGGTTAGTTGCATTCCAGACATTTATGCCACATGCTGAAAATAATTTCTTTGATCTGAAAGATACATCTCTTCATCAGATTCTCTGTAATAATCTCGTATTTAACGACAAACACTTTCCCAGGGAAAATTCCAGTAAAGTAACTGGAAATCGGTGACTGGTTTCACCTGATCAGAACCAGTTGAAACTAGTCACAAATATCCAGTTGCTCATAAAGAATTTATTACTGGGTTTCTCGCACAAAATATTATGAAGAATTATTACTTCATTTATTGCAAAGCGAAAATCATTACTTCAAATTTGATAGGTCATGAGGCTGGTTTGTTCTCTAAGTTACAACAGGACAAAATAACTTGCAAATTTTAAGGAACCACGTATCTCACCATAGAAACATCCTGCTTTAAGTTTAGCTGAATCTGAAAAGTGTGCATTGGCTCAAAACGTGATCAATTATTTGACTAGATTTAGATAAAAACGACCAGAATTGAAGAATTTTAACCAAATCTAGTCAAATAGCTGACACGATTCTGGTTTTGTGCCTAGTTGATCAGAAATTTTTGTAAGTGTTGTTTCACTTCATAAACTGCTACTTCAATGGAAATAAATTGCGTGGTAGTCTCCTTCATAAACAGTTCGTCACACGTGGCCCCGAGGTTTCAGTTGGCATGAAATCTTGTTAATGTTACTTCTAAATACAATATTTGATAAGGCTTATCGATAAAGACTGTAACACTGTACATCGTTTTGTCTACCAGTCCACATACTAATTTTGTATTGGTGAACATGCCTATGTGGCAATTTAAGAAAAACATAATAATTTTGGAAGTGGGCGAGAGTTTCTTTCTTGTTTTTTTTTTTTTTTGTTCGCCAGTCACAACTCCCTTCGTCTTCAAAGACTCATCTTTTGTCTGTTTTCAAGGATAAACTTAACAGCTGATAGGTTGAGGATAGGTGGGTCTGTAAAAGCTGTTAACTTAACTTAAAATTATTACCCATAATACTTGTCTCTGGTTAGCCATGGTATGAAATTCACTACTCCCGCTTGTGTTGCTGATGTACAAGTGACCTTATGCTATCATGACTCCTGATGACATAGGTCAAATCTCTATGGTTCAAAGTTATCATAACAACTCATCGGAATATGATCAATTGAGGCATTTTATGCATGTTTCAGTAAGCTGATGAAGTTATAACAGAAGGAATAATCTTGACTCATTCGGGAACCAGTACCTCTAATTATGTTATGAGTTTGAAATAGCATGCAAAATGGGGTTAAAATTTGATGTGCCGTTTGTGCAAAATTCGTTTTTAACATGATGAAGACTATCTCAGTCACTTCTCAGAATTATCGGTGGTCGATAGAGTTGACAGCTTGCTAGTTTTCTAGCCACAACCTGTATAGACAAGATTTTTCTTCTTTAAATGACAAAGTCAACAATTTCACTTTTCACAGGATGGATTTGTCGTGTTTTTTCGTTTTGAAAACAACAATGCCCAAACACAACTGTCATATTACAACCCAAGAAACTTTAGCACCACTCATCAGCGGTATCAAGTAAGTGGCATACAACGTAGTGATCGTTACGTGGTCAACTTGGAAATGACAGAAGTGGTCAAAGAGGATGCAAGTGAACACCAGTGTGCTATACAAAGGGCTGGTAATGTTGAGAAGGGTTCTCAGCACATACATTTAGAGATGATACAGACGGCCCCTATTGAGTATCCAAAATGTGATGCATACGTGCAAAACGACATGTTGCATTTATCGTGTGAATCGACTGACAGCTCTCCTCGGCCGGATTTAGTGTGGTTCCATAATGGCGTGGAAGTCAGTAGAAGAACTGATCTAAGGTATTCATTAACATTGAATGACCTTATCATGAACCTAACAGACATTGACGGTACATATGAGTGTAGATTTTACTACATCGGTGGAAGAGTCAACGATGAGAGGAGCTGTCGTATCGAGAAACCTAACATAACTGTTATATCGCCTGTAAACACCGAGTTTATCAACGGCAGCGACGCTAAAATCACGGTACTGGCACGAGCTAGTCCTCCTATGACAACAACCCTGCTCTGCGAAAGGGATCATGACATTAATGTAGGAGGGTTTTCTGTTCAAACTGACGGTAACAATTTGGCACACATCAGCATCCTTAACATAGACTTCACAATGAATGGTTCACGGATAATGTGCTGTGGCAGAAACTTCATAGGAGAGAGTTGTAAACCAATTTTCGTATTCGTTAAAGAATATGTGCCAAAGAGAAACGAACCACCTGTGGTGTCCAACAAAGACTTAGACCAGGGAGCTACCACTGTAGTGTCCAACAAAGACTTAGACCAGGGAGCTGCCATTTGTCAAGTGGCAGCTCCCTGCTCAGATTTAGACTGGATAGAGCTGGTTGTTATTGTTATTTTGGTTGGTGCCGTCGTTTTATTGACTGCAATAATATTTTTCCTTTGTAAAAAGGGTAAGAAAAAGTCGAGATCGTCAGACAATATTCCTTTTGAGACAGAAATAAGGTCTGCTTCATTCACTTCTTCTTCAGCTGGGTCTCAGAACTCCAACGCAGATTCCGGGGTCAATCTGCAAGAAGCATCTTGTCTTCTGAAGCGATCAGCAACAGTGCCAGCGCCCCGGCGTTTACCAGCACCTCCACAATCATCATTATCTCAAGTTCGAGAGTTCGACGGAACTTCCAGGAACGAAACTTACAGTATAATAAAGAATGATCATCCACCATACCTAAAAGAGTCAACTCTCCAGCCATACATGGATATGGGAGGCAAGAAGAAACTGGACAAAACGTCGCCTACTTACTCTGATGAATTGGTCCCTTACGATAATTCCACGGCAGGAGATGGCTTCAGTTCGTCTCATGACGATGCGCATCCCAAAGACCTTGGGAAGGATGGTTTTAGTGAATGTTCTTCTCGCGTTACCGATTCTACTGAAAAGGTGGGATATTTGGAGGTCAAGAAAGACCCTAACTCCCAGTGTCAGTATCAAGATCTTGAGGATTTGTACAGGGAGACAGCTTCAAACAATTTGTATGCTCCCTAAAGAGTACAGATAGGGCTTATTAGCATATGTGGAAATGAGTAAAATGAGGTGAACGGATTAAAAGAGGAAAGTGACGTATTAGGGGGAAAGATTTGCGTCATAGATTAAATGATTTGCATAAAATTGTGACAAGCGATTTAATTCGTGAAGGATGAAGGTGAAATGTAGGCTATACATGAATTAAAAAATTCCATGAGAAGCGTGCTTTTAACGTTAAAGTATTGGAATAGTTTGGATATGAGTCTTAACATTTGGAATGTCGGCCATTAGTGCGTGGAGTTGAGCTCGATAAGTTGAAATTATGTCAGTGGTCAAAAGGTCAGTATGAAGTCAGTTGATGAAAGTTGTTTGAATCACACATGAAGCATATAAGGAGGCTAAGGCAAAGTTAATCCATCAAATGTACCTGTCCATATGTACATTTTAGAGACACGGAAACTGTCGTAGGGGCGGATCCGGTGGAGAGGAGGATCCAGGGGTCCGGATCATACCCTGCTTCCTGTCCAAAATGACGTTTTGTCAGCAAAACAGTACTAAAGATTGCAGTTTCATATTTTTCTGTTATGTTTTTTCATTCTTCCGGGGCAGGACCCCGAGTAAGGAATACCGCGCCTGCTTTGGGATCGCTTGTCCCACTTTCAAATTTTTCTGTTCCCTCCTCAATCCAGGACCTGTTGCTGTTACCTATGGGCTACTGATTTGTTTGAGATATAGACTTGTGAGCGAATGATAGCTCCCAGTTACCCACCTGGCGGAAGTGTACCTCTCCCGCGCCTGCACTGGCAGCAATTGTAATAAGAAAAGATAGAAAAAGGTACGTACAATTGCCGCGAAGGCTACTGCGCTTGTAGTGGCTTTAATTGACTCTATACCAACAAATGGAAGATACAAATAGCGGTGAATGTGATACAAGGTTTTAAAAGATATTTTTTGTATTTTTACTCCCTGGAAGGAAAACAGTTTGTGGAAAAACGGTGGGTTGGGTTACTTTACCTTGTAGTTTCTACACAGGCAAGTAGTGATAGTATTTTTACATATTTCACATATTTAAGCAATAATTCCGATTATTTCTTACTTGAGTTTACCTCTTTGCATTAGTACAGTTCAAACCGCTGTGTTTCTAGTAAACATTTGTATAAGAAAATCGCAAAAACTCCATTCAATGATATTGCCTATCCGTCTCGTTAGATTTCAGGAGACTGATTTCAGGATACATGAGAAAAGCAATATGCTTAAAATTAATACAATCGATTCTACTTGTACCTCATTTAATAAATATAGAATTACACGACAAGTGTAATATGTTAGCATCCAACAGTGACAGGTTTTCACTGTAAAGAAGAAAGCTCAAGAAACAAGATCGAAATATCTCTATTTTCTTTTGAAATTTAAAAGTAAATTTGTTTACGAAATTAAGAGATAACAAATCGCAAGTAACATAGTCTGGTGTGCCCATTCGCATACGTGGCGGGGTGGGGAAGGGGACGCCCTCCCAGTCCGGGCAAAAATAGTGGATCCATTCGGGCAAATGAGACAGCCAAGAGAATTAATTATGCCCATTTGCAACCGACTAGTGGTATCAAAATTCGGCAACTTGGTCAAAAATTCTAAATTCGGGCAAAAGTTTTCCCTGACCCCCCAGAAATATTGACTGCCGTACGCCTATGGGTGTGTTTATATGTTTCTTTGACGTAAGCTACTATAAGAATTTACAGATGGAATTCACCATCCGAGGCACATAATATGGCAGATACGTTTCTTCTTGAAAGCACTTTCTAATGATGGTGGGTCACTCTAAGGGCAAAACAGTCGTTGCAGCACCAGTTTGAATCAACTGTTATTTTTTAATTTCTTTTCATTTTGTCTACAAGTATTTTCATGATGTTTCAAAACGTAAATATTGCAGAATTTTACATTTAATTGACAAAAAAGTGTCGTTACGGGATTTAAAAGTAGGTATAAAATAGCCATACAGCCATAGGGAAATGTTTATTCGGGGAGGTATTATATTAGACACCTCCCTGGTTTATTCAAATGGAGGTTTCCCCATTTGCCCGTTAAATGTGTTCAAAACTATGAAAACGGTGAAGAAAGCCCGTTGAGATGGGTCAACCAACACCCAATGCCTGAAAGGTATGCACCTAGGCTGAGATAATTACATTCTACGAGTTTCGAGCAATTTTTACCTTACTGCCTTATCTTTGTAATGCCACTTTGCTAAGGCAAGATGTGTTTTTTTCTAAGCCATGAACAATTTATAGGTTAGAGGTTAGTCAATGTTTCATGGCGCTGTTTGTTCATGTTAACTGTGATTACTCTCTACAGGCCTATAAATATTTATGGAAGACAGGCAATGGTAGATGTACAAGGCCAAGTTCACAAAGAACAATATTTTGCCTCATACGTTAGAACAGCCAAAAATGAATAACTTTATTACTTATTGTACTACGGTGAATACAATATTGAAAGCAAGGCATTCTGATTTTATAGAAAAAAGAGCAGTAAACAATGAAATAAACTGAACGAAACTCATTCAAACATGAACATGCATTAGTTATTTTCACAGTTCACGTGTGTTACATTTGTTACGGACGATGTGGAGCCTGAAGTTTTCCCCAATATTAACAACATGAACTTCATTCTAGAAATAAGTATCCATAAAATAATGAAAAGACTTGGTATCGGAATTTGTCATCCTATAGCTTCTGAAGTAACATGGATAAGAGGCTTTTAAACCTTTCGCGAAAAACTTTTAGGTGTTCGGCTGTGGATGGGGAGGGGGGAGCTGCTCAGATCCATTACAATATTAACCAAAGCTTCAGCGGCCCTAAACCAAGGAGCTCTGACGGCGATAGCCAGTCCTTTCAAAGACTAAGTCCGCCCTTGTATAGAAGTTACCCTACTACCAAGTTCAAGACCCTACATGTTATCCTTTAACTTGGCAGGAACATTTTAAAAGTAGAAATTACACTCCAGATCTTTTCAGGAGCTTAAACAGATTTTTTGGCAGAAAAATGTTTATCACTCCTCCATGGGATACCCATGCAGTGCAGGGGTCCTGTACCTGGCATTCTGCAGAGCATTCCAACACATTTTACAAGGCTAACAAATTTTTGGTAGGAGTTGAAAAGTCTATTGACTCCCCGGCTGCGTCCATGCATTTGACATTGGGGTGGCACTAGGATTTGCCCTACGGAGGGCAAGCTCCCCGACGGGGCCAGCAACCCGAAGCCCTGACAAAGGCGACGGATTTCCAGAAAGTGGACGAGTATAACATTTTGGAAGAAAATTTTCTTGATTTGGAAAAAAAACTTGGGGTTAATTTTGAAGAGAATTTGAAAATTTTATGGCTTTTTTTGAAGAAGAAGATTTGAAGATTTGGGGATTTTGTTGAAGAAAAGTTGAAAAAATTGGGTTCTTATTTAAAAATTTGCCTTCCTTTAAAGCAAATCAAGAAAATCGTCGGGGCGACTCGTTGCAGTCAATATTGCATAGTCTGTCGTACCCATTGAGACTTCCGAACGAAAAAAGAAAATTTCCCCAGGGGTCCCAGCCTTCAGCGATTAGTGGAAAAATGGCCCCTCCTTCCCCCACCTGGCGCTACTTCTGATCTGACGTGAAGTTTTTTGGACAATAATCGTATTTCGTTCTCATACTCCGAGCAAGGTACTAATATTTCTTCCTTTAATAACTTGTTAGGGGTTTGAAAAGGAAAATATAATTTCTGTCAAATACTGCAGCGGTTCTAAGGCAGGGGCGTTGCAGGGAGGAGAACGGTTCTCAAGAGCCTTCTTTAATCGTGTTTTAGCCTGCACTTTTATTAGCTGAAAATGACTGGATCTGGAGCTGAACGTCCGTTTAGCAAATACTCAAAACTGGCGTAAGTAAAACGACTCCTTTGTATTCACCTTTTAGGAATTAAAATCTTTCTGAAAAATTTCAACCGTCTCAGGAAGTAGGTAATTCTTTTTACTTTGTAGCTTTGGTGTCTGTCTTTTGTTCAGATGATTAAAAGAACAATAAGTTATTGCAGAGCATTTACCTCTCCCCAACATGCTAAGAGTTAAACTTAGTATTTTGTCGATAATGCTGTGCTAATCAAAGAAATTTCAGTGATAGAGGAGATTATTTTCGTTCAAAAAAGCTCTTTGAGCTTTCTTCAATCTTACTATGTCCAGGTTTTACAAAAATGGGAGAGTGGAGAATGGGGGAGTGGAGGGCAAGCCAAAATTTAGGGGACAAAATGTTGTGAGTGCGTATTGCCCCTGTAAACTGTATACATTTGTACAGGAGTTGACTGGAGCATGTAGGTGAGGGAGGCCAAAGGCATTTACTGGGGGGAGGGGTTTCCACCATACTGCCATCTTGAATGCACCTTTGGATCTCTCAATTTGCTTGAGGGTTTCAAGTTTCACTATATTGTGTGCAGGTATATATTTAAATAAGGTGAATAAAATTTCTCAGATTAAGTTAATTTATGACATTTTTCGTCTTTGAACTCTTTTACTCTTATACTCGTCTGTGACAATACGATCTCTTGTAACGTTCAGTTGAAGTACATAATCAGGTAGTCAGGAGCTAGTGTTAAGCTGTTAAGGGCTTTCAATAAACTTTTTTCTGTATAGACTATCAGAGGCTTGTGAACACACTCAAAGGCACGAGGTCCGGTAGATTAAAACTTGTCCTTCAATTTTCTTAACATTACCAATGACGAGCGTCTGTTAGACCCAACTCCCTGGTTAAACGAGGGACACCTTCAAGAAAACTGATTGAACTATTACGTTTTAAATTGTTGTATGCATGGGTGCCTGAGTGTTAAATCTGGTCTCAAAACAGTGGGGAAAGGCAATACAACTATAAGGGGCAAAAAGAATGATAGCTTTACAGCTGTTACCATGCATATGTATCTAGGTTAAATAGGAACATATTTTAATTTTAGAAGCAGCTAACAAGGATAAAGTGCCTTTATTCGATAAGTTTAAAAGAATGGCTGAAATTCACACTTAATGTCGGACTCGCTCCGGGTCTCGGAGGAGACGTGGGATTTTATTTACAGTGGATGGTTTACTTACACAACATTGAATAAACATCTTATTTACAAATGTTTAAGTCAAATATCACGATCACGATAATGCTATAATTAAGGGTAGAGTTGTTAATTTTGACTGTGTTGGTCGGTGAGAAAACTTCTTTTAGCAAATTACAGTGGCGTGGATCCATCTCCAAAGGTGGGGGGGGGGAACTCTTCACCATTTGCGAATCTTCGTCCCGGGGAAGGGGTCTAAGGGTAGGGGTGTTCCCCTCCCCTTTGAAAAAAAAAGAAATTAGAAGTTTCTTTATGGCAAATGGTGTCATATATTTGGGCACAATTTAGCTTTTTAAATGTAGTGCCAATTCGTAATTTATGTTATAATACAATTCACCACAGTTTTAGTTTTCATCCCTTTAAAAAAGTGGGGGGACTTTTTGGAGATGTCCCCCCTTCCAAAAAGTGAGATGGATGCGTCCCCCCGTCCCATGGCAAATTAATTGTTACTCAAGGAACAGAATCACTTGAGATTGAAAAACTAGTCAAATTTATCAGTTAATTGCACCCACTGCTGTTTATGAAAATTCCTTTGTTCTACTTCCACTAAGAGAGAAGCTGGTCCCCGTCCTATGGGGTAATAGACATAAACATATCTCTTCGATTTGTAAATAAAGGTAATGGCCAGCATTTCAAAAATAAGTCACTGCCCTATACTTAAAACTTTACATAGACCACTTTTGAAATGCGTTTAAGCAGTATCGTATGCCGCCATTACAAGTGTACATAATTCATGGGCGTGGATCATGGGGGAACGGGGGGACGCGTCCCCTCACTTTTTGGAAGGGAGGACATCTCCAAAATGTCCCCCTCCCCCACTTTTTCAAAATGATGAAAACTAAAACTGTAATGAATTGTATTATAACTTACATTACGAATTGACACTACATTTTAAAAGCTAAATTGCGCCCAAATATATGGCACCATTTTCCATAAAGACACTTCTAATTTCTTTTTTTTCAAAGGGGAGGGGAACACCCCTCCCCTTATACCCCCTCCCCGGGCGACGATTCGCAAATGGTGAAAAGTCCCCCACCATTGGAGATGGATCCACGCCACTGACATGATTCACACCGAAGTATGTATGTAGATTGAAAAGGATATTACCTGGTGGATGTTTCCTTTTTGAAAAATAATCCTCGCTGACATTACAAGGTAGGCTTTGACCATTCCTAATTATTTGTAATGTTTTGTGGTGATTAACCCTCGTGACAAACTTTTTCTTTACACTTAAATTAAAAACAACCTTGTTCTATAACTTAACCAAACTGGATGTCTGAGTCCCTACATAAAAACAGAATTTGTCTTCATCATTCACAAAAATGTAAAAATTTCGTGACAAAAACCAGATTTATTCAAGCTTACACTGCTGTTAATTTTAGAAACTACAATACATTGTTAAACGTCATAAGTTGGTCCCTTATTTGCAGAATCGGTGAATACCTAGACCAGTAATTCCCTTGGAAGGGCCATTGTGATAGAATTAATCCATTCAATGACCAACAGTCCCCCAGACGGCGAGGGCGTAAGAAGCTTTCCCCATGGGACAGGCCTATGGACCCCAGGTAGGCCCTGATGGGGTTCCAAGGAAGCCCCAGACAAGGGATTGGGGCAAAGCCCCGGGGTCCCCAGAGCTCGCACAAATTTGTAGGCATTAGAATGCAGTATTCATCCATAAGCATGAAATGGCGTCGGATGTCCGAGGTGAAACAGAACACAAATACCACAGTCTTTTAATCTACTACCGATATTTATGATTAATAACGAACTAGTACCTAAGAAAAGTGCGTTCAAAGCCCCCTACCCCCCAAAAAATACAACGTGAAGCAGTTTCAGTTTTCTTCTTCTTCACTCAGCTCCATTGCAAAATTATCCCCTTTTTTTAAATTTTCAACCCACTGGTCCGAGGACCTGGGATTCTAATCCCTGAATCCACTGGAACTAACACAGTTGCCCTGAGTTTCGTACTGCAGGTATGCAGGTGAAAGCGCTTCTGTTCAATGCCTTGCATGTAGCCCATCTTTCACGTAAGGCTGGTACGTTACCACTAGTATAGTAGAACAAGGATTCTGCACCTGGATTTATGCTTACCAGCACAGCATACAATGCATGGTGCATTAGGTATGCATCAGTCGTTTAGGGTATAGTTATATATATGTAGTGTTATTATACAGCATATATAGGTAAAATATCCGGAAAACAGTATAATAAATGGTGGGCTACAGATTATTATCAGTTAAATTTCTGAAATAACATGTATGAATTGCCTCGCTGGCCGGATCAAATGGTCTCCCTGGCTGCATACTGCCGGCGGGCGGGAGGTTCCACGCCCTTGACCTAGACTAATGCACTACTTTGAGAACTGAGAATTACATTTTGGAAGACTTTTTGTAGCAAAACGTAGCCTACATGCATCTTGTAACCATTTTTTGTCTTTAATGCAGTTAGAAGTTGCACACAGTTGCTGAACTTTCGAAACAACTTTGCTCGAAAATAATATTTGGCGTTGATCCGATTCTTTTCAAATTTAAATAGTACATTTTAGAGTGCATAAAGTAAACGTTAACATGGAGACAAATAGGTCACACTAAATGTTCAAAGAAATATGTAAATTTGGTAGGTCAATTATCTATGTCTCCTTTTAGAAAAATGTTGTGCCAATATGAAGAAGAAAGGCCGCAAGTAGGCACACAATCATTGCTCTCAAATGCAGACAGACTTTAGGGCCACTGGGCCTTGCCCCCCCCCCTTCGTAGCCAAAAAAAAAAAAATACAAGGGGAAGGAAGAGAAAAGAAGAAAACCAAAAAGAGGGAAAATAACAAAACTTTTCCAAAAGGGTATTTAAACTACAACTTCTGGTTAGATGGAGCTGTCACTTTAAACTATCTCTTTTAAAAATCTATTGAAGAGTTTGAAGACGAGACCAAGGGTTACATTGAGAGTAAAACAGCTAAATGGGGTAGCAATGGTGCTACTCTACAGACCGTATGGACGCGGAAGAAAAGGTACGGTAAACGTGAAGAGGGGGCAAGGGCACAGCTTGCTACAGTGACATATTTGTGTCATAGAGCTATTTTTCTGCAATCTGCCTAATTTTTATTATGCAGAGGTCCTAAGATGGTGACAGACGCCATTCCAGTAGCCAGGTTGGCATGAGAACGTGCCACCGCGCCGGCTACCGTTCTTTCCGTTTTAACAAATCGTTTGCCAAAAGTGTAACAACGGCGAACGGTGACGCCGGCACGAATTGCATGGGGACGCGAGTGCCTCTAAAGATTTTCCATTAAAATTTGAAACGATCCAAACGAAGTTTAAGCTGAAGATTTCTATTACAAATCTTCGGCAAATTTCCTAAATTTTCGTGCCCCCTGGCCCTCTCTGTGCGATTTCGCCTCCAGTTTGTTTGTTTCCATTTCTCTCTTCAATGCTATCCCAAACGTTTTTGCTTCATTCAACAGTCAATGTGTTACGTATCTGCACAAACATGCTTATGAAATAGCAAAGTTTTGTACTTCTAAAGAAGGGGAATTCTTTGCCCCTTGTGTTACTTTTAAGAATTTAAATATGTTTAAAAAATGGTTGTAAATGGTCAGAATGCCTCCGGTTACACCACAGGGCATCTAAACATTCCCTGGGGTACCCCTAACGACTCGGACCTAAGCCGCTAGGGTTTCGCACGCACATTCTGGTCAAGGACATGCCTCGTCCACTTATGAGAAGTTGTTGACACACTCGGTACCAGCTGTACTTACGAAGTTTTGTTGTAGAAGTCCATTTATTGCAATCTGGGGTTTTCAAAGTGCCATATTTTTCTGACCTCAGCCTCATCCATGGTGGGGATGAATTCGGATGTGGCCCTGTGCGGCTACCGTCTTGAAAAACTGCTCTAATAACAAAAAAATCTTTAATGTGATTGGTCCATCCAAAGGGGAGGATACACGTAGAATGCGTTTCGGTACCAGATAACTAATTCGTTGAGGTGTAATAAGATCGTATCTTGAGATCTGAACTCTGAAGTATATATTAATGATGTTCACTTCATGAAATAGTTATTTAAACTTCATAGAAGGATTGTAATAACTTTTAATCGGCCATTAACATTGTATTTCGTAAAATGTAAAATGAAAAAATCTTAACACGGTAACTGGAGCCATTTTCTTGCGTTTCAAATATGAGATATTGCAAAGGCTTCAGGGGGCTTCCCACCAGGGGGTCCTAACGTGGGAACCCACCACTGGGAAGCTGAGAAGCTCTCCTTGCAGTCATTTCCAGCAGGCTAGATTACGCAGATTCCCTCCTTTATGGTGTAACATTATCCCCCACCTGTCTCGACTACAGAAAATTCAGAATACTGCTGCTCGTATCGTAAGTCGTGTCAGCAAGCACACTTCAATAACTCTGCTCCTCAAACAGTCAAAGAATAACACTTGCTACCGATACGTGCTCGTATAGAATATAAGATTCTTATCGTATTTTTCCACGCTATCAACTCAGGGACTCCTTCACTTTGTGACATTGTGCAAAAACAGTCACGAAATAGACCAGTGCGATCACACCATCTCCACCAACTACAAGACCCAACTTCTAATACCAAAGCTTATGGTAATCGAAGCTTTTTGTTTGTTGCACCTCGTTTGTGGAACTCCCTACCACCAAGTCTTTGATGTATTGATCAACTCGACTTTTCAAGCACCTTTTTCTTGTTATCATTGTTCGTAACTTATCTTTATTAATCACTCGTAAAAGTGCATTTGGCAACCTCTGGTTGGATCCTGCACTATGTAAGACATTATTATTTGTCCTGGACCCCACGAGTACAAACTCGCGCTTCGCGCTCGTGGTGCACCTTCGGTGCACTTGAGATCCCTCATCTTGGCACCCCACAGACGTTCATGGATCCGCGCCTGGTACAGATACGTGTTCTGTGTTTCTTTCGTGACTTTTGTAAATATAAAAGGGGATCCAAATCGGTATGAAGGCCTACATCGGGGTTCTTCTCCAGGATTCCTGGAGTGCCGGCAAGCTTTTTTCTTGGGTCCGTAACAAGTTTCCAAATCTGAGCCATGGTGCGGGTTGTCGGACAGCCGACAGCGTCAAGGAAAATTATGGTACATTGCAGCATTTTTTGTGAGTTCTATGTAGAAACATTTTTTAAAAATTTAGAGCAATACTCTTTAGCGCGCACATGTCTGAATCTCGTGCTCCACGTGAACGCACACATTATTTCCCCCAAGCGTCCAAGAAGGGTTATTCCCACACCAGAAATTCGGGAGCTCTGAATGCCGATGTGATGAAACTCTTAACCCTTTCTCATACGTACGAGAGAACAGGTGGCCATTTTCATCGTAATCAGAAAATATGAAATGAAAATAATCTTCTTAACAAAGTAACTGGAGCCTATGTCTGCGATCTGAATATGAAATATTGCGAGAGCTTCCGGAGGCTCTAACGCGAGCCCCATGGACTTCACCCATCGCGCTCGTGGTTAACCCTCAGTGCACTTGAGATTTCCCGTCATGCCACCTCCTCAACAATAGGCCCTACCTGAATCCGCGCGTGCTCAAATGAAAGGTGTTCCTCCCGCCTTGCAGACTGAATGCAACTACGTAGGCCTCTGGATAATCACTGGATTACACGCACGTGTCACAACCTACTTCAGTGGCACAGGAAGATGTCTGACATTGGGGGCCAGACCAGACGTAATTTCTCGACCTTGACCCCCCTTCTAACACCAAAACATCATATTTGATCAATCTGATTTTTCCGATTTTAACTAGGGTAACAAAAAATAAAAATGTTCAAAGAAAAAGGAAACAACAGTTCATATTATATAGGCATGCATCGGTTATCAAACCGCATGCCAATTACCTACAATCATTTGTCGTGTTACTACCCTTCCATATTGATTACAATTTTGGGAGAAATCGTACAATAATAATGATAATAATCATTGGCGTAGCCAGGATTTCTCTCAAGGAGGTGGGAACATTATTATGTTGTGTGATGGCCTGGGGAGGTTTAAGGGGAGGGTTCCCCCTCCCCTTTGAAAATTTTTGAAAAATTAGGTGTCCTTACATGCAATCTGATGCCACATATGCTTGGAAGTAAAATTTGTGTTGAAAATTTACGTATATTAGGTACTAAAAAAAAACAAAATCGGCATCAGTGAGGGGGGCATGGCCCAATGGCCCCCCCAAAATACACCACTGATAGTCATTATATTTGTTTAACCATTAAAAGCACACTGGTGAATTAATATCGAATATAGGTGCTAGTGCAATTCAAATCAGAACTTTATTTTAATTACCAAGGAAGTTTTTTAAGTCGTTGAAAATCGGAAATTAGTAATTGACTTCATAAGTTTCCTGCAAGTTATTTCATAAAAATGTCTGATTTCCATCCCGAACTCAATGTGATTGGGGGGATGACATTTGGCCCCCAGAAAAAATGTGCTTAGGTAAAACCTAACATACACAAAGAACGTAGAATCCTTTGTGTGTTTCAAATGCATCAAAGAATTAGCTGAACGTTGCGTTTCAGTTGGGCTGCCTGAGTTAATTAAGACGTCAACTGGCTTAGAGTATAATATGTAGCAAATAAAGTAGATTATATTATTTGTTGTGGTCAGGGGCAGAGAAACAGGGGGTGGGGGTTATAGCCCCTCCACTTTTTGATAAGGGGAGGTTGTCCAACACAATTACCCCCTCCTCTTTTCAGGTACACTTCCGAAAAAATAACATAACTGAAAAAAGCAAATGAGATAATAATAAAAATAAGCGACCTTTAGTTTTAGCTACTCCTAGGTTCCTAGACTAGACGCAACTCAGACTGTCACTAACGTTAGTGATCAGTCAGTTGTCAAAATTGTGCCAAGGTCCGATACACCTGGAGCGGTGATGGAGTGAAGTGTACCTTTGCACTGCCTTCAAATGGGAATACATACTTGTCGGTCAGTTTTGATCTATGAGTAAACCATATAAACATGCACCTGTATATTGATGGACCATCCCGGCTTGCTGAGGCAACTGGTTTGCCTTAGCAAGCTGGGAAAAATAGTTCATTAAATATATAATTATATGTCTCGTTATGCATACAAAATACTGTATAAAGTATGCACCAGATTCACATTTTCACATTCAAAACCAAAAAAACTTCACACCGTGGGAGGGGAGACATTCCCCTCCTACACCCTCCCCTCCTTGCGAGCAAGCGCGCTCGGGCTCGGTCGCTTCGCTCCCTCGTTTTGCCAAGTATGCAACCCCCCACCCTTGACAAGAAATCTCCGCCCCTGGTTGTGGTTTATATGAGGTCCTATATGTGACTAAAAAGTCATCTAAACTCAGTGTAGAATTCAATAAATGGTGTGCTACACTCACAGAAATAAGCCTCAAACTTTAAGTAAAATGAGAACTTCACAACTTTAAAGTAAAATTGTCACAAAATTATTGTAAAACTTACGCAATCATGTGCAATAAAGTAAAAATTACAACTAAATAATGTAGAAATTATCCTTTTCTTGAGCAATTACACAAAATAAAGGTAATTTCTACATTAATGTGTAAAATTCTACATAAAAGTTCTGGAGTTCTTGTTTTACTTATCTGATGAGAGAGGGTGTAAGATATTAGAGTGTGCACATTTTCCTTACACTGGACCTCTATAGGCCGGGTGCAGGGCGTACAGTTACGTCATCAGATTATAAGCACTGTGGAACTTCAACGACATCCCTGTTGGCAACTAGCAGAGAGTTAGGACAGCAGTACGTAGCTTGCACAAAGACGGCTAGCTACATAATGTTTATGTGGCTTCCAACAATTTCCATCACTCAAATTAGTTTACAGTAGAAAAAACGTCTGGCGTATTTGGGGAGTATAATATCGCTCACTTACGACATGAAGTACAGGGCCGGAGCCTGCGGGGGGGGGGAGAGCAGGGGGCAATTGCCCCCTGAGATTTCCAAACCGTTAATGAAGGCAAGCCTACTTGAGAAAAAAATACTGAAATGCTGAAAATTCCAGTCTCCGAATTATGATTTGAAGACCCCAAAAGCCTGGGAAATCGCATTTTAGGATTCTTTTTCCCAAATTTCCTGGGAGGTTTCCGGACCCCGCCATGGACGTGTTCTTATGTAGGTTTCTCTGCCTGACCTTCTTCCTCCTACAAGAAATACCGCTTGAATACACCACCATATACACCAGCTAAAGATAAAATAGCCAATGATCACATATAACTAAACTCAAATGAGTTTATAAAGTAACCTTTAATTTAAAGGGCAAGTAGTCGCCGCAAACTTATTTTGAACAACAGCTAAATCTCACAAATATCCCCTTATTTCACTTCAAGTATCTTTCATATGTTAAAACATAAATATTGCATATTCAAGGTAAACCTGCAAGGAGGTAGTCTATACGTGAATTTCTCAACCAGCAAGAAACATATTGTAACATAATTCTCAAGAGCCATTTATGAAATAGGATGCCCGGGTACACTAATTCAAATTGAGGTGACTACATTTCCCTTTTTAATCAAATCTAAAATCTAAATTTGTTTCAAAAGCATGGAATTCAAAAGCAAAGAATGCTTAGATGCAACTTTAAGGTCTAAAATGTGTCATTTCCCCCCATTTTCTTGCACAGCGTACGCTACAGCTACGCACCAACCGATGGTGTCTCGTGCTAAGAGAGCTGGGGGGGGGGGGGTCTGCACAGGTCACCAGCATTGTAGTGGTGCCATACATACCACGACCGAAGAATTCAGTACTAATTAAAAAAAGTTAAGATCATCTATCAGTCCAAAGCTTTCCCAAGTAGACGTGTCATCTCTCCCCTTGATTGAATATTCACTCTAAAAGAGTGAGAATGACTCTTTTTGGATTGAAAAAATTCAACCAAATTTAGATTGGCCCCTACTTTCACTCTACAAGAGTGACTTTTCACTCTGAAGGTTTAAGAGAGAGAGAGAGTTCAACGCCTCACGAAGGTATAGAAAGATAGCACCATTCTGCATCCAAGCCACCTCACATAGGCAAAAATTTCTCATAGAGTATAGGATGTCGTCCCTTTCTCTTAGACAGCACCCCTTGCTTTCCGCGCCGTAGCCAATGACAAAATGGGAAGAATATCACAAAATAATCACAATATTTGTAAAAATATAACCAGTTGAAAGTTTTGCCAACGATAGTACAATTTTAAACCTAAGCCAGGTCTTTCATGTACCCCTCCCCTCAGCAGCCCCCTCCCCCCCCCCCCCTCGCGAGATGGTACCCAGAACATGTGAAGAAGGAAGGGTTCGCCTGGGTGTTAATTATCTGTAAGCACGCCATTTGGTGCTCCGCTTAGATAGTGTCATGAACTGCCCCCTAGAGATTTCGTCCAGGCTACGGCCCTGAAGTATGACTGGATCATTACCTTTTATCGCTTCAGATGTTCAAATTTCAATATTTTACGAATGAAAGTCTTAAATATGTAAATATTACACTGGTTTAAATGCAGCATTCATGTCGTTGAAACTTATAAAACTTAAATCTAGCGTCATTAGTTCCGTCATGGACTCTGATCACTTCTGATTTAATAAAATAACTGCTTTCTGTCTGCCATACCGATTAATCTCACTAACAGTTCGGACTTTCTACCGAAATTGATATCTACACTGTAGAGATCATCTCTTTGTATTCGGCCGCTATTGGTCCAAATATTTGGAAAATTTCAATTTTGTGCAATAGCGTTCAATCTCAGAAGAATATCGCCAGATTTAGGCTGTCATAGACCCAACGAACAATATGTCAAGGAATTACTCGATCGAGTCTTAATTACACTAAACCGAAAACATCGGTCGTCACTTTATAACCAGAGTGACACAACTGACCGGTTATACGAGATAAGAATCTATGCTACCCTTTAAATTCAGTCCATATAAATTCAAGGTATTCCGGAACAGTGGTTGAACGGTCCATATGTGTTCAAGACCTGATCAAAACAGCTTGTCATATATTATAGTAATCTGTTATATATCAAGGATATTTTGAAGTTAGCATCAGATAGAGTTTATCATTTTAGAAGTCACACATGGTAGACACCAAATTGCCTCTTGCATCTTATTGTTCCGTTACGCAACATTTGATCTTTGACAGATTTATCATACATAGTTTAATTTTTTTCTCTTTTACTTTAAGTAGAAACAAAGTGGTATCGTAATGTAAAATTAATTAGTTGTTGAAGAAGGCCATGTCGCGCGTAGTGTGCTGCTTTTGTGTAAGTGGTGTTTTATCATTTAATTCTGAAGGTGTTTGTCGATAACTGATTTTTTCAAGGTGGGAGTAGACTTGCATCTACACCAATCTTACCAGCAGTAGCTCATTTCTTCAACAGAAGTGCAAACTGCCGTCGAATCGTACCTAAAGTCAGGAAAGCTTGGCTGGACAATGGGCGCAAAATGGCGCATCGTCCTGAATATCACGTACATGCGTAAAAGTCAAATGATCAGATGAGTATGTGTGCGTGAGGCCTCACAATCCTGTGCAGAAAGATGTTATTCAGTGATTAGGAAAACATAAATTCCGTAAATAAACTGTCATTAAATACGAAATATAAAGTATGGACATTAGTAACATGAGCTCATATTAGAAGAATTGTAAAATTGCTTTACCGGTTTTGCTGTTCAAGAGTTTTTCATTTTTTTTCTATTGTGAGTCGGAAAACTTTCTCGGTTTCACACTGAATTTTTCCCCGGGGAGACCCTCCTAAGTTCTTCCTCTCTTCACACTACTTCCAGCAATCCGATTCGTTGCTTTTCATGTACGTGTACATAAGTCCGTCTCCAGGAATTTACAATGGGCTGGGGATGAGAGTTAAAAACTAAAAATATGGATATTATGTTCAAATATGAGCCTTAAGGGTCTGTGTGTCGATAAGGTAGTGAGAGGGAAATCGTAAGAACAAAGTCTGAGGCCCCCGGCTGTGGAGGACCATCTTGGAACCTTTTGAAATTTCACTATTTATACTTACATGTTTGGCATCTATGTAACTGCCAGGGCATCAACCTACTTTTAAGCATCAGGTGCCAGATCTCATTTTGTTTTCCTAAATTATCTTTCGTAATGTTGGGCAGTACAAACATTACATGTGCAGGTAAACAATGGAATAGACTTGCGTAAACTTATCACTTAAGCAGCAAAAACGATTGTGGCATGACTTAAATCCATAATTAAGTATACCTGGGTATGCCAAACCAAATTTGGGTGGATTACATTGATCCGGTCAGCACTTTTAATCCTCTGTCTTAATGTCAATTAATTGCTTATACAGTTTGAGAAAAATGTGTAAGGGCGGTGCTTACGAGAGTGAGTGGCTGTGGTGCGTTTATTTCATGGTGCAATCAATGTATGGTCACAGACAGGCTATTTCCAGGGGCGCTCTGCGCATATCCTTCACCAATTGAAATGCATTGCAACCATTCATACACCTACAACTATATACATATACGTATACGGATGGACTAAATGTATGTGTATGTACGTATACGTACGATCATAAGCATACTTGTACCCACATGTTTACCTATGCATTAGTGGGAACAGTCTGTCCGCCGTCCTCCTTAAAGGGAAAATGTAGTCACTCCGAATTGAATTAGTATACCATTCATGTATGGTTCCTTTAAATCATGTGAAAAGAGATTTGTAACTAAATTTATAAATTTATGCAAAGCAGCACATTTTTTTCCTTGAGAATGCCACATTTATGTTCTGAATAATTATGAAATATATTTCCGATAGAGATAGGAAGAAATTTGTATCATGTTGTTTATCTGTCAAAGTAAGGATGGGTGACTGCTTATTCCCTCAATTAACTTTACAACCATGTTTCGTTCCCTAGTCTTTCTTGTACTCGTCCTTTGCACTCCTAACTCGTCCTTTGCACATAGGAGTGCAAAGAAAGAAAGAAAGAAAGAAAGAAAGAAAGAAAGAAAGAAAGAAAGAAAGAAAGAAAGAAAGAAAGAAAGAAAGAAAGAAAGAAAGAAAGAAAGAAAGAAAGAAAGAAAGAAAGAAAGAAAGAAAGAAAGAAAGAAAGAAAGAAAGAAAGAAAGAAATAAAGAAAGAAAGAAAGAAAGAAAGAAATAAAGAAAGAAAGAAATAAAGAAAGAAAGAAAGAAAGAAAGAAATAAAGAAAGAAAGAAAGAAAGAAAGAAAGAAAGAAAGAAAGAAAGAATGAATGAAAGAAAGAAAGAAAGAAAGAAAGAAAGAAAGAAAGAAAGAAAGAAAGAAAGAAAGAAAGAAAGAAAGAAAGAAAGAAAGAAAGAAAGAAAGAAAGAAAGAAAGAAAGAAAGAAAGAAAGAAAGAAAGAAAGAAAGAAAGAAAGAAAGAAAGAAAGAAAGAAAGAAAGAAAGAAAGAAAGAAAGAAAGAAAGAAAGACCATCCTTTAGAAATGAGGCATCCTTTGTCTACCTTCCCAACTCCTACAAGTCTTTGTGTTACGAATATCGAACAAAGCTGAATATACTGGCACTCATAAGGTTTACGTACAAGGTATTAAACTCTCGACGGTATTTTATCCAAGATTTGTTAAGAATCTCATCACTCTCACGCTTAAAAGGATAAATCGATGTAAACCAAACAATATGCAGGTATACATGTTGCAAAAGAACAGGTAGTGAACCGTTGTAAAGATGTACGACCGGTATGACATGGCAAAAATTGTGACATAGAGAACTACTGATTTGGTGCCCACGTTAATGTATGCGGGTATAGAAAAGAAAACGTGTGTCATTGAAAGTATACAATTATGATGGTCTCAGTTGCTTCATGGCTGGATTTAGAGGCTGGATGACGAATGTTTAAAAAAACAGATAAAAAGCAGACTAGGCTAAAACACACAGGAGTTACAACACTGTACCACTGTTCTCTCTGCATAGTAAAAAGAAGGTAGGCTAACCTGAGTTAAGGCAGTGAAGGGATAGAGGTAGGGGTGGACGTATGGTCCAGAGTCTCCACCGATAGCCTTGTTGGACAGTTTGGGATATTCCCTCGTTTGGGAGAATCTTGTTTTCCTCCGATCGGGTGAAAAAATGGTCATGAGCGCCGCCATTTTGCCCTATTTTACCAACAATATGGGTCTTTGCGAACATTTTCAATGGCAAATGGTTTTTAGAAATCCCTTGCAAAGGTCTAATGTAATGTAATTAATGTATATTCGGTGGGTATGTTGCCATAATTACAGAACGCAATGGCTGGCAGTGGCGCCGCCAGGCTTTGGTGATTGGGGGGGCACAACAGATGATGTCGTAATGGCACTTCAGTTAACCTCCCAAGTCTGCGCAAAATGCGTTTTCTTGGTGTGCTCCCTGCTTTCGTATACACAGTGGGGATCTTTCCTTTGTCAGGTGTCACTGCACTAAGGTACCGTCCTGGGGGAGGGGTCTAAGGGGAGGGGGTGTCCCCCTCCCCTTTGAGAAATGTTTGTTTATTTAAAGTTGCTTAGATGCAAAATGGTGCTATCTTTATGATATTTTTGGAGCTGATCACGTACCTGTATGGCTGGAAAATGTCCATAGTTTAGTGAATTCTAATTTTTCCGACTGGCTGGATGTGTTTCCAACTGAGTGGCGACGCTTAAATATTACCCTTTTTATGCCCCTGCGTTTTGAATACAGCAGTGAGGATCTTTCCTTTGTCACTATATAAAGGTGCCGTCCTGGGGGAGAGGTTTAAGGGGAGGGGGTGTCCCCCTCCCCTTTGAGAAATTTTTGCTTATTTAAGGTTTCTTAGATGCAAAATGGTGCTATCTTTTGGAATATTGTTGGAGCTGATCATATATAGCTGGAAATGTCCATAATCTAGTGAATTCTAATTTTTGGTTAGGTGAAAAAGGAGAGCATGTTGTCTACGAGAAGAATACGTTGTAAAGTAACCTCCAAAGTTTTTACCCAAAAGTACGTGCGTGGAGTCCACAGAAACATTGTTGGACTATAACGAAATTTTTCCTCCCCTTCTTTGAGCATTATAAAAAGGCATCTAAGGCTGGCAGATACCTTTATAGGGCCCTCCGGAAGCTCTGAATAAAGTACATAAAATGGAGCAATGACATAATGCTTATTACTTGACATCCAACTGATAACATAGAATAGAGCACTTTATAACTATCGCATTTTTACTAATTCTGAACGAAAATCCAGATGAACAGCTTCCAGCAATGGGGAACGGGCGGGAGGGAGAATATTGGTGCAGGAAGGTGATATTAGACCTCCCTGATAGGTAAAGCAAAAGGGGTGAAGGACTAACAAAGGCGTTTTCAGAATGCTTGTTTATCGTAAGTGTATTAAAAATCACCATCTATCAAGGGCGTAGCCAGGAATTTGTCAAGGGGGCGAAGCCCATAGACAGACTCTCAGAGCTTTGCGCCACCATGGGTTGGCACAAAGCGCAAGAAAATTTTGGCCCAAAGTGCCTCCCAGATCGCTGGAAATGGCACTTCCCAAGCCTATTTTACCGCATATAAATAGGGGGAACACTAGCAATATTGTAAAAAAAATTAAAAAATACCAAAAATATGCTCAAGGGGGCGGCTGCCCTCTTCACCCCCTTGGCTACGTGTCTGCCATCTATACCGATAATAGCTGCGCGCAGAGCGCTCGGTAAAGGTTTTTAGAAAATATATAACGGCAAATACGTAATTTCAACTTTCCAAATCATGCTACAACAACTTAGATTGAAAAATCGCATGTTGATGCAAGGCCCCTACAGATGTTGTGTTTATTGTTCCACGTATTATTATGTTAATAATGGTCATGAGATGGAGTGCAAATCGTAAAGCATGCGAGCAAAGCGCGCGAAATTTTTCATTAAATGAGATTTCCATGATTAAACCTGCATTCAGAATCTGCATCGAGACACTTTCACTTGCCCAACAAACCTACATGCCAATTAAAAAGCCAGTCTATTACCTGTTAATTCGTGAACAGCTTTCAACTTTTGCTGCTGTGCTTCCCGGGAGTTGCTGTCAGAAGATATATTGATAATAAGAACACAGTGGAAAGGATTGAAGCGCGCGGAGCGCGCGAAATTTTTGATAGTTTGCGAAGGATTTGCGAAAATTCTGATAGTTTGAGAAACATTTATCATAGAAAATGATTAAATAGATCTATCACTCGGTTGAAGCACACCTCACCCCACCCCCTACAGAAATCTATAGCTTAATCGCCTTTTGGGATCATTTTAATATTTTCAAAAAATTTTCATGGGGGGGGCACGCGCCCCCCCCATGCCCCCCCCCCCGTGCCGGCGCCACTGATGGCTGGAACGCCTATACGATACTGTGTTACGTAAGTTTTCCCCCATTCGGGAAAACTTTGGTATTCCCCCAAACGGGGGAATCTCCCAGACTACAGTGGCCAAATCCTCCAGAGGCCGATGCGTTTTATGCACTTTCAGCGTCCTAAGTAAAGTTGCGCTCCTTGTCGGAAGTTCTCTGTAGGATGGGAGATCGATTATTTAAAAAGTGGCATGCTGATTCGCTAAATTTAAAGTGAAAGCTTACAAGATACGAAGGAACTAGAAGAGAAAAGAAAAATTCTCTTCCAAAATATTCAAGAAACTGCAAGTGTGTGCAACAACTGTCTAATATTGTAGAGTGTCTACACAATTCAAAGTAAGTTTGTTTTCTACCCAGAAACTGGTGCCACGATGCTGGTACCATCATTATACATCACGCTAAGATTATACAAAAACCATTTCAATGAATGACGTGCAAGAACTTGGCGTCTGATTCGATTTACAGTGTTGTTTGAAATATCCAGAGATCTACCGATCTACACGCACCTTACAACAAAATGTACGCATATAACTTATAATAGTTTTGATTTTAAAAACACTCCAATATGTAAAGAACAACTGAGCGATGCTAAGACGGATCTTCTCCCTGTGAAGCCCATAAATGGCTGTAGCACTGGCAATTATAAATACCAAGTTTTAATATATTAGAAAATGCAGAATAGATCAATTGATTGAAGTTAAACATTTCAAACCTGTGGTAGAAGCCATACCTCTTTGAGTTCGAAATGTTTATGCACATTCCTGACAACTTCACTTTGAGAATCTTAAGGCCTTCTTAGCTCGTTTTGATGTTTCCATAATTATGCAAAAAATCCATTTTTTACGGGGTAACCATAGAGAAATGACTATAAGCTCGCATTCATTACATGTGACCCTCTCTTCCTGGAGGCGCCTACTCGCTATCATCGACGATAAACTATACCATCAGGTTTAGCTTTCAACTACGGTAGATGAGATCCATGGTGACTAGGGGGTGTGTTATCAAAGGACTCTTGATCATTTTCAAGATGAAATTAATTTGCCAGATAGAACTTAAAAGAGTTCTCACTGTCTGCATCGTATCGCACTTGTAAATATTTACCCCTGAGCATGAAAGTATGTATGCAAATTTGGCAGTGAATATAAATTATTAATGCTATTACGCGAACGCCCACTTCTCTGCTACATGTTGAAATGAAAGTACGCAGATATCTGTCGAGTGCCTCTGAAGTACACACCCAGTAGCTACCTGCACAAAATATGTTTTCGATTCTAATGACGAACACTCGCCTGATCTCATTTTAGCCCACGCAGCCGAAGCGATCACTTCGCTTATGAATTGTATTAGACAGGAAAGTTGCTAAACTAGAGCGCCATGGGCAGCCTTCATTTATGGTTCATTCTTTTTGAAGTGGGATTATATTCGACCTTTGTCTTAGCTGCTACACCAATATTGACAATATCAAGTCCAACGGACCACTTACGCCAAGGATCGACTGTGATTTTAACCTGTACAGTAATTAATTTGGATTCGGAGTATTTCTCTGAGGTGAGTGAGTTTTACCATAAAGGAATTGTACCCCCACATTATTTTGCTGTTTACTCCTTCCATAAAATAAAAAATAACATGACATTTTGGTTTCTCACAAGGAGTAAATTTTGAGAAAATATTGAGGCTGCTTTGAATAAAACAGCTTTGGAAAATAGTTAAAAAAGAAAACAATAATGACTGGTGAGCTATGGCATTTCACCAAATCTATTTTGTAAAACTATCCTTCTAGTTTAAAGATGAACTATTTGACTTAATAAAGTATGACGTTCTTGTGTGACTCTTTTGAGGCATTGTCGTCCACAGGATTTCAGAAATTTTAAGGTGTGGAGGCCAAGGTCCCATTCCCCAAAGCTGACCCCCATTTCTCCCCCATTTTCTCAGTTTTTCTCAAATCTCTGCACTGAGGACCAGAGGGGGAGCAAAAGGGCATGTCCCGACCCTACTAATGCAGGTCACTGATTTAAAGCACAAAAATGGCATCTTATAACTTAAGCTGTAACTACTTCTCATCTAAAGCAGAGTCAAATTATTCGAAAAGTATTTAGAAGTGTCATTCATAGTGCTAATTTCTTTTTGGAGATATTTTTTCTTTCCAAATTTGATTTACACTATTCTTTTTTCAGGGCCGAATCCAGGCATATGAGAAACGGGCATACGCCCCCCTATTTTCGGCAAAGCAATGAATTTTGTAACCAGAATTTTACATCTCCAAGCCCATGAAAAAGATATGATCAGCACTTTAGACGGTTACACCCCCTCTTTCTCTTGTTCCTGGATCCGGCCCTGTTTTTAATAACTATTATGAGCTGACTATACTTTGGAAATATTTTATCATCTGTAGGTATCCATTCTGTTAGGTAAGGTATGGACTGACAATTGAAAATTACAAAAGTGAGTAAAAGGTCCAAATATAACCATCTGCTATAGAGGGCGGGCTTGGAAACAAATGCAGTTATAATCACATTTGTTACAAATATTGTAAAGAAAATGATTAAAAGGCAACCACTATTTTGTAGTAACGAAGGACAGCCTAAAATGTTACTAAAGGCCACTAGCAGAGAGATGGCTACAGATCCTGTTCTATAGTATTTTTATGCAATTAGTCCTTGAGGTGTACGGACCACTGCTAATACGCAAAAAAAAAAAAAAAATCCAGTGATGTATAGATATGTGGCTGTTGTTTTGATCGACATCTGGAAACAATATAACCTGCAACGCAAAATTTGCCACCATCAAAATATAAAAAAGACATTGTAATTAAATAAGTTAATACTGAAAACATGGAGTAACGAATGTGCAGTTACAGTTGCAGGCAGACCGTGCGATATGAGAGCAGTGTAACTTGATTCAAGTATAAAGAGGGATATTTAAATTAATTCTGCAAGACGGAGACTCTCTAACCAGTGCCGTTAAAATTTAGTCCCTGGCTTAACCAGTTTTTCCCATTGTTCATCAGCTTTGTTATACTACTCAGTCAGACTCGGATCCAGACATTTCGAAAAGAGGGGGGGGGCTGAAAGCCCCCTTGAATGTTCTCCTAGATTAACATTATGCTAATTTTCGCGTATTTGTTATTGTTGATGTGGCGAAAAAAGGGGGGACTGAGGCCGGGGAAGCCCCCCCCCCCTTGGATCCGTGCCTGTCAGTGCACTGGTTTAAAGAACCCATGGAAGAATAGATGTAGTTTGTGAATAAACGTCACCTTTCTTTTTGACCACCGAGCCACTGACATGTCCCAAATAAAAGACTTAACACCACTCCATACTATAAGACAATTTAGTTCATACATTTTGTATTTGTATTTTTCCCTCACAAAATCAGCATGTCAATCATTACACAATTGGCATAAGATGTTGCAAAATTTTATGAGTGCCTTGTAGCCCATTGCAGTGGGAAATTGTTCAATACAGCTATCATTTTGCCGTTTTATATCTACCGAAAGGAAAGCAGAAATTAAAATGCAGTATAGCCATTAATGTGGTTGGCTCGATGAATCATTGTCAGTTTTACGGCGTTTTTAACGAAATCCTTAAACCTATACCAATCTGAAGCGTTTTGAAAGCTTGAATCACAGAAGAGAAACTAAACGATCAGATGTAGACTTGTATAAGACAAAGTTATTCGTGATTTGATTTATCGAGCCTTTGGGGTAACTTTGAAACTGCGTAAGCCACTGAATTAATTACTCCTTAAAAGGAAACGAAGCTGTGTCTTGTATGCTAATGTGAGATATAATTATGCATTTATAAGTGAACGCCATCAGAGAAGAAGCCGATTGAAAGGGTTCAAAAAAGGTGTATCGCCAACTCTCTTTGCTCTTTTTATGTTCAATCCATACCGCAACTTATTACAACTGGCTTTCATGGAAAATTCTTCTCATTAAATAAAAACAAACCTAGCCCACAGCTTAATTAGGACCTCACTGTTACACCGTTTCCAATTTATTCCGTGCATTGAATAATTGAATGTATGCAAGCAGAAGCCGGTAATGTCATTCCAATATAAATGTGATTTCATTAAGACGCAGGGTAGTAATAAGAAAGTTACGCGTGTCGTTAACACTGTAGATGGATGCATGGTAGATTTCTGGCGGGAAATAAGTTACTGTGGCTACTTGGTACCACCAAGAATACGAGCTGCGTGACAAAGGATGCCTCTCACCTACTGGCACGTACTTTAAGTAACAGAAGCAAGAGGTACTTGAGAACTGAATATGACAATTTAAAGATGAATTAAAAATGGGCAAAGTTAGGAAACTTTTTAGAAGAGTAGTATTCGTAAGTTAATTATATGTTGAGATAATTCTATGGATCATCCAATTGGTCAAAATTGTATACACGCAATCAGGTTACGAGACAATTACACAAAAGTGTAACGCAGAAGGTCATTTAACACATGTTAGTTGTTGCATGATTATAGAGAATGGTAAGCACGCTCTCCATGGCAATCCGTTTAATTAATTCGCATGAGAATTACTTTATTCTAGCAAGAGACCTTATTCCAGCTGCGTAACCAGCCTTCTTAGTGATGGTCGTGGTGGTCGAAGGGGGGGGGGCAGGGAGGGGGCGTAAAGTCGTTTTTTGCTTTTTTCGTATACGTAAGTTTTTGCACACGAATACCTACAGGCATGTATGATTCCCACGTGAGATGTGATTACCACGGCGGTTTTAAATAGGTGCGTAAGAAGCGCACTAGGAGATCCCTACATATGATCATCAAGTGATTACGCCTGTTCAAATATTGAGGCACGGAATGTATTTCGTCTAATTGTAACAAGTTATTTGGAAAAATTACCCCATGTACCCTTGACAGACCCCGTTAGTTGTCTTTTCTCTAAGTTCCAGTAAGTCTTGTCTTTTGCCACATTTTTAATTATTATTGTCATGAATGCAGAGGTGAGCGAGAAGGGAGAACGGGGAAGTGTCTGTGGGCATCAAATTATTGAAGGAACCACGTTCATTAGCAATTGACCCCCGTTTTGCAATTTTTGTCATCTCCACTTAATGCCTGTAAAATTTGGTCCCCCCGTACCCCTTTGCATTGACGTATGAGCCAGAATTCGGGGAGGGAGAGGGTGGGAAGTGGGGCAACTTTCTCAGATGTTAAAGGATTTTTCTGGGGCACAACGGGTCAACCCCAAAAAGAAGTTCCGTAGTCCCGTGACCCTATGGCCACGCCACTGTCCCTTTGACGTTAATGTAGTAAAGTAAGCACACTTTAAAAAATGACTAACTTTTTTTTAACACATAATAAACGCGTCTTGGCGTTTATGTAACCGAAAAAACCATAAAATACATTAGCAAATTAAACTCGTTAAGGCTTGTCTCTATATTTGAAAGCTCTCAACAGCCAGATCGGATGGCCAAACGTGATGGAACAGAAGTGCAAAGATTTTTTCCTGATACTATCAATTTCGTTTCCACTATGGGCGAGGCAGAATCATAGTCACGCTAACCCGGATGTAGGGGCACGTGCTTCATTTTGGCTAGCCGCTAACCGGAAAGTGACAAGCTCAAGAGACTTACTACGTCCCATATTGTAGGCGTTACTCCGATTGGCACTATCAGAGGGCTTACTCCTCAGAAAAAGTGTAGGTTACAGGGGTGGTTGTATGTAGAGGGCGCCACATCGACAATACATGTGTCAAGTAGTCATTCCTGAAGTATTAAAATTTCAAGGTGCTTAGAGTGCTTTCATTTACCACTTAATTTCAATTCAGCACTGCAATCCTACTGTTCTTGAATAAGCAAATAAGAGAAACATCCCTACATAAACGATTGTAAGATTTTCTTAAGATAAGCAAAAGTCTTAATTATAATGACCGAGCCAAATCCAAAAAGCTGCACCCATGCAATAAGGTCCTAAAACACGACATACCTTGCCATGTAAAAAATTCCTTTAACTTATTATTGATACACATATTCTTTTAGCAATTGTTATACTGTTTTCGTTTGCTACAGCCTATTCAAGGCAGCCATATGTTTTTAGGTGATAGTTTGCTCCATACCCCAGGCCGGAGTTTCAGAATGAATCTCCGCGAAACCCGAAGTACGTGAGCTTAGCCCCCTTGAAATAAGTTCTGAGCCCGTCACTGGATGTATATACACACACACACTCACCCACACATACCCATATATATATATATATATATATATATATATATATATATATATATATATAGGTCGAAGGTGAAATAGTAGTACATTCGATCTACCAAACTCGACCTATTATATTTAGAAGTCGCAACGTCACATCTACAGTTCCGTGTATGTATATATATATATATATATATATATATATATATATATATATATATATATATATATATATATATATATATATATATATATATATATATATATATATATATATAATTACGTGTGTGTATCACATGTGGCTTGACTAAAGTCTTTGCACGGATGCAGTATTGCGAACCTCTATTTATGTTTCAAAATGTACAAAACTAATCTCAAAGTAGCCTATAGATAAAACTATCAAAATTGATATATCACAAACTTTGCGTGGATGTGATTTCAATATTTTTCATGAATGGTAGATTATTTAATCAAACTATTCACCAATCAATTCCAATCAATTATCCCCTTCTTTGCTCCATTGCTCACCACGTCCAGACTCTGATCATCTCTTGCGTCGGGATATTATATAGGGCTAATGGCTGTAATTAATACTCATCCCAATGGGTTTCATATAGCCACTGCCGATACCATTAAGTCACTTCGTTGATATATATACACACCAAAGCAGCACTATCCAATTATACGGCACTTGCGTTCAATTAATGTTCCGTCGTATTGTACAACGTGGGCGAAAGTGAACTCAATTTGCGGAATCCCAGTACAAAAAAGAAAGCTAAGCTGGAGAAATCCCACTCGATCGTGTATCAAAGAATCTGAAGATCGTAAAATGAAGGAAGTTGGTTTGAATTTATATCCAGACTCAATACCCAGTGCCTTGCGGGGGTCCTTACAGTGACTTTATTGATATACAGAGAAACGACCCTAATGCTACTGATCTCACAGAGTACATGCACTACATGTCTTCACATAGCGAACCGGATTATGTTATACATCGGATATGAACTAGATTATCCAGCTTTCGACTTTATCTTTTTTCAGCTCTGTTAAAATGTCAAGCGATGGCTAAAACTGATAGCTATAATACCAGGAATGACGGCTTATCTTTGAAGAATACGAATGTCGACTGCATAATTAATACAATTTTTCGTAGCAAAGCAAAATGCAAAGGAAAGAAATGGAAAGGAGAGAAAGTTAATAGATTTCGATGAATCCCTAAAACAAGGTCATTAGATTTCCGACGGCCCCGATCCCTATCTGTCCAATTTAAACAAACAATGGACAAAATGGACGAGTTGACCTATACATGTAGTGAGGTGGCGTATATAGGTTTAGTGGCCGTGAGTCGCAGAGCGCCTCTTTTAAAGATGTTTTCCTTCACCCTCACCCGACTGCACGAAGGTTTGGCACCTGATAACAGCATCAGTCTGCCTACCGGTACGTGATAAATTCTGTTAATTTCATGGAAGAGCGCGTGAAGTTATATTAATAGTGATGGAGCGTAGAGAAGAAATATAAGGACATACATTCGGAGAAATATAAGGACATACATTCGGATGATAGGGACACAGCAAAACGTCCTCCAGCGCGAAGAAAATCTACTCCACGAGTGGTTTCACGCGTAAAAAAGTCAACTAACGCAACCGCGGACAAACAGACGCACACGCGGACGCTAGGTCATGTACTAAAGCAATGTGGTGCGTGGCGCAGTGTCCTCCAGAACAACTAGTGCGTCCACTGAATTTGACCTTTTGACTTTTGGTGCAAAATCCATGTACTACAGCTTGAGACCAGGGAGGTCCTACCACCTCCCTGTTGAGACAAAAGACTGATATAAACAGAGGAGAGAATAACCTGTGTATCTGTCCGCGCTTGTTAGAGTTAATGTACAATTGTTGTACATGTTTCTTTATTTTAGGTGGTTACCTCGAGAAATAAGGGAAGGATGACGTCACGAGGAAGGATTAGGTAAAGGAGATTCACGTTGACACGAGAGCAATCGGCATAAGCAAATGAAGAGGAGTCTTTCAATACAAAACCACAACAATCAGGCGCGGATCCAGGTGGGGGCGCATCCACCCCCCTTTTTTTTCGCTGACCAACGATTTTTTGGAAAAAAAAATGAGCAAATAGATATTGAAAATATGCTTCCCAGATGCTGGGAAATCGCATCTAAGCGCATCTAGAATTCAAATTTTCTTGAGGGAGGACCCACAAACCCCCTGCCGTGGCTTCGCGCTTTCGGCGCTCTCCCCCCTTTCTCAAAATCCTGGATCCGCGCCTGACAATTAACACACGAATTTCTTTCTTACAATAACAATAAAAAATTTTCAACCCCTTGTTTTAGACCTAACAAAATTAAGTACGGTACTTTTGTAAGGTTAACTAGGAATATGTAAAGCGTGATGCTACTTGTAAACCGAAACTGCCATTCTGGCAATTTAGTGGGAATTTTGAAGAACATTTTCGTGTTACTCTACGCGCTAACCCTTGTATCGCTCTGCTTAGCAAGTGTCACGCATTCAGTGGCGCCCCCAGAGGTTGGTGATTGGGCCGGGGCACCACAGATGGCGTAAACCCAATCCAGATAAACCCAGAATGTGGGTGTAAATTGTGTTTACTCGTACCTGTGGTTGTCACTTTGGGCAAGTGACGTTTGGGGAGGGGACTAGGGAGAGTGTGAACCCTCCCCCTTTGAGAAATTTTTGTTCATTTAAGATGACTAAGCTGCAAAATGGTGTTATATTTGGCAAATTCTGAAACTGATGATATATTGAAATACTTTCACAATTTAGTGAATTCTTATTTTTAGTGAACTGTAAAGGAAGGGTGTGTGGTCTAAGTGGAGGGGTGAGAACTCCTCCCCTTGAGAAATTTTTGTTTATGTAAGGTGGATTAGATGCAAAATAATGGTATCTTTGGCATATCTTTTAATTAATTACATACCTGTAGAAATTCTCATTATTTAGTGATATCGGTTTACCGGTGCGCATATGGCACCGCGTTATACTAAAAAAATGTATCACGACAAATACATGCTACGAATGTTACCGTTTATGCTACCCATGATACCAGATTGCTAAGATCCTCTACTGATGCTGGGGTCCCTACCGAGGCTAGAGATGTTCCTGTATTTTTCCGAAAAGTGTTTCAATCAGAATAATGAATTACTGCCCTAAAATGGTCATGAGATATGGAGTGCGAACCGTGACGAATAAGAATTAGGCGCGCCGAAATTTTGCATTGAAAATCATTTCCGTTAGAAAAGTTGCGTGCAGACTCTGCACCGAGACACTTTCAGTTCCCTAACAAAATGAATCTGCTATTAGAGGTCGAGTTTCCTGCCTGGTAATTAGTAAAAGCTTTCATAAAATATGTCTACTCCTAGATTCCCCTGCTTTGCATAATGATGAGCTCCTCCGCAATGACACCTATATGCACACGAATAATGGGCGTAATTGTATAACCCTCGCGAATGAATCAGGGCCGTACCCTGGTCGAAATCCCAAGGTTGTTTTTGTCTGACGGGTGCTGTCTAAGGCGCGGGTCACACTACAGCGATTTCGGATCGGATTACGGTCAATTTTTTTTCTTTGAGTATTAGTTAGAATCTTCTCCATCTCTGGTAGGAGGGAATCAAAAATTTGCCAGCCTGTGTAAATATTTGATTTATATCAGAGGACTATGTAAATGTAACCAAATTATTTCGTGACGTCACATCGACATACGGCTTCTATCGGACTACGCGTGTCCGATAAAAGCTGTATGTCGATGTGACGCCACGAAATAATTAGTATACATTTCTTTTTCATGAAAATGTGATACAAATCAAATATTTAACAGGTTGGCAAATTTTTGGTTCCCTCCGACCAGATATGGAGAAGATTCTAACTAAAACTCACTAAAACTGGACCGTAATCCGAACCGAAATCGCTGTAGTGTGAGGGTCGGGGTAGCCTAACTACTCTCTGAGAATTTGTTGTATATGGAAGATACCTAAGAAGCAACATGGTGCTATCTTTGGGAAAGCTTTGAAATGGTTGCATGCTTAGTAACTCTTACTTTTAGAACCTTTGCTATTTTCTTTTTGGCTGGGTGTAAGGGAGAGTGTGCTGTCTAAGCCCCCTCGCCTCCCCTCTATGAGAAATTTTTGCCTTTGTAACGTTGGTTGGATAAATGCGCTACCGTAGGTAAGTGTAGTATATAACGTAGCTCTATATTTGTCAAAAATGCCTCCCAGATAGGCGGAAATGAAGCCTTCTGGGCCTCCAAAGTTCTTTAGAAACCGAGACTTTAAGAAGAAAAGTTAAACTTGAAAAATTTATTCAGTAAACTCACTTCGTTGGAGAAAACAGATCTAAAAGGTACTCAAACCTGCTCAAACAAGATCATTAATTTCAGCATGGAATTGAAGGTTGTCATATTCTGTATTTCAGACAGGCATGCTGTGCCTAACAACGCATGAGAAACAATACTAAAAGCCTGCAATGAATGGGCTTCAGCTGCGCTGAATGCATCATGCAGAAGGAGGTTCATTCTTTAGTGCGAATTACCCGCATAGGAACCTGTCGGGGGGGGGGGGGGTTGAGGGGAAAATTTTTGGAAAAGAGGGAACCTGTATATATGCGATATCCCAGGTTTTAAGGACCTTAAAACATAATCAGGAGGATGGAGTTTTCTAAGTATTTCCAGTATTTTTTCTAGTACGTCATTTTTCAATTAGGGTTTGGAACAGCTGCCCCTTGCCCCCTGGCAGGCTACGGCCCTGTGGATAACGCCAATACGTATGAGATGGTATTGATAGTAAATATAGCGATGAGGTAAGGCTGGAAGCGCACGAAATGTTGATAGTTTGAGAACGACCTGTTATAAAGAATGATTAAAACATATTCATCACTCGGTCAGAAACAACACCGCACCCTACCACCTACAGAAATCTATAACTTCTAATGCCGTTCGGGCTTATTTTAAAATTTTTCCTGGAAAACTTTCAGAAATCGATTGGGAGCACGCGCCCCATGCCCCCGTGCCGGCACCTCTCCACGTATTAACCCCGACAATGGCTCACGACCGTGCTTGATTAGGGAATCGCGGAACCTGAGGCCCCCTGGCCCTTCAAGGTCTACTCTCTATACGACTCTAGTATGCTATAGTATGGATACTTCGTAAAAAATGCAAAAGTGTAAAAAGTGCATCTCATCTGTGTCCGAATATAAACGTCCTACTGTATCTTAGGTAATTGTAATACATCTGACAGTCTGATGTACCGTCTCTTGACTTCAGTAGGTCCTTAGGTGTTTATCAGTGTGAGGATGGTAAACGTTATCTGAACTGGATAACAATTGTAACACAAAGAACGCAAAAATCCGAATCAAGTAACAATTTACAAGGGGTGGGGCAAATGAGGACCTAGGTTACTCTGATATATTGCCATATTTTAAGCACCATGACTAAATTGCACTTACGAGTAACCTGGTAGCTCTGTCCCCTGTAATGCAAGCCTCACAGGTGCAAGCTTCTTTACAGAGGCGGTACACAGAAATGTTACTAAGCGAAACGGCGCTACCGTATACAATTTAGTGTGACCATTGTGATCAGTCACATAGCCACGGGAGCACGTACCCCCCTCCCCAATTTTTTTCAATGAAAGGTCTTGCACAAAAGGAGGAAAGATTTATTACGATACCAGCCTTTTTGAAATACAAATATAGGAAAAAATGGGAAAGAAGCCCACCATTTGCATCTAGAGTCCTTAAAATAGGCAAAAATTTTCAAATGGGAGAGGGGTACATCCCCTCCCCTAGAACCCCTCCCTTAGGCCGGCGAAAGTCCATCATCGATGTGCCCCCCTCCCAAATTGGGCCTGGTTGTGATAAACATCGTTTCGATATAAGTACTCCCACGAACGAGCACCAGGTTGGATGGTGGCACTCCTCGTATTTTTATTCAATCAAGTGGCACTTCACTGAAAATAGTTGAGAATGCCTGGCCTATAGGCTATGGAAGTACGGGACAAGGATCTTAATTAAATACGAGTTTGCTTTGATCACTGTTCAGATTCGGACCTTTTGTGAAGCCGTTTTACACCATATACTACTTTCTATCTCCTATCACATAGGTACACCCTCCAATTGAGACACATACCATTGAGCTATGGTTGAAAACCAGCTGCTACGCATTCAGACAATACGGTGACGTTCCCAAATCCCAAATTTTTCCCTTGTCGTGGTGGAAAAAATGCCATGGCGTCAGATGAAAGATAAAGCAATTTATTGGACCAATGCCCAACTGTAGTATATATTAGCTGGTATATCCACAAACAGTTTTTTTACGCAAAAAGAGTCTTTACGTAAAAGCCGTAACTTCGATTCACTCTAACCGTCATGTCTATATGCCTGTACTTAAGTAGCATGAAAAGAATCACTTCTGGGAAAGTTAGCCTGCAAATCAAAGCCTTCTTTTTGCATGGTCTCACTCACGATTATTTTGCAAAACATTCAGTACGGTTTGTACTTTATGCAAACAACCTGCAGTGCAAACACGCCATATTGAAGAGCCGTAGTAAGCATTACAGCCTGCTCCCAGGATACATTTAGCTTTTGGCGCCCATCATCGTCAACTTAGAACAATAGGGAGCAGTAAAAAATCTTTAGCATCAGTCACAATTTGGAACCCCCAATTTTGCCCCAGGAGATCCCCTTTCCCCCATCTCCCATTCGATACGCCATTTCGCTTTGTCTTGAACTATAGTTATATCACGAGTATCTGCAAATCAAACAAGAGTGGTGAAAACATGAGGCCATATAACATGTGGGTGCCACCCATGAAAGCCATGCAGGTGGCCACTACAGTGCGGTGACGTATATGGGCAACTGCAACTTACTTTAACCCCTTGCCGTGACCTGAAAATCAGTTATTTTCATTTGCCATGATTTCTGTGGAAAAAAATCCCGACCTGAGTTATTAGAGTGCATATTCGCCAGAGATGGTAGCAAGTCATTCGTTGCAAGTCCAAGGCAAGTCGCAAGTCTTTTGGTTCCAGCACAAGGCAAGTCACAACTCATTACAAGGCAAGTCACAACCCATTACAAGGCAAGTCACAACTCATTACAAGGCAAGTCACAACTCATTACAAGTCAAGTCACATGTCATTTGGTTCCATCACAAATCAAGTCACAAGCCTCTTCGCACAGTTAGGTCGAAGTCACAAGTATGTCCACAGTGGCGGATTTAGACGGGGGCGCACCCGGCGCGCGCCCCCCCCCCTAAAATTTTCCAAGGTTTGTTTTTTTACCTTCGTAGAACGGATCATTTCGCCTACTTGATTCTTCATCATGTTGTATTGTCTTATAACTGCTACAAAATAATAGTAGTTTAAAAGTATACAGTTTCAAGTTTTCCGATGGAATGGCAACAGGGTGACATTGAAGATCTCGACCGTATCTCGCAACTTATAGGGCATGGGAAGGGCCATTTCCTGCAATCTGGGAGGCTCATTTTGCAAAATTTCACTCTTACGCTACGCGCGAACCAATGATCGCTTACGGCTTACAGATACTGGGAAAGTCGAACTCCAAACTGGTCATTTGTCAAATAGGCGTACAAGGCAGGGGCAGAGGGCAGACTGTCCCCAAATTTCCACAAGATCTTAATTTCTGGCATGGGTTTGCACAGCCATTTGAGTCTTAAAAAATCTCGCATGTTTTAATTCCACTCAAAATTCCTATCGTGCCCGAATTCTTCCAAAGATTTGCCAGAAAAATTAAAAAGCGTCAAAAAAACTTTTATTCCTCAGCCTCTTTTTATAGTCTTGCGCAACACTTTGCCCGAAAAGTCCGAATCTCTCCCAATTCTTTGAAACATTTGCCCGAAACATAAAAAAGCATCATAGTCAAAGTAAAAATTTCATGACGAAACGAAAAGAACACAAAAATTCGCGACACATCCGGGTCGTTATGGAAAAACAATTTTCCTCAGTCTCACTTCATAGTCCCGTGCAAACTAAACTTTGCCCCAAATGGTAGAATATTCCCTCGAAAGTTGTAAAAAAGTTCTGGGATGTTTTCAATTGCTAGATTACACTGACAGACGGGAGGGTGTATAGGTGTATACAAAGCCCAAAATTTGCCCAAAGAAATTAATCAAAGACCATTTTTGACGTGTCATATTTCTTTATGACAATACTACCAGTAGTCATCATAAGGCGAAGATTCGGTTTAGTCGGGACGTATTCGGGCAGCTATGTGTGGTCACAATTTGCATTTTTCAATGTGAGCCAGCGTCAATTGTGCAAAACTTGCTACTTATAGGCTGCAGTGCTTTTAACCCCAAATCGGGCAACGGTAAAAGTATCTTTTTCTTCAGTTTCACATATGAATTTAGTGTGAGAAAATATTCCCATAAGTCCGCCTGAAAATTCTTCAAAACCATCTTGGAACGTGACATACCGGTTTTTCTCAGAAGGTGTTAGTAGTAAACTCAGTAGCGTGCGCACTGGGGGGGGGGGGACGGGTGGGCCATGGGCCCCACCTCTATAAGTTGTCGGAGGAAAATCAACTGGTCGGGGGAAATCGGGAGCAGTCTGACCTACTCTGGCGAAGCAACAGGCGCGCTCTCCCATGTGTGTTTTAATATGCTTCAAAATGTTTCAAATATAGCACCATTTTGCATCTCAGCTCTCTTTCTTAGGCAAAAGTTTCTAGACCCCTCCCCAGGACAGCAAAGAATCAAACCTTGCGCATCTCTGTTAAAACTTGTTTTACCTTCCAAAGGTTTACCACTAAATAAATAGCAGTTCTGAAAAAAAAACGGTAAATCATCTATTGATCTATAATTTGACGAGTATGATATTTTTAATTAATCATCTAATTAATCATCTATTATAAGCCAAGGAGGTGGGGCGAAGGGGACAGTCCCACCTTATTTCTAGTATTCTATGTTAATTTTTTTACAATATTGCTAGTGTTTCCCCAAATTTATATGCGGTAAATAGGGCTGGGAAGTGCCATTTCCAGCAATCTGGGAGGCATTTTGAGCCAAAATTTCCTTGCGCTCCGCGCCAAACGAAGGTGGAGCGGAGCGCTGAGAGTCTGTCTATGGGCTACGTCTCCCCCTCTCCTCAAATTCCTGCGCACGCCACTGAGTAAATTCATCAATAGTTGGGAGTTCGTGCAGCAATATAGACAGTGGCATAAATTCAGTAGACCTTCAGTTCGGACAAGTGTCGTAAAAGATACGCAGTCATAAGCATGTTTTCAATTCCGTTGTATGGTTTTTTTGTCCCGGAAAGGTACAAGACCATTTCATCCAGTGGTAGTGGTACATGTTTTCACTGACCTAGCCAGCAGGGGGCAGAATGCCCGCACAGAAATTTTAGGGACGCGGTCGACGATGTTGAAAAAATGAAGGGGATCAAAAATAAAACGGCGAGAGGAGGGACGGATGGGATGTTGTTCGGGTGGAAGGGTGGAGGTTAGAGGCCTAGAGCTAGAGGGAGGGTAATTGGGAAATATTTCCTTCACAACTGTGATCTTTTTATGATATTGAAAACTATGACGAAACAGATTAACAGAACAATGTAAGCGTCCACATCGTATTTCGTTTTTCGTAAAAATTATGAATAATATTATTCATTGATAGAATGAAAATCAAGACATTTTCAGCACATGGATCTAGTGTGAAAAGAAGCAAAATATAGCACGATTTTTTAAGCCCTTCGGGACAGCAAAAAAAAAAAATTCAAAAGGAAAGGGGACACTCCATGACGGCGGTCAAGAACGGGAACTATGAACAGACTTTGCCCCTGCATTTTATTTGGTGATTTTCTAAACATTTTGCAGTTTTCTCATTTTTAATTGAAGGGAAAATTTTTTTGCAAACGAAAGCTCAAAATATCGACTGCTTAGACTCTACTTACAAGCCTGGGAAATGCCATTTCCGGCTATCTGAGGGGTCGCGATTTTTCAAAATTTTCTGTACGCTCCGCGCCAACCGATGGTGGCGCTCCGCTTAGATAGTCGTTCGGGCGGATGTTTGGCAGTCAGCGCGCCCCCCCTAACGAAAAATCCTAGACCCGCCCCTGGTCCACCTCACTGTTTGGAGAAATCAGGCGTCCACTTATGTCTGCCGCAAATTTGCATTTCGAATTGATGGAAGACAAATTAAACAAGACGAATTTCTTAACTCTTGCTTTCTTCATTTCGTCTAGGAGTTTTCACGATTAGGGGTTTCCGAACTCCAAACTTAAAAGATGAGCTGCGCCAATGGTAAAATAAGCATGTTACTGTTAAAGATGATACTTTTATTTTCTCCAAATACTGGAAAATTGGGAGATATGAATGAACAATTAGTTTTGTTGATGGTACTAGTTTGTGAAAATTTTGACTCACGGTCTTAGCACTACATGTGACACTTGAAGTTTGCTTTTTTCTTGCTCACGTCATTAAATTTAAATGTTACTACTTCCTTGACCCAATAGCCTCAGAGTTTTTTTTTTTCAAAAGTATAAAAATAAATGTAAGAAGGTTGTAAATGCCGCCGTGCATGCATGGGTGATCATGGTCTAGCAAATGAATTTTTCGGGGTGGGGGGAAAGTCTAAGGAGGGGACCACTATCAATTGGCACGTTGCTCATACTCCCAAAATACTTTCAGAAATTCTTCCCATATCAGGCGTGAAATCAGGATTTTGTAACAAATCTGGGAAGGAGCGACTTCAGGTTGGAATGCCGAAACTTTTGCAGTGTCCACAATGGCTTGGGATACAGAGGCTCCTGGTAGGGTTCAGGGGTAGTGCCTCAGTAGTGTTTGGGGGCAAAGCCCCCCGAAGTTCAGGGATACTTAAAAACTGTGGGCAATAGGATGCTGCATTTAAGCTCTTTCAAATGACATTGAATGGGCACTAAACAGACCACAAAATTACAATTTAACATTTTATAAACTATAGACTTACTCCTTTATAATAACATCCGATCGGGATTGATGATGCAGAGCGCAAGGGGCGAGGGGAAAGATGGATGATAGTGAGGTCTTCCTGGGGCATCAGAAAAATAATCTCACCAAACTTGCTCAGTAGGAGGAAGTAAAGGAAAAACAAGCACTCGGAATGGGTGCGCGCCAAGCGCACTGAGAAAATTGCATTTTTAAGACGTTTTTTCAGCGATATGAAAAATAGAAAACTGTTTTATTTAGTTAGTTAGTTAGTTAGTTAGTTAGTTAGTTAGTTAGTTAGTTAGTTAGTTAGTTAGTTAGTTAGTTAGTTAATTAGTTAGTTAGTTAGTTAGTTAGTTAGTTAGTTAGTTAGTTAGTTTGTTAGTTAGTTAGTTAGTTAGATAATATTTAACGACACACCAACATGAATGTGTTATATAGTGTCAACTAGATAAATTCATTTCAAGTCCTCCCCTTTCGTCGCCTCTTACGACAGGCGGGGAATACCGTGGGCATATTCTACAACCCCCAGCCCACAGGGGGCAATAGAAAACTGTGAGCAAAATATACTTAAAAAGGGTGGTTGTCCACTTTGCCACGCACATCATATAGTCTGACATGGCACTTTCCGTGCCTTTCAAGCTAAGTCACTTAAGTCCAGAATCAGCAATTAACGCACGATCTTGATATTTTTGGTGATGCACGCAAATCGTCAATGGATTTTTTTTCGGTTCTGTAGGGTCGCTCGAGGAGTTTATGACAAGCCCGAGTTAAGCCACAAGCCATCCTTCTCAAGTCCAAGTCAAGTTGCAAGTCTTTGCTAGTATTTGCAATTCAAGTCACAAGTCACAAAAACAGCAACTCGAGTCCGAATCGAGTCCAAGTCGGATGACTCCAGTCAACAACTCTGATATTCATACTGCACTCATAAGGCTGAACAAAGAAAATCCTAGAATCTGTATGCAGTTGATATTCTGGTCTCGGCAACACAACGTAAAGGTAAAAACTATAAAAGGGGGGTGGGGGAGATTGAGATATCGCTTATACTTCAAAAGTGTATCTGAGTTTGTCGATTTATTGCAGAGTGCTCTCCCACCACTCTTATGGACGTGATTGTAAAGCTTATCATCGCTCCATACTACCTGAACTTACAGCCTAAACGCAAGCAAGTGCTCCATTATTTGCCAAGCAAGGGTTCTATCATGTGGCAAACTAAGGGAAGGGAGGTAGCGGTCCACCGAGGGTGCCAAACATCTTGTAAAGGGGTGTCATGCCACATTCTAAAGTAAATAAGACAATTTCTAAAGAAATAGTCGTCAGGATCCTTACCACTTAAAGCACCATTTTGTATGTAAGACATTACCAAAACAATTATCAAACGGAGGGACATCCCCCCAGAGGACTGGTGTATCAGGGGACGGCCCAAGTAGGAACCGGACTCGGTCTCAATCAAGAAGGTCAGAAGATTAAAGCAGTTCATTGAAGGTTAACTTTGTCCACGTGACTCTCCCCCTTTTTTCGCTGTAAAAATACTATGTTCGTTTACTTTCGACCTTCGTGAAAACTATACAATAACACAGACTGTCATCAAAATATTTTCGAATTAAATACAAAAAATACTGTCACGAAAATACATCTATACAATACATACAAAACTCCACACGCTACAGACACACAAAAATAGACGCAAAAATACTCACATCTAACGTGTAACAAATTTAAGTTTTATTACCATTTAATTGAATGCGTAAAATATACGCACCTTCCTGATTCTCCTTGGACTGTTGGACCTAACTCTCGTATCCACTTCAAAGTCTAGATAGTCATATGTCGGATATATTCTGAATCTAGTGGCAATCAGATTGTTTAAATTAACAGGTTACACCTTTTATATGACAACTCCCTGGTTGAACAATACAAGCTTGGCATGCGATACTCGAGCGCAAGGCCGAATAAGAATTCTGTTTGGGTTCTATCGGAATTTTGGAGGTACGACTATTACAACGGGCCAAAAAACACCCCTAGAGGCCAAAAAACACCCCTAGAGGCCAAAAAACACCTCTAGAGGCCAAAAAACACCCCTAGAGGCCAAAAAACACCCCTAGAGGCCTTTACACCAAATTAAAAGGAAACATTTATTGAAAAAGAGACTTTAAAATATGTAATAACATTTAAGCTTTGCCAAAGATGCTACCATCTGGCATATAAACTAGCATACATTACCGAAGATCCCTCTGTGCAAAGGGACCCCTTACCTAATACCTTTCCCCAAAACGGCATTTGAAATACTCTAGGGAAGCCAATCAATAATGTAGCTTCATTTGTACACTTATTTCCAGCAAAACCAAAGGAAGGTGATAAATTGACGCTACTGTCAACTGTCTTTGATGATTACATTATTTCGGAAAATATTAATTTCATGTACACTGATCCTTTGAAGTGGACGACAAATGTCTGGTTTATTTCAGCGAGCAATGCAACGTTTTTGGATGTGATAAAGATACACATTTTCTACACTTATTAAAGACGAGTTGGGACAATGCTTTCACGCGATGCATCATGGGATGGGTCAAAGGTCAAGTGAACCACTTACCTTGGCGAAGACGTCACCGTGCAGCTGACCTTGTGACCCCACCAGAAGCACTGCATTACCCAACTGTCTTCTTGCTACACTACACTTCTTTCATTCTGTTTTACTTTCAGGGTGGATCGATAAAGATTGTCCGTCGAAACACTGGAGAAGATTACCAGTATCTGGCTACATGGACACCCTCTTATTCCAACGTATCTGACCCGAAGTTTCAAGTAAGTGGTTATCGAAATCCCGATCGAATCGTTGTTGAGTTTCAAATCGAGGGTGTTACAACAACAGATGCAAGTTCCTACCAATGTGCGGTATTTGATTCAATTGCCTGGGAGTATGGATCGAATCGGCATCCTCTAGAGATGATGCGTCCTCCCTCTTCTAAGTTTCCGGAGTGTGCTGTCTCCTGGCAAGGGGACAACGACCGGGATTTGAAGTTGGATTGCTATGCAGAGAGGTCCGTACCTCCCCCAAAACTTGTTTGGTATCGTAATGGGGCTGAAATCAGCGACGCGGTTGTCTTCCGAGACTATCAATACTACGAAAATGTCATTACCCTAACGAACGTGTCGTCCATTGATGGAAACTATGTCTGCCGATTCTACTATAGTGACGGCGACATTGTCGATCAACGTTCTTGCAGAGTCCACAAACCTTTTCTCACAATGTTTCCGGCAAAGCCAAGCTTTATCCTTGGGGGAAGCACCAAATTCTCAGTTTTCGTCCAGGCTGGACCCGCTCTGAGAAAATCCCTTTCTTGTCGCCGAAGATTTACGGTAGACGAGGAACAGCTTGAAGAAAATTTGGACATTACATTACAAGGGAACGATAGAGGCGAAGTCTTCATCCGTCATATTGAAGAAAATTGGAATGGATCAGAAATAATTTGTGCTGCTGAGAACATGGTCGGGGCATCTAGTAAAGCCTTCACGGTCATAGTTGAAAATCATGACGAAATGGATAAAGCCGATGTTTACATTCTGCCACAGGACCCTGTGATTGTGGAGGGCGAGGAGGTATCCTTTGTGTGCGTAAGACCTCACTTTCTGAAAGATTTTCCAATCTCGTGGTATTTCGCGGGTAGACAGATATCGAAGACAAACAGGAACGACAGATACATACTGAACAATGACGGACAAACTTTGACATTAACTTCAACAACCCTAAGTGATGACGTCCAAATCGTTTCTTGTCAAAGCCATCTTGACAACGGTGTGACACTCGAAGCATCGTCAGATTTGAGAATATCTCCCAGAGCGGAGTGTTTAAATAGTCGGAATGAGTCTTGCCTCCTGGAACCCCAAACTCTTCCGGATCACTTCCATTTTTACTGGAAGGAACATACAGTACTTCTGCTATTTTTCCTGATTCTTAGTATCCTTGGTGTTATCTTCCTGGTGGTGATATTTGTCAAATGTTTGGCATGTATGTGGCGAAAGAAATATCCCCACATTGAAGGTTTCCCTAACGCCAAAGGCAGGATAGATTCTACCTCCTCGAAAAAGTACCTTCTGACAGAGGAGGGAATGTTGTTCGGACCCAGTGCCATGCAAGCAAGCATCGCAGCAGACCGACCAACTTCAGTTCTGACCATGAACAGGTCTCTCCCTGAGGTACCTGCCATGAAGATGAATTCCTTACATCGTAAACAGGAGTTGCGACCACCAACAGTCCAACCGCATGAGGTATCCTACGTGGATATGCACAGAAATGAAGAGGGACCGATTCCACCACCTTCTTACTATTCGGCTACCCTTCCAACTCCTGAGAAAATTCCACCGGAACATGTTACAGAGCTGAATAAATTTCCACCAGCAAGGAAGAGGGTGAGGCATCCAAGTGGTCGTACCCCCCAGGATGATCAATTCTCTGAACAAGAAGGTGATGATGTTTTCTGTGATCCTTACCAAGAACTCGAGGATCTTTACAGGGAGCGCGCGGAGAGCAATGCTTATACGGGAAAAAAATAAGACCGGTCAGTAATCAGAGTGTGTTCGTCAAGTCTAGAATGTCTCAAAGTGACTGGCTGATAGATAGCAAGTGATACAACGATATGTACCCAGGTGCAGAATTGTGCAAGTCCTTCGAGCTTGCAGCACAGTAACAATGCGGCTTGAAGCAAAACGCGGAAAATGTGTTCCACGCGGGGGACGCAATTTCGTTAACTGTACACTGTTGATAATTCTGTGGGCATAATTAACGGTATTAATAGAAGGCAACATTGGGCCTTAAACAGTCTATGCATGTGCGCACAGGTGCTCTTAGTTTTCTGACAAAATGCACCAATAATCATAAAAGCTAGTAAAATCATTAGAAGTCAATGAGAATAAAACATGCGATTAGTACATATTGTATGCAAATGATTTAAGTATAGAGCTATTGATGTACAGCTTCTTATCAAGGTACCATAAGGGTGTATACAATTTCCACTGCATTAATCTGTATTATTTTCAAAATGTTGATGATATAGACGAAAGAGCGTAAAATTATGTATCAACGAGCGGTCGGACGCGAAAGCTCAGATTGATGCGAAAATTCCTGAACAAAAAGAATATTTGCATTTCTCTACTGTCAAAAAAAGGCTACTACATACAACACTACATCCCCCCCCCCCCCCCAAGAGTTAAATAGTTTCAAAAAGTTCGTCGAGTTTAATGTTGAACTGCAAAATCATCTTTAAGTCTTACCTGAATGCCGCTATCATTTGCAATGTACATATCACCAGCTCACTGATGCTGAAGCAAGGTATGCATAATGTGGGTTTTGTAATAATCGCAAATCACTATGTCAAAATTATGTTGTTTGATAATTTAAATAAATAGAACTAAGCGGTGGTGAAGGTTTATTGTACATCCGTCCTCCTTCAGCAAGCGTTAGAGGCGGATCATACAGTTATAACCAACTTAATTTTGTTAGCAGTATTATAAGTCATGTAACGATGCAATATTGATGTAACCTATATATTCGGTTATTGATTCTATAAACTGGATGTGTGTCATAATTATGTGATGTCGTTACCAAAGCAATGCTTTAGATAGTGGTGCTTGCTTCAATAAAGATATATTTACGCGTCTTGAATGAGAGAAAAGTTGATTTTAACTTCAAACAATTGTTGATTGGTATGCAAATAAGACAGCTCATCTGGGTTTGTTCTTCGTGGTGACCTATGTGGGAGGATGAAATTATGAAAACAGTAAGATAAAACATTCAACATTCCTGTTACGTATACTTTCACCTAGGCGAAGCTACGGTATTGTTTATGGCACTGCATGTATGGTACTGTATATCATGGAACTGTTATGTATAATGTTACTGTATATGGTTCTGTGGATGGGTTTTAACCGAAAGAGATACTTTGTTCTCAGAAGGTGTCAAATTTTGATAAAGATGAAAACCTAAGCAAGATATCGAGGCAATATAAATTTGAGCAATACGGTACAAAAGAACAACTTAAAATTTTCTTAGTTAAGTGGCTGTTGTTGGCCCTTTGTAAAAACGGAAAAAATGTGTCTATATATAGAAAAAACTAGCAGAGAAAGCATCAAAATGACATCACACAAATTCACAAATAGGAGACAGCAAAATATATTTGTCAATGCATATTTGATCACCTGTTTAACACATAATCGGCGGGAACATGTGTAGGCTACTGTGGGTGTTCTTTCCACATTTTGGTTGTTTATGTCACCTCTTCTTGCGGATTGAATCGTTAGTATTTTCTGTAGAATTCTTGGAATTGTAATAAGTGTTTTGATAACAAAAATTAATGTGTGTAAATAAGTGCAACAATACGTATGGGTGTTATGATTTCTTACAGTGTATATATTATTTTTTGCAGCGTCAATATACTAATTTACGATATGTAAATAGTACGATTTTTTCAGTCAAAATAAGATATCAAGGAAGGAATTTCATAAATTACATGCCTAAGTAATGTCGTTGTCATAATGATGAGATAAAATACATTGCGTTGAATGTAAAAACGTTCGATAGGAATTGGTTATATTGTTGCCATGTTTAACTTAAATACTCATGTGTACGAACATACGGTAAATCTACAAGAAACACTGTTCTCAAAATTATATTGAAGGATCCTTTTCTTATATGCTATTTTCACCCAGACCAGTGGCCAGAGTTCTCAGGCAAGGGGTCACGATATTGGGAGGGGGAACGAAACAACCGTGAGCAATCTTCAAGAGCAAAATATTTTTTCAGGCGGAGGGGATCAGCCCAAACTCCCCCCCCCCCCCCATCTCTCCTCTCCGTTTGAAAAACGGCATTGTTTTCAACGTTTGTAAGCAAAAAAGACCGGTACATAAAAACTTAACTTTACAGCATGTTGGTTATTTCTTCTTTGTGTTTTTTCTTTTCTGCTTTTGGGAAAACGATTATCTTCAGAGATGTTTCTCGGAGAAACCATTGCAGTGATTCAGTTTTCCCCTTTTAAAGAAAGAAAGCGTGTTGTCCTTGAAAGTGACAGATGGGTTCATCTTTGACGAATGTCGGCTACATAAGTAAGTAGCCTACTGTATAACTACTTGTAAAGCATAGGCTACCTCGCTTCATGTATTGTCTAGTCAAAAATTCCTCCAGAAAATTTGTCAAAAAAAGGAAAGACTACGGACTAAAAGTATTTTGTCCCCTTGATAAAGCCCATGAGAGCTACGTTACCCCCTTTCAAAACCCTTTTTGGCTACAATCCTGCCAGCAGAGTGTACGTGAGATTCACATCACGGTAGTGTTGGGCGATATATCGAAAATTATCGTTATCGCGATAATTTCTGTTTTTCGTGATACGATAACAAGAATTCAAAAATGATGATAAACTCTTGAAAAAACATGAAAAAAATTGCCTTGTAATGCTTTATTTCCTCCCACTGCTGTCTCCAAAATGTTTTCTTTTATTGAAGACATTCTTTCAAGTTTTTGAACTAATGAAAAATCGATGAAAGATCATCATTGAATATTCTAACATGCATGTGAGTACGGAAGCGAACTTCAAGGGAAATTGTCTTTATGAAAATTATCGTGGATATCTGAGTATCGCGATAAATTTTGTTCTGTTATCGCGATAGTACAAAGGTCAATATCACCCAACACTACATCACGGTTCTGCGAATCTACTCGTAGAGACTTGTTCTATCAAATACAAGCAGCAATATTCTTCTATAGTGACACAGCCACTCGTGTTCTTGAACATTTCTTCACATAACGTCACCGGGTCATAAAAATCGAAGTGCGCCTGCTCAGAGGACACGCATACACATTATTTTTGTACACTCAGTAGTGCATCACGCATTCTGATTAGATGATGACGGCAATGCATTATTTCTTATCGTTAACTCCTCTTTTCTATAATTAGCCTACAGACCATAGAGCGGAGAGGTGTACCTCCCCTAGTAAAAGGTCATGTCCCTCTCCCAGATATGTCCTCTATTTAGAATTCTGAAATCATATAAAGAACGGTGTTGAAGTTTATCACATACGAAAGGGATAGTGACTTACCAATGCATATATAAAGCGCTTAGTGTAGTAGACGAAAGTTTCAACGCATTAAATACAACGCAAAGTATAATTTTTGTCTGTGTACTGATTTACATTGTCTTGATTTATTGTTGTTCGTTTTACAGTTTTTCTTTTCAAACTAATTTTGATATAGATAACTGTTCTCCAACAGTCCCAATGCACGTCTTTCGTAGACATCTTAGAGTGGGATACATACTTTAACTATGCACAGTAATATTCTGTGTTAAGCATTCAAGATAGGTTAAACTGTTATGCCAATATTGGTTGAAAACGAATCAGTGAAACTCCGCAGCATAATGAAATTAATTACTTGAGAAAATACCCCTAATATGCCAATACAAGCAGGTCATTGGCTTTCAAGATATTTTGATTATAACGAGAAGGATCTTCAACTTTTACTTCCTTTTTTTTTTCTGCAGAAAACTGTTAATCCGTCATTGGTGAAAATGGTAAAAATCTTACCAACACTAGACACGGGTGTGAAAATACTGAAAATGTTTAAAGTTCGTCCAATAATTGTTGTTTATTTCGTCACCCGAGGGACTGGTTACCCAATTAAGTGGTAATTAACCCCTTGTTAAACCCATCAATCAACAATTAGTGGGCAAGCTTTACCTAATTTCAGTATTTTCACATACCTGCCCAGTGTTGATGAAATTTTTACCCAACTTTTTTACAGTGTATAAGATTACGCAAGGAACACTGTCACGAGGGTGAAGACTTGGTCTCTACAAACCGCAATCGTTCTCATCGATCCATCACAGCCCCATCCTTTACCCTATATAGTTGGCTTTAACACTATTTGTAACAAAATGTCTTTAATTTTTAAACATTATTGTTCAAGAATTGAAACATATACTTCATATTCTTCAAGTACGACAATGGTAGCATATTCAATATTTCACACAACTATGGCTTATTTGTGTTATCAACAAAACTACGTCATAGTCGTAGGAAGGTATTTTTGCTAGGAGAATGAGTGCTTCCAGACCCCCGTCTTGTGGAGGGGTTGTACTTTTGCCCTTTCAATTTTTTTTCCATATTTGATGCAGCATCACTACAGACTGTCATTTTGAAGAATATGTGTTATATACCGGTACAAAGGTTTTACATATTACTATCGAAAAAAAATTGATACATTTGACAGAAGGAACAATAAAGTATCCTTCAACCCACAATTTTTGGAGGTGGCTAAAGCCAAGTTAAGTGTATCAATGTAGCTGCTGCTCAACTGAAATGTTTTTGACATTTGGTTTCATCATCATCATAACCAAAATATTCACTTTGCAACCTCAGGACACCGCATCAGCATATACACATGGGAGTCTTTGGTACCTTTCCGTAAAGACCTTATGTATACGACGTCAAGCTGGAGGTATTTAACATTTCATCAATTTATTCAACCTAGAATATTGGATTCTTAACCTGTTAACTCGGAATATTTCGTTTACATTTCTGTTCAAGATTGATAGTCAGCAGAATATAGTTCCAAGAATCCGTAGAAAACTCTTCTCCCCCATAGGAGGGATAATTTAGATAAACACCTTAGATAAACACCAAAGTTTTATTAATATAACAGAAACTGTTGGAAATATACTTTTTACTGAAACATATGTCTTAATTCCATTTCATTTCTAATTTTACATTCAAGTTCTGAATATCATGATATTATATAACCGGAGTCGGTCCATAGCATGTTTAAAGCAAACATTGCAGGCACAAAATGCAATACAAACTTCTGCTTTATAGTGTCTAGTTACACGTCTTATACATAAAGAATAACAAGTTTGATTCATCTTTCATTTCTAAGAAAATATAATAAACTTTAATTGACGAACAATGGTGTAGAACACGTTTAGATGAAACTACATGAAGCTATATGTAGATAAAGCTGAAGAGAGGGTTATCATGCTAATAATTATAAATCTGTGTTTTGGGGGGAGGAGGGGGGACTCCAGTAAAGCAGCTATTTTCAATGAAGACCAATAATGTATTCGTTCAATACCTGTCTTCAGATTCCCAGTTACAACCTGATAGTTGAGAACTAGCTCTCTTGTCAATGTACTGGAGAGCAGTGGGCCTTTACGGTTATGGTTCAGATGTTAGTTAGTTACTTAGATGAGGTTTAACGTCCCAGTTTCCAACCAATTGGTTCAAGTGGAGACGACCACAGCCTTTTTTACAGTTGTGGCTCACTGGCTTGTTTTCCCTACTCCATTGCTTATGCTGAGCACCAAGCACAATGCCAGTAGGTTCCATTTTTAAAGTCTTTGGTATGACCCGGCCAGGATTTGAACCCTAGACCTTCCGGCTGCAAGTCGGATGCTCTAACCACTTGACCACTGCAGTCGGCAGTTATGGTTCAGAAGAAATGTGACCCACTTGTGATCGACATGAGCATGTCTAACTTTGGAACCAGAAGCCAAAAAACTTACCTATTCCTTGCCACTTGGATATAATTTCAGTAATGTGGTTTTCCAGTTGTCGCACTTGTAAAGTTACTGTGCTTAAGTTAAGGTATGGAAAGATAAAATCCATTGGCATATATCAAACAAATAAATATCATGCTGGTATGGCTATAAAATTACTTTGAGCATTACATGCCAGGTATAAGATCCAAACAAGTTTCATACTTGACAAATAATGTTTACAAGACTTTCACAGTTTCACCTTCGACTTCAATCAAAGACAACAGAGATTATACACTCAATATGTGGCACCCGTCTGTTAAATGTTAGATTTACATAAAATTCCTTCCTTGAATTATGTTGCTTACAAACTTAAGTTTTCACAGTGTGACCATTGGTGACCCCAAATGAACACTGAGCTCCACCAAAATCGATAGCATAAGTTACTCAATATGGGTATTCACAAGCCAGATATGAGATCCCTCAAGTTTACCTTTCTTGATATACTGTGTTTACAAGCAAGCTGGCCACACACACACACACACCCACACACACACATCCACACACACTCTCACACATCCACACACTAACGAAGACATCATCTCATGAATCCTTTTGTCTACGTCAAGATATCAGGAAGTGTTGAAGATACGTCTTACTTAAGTATTCGACTCCATTTAGCCTTTAACCTGTCAGCGTGCTTGTTACATCTTTTTGTAAGGTGAGGTGAGTTACACGACTTGCAGTTATGACTCCAGCGTTATGTGTATGCAGAAACAGTCAAGTTAGCTCACTTGCCAGAACAATCTAGATGTGAAAACGAAAATACGAAAGCGTTTGCACTATGATGAAACTTGGATGGTTTTTCTTGAGAAAATGAACGTAGTAAATGCTTTCAATACTGACCGGACGGTATGATTATCTTGTACGATACCCTGAGTAACCGGTTTTGCGTATTGATTTTTGCCGTTAATGTCAATCGAACACTCTTTTTATCATACAGTATTCATACAATAGAAATAATAGGCATGATACCTAGGAATCAATTCATTACCTAATTTACCAGCAAAACTACAATAATCACAAATTTCACATTTCTACAGATTCTTCATAAGAACCTTGGCCCTGAATGTGTGCTTAATTGTGGGGGTTATGCATTATATAACATCCACGACCACAAAAGCTTAGGCTTCATCGTCAGCAAATGTCAAAATTACACATGAACGTGTAATGCAAACTTGAATTTGTGGAGCAAACTATGTAAAGTCAGTAGGCGTTGTTGCTCAATGGTGTCTTGAAAATAGCATACTTCATATGAATAAATATATTTAATGAGGGTCATAGCCGTACGGGACTTGCTTTTCTCAGGGAGGGCGGTGGTTTTTGCCCAACTCCAGACCTAATTTAACTGTTCAATTTTCTGCCCGACTGAGACAAAATATCTTCCCGATTTAGTCAGGTTTCTGACATTTGGGGGCGGCCGCCCGGCCCCCAACCTCTCGGCCCGCACGGCCATGATGAGGGTATGGAACTGCCATGTGCAACTTATTTTCAAAAACAATTCCCCTTTTTTAGATAACAAACTTTTCACCAAACTATAGATCCACTTCCATTGTAGAAATTGAAGAAAACCCTTAAATGCAAGGATAAGTGTTTGACTGAGTCGACCACAGTGTTGCAGAATGTGTCGACTGTTGTGTCACTCTCCATCATTTCAAATAGTAATCGAAGATAACTTCAAATGAAACGTAACTAAGTATGCAGTTTTCTCTGCCGACTGAATGGGGAAAAAACCAAAACGTCCGTTCTATGATTCCCTGCAGCAAAAGTAGTCCTTGACAAGTTCTTTTTGTTTTTCATTCTGTATGGATAGGACGGTGCGGGAGGCGCCGCATGGTGTTGAAAATGGGATTTTCCTAAGTTGTGTGCAATTGAAAAGGAATTTCACTCGTTTTATCTGGGAGGAGGGGAATCGACCTTTGTCATTCAAAGTCTTCATAACAAAGAGCTTGGTAAAAGGAATTTGATTAATTAACTAGGAGAAAGACTCCTTTTCGTCTTCAATCATACTGAAGTTCATGCTATAGTATCATCGCCATTATCCATTGACCTGAGTTCGGGTATACACAGACACTCCTTGATTTACTAAACAGTGGTGATGCTAGGGTGAAGTGGCGAAATCTCCTGCCCTCTGGACACATTCTTTAAAAGTTGGGTAAACTTGAATGTAATATTGTGTCGTGACGTCCTTTAACTGTTCCCCTTCTTAACCTCAGAACCCAGAACACCATGCCGTATTACTATTTAACCACACCACATAATTATATAAAACTTAACAAGTTTTTAGAAAATCCAAGTGAAACCTGCTACTTGGCCGACATCATTGCAAAAGGAACAGTGAAAAACTTTGAAGACAACTTAAGGGAACAATATTGCTAGTTGCATGGCAAAGTGAAATGCTGCCAGAGAAAGCAATCAACGTCGTAGGTAGCCTAAGCTCAAACTCAATTGAAAAAAAAACTGCTAAATCTTTCAAATCTCCTCCTACTTGTCCTTCCCTTTCATTGTTTCTAAACTCATAGTGTTTTGAAATATATTTCACAAGGGCGCGTAAGGTGTTTACACTGAAAGTTTTCCTAATTGGCAAGCAATCCTAACAACAATTATGCACGGGAAAAACGACATCTTTTTGCCTTGAAATTGGCTTTCATTTTTGTTGGGGGCTACCACTCCAGACCCTCCTCAAACACCCATTTCTGAACTTAAGGTTGCATACATTAAAAAGAAAACAAAGTATTATTTGGGATTGTCTGTTTAACATTTTATTCCCGGAAAAGAAATACATGAAAAGGATAGGAGTTAGAGTTGGATGGGGGTTTTACGGCTCAGTTTCTAACCAATTGCTTAAAGTCGGGCTGGCCACGGCCTTTTTTCCAGTTTTGGCTCACTGGCTTGTTTTCCTTACTCCATTGCTTATACTGAGCACCAAGCACAATGGCAGTAGGTTCCATTTTTAAAGTCTTTTGGTATGACCCGGCTGCAAGTCGGATGCTTTAACCACTTGACCATTGATAGGATCATGCTCATTCTATTTTGGTGTGAAGGCATGTTCCCATATAAATTAATGATTGTAAAATTCCCTTCAAGGATTAGTTTGAAAAGAATTTAGAGACCTGTCAGATTTAACACATGTAATTGACAAATGTCATTAGTTGTAACGCCTTACTAGTTGTCGGGGAGCAAATTGCCATTCTGAATGTTGCAATGCGGTTTTCTTTTTTTTTTTAAATAATATCTTAGACAAATAATGATTCAGTAATTACAAGCACCTATACGGAACTCACAGCTTCACCAAAAGCATGCTTTTACGTACTTGAATTGGACACGAAAAAATCGGTGAAAGATTGAAAACCAAAATCACTAACACACACACACACACGCACACAAAAACTATTCTTACAAGCTTACTATAACTGCTCCCAAAGAGTAATAAAAGGCTACCGCACACTGCCTCGACCCGACTGCAACGCAACAAAAGTCCTTGCAACTAGCCGTCGGGTTTGAATCGAGTCAGTGCAGTGTGTGGCAAAATTTGCTTGCGATCCGACTCATTTGCAACAGTTTTAAGGAGTTTTAAAGAAATCGAGCGTATCGAACATGTTTGACATTCGTCGCAAATTTTAAGCCGTTGCCTTTGAGTTGAGTCACGTCGGGCCAGTGTGCGACTGTCACCGACCCGACGAGACTGGCGTTCCATAGCCGTGGCCAACTTGAGGACGCATTTTGGAAAGGAAATCACGTGACCGTGCGGGATGTCAAAATGGCGGTTCTATGTGGACTGAAACTAAGAGGTCCAACTTATTGAGTTGTGGCAAACGGTGCCCTGTTTATTTGACGCCAGCCACAGACATAGCAATAAGACAGTAAAATCCCGCCCATATCTTGAAATAGCAACTGCACTGCATTGTCAAGTGAAAGGGGGGGGGGGGTGGTAGGCAGTTCACTATCGGACGTTACCGAGTCAGTGAACTGTTATACTTTTTAGGGACAAATACCCGATCATGTTATTCATGACATAAGCAAAAAGCTTTAATAATTACACTCTTCTGGGGGAATTTTGAGTCATTCTCAAATAGACAATTTAGAGGTTTTATAGAAACCAAATAGACCGGTTTCTGTTTGTGTACATTCGCTGATTCGTATCAATCCCGTTTTGTTTTCCGACCATTTTTTGCCTATAAGAGGACACCAAACCTAAAATTTTTACTTATGAAATCAAGTTTTACTGCAGAGTCGGACGAAACATTAGGGTACGACGATAATTTACTGAATGTGCTTATAGCTGCATTATAAACTTTTGTTTATTTTTGGTTTTTTGTTTAACATTTTATTTCCACCAACTTCAAAATCGAAATTATTTACATAATATAATGATAATTTACCACTGACTGTATGGAAAAGGAGAAAAGCAGAAGCGCAATTCTTATGAATCGTTCTCTCCTAAGAAGAAAACGAAGAACGAAAAAAAAAGAAGAAAACGTAAATCTTATGACGAACCCAGCCAGTGTTTTAAAGGCTACTACTGATGAAGTTCCGCCGTATAGAGCAAGAGAACAGAAACCGGTCTAGTTGGTTTTCATAAAACCAGCCAAATGTCAATTTGAGAACGACTCACATTCCTCTAAAAGAGAGGAATTCTTTAAGCTTTTGCTGAAATCATGTATAAAATGATCGGGTATTTTTACCCTAAAAATATAACAGTTCACCGACTTGGTAACGTCTACCCAATACACATAGCATGTCCAGTTTAAACTGTTCTGTGTTATAGAAACTGTAACGTCAGATAGTGAACCCCCTACTACGCCTTTTCACTCCGAGATTTGTCCGACATGCTATTCTGATTACATATCAGTTTTGTGTGAGTCTGGTCGGTTCAATGTGCCGCTAGCATACGACCCGACTGAAACACGACGCAACTGCCTCAAACTGGTTAAGGCTCACACTTACGACGAGTAGTCGCAAGGAGTTTTGTGGCGTTGCAGTCGGGTCGTTAGCCGATCCTTTGGGCGACAAAAACTGTAGTACAGGCTAAAAAACAAAACAGAACAAAACCTCCCAAACCCACTGAAACCAGCACTACGGCGTATCTCTGACTAATCGCTATACAAAAACCGTTACACATTTCTCTTATCGACTACTTTCCTTTTCTTGAGGCCAGTATAGGGATTACGCGCTATCTCCACTGGAGGTAAAAACCTGCTACTATTCCCAGAAGGAACTACGACTCCGAAGGGACACGATACTTGAAAAAAGAAATTATCAAACAGTCCTTCAAGTTTGCAATCTAGAACTGTCTTAAAACTAAAGGATTGCGTCCTGGTTTGTCTCAATCAGTCTATTTTGTAGGATTTGAGAAGGTCTTCGACACAGTTATTTAGTATAGTATTTTTCGATGGCATACCTTAGCCTGGAAAAAGAGAGAAGTGATTTTCGAAGGGAAAATTCCCTCACCATTATACTCAAATACTTATTGGAAACACTAACGAAAATTCCTGGATAGGTAGGTTTCAAAATATCACGTTACACGGGATAAAAATGATTCAACGAGAGGGAAATTGGGTTCGTAATTCACCTGGTTACGATTATCAGTAAATAGTTTCAGAACAGAGTTATTAATCTTTTTCTAGAAGATGACTTTTTTCGGCGAGCTTTGTTCACATCCATTGGTGATGTTTGACAACCTTTTGTAATAACTCTCATTAAATTATTCCAAAGGTAATTCAAGATTCTAATGATCCCTTCCAAAATTCCAAGCGTTGCTGTGGAAAATGGATGCAACTAAAATATTGGTTTGTCTCTGGTTCTATTTCTTGTTTTGAAGTTTCAAAAGTTACGGATGTGAAAAGTTATACTTGTCCATTTGATGCATTAGAAATAGGAGGGTTGTCAAAACGCATTCAAAATACATCACAACATTAGCCATTTTATAAAGCAATTTTGATTCGATATCACAACATCAAGGAACAGCTAAATGCAACTTTAAGACGTGAAGGAGGAACGCGAAGGATATATATGTGTTTTGACAGTTATTTTAACTTTAAAGGGAGATGGCAGTCGCCCCAATTTTTTTTTCAAAATCTGCTAAATCTTACACATCTCCTCTTATTTTGCTCACAAGTATCTTTCATTATGTTTCTGTATAAAAGCATTGAATATTGAGGGGAAACCAAGAAATTATTCTGTATGACATTAAGAAATAAGTACCAAAAATATTGTCACATGACTGATAGAAGTTATTCGTGAATTAGGATGACGGGTACACTTATTGAAATTTGGGGGACTGCATTTTCCCTTTAACCAGGAAGTTGCAACAGACGGGATTGCCATTACTATTACACTAGAAAGTGTGACGATTTTCATGTTAAGCAGGTTTTTCACACACAGGCTTATCACCATTCTCTTTTTTTTTTCATGGGTCCAAAGTTCTGTAACCATCTCAGCAACAGCATTAAGAATTCCGAGTCCACAACTACATTGAAGGAACATATTTTACAGGGCTACAAAGCTTAAAGGGCCATTCTCGTCATCCCAGACAGTTCCAATTCTCCCAACCAAGTTACTTCTAGCTCCTCTCATAACTGTAGAAAGATGCCCCTTGCGCTGACACAATGCTATTTTATTGCTTAAGGCCATGTCCTGGTGAGCATACAAGGCTATAATGTGTAATCTGAGTACTCTCTCTGCACTATGTGGAGTGTGAGCTACTCTGCATCTTTTGAATTTTCAAACTTTGATGTCAATCAAAGAGCAGTCACCACGTGAGAATTCTGATATCCCCATACCAAAAATGTACTTTGGGCTGATGAGTGTCTGTCTTTAAGTTACTACTTTTACTACATTCTTGTATATGTCAACATGTACTCTAATTTTTGTTTATTTTTGTTAAAGGGGGGGTGCTGCTTCTTCAGTCATCGCCCCTCATTTGTGACAACTGAACTGTATTATTTTTCTTATGACGAAATAAAGTAATACTGAAACTGAAATGTTATGTAATCCTGTCATTGTTCAACCCTTTATCTCCAGGGAAAGTCGTAGTTTAATATGCTCAGAGCAATTTGTTTTGGAAGAATCAGTCCCCTAAAACAGTGGTTCCAAACTTTTCAGGCCACTTAACTGCCCTCTGTCACAGGATGAGTTTTGCAAAACCAACCGTCTATAGCATTGCATTGCTTTGAATGAAAGACAATGATACAAAAATGTTGAAATAAAGGGTAGACCTACACATTAATCATTTCATGCGTCGGTCCTACGCAGGTTAGCAAACCGGGGTTGAGGGCGGGACTTAAAAAACTGACAACCTTTTGAGATGACGAATATTAACCCACGACTTTCAAAAGCGTGAAGGCTTAATTGCGGTCAGGGGCAGAGAAATGTTTCTGGAATTTAACGGATGCCAAGGGCCCCAACCGTAGTGTGGACCGTTGTCTCCAAAGGACCCTAATGGGCTAGGGGCAACGTCCCAGTGGGGGACCAGGGGAGAACCCCCAGAAGGTCTGTGGCATTTACGATATTGTCAACACAAGAATGAGGCATGCTGTCAGTCAAATTTTGACTATCTTTCGATCACCTAATAACCTTAAATCGCACTAAAGAAATTACAAAAAGCACCCTTGGACCCAGTTTGTATTTCAACTGTAACTAACGGAAGTTCCCTTTTAAGCTGCAAGGGGGTTTTCCTGTCGATGGAAAGAAGGATTTTAGGGGTCGTATGGGGCTTTGAAAGACTTATGCCAGTAATGCTGTCCTACAGGTAGGAATGATGAGGAAGACGAAATTGGCGCACGGTAGAATTGTTTTTTTTTAACAGTTTAACGTTTTATTTGATAGTTAATTGCAAAAGTTATCTATTATGTTACAGTTACCTACAACTGTCACTTCTGTCAGTTTGTCATTTATGGCCGGCAAGGCAAAAACTACATTCGAGGTTAAAGGGTGGGGCACATTGTATCCATTGCCCCTTCGGTCACCACTTTCACCGTCACTGATGGGGTTATGAGGGTCCTGGCCAGAAAGATTGAAGTTAAACACTGTTAGATGCGATTTCGTGGCATATGGTATTAAAGATCTTTCACAAACTTTGTAGTGGATCTAAGGAGCTAGGGAATGTTAGGCCTCCTCGACTTAGTTGACTTCATTTATCTCCTTCTGTGCGAACCAGTTTGAGAGCTCAGCTAGTGGAAACCTTTTGGAATGTTGCAAGGCCCCTGTTAAAACTGAGTATCTCATTTTTTCAAAACGCCCCTACCTCCCCCTTAGCGCTCATCTCCGCCTGAATTGCAAAAGTGCCCCAGTTGGGAACCACTGGCCTAAAATATCAACAAAGAACACTAGCTTGGTAAGCAACACTAACTTACAGAATATTGGCAGGTGAGTAATAAAAGATGTATGAAGGTTTAACGTTCTACAAAGCATCGTCAATTTGCACCGATCTCCTTGCGTAGGTCATGTCAGAAATGATCGCACTAAAAATGTATGACTTATAGTAACAATACATACATTTGTAAAGCTTGCCTCCGTGTCGTATCGTATCAGATTACATCACATTTCATCACATCACATGGCGTGGGAAGCTGCCCTCAGCTGAGGGGTTTTCTAAGGGTATAGGGGTGTCCCCTCCCCTTTGGGAAATTTTTGAATATTTGAGGGTCTTTGGGTACAATTTGGTGAGACATATTGTCCAAGTTTTTTGGAAAATTACTGCAAATTTTCGACGCTTTTCCAGAGGAATCAAATGAGGGGCTTTCGTCCTTGAATTGTATGGCGGAAGTATGTGTTCGCCCTACCACATTTTCGACATGGGATATTCACCCAGCCCCCTTACTATGTAATATTCATATCTGTGTATATCACATATGTTCTCAAGCACCATTAAGTATGTTTGTAAGGAAAATTAGAGTGGATTTGATGTCCCTTATCCTTCAAAATAAGATTGAGGTGAATGCGTATTTCCCTTATATCTATATATGTGTTGTTTTATAACCCCCCACCCTTTCTATGCTTGTAGCTACAACATGCTTATTACCGCAACTTTGCAATATCCTAGAGCTTCTAGGCTTTTGCCATGCCCCATAGAACCGTGCAACCCAGTAGACCGCAATACGGGTCCTGGCATCTTGATAGGTTGCAAAACTTCGTAATGCATCGTAATACAATTTCTACAAAGGATACATACAAACATGGAAAAGAATTTGAAAGATCGAAAAGCAAGTTAATTATATCCATTGGATACAACAGAACCTATAAATAAAATGCTAATTATAATCTCTAAACAACATATCACAAACAGAGAAGGTTTCTTTTAATTCCTGATATGACACATAAACTTTACTTTTACCACTATTGCTTCTTGAAATACGTTTTTCCATTTCTATAAAAAAATTAAACTTGAAAAAAAAAATCATTAAGTTTAGGGAGATGATTGCTTTATTTCTGGTGGTATGTAGTAAAATGACAATGAGTGAGCTAATTTTTTTGTAAAACGCATGATAGTTTAAAACCTTTCCATTTTCGTGCAAAATGGTTTTGACATACATGACCCCTTTTTCAACCACTGACTGACAGAATATGATTTTTGTTCACTTTAATAGAAAAATTATTCAGTATGATTTCATTTCCATAACTAGTACAAGAGTGTCAAATTGTGTATATCAGCCAGGCATTACAGACATTCGCAATAAAGCTGTTGCTAATATTAGTGACGTCACTTGGATTACAATACATTTAAATAGAGGGTTTCACCATACCTGTGGAGGAAAAGGTCAAAAAACATCTTCCAGTAGCCCTGGTGTTATCACTACATCTACGAATTCATATTTATTTTCGACATGCAATAAAACTATCGATGTGAATGATATTTTAAACCCCTAAATGATAAGGATAAATAAGAGTATTCCGCCTAATTTTTTTTTATGGAACTGCTGGGGACACATCGTTTGAACGGATTGCGTAAAAAATGTGATATATTTTCAAGTGTTCATAATCTCTATTTTCTCAAATATGGACTGGTGCCAGATACCTCCGAAATAAAGAAAGGTGGTTAGAAAATAAACAAAAATCATTACACTGTAAAAAAACACGTCTTCATTTTTAACACATTATGGCGTTTAAGAATTAGAAAACGAACAACAAAATGGATAAGCACAGTAAATGACTGAACGAATATTAACACATGATAAAGATAATGACGACAATTAAACGGCACTCCGCAAACACGTTTGTATGTTTGATGTATAGGTTAATTTTTCGTTATTAAAAACAATTTGATGTTTACAGTAATCATGAAATAAACGCATAAACGTGTTTACGAGATGGCGTTAAAGTGGCGTCAATGTGTTAAAGTTGGCGTTTTAGACGTTTAATTTGCTTATGTATTTTATTGTTTTTTTCGGTTACATAAACGCCAAGACGCGTTTATTATCTGTTACAAAAAGTGTTAATCATTTTTTACAGTGCACTACTTTAGAAGAAGTCAAATACACGAAAAAAATAAAAAAACCCTGTAATTTAAGAAGTCGAAAAACAAATAGCAGTACTGGTACAAGTAAACTTAGAGCACAGAAAGAGACAGGGTGCCACCATTTTTTCATTTATTACTGAAGAAAATGCAGGAGACACATCCTTCATAATTATAATTTAAGGCATCCAAAGCCCATTGAACAACATTCAAGGGTTTCTTTTCTTCCATCTTGCTCCGGATCCGCAACCGTATATGCACATTTGATGCTCTAATGTGAAGGTTTTTCCTATGTGGCACACATGGAAGGTAGTTGTCGCAACATTAATTCCCATTGGGCAGCATGAGTGGATGTATTTTGAAAGTTCAGTGCAAACCCTAACATGATCGTCGTCTCTACTCACCCACCCCTACCCTATCATTAAATCGTTAGTGAGAGTAAGGATAACATAATGTTCAAATTGTGATTTCTGTATTTGTGGCTTGTTTAGTGCACATCCAATGCAAATACTGGAGACAGCTTCTGCTTCATTCTAACGGTCACAATTTAAAAATACCGTAGAGCCTCCGGGGTTTCGTCTCCTGGAACCCTACAGTAGCCCCTAAGGGCCAAAGCCTACAGGGGAGCACTGTACGTCACTGCAATGTCTCCAAAGCCGCCTCCAGTGCCCCAACTTTAAATAGTCCGACGATGCCACCGTCCAGAAGGCAGAACCTTATTTTCTTCTGGATTCCTGAGTTAGGGGAAATGCAGATCGAAGCTCACATTAACCATGACATCCTCGAAACTCTCGGGGGCTTTCAATCTATTGAAACAGAGAGGATCCATCGATTCCCGGAAGGGCCAAGACCACATAACTCTGAAATCCCCCTACCCATTCATGTGAGATTTTTCTGCTACAGGGACAGAGAAAAGTTTTGAAAGCAGCACCATCCAAGCTAAAATAAAAGCTTTAGAAAGGTTCAAAGACTTTCATCTCTGACGACGCTACCCCCACAGTAAAAGAGGCACGAAGGCATTTAAGAGAAAAAATACCAGGAATTACACGGGATCACGATGTCCGATACGCTTAGGGAGAAACCCGTGTATTTTGGACACGTTGGTAATTTGGACCACCATAATTTCGAGCAGTTACAAAATAGATGGCAACATTCCTCTTCTACACGTAAATCCTAATATTACCTTCAAATTTTCATTTTACATGTAACCTTATTTTTCATTTTTTCCCAAATGATACATTTTGATGTTATTTTCGGACACGTAAATTTTGCTTCATTTTTGCTAGCTTGAGAAGGTGTTGTTTGAGCAATTATTTCGGCAGCTTTCTTATTCAACCTAACTGTGACATTAGTGAATTGAAGAGCCTACTCCCAGTAGCCTCATGCTATGTAAAGATGCAGTGACACTTATTAATGTGTAATTTGGACCACAGCTTCAGCATGTGTAGTTGGCCTATGAGGTGTGGTTCAAATTTCACATGAGGAGTGGTCCATATTACACTCGCACAAATTCAACGTGGTACATATTACACATGAAGATGGTTCATATTACACATGGTAGGTGTAATTTGGACTATAAGATCATATTTTTTAAAATTCAGTTTTTAACCAGTGAATGCATATTCCTTCCAACTTGTTCTATGGGCCGTATTAGCTCATCTAAGGCAATTTACTGGTGTTTTTCAGTTCCTTTTCATTTTCGATTTTCTTTTTTTTCTAAGTCTTTTCTTAAGTGGTCCCAATTACATGGCATTCCCCTTCCCCCTACTTACCCAGGTCAGTGAAACCATGTATTATCGCTGTTGACAGTTCAAGACAAACTGACAAAGGCTCCTGATTTAAATCAACCAATCAAGTCAATGGCTGAAGTCCTCATCGGTTTAGCAGTACCACGAGATAGTTGTAGAGAGATTCTGCTTTTTTTAAAACGAATTAGCCTGACAAGCCTGAGTGGGGACTCAGCATCTAGTGGGTTAACCTTCTACACCCACTGACGCCAGATGACTTAGGATGTTTTGGTTATGTTTTCTTCTTTCTTCACTCTAAAAACAATGAGAGAAATGCACTCCAAAAAGAATGTCCTGAGGGACCACTCCTAGTAAGAGTGAATTTCGCCCGGAGTGGAGTGAAAATTCACTCCAAACAGAGCGATATTTCAAACACATGAAATGAAATATTGCACTGAGTGAATTTTCACTCCAGTCAGGACGAAATTCACTCTTACTGGGATTGATCCCTCAGTACACTCTTTTTGGAGTGAATTTCACTCTTTTGTTTTTAGAGTGTTGCTCCTTTTTCCCTTGTCTTTGCTTCAAGTCTTGTTATCCTTTCTGTCTCATTTTGAACACACAGGTAAATAATTTTGGGCATTGCCATAACAACTTCTACGTGCCTGGAAATACCCAGGGCTGTATGTATTCATCAAATCATGACAGTTAATTTCAGTGTATGCACATATACTGTACGAGTTCTAAGACAACAGAACAAAATACAAAGAGTGTTTGTTTTTTTGCATAACTTAAGTTTAGATATTTTTTTACAAGAAACGTATTCTGGCCACAAAGATGATAGGTACTGGCAAAATGAGTGGGACGGGAAGGGTTTATTTTCTCACGGCAACACTGCAAGCCGTGGTGTTGGTATATCTTTTAAGCCTACGTCACACAAAGTATTGATTACTATGAAACCTTATCTGGCACGTCTGGAATAATAATATTCTACTAGATTTCCTTTTTTAAGTCAAAGGTTAAAGGCAATGGTCAGTCACCTTAAAATTGCTTTGAAATCTACAAACTCTTGCAAATCTCTTCATATTTAACTTACTAGTACCTCTCAAGAGATTTTTAAACATAACCATCACATACAAACAAAAGGTAAAAAAGAAAGGAGTTATTCTCCATAAATTTAACAATTCAGTGACAAAAACAGTGCCACATGATCAAAACAAGCCTCTCATGAATTAGACGAGGTATACTAATTCTGATTGGGTTGACTGTATTTTTCCCCTATGTTCTTCCCGGATAATGATATTTCCTACCAATCCAAATCCAAATAGACCTACCGTTGGTTAGATTCGTAGTTCAAAACTGAGCGATTCAATTTCATCGCACACACTGACTTAAATACCCTCATCTCGTGGGGTTTTCCTGAAACGCCATGGGAAGTGTTCCATACACTCACCCAAGGCGAGATCCTGGAACTTCCAGCGGCGCACCAGTGTCCTACATAGCCCTGTGTTCCCTGCTGCATATTGCACGCCCTTTTCCGTCACTCACTTCTTCATGATATTCATCGTGAGTGCTTTGTGATTGTCATGTGACACAATCATTCTATCAGTCTACCAATTTTTTTGTTACTACTGGCTTGAGTTTGTTTTCAGGAAAAACAACAAAAAGTGTCATACGCGGCATTGGTTCATTGTAACGGATTCACTCAGTATTGGGCATGCATTTGTTACTAGGTAAATCTGTGAAGTGAATTTTTTATTTTAGAAGGTAAAATGTATAGCTTCATTTTTATGGCATCATTGTAGTAACAACTGTCAGAAAGCTACGTTAGGCAACAAGTGGTGGCGCACTTACAGAAGTAACTCCTCTCTTCTTCTGGTTTTGTTTTGTGTGTTGTAGAGGTCTGAGGGTCGAAAGGTTGGTCGGTTAGGTTTGTTGTCCCTTGGAGACGTCGCTCCTTTGGGGAGCAGAAGTGGAGAGGACTTTTGAAAAAAGTGTTGTGCCGTGTATACTAAAACAAGCTCTACAATCAAGTCTAAAGCCAAGGGGGGTGGGCAGTCGAGGTGATACCCCTAGAAAATTTCCTTCCCCAAGATAACTTTGAGAACGATGTAATGAGCATGTCCCTCCTTCTTCTCACCCTTCAATCTTTTGTCTGACTGTACAGGTATGTATACAATACTGTGCCACCTTGTCCTTTTTTATTTGCTTCCTTTAATTAGGAGAACCTTGTGTACAAGGTAGACTCACACAAAACCTTGAAAAAGAGACACGTTTTAAAGTGACACATTATAAAGGACATAACACGATGTACATAGACGTAAGAACCTCATTTAAGCAGGGGGTGCAGAGGGGTTGAACGGAATTTTTTTTAAATAAAATGAGGTACTTAGATGAAATCTGGTGCCACATGATGTAAAAATGTTAAGGAAATTAAATGAATATTTTTTACACTTTTACTGGAAGGGAAAAAATAGGGATTTTCTTCCTTAAATAGTGGAGCGTAAGCTGCTTCCGCCCTCACATTTTTGACGGGGGATTTAGCCTGCCAGACCGGGCACCACCCCACCCCCCACCCCCAGAAGCCTATGATGACATACACGTTAGTCTATGAATAAATAAGCTAATTCAGTTAGTTCAAAATAAGGGAAAAGAGTAAAGGCCTAAACCAATTACCTTATTTTTCTGTCTCCGTCCACGAGATGGAAAACATTTGTGTTCACTGACGTCAAGCAGGGAAGTTGCCCGCCAGGCGGGCGCTGTATTACTCCTACACCTATATTGGCTGCACTCGTAATTGAGTATTTTGTGAAAAGAGGTGTACATATTCGACACTGCTACGAAGGTAAGCAGAGAAGTGGTATTGGCTTATATCACCTCACTGCTTCCAGTAGAACCATAGGACAACTGTCTTCACTCGACCAGTAGGCAAGCAGGAGCGTAACAAGGCCCTGTGGGGCCCATGGACAAGGAGCAGTGAGGGGCCCCAAAACCAATGGTATCACAATCCCAATTGCATAAGCACTTTCCGGCCATCCATGCACACACAAATTTACAAATACACAGCGTATGGTACTATATGCCATACTTTTTCCGGTTGTCTATTGACGCTGTTATAACTCGATACAGTAAAGACATATGAAACGTGTGCTAAAACTTAAAAGTAAACCCTGCATAATATGATAATGCATCAACGCCGGATCCAAAATCCCCAAAGTTTTTTTTGTTGTTGATCTTGGTTGGGGCCCCTGGACATTGTCCACCCAGTCCACCCGCTTGCTAAGCCCCTGCCAGTATAGGGTGCCTATCAATGACCCTAAAAAATAACGATGTAATAAGAAAAGAATCTGAAGAGATGTCACCGACATATTATGTGAACACATACAGTACAATAAAGCTCTCACGCAGTGAGGTAAACTCTGAATTAAAAAATCCGCTGCACAGACTATTGATTGCAAGCAAATCTTGGTTTTTATCTCAGTTGATCCGAAAAGTACTGGAAGAACTCAACGGCTCCTCCTTAAGTATGTCCCATCTCCGATTAATCACTGCACTCTGAACACAATTGGGTAAACGCTTACCCAGGTTGGTTACATATGCCTCCTTCTAAACTGTTGGTTAAAAACTTTACTCCCGTTGGGTTAAACATTACCCAGCAATGGGTACTTTGTAACCAACTTGGGTTAATTTTTACCCAACAGTTTAGCAGGAGGCATACGTACCCACCAGTTTTTAGAGTGTGATTATTAGACAACTGATGATAGCTTTTCTTTTTTCGAAATCTTTTCTTAAGATTATTACACGTCCAAATTACACGGCTTTCCTTCACCCCTATATACCCAGGTCAGTTCCAGCATGTATTTATCGTTGTTACGAAAGACAGTTCAAGACAAAGGCTTCTTAATTAAAACACCCAATCAAGTCGATGACTGAGGTCCTCATCGGTTTAGTAGGACCACGAAATAGTTGACGGAGAGATTCTACCCTTTTAACGAATGACCCTGACAGCCTGAGTGTGGGTCCAGCGTCTAGAGGGTTAACCTTCTACACCCACTGACGCCAGGTGACTCAGGATGTGTTGATTATGTTTTCTTTTTTCTTCACTCTAAAAACAAAAGAATGAAATTCACTCGAAAAAGAGTGCACTGAGGGACTACTCCTAGTAAGAGTGAATTTCGTCCGGAGTGGAGTGAAAATTCACTTCAAAGAGAGCAATACTTCAAACACATGTAATGAAATATCGCACTATTTGGAGGGAACATTCACTCCACTCAGGGCGAAATTAACTCTTACTGGGAGTGGTCCCTCAGTACACTCTTTTTGGAGTGAATTTCACTCTTTTGTTTTCAGAGTGTTGCTCCTTTTATTCCTTGTCTTTGCTTCTAGTCTTGTTATCCTTTCTATCTCAATTTGAAGACACAGATAAATAATTCTGGGCATTGTCATAACAACTTCTACGTTTCTACTTGCCTGAAAATACCCAGGGCCATATGTATTTATCAAAAGATGGCAGTTAATTTTAGTGCATGCACATATAAAATACACGAGGTCTAAGACAACAGAACAAAATACGAAGAGTATTTGCATTTTTTGCATGACTTTAATTTTGATATTTTTTTTAGAAGAAACACACTCTGACCACAAAGATAATAGGTACAGGTAATGACAAAGTGTGTGGGAGGGAAGGGCCGTATTTTCTCACGGCAGCACTGCCAGCCGTGGTGTATTTATACCTTTCAAGCCTACGTCACACAAAGTATTGATTACTATGAAATCTTATCTGGCAGGTCTGGAATAAAAAAAAATTTAATAGCTTTCCTTTTTTAAATTCCAAGGTTAAAGGCAATGGTCAGTCACCTCAAAATTGCTTTAAAATCTACAAACTCTTTCAAATCTTCTCATATTTACCTTACAAGTACCTTTCAAGAGGTTTTTAAACATAACTATTACATACAACCAAAAGGTAAAAAAGAAAGGAGTTATTCTCCATGAATTTAACAATTCAGTGACAGAAATAGTGTCACATGATAAGAAAAAACCTCTCATGAATTAGACGAGGTATACTAATTCTTGGGTTGACTTTGCATTTTCCCCTTTTCCCCTGACAGCCTAAGTTCGTTCCGGTTAATGATATTTCCTACCTATCCAAATCCAAATAGACCCACCGTTGGTTAGATTCGTAGTTCATAACTGAGCAATTCAATTGGAACGCACACAGTGACTTAAATACCCTCATCTCGTGGGGTTTCAACCCCCTGAAGGGCCGTGGGAAGTGTCCCGTAAACTCCCCCAAGGCGAGATCATGGAACTTCCAGCGGCTCACCAATGTCCTACAAAACCCCGTGTTCCCTGCTGCATATTGCACTTCCTTTTCCGTCGATCACTTCTACATGATATCAATCGTGAGTGCCTCGTGTTCTTGATGTAAGATGGTCATGTGACACAATCATTCTATCAGTCTACCAATTTTTTCATATACTTCTGGCTTGAGTTTGTTTTCAGGAAAAACAACAAAAAGTGTCGTACGCGGCATTGGTTCATTGTAACGGATTCACTCAGTATTGAGCATGCATTTGTTACTAGGTAAATCTGTGGAGTGAATTTTTCATTTTAGACCGTAAAATGTATAACTTTATTTTTATGGCATCATTGCAGTTACAACTGTCGGAAAGCTACGTTAGGCAAAAAGTGTTGGCGCACTTACAGAAGTAACTCCTCTCTTCTTCTGGTTTTGTTTTGTGTGTTGTAGAGGTCTGAGGGTCGAAAGGTTGGTCGGTTAGGTTTGTTGTCCCTTGGGGACGTCGCTCCTTTGGGGAGCAGAACTCCTTCGGGATTAATGTTTGGTTTTGCCGCTTGGCTCTTCGCCAGAGAGTGGAGAGGACTTTTGAAAAAAGTGTTGTGCCGTGTATACTAAAACAAGCTCTACAATCAAGTCTAAAGCCAAGAGGGTGGGCAGTCGAGGTGATACCCCTAGAAAACTTCCTTCCCCAAGATAACTTTGAGAACGATGTAATGAACATGTCCCTCCTTCTTCTCTCACCCTTCAATCTTTTGTCTGACTGTACAGGTATGTATACAATACTGTGCCACCTTGTCCTTTTTTATTTGCTTCCTTTAATTAGGAGAACCTGGTGTACAAGGTAGACTCACACAAAACCTTGAGAAAGAAACACGTTTTAAAGTGACACATTATAAAGGACATAACACGATGTACATAGACGTAAGAACCTCATTTAAGCAGGGGGTGCGGGGGGGGGGTTGAACGGATTTTTTTTTTTAAAAAAAATGAGGGTACTTAGATGAAATCTTGTGCCACATGATGTAAAAATGTTAAGGAAATTAAATGAATATTTTTTACTTTTTTACTGGAAGGGAAAAAGTAGGGATTTTCTTCCTTAAATAGTGGAGCGTAAGCTGCTTCCCCCCTCACATTTTTGACTGGGGATTTAGCCTGCCAGACCGGGCACCACCCACCCCCCCACCCCCCAGAAGCCTATGATGACATACACGTTAGTCTATGAACAAACAAGCTAATTCAGTTAGTTCAAAATAAGGGAAAAGAATAAAGGCCTAAACCAATTACCTTATTTTTCTGTCTCCGTCCACGAGATGGAAAACATTTTTGTTTACTGACGTCAAGCAGGGAAGTTGCCCGCCAGGCGGACGCTGTATTACGCCTACACCTATATTGGCTGCACTCGTAATTGAGTATTTTGTGAAAAGAGGTGTACATATTCGACACTGCTACGAAGGTAAGCAGAGAAGTGGTATTAGCTTATATCACCTCACTGCTTCCAGTAGAACCATGGGACAACTGTCTTCACTCGACCAGTAGGCAAGCAGGAGCGTAACAAGGCCCTGTGGGGCCCATGGACATGGAGCAGTGAGGGGCCCCAAAACCAATGGTATCACAATCCCAATTGCATAAGCACTTTCCGGCCATCCATGCACACACAAATTTACAAATACACAGCGTATGGTACTATATGCCATACTTTTTCCGGTTGTCTATTGACGCTGTTATAACTCGATACAGTAAAGACATATGAAACGTGTGCTAAAACTTAAAAGTAAACCCTGCATAATATGATAATGCATCAACGCCGGATCCAACATCCCCAAAGTTTTTTTGTTGTCGATCTTGGTTGGGGCTCCTGGACATTGTCCACCCAGTCCACCCGCTTGCTAAGCCCCTGCCAGTATAGGGTGCCTATCAATGACCCTAAAAAATAACGATGTAATAAGAAAAGGATCTGAAGAGATGTCACCGACATATTATGTGAACACATACAGTATAAATAAAGCTCTCTTGCAGTGAGGTAAACTCTGAATTAAAAAATCCGCTGCACAGACTATTGATTGCAAACAAATCTTGGTTTTTATCTCAGTTGATCCGAAAAGTATTGGAAGAACTCAACGGCTCCTCCTTAAGTATGTCCCATCTCCGATTAATCACTGCACTCTGAACACAATTGGGTAAACGCTTACCCAGGTTGGTTACATATGCCTCCTTCTAAACTGTTGGTTAAAAACTTTACTCCCGTTGGGTTAAACATTACCCAGCAATGGGTACTTTGTAACCAACTTGGGTTAATTTTTACCCAACAGTTTAGCAGGAAGCATACGTACCCACCAGTTTTTAGAGTGTGATCATTAGACAACTGATGATAGCTTTTCTTTTTTCGAAATCTTTTCTTAAGATTATTACACGTCCAAATTACACGGCTTTCCTTTACCCCTATATACCCAGGTCAGTTCCAGCATGTATTTATCGTTGTTACGAAAGACAGTTCAAGACAAAGGCTTCTTAATTAAATCACCCAATCAAGTCGATGACTGAAGTCCTCATCGGTTTAGTAGGACCACGAAATAGTTGACAGAGAGATTCCACTCTTTTAAAGAATTACCCTGACAGCCTGAGTGTGGATCCAGCGTCTAGGGAGTTAACCTTCTACACCCACTGACGCCAGGTGACTCAGGATGTTTTGATTATGTTTTCTTTTTTCTTCACTCTAAAAACAAATGAATGAAATTCACTCGAAAAAGAGTGCACTGAGGGACTACTCCTAGTAAGAGTGAATTTCGTCCGGAGTGGAGTGAAAATTCACTTCAAAGAGAGCAATACTTCAAACACATGTAATGAAATATCGCACTATTTGGAGGGAATATTCACTCCACTCAGGGCGAAATTGACTCTTACTGAGAGTGGTCCCTCAGTACACTCTTTTTGGAGTGAATTTCACTCTTTTGTTTTCAGAGTGTTGCTCCTTTTATTCCTTGTCTTTGCTTCTAGTCTTGTTATCCTTTCTATCTCATTTTGAACACACAGATAAATAATTCTGGGCATTGCCATAACAACTTCTACGTTTCTACGTGCCTGGAAATACCCAGGGCCATATGTATTCATCAAAAGATGGCAGTTAATTTCAGTGCATGCACATATAATGCACGAGGTCTAAGACAACAGAACAAAATACAAAGAGTATTTGCATTTTTTGCATGACTTTAATATTTATATTTTTTTAGAAGAAACACACTCTGACCACAAAGATAATAGGTACAGGTAATGACAAAATGTGTGGGAGGGAAGGGCCGTATTTTCTCACGGCAGCACTGCCAGCCGTGGTGTTTGTATACCTTTCAAGCCTACGTCACACAAAGTATTGATTACAATGAAATCTTATCTGGCTGGTCTGGAATAATAACATTTTAATAGCTTTACTTTTTTAAAGTTCAAGGTTAAAGGCAATGGTCAGTCACCTCAAAATTGCTTTGAAATCTACAAACTCTTACAAATCTTCTCATATTTACCTTACAAGTACCTCTCAAGAGGTTTTTAAACATAACTATTAGTACATACAACCAAAAGGTAAAAAAGAAAGGAGTTATTCTCCATGAATTCAACAATTCAGTGACAGAAATAGTGTCACATGATAAAAAAAAGGCTCTCATGAATTAATACTAATTCTGATTGGGTTGACTTTGCATTTTCCCTTTTTCCCCTGACAGCCTAAGTTCGTTCCGGTTAATGATATTTCCTACCTATCCAAATCCAAATAGACCCACCGTTGGTTAGATTCGTAGTTCATAACTGAGCAATTCAATTGGAACGCACACAGTGACTTAAATACCCTCATCTCGTGGGGTTTCAACCCCCTGAAGGGCCGTGGGAAGTGTCCCGTAAACTCCCCCAAGGCGAGATCATGGAACTTCCAGCGGCTCACCAATGTCCTACAAAACCCCGTGTTCCCTGCTGCATATTGCACTTCCTTTTCCGTCGATCACTTCTACATGATATCAATCGTGAGTGCCTCGTGTTCTTGATGTAAGATGGTCATGTGACACAATCATTCTATCAGTCTACCAATTTTTTCATATACTTCTGAATCCTCCTTAAGTACAGTATACCTCATCTCCAATGAATCATTGATTGTTAGACAAGTGATGACAGCTGTATTACTTTTCCAAAGAAAAGCACAGCCTTAACATAGCTGTATTCATTTCCAATGGGACACTGCTTCGTGGTTAGAGCAATATTAGCTCATTAAAGGCAATTTACTGGTGTTTTTTAATTTTCCTTCTCATTTTCGATTTTCTTTTTCGAAATCTTTTCTTAAGATTATTACACGTCCAAATTACACGACTTCCCCTTTCCCCTATATACCCAGGTCAGTGCTATAGCATGTTTTTATCGTAGATACGAGAGACAGTTCAAGACAAAGGCTTCTTAATTACATCATCAAATCAAGTCGATGACTGAAGTCCACACCAGTACCACAAAATAGTTGCAGAGAGATTCTACTTTTTTTAACAAATTAGCCTGACAGCCTGAGTGCGTATCCAGCGTCTAGGGGGCTAACTTTCTTCACCCACTGACGCCCGATGACTCCGGTTGTTTTGATTATGTTTTCTTTTTCTTGCCCCTTTTTTCCCCAGGTCTTTGTTTCTAGTCTTGTTATCCTTTCTATCTCATTTTGAATACACAGATAAATAATTCTGGGCAACAGAACGAAATACAAAGTGTCTGCTTTTTTGCATAACTTAAGTTTTGATATTTTTTTTACAAGAAACGTACTCTGACCACAAAGATAATAGGTCCTGGCAAAATGAGTGAGACGGAAAGGCTGTATTTTCTCACGGCAACAGTGTAAGCCGTGGTGTTTGCATACCTTTAAAGCCTACGTCACACAAAGTATTAATTTCTATGAAATCTTATCTGGCATGTCTGGAATAATAATATTCTACTAGCTTTCCTTTTTTAAAATCAAAAGTTAAAGGCAATAGTCAGTCACCTCAAAATTGCTTTGAAATCTACAAACTCTTGCAAATCTTCTCTTATTTACCTCAAGAGGTTTTTAAACATAACCATTACATGCAAAAAAAAAGTAAACAAGAAAGGATTTATTCTCCATGAATTTAATAATTCAGTAACAAAAATAGTGTCACATATACTTCTGACTGGATTGACTGCATTTTCCCTTTTTTCCATTTTCCTTTTAAGTTCGTTCCCGTTAATGATATTTCCTTCCTATCCAAATCCAAATGGAACCGCCGTTGGTTAGATTGTAGTTCAAAACTGGGCGATTCAATTTCATCGCACACACTGACTGAAATACCCTCATCTCGTAGGGTTTCCGACCCTCCTGAACGCCATGGGAAGTGTCCCGTAAACTCACCCAAGGCGAGATCCTGGAACTTCCAGCGGCTTACCAATGTCCTACAAAACCCCGTGTTCCCTGCTGCATATTGCACTCCCTTTTCCGTCACTCACTTCTTCATGATATTCATCATGAGTGCTTTGTGATTGTCATGTGACACAATCATTCTATCAGTCTACCAATTTTTTTCATTACTACTACTGGCTTGAGTTTGTTTTCGGGGAAAAACAACAAAAAGTGCCATACGCGGCATTGGTTCATTGTAACATTCACTTAGTATTAAGCATGCACTTGTTACTAGGTAAATCTGTGATGTGAATTTTTCATTTTAGACCGCAAAATGTAGCTTTATTTTTATGGCATATTTACAGTTACAATTGGGATTTGCCAGTGACAGAAATCAATGACTTCAAAAAATGCAGAAAAATTTTCTCTTATAGAAGGTGAAAACGGCATCTCAATATCTTATAGCGTTTGGAAGAACTAATTTTCAAAGAAATGCTATTTTTCCTCAAGATAAAGTGCATTATGGGAAATCTGAGATGTCATCTCACATTAATTTGACAAAGCATTGGATTTCTTTATGGTATTGACACTGTTGTAAGGAATATTTAGCAACTTTGTTTGTTATGCCATACATATGGTGTAGATTTATGGCAAACCTACATGGAAAGATATTCAAACATTCCAATAGTATCAAATTTCAGGGACAAAAGGACATTCAATTATAAGGGAAAAAAAAGAAATCTGAGGCAATGTGCCCATTTTTCATAACATTCTGTGACCTTGATGGGAACTGGAGGTATCTTTTAATAAAAATAAGTAGTCTTTAATGTTAGATATCTCGAGTTAGGAAAAGAGTATTGCTACAGGGTTCAGAGGGTATGAACTGATTTTTTTTTTCTTTTCACATGTGACCCTTGTGAAAAGCCATTGGAAAATGCCTTTAACAACAGTACTGTTGGAAAGCTACGTTAGGCAAAACGTGGTGGCGCACTTACATAAGTAACCCCATAGCAGTATTAGATATATACGGCTCTGGGTAACTCCTCTGCGAAAGTTGCTATCGGAAGATCTTGATAACAAGAATAATGCTGACGTAAGGTTTGAAGCGCGCCGAGCGCCCGAAAATTTTGATAGTTTGCGAAGGATTTGCTAAAATTCTGATAGTCTGAGAAACATTTGCGATAGAAAATGAAGCAAAGACTGAAGTATTTCTTACGAAAATGAAGAACAGAATGTACTTTCCAGAATACACGTATCTGTAGACTGTAACATTGGGGGGTTGGGGGTTGGGTTGGGGATGATTACATGGGGCATTCCCCCCTAGTCAAATTTTGCTGAGATATGTCCCCCTATCCCCGGGATCTACGCCCATGCTCATAAACCAGGGTAGAAACTCTCTGCATTGACCATGCAGGACTCTAATAATAGTATTATTGCTTGGCACGTTGCGACTTTGCGTGAAAGACAGACTGTATGCAGATGTTATCCAACGGCAATACACCCACCTGCCCACTGCCACGTTTCTTTGAAACTCGGTGAGAAATATTGTCGTTCTTGGGCATTGTCTTATTTCCAGAGGAGGGGGTTCCAATGGCCAGAGCACCCTTCTTCTCCCATGAGTTGATTGAAGATAATAGAAATTATCACTTCTGCAATATAGAGGTCCTCAAGTCCACCTATAGCAGGCGCGTAGCCAAGGGGGAGGCGTAGGGCAGCCGCCCCCCCCCCCCCCCTTGAGCATATTTTTGTATTTTTTAATGATTTTTTTTATGATATTGCTAGTAACTCAAAATAAAAAAAAATTAGATGCAACTTACAAGGCCTGGGAAGTGCCATTTCCAGCGATCTGGGAGGTACTTTCGGCCAAATTTTCTTGGCGCTTCGCGCCAACCTATAGTGGCGCTACGCTTAGACAGTTTGCCTGCAGGCTTCGCCCCCTCCCCCCCTTGGCAAATTCCTGGCTACGCACCTGACCTGTAGCTAGTCCGAGTTAAGCTTTACTCCATGTGGTCAAATTGTGATATAATTCGTTTACTCTTGCTGATCCAAAGCCATTTAAAGATAATGCAATATTTTAATATTATACGCTGTTTCCCCGGAACCCACGTAAGGACCCGTAATAAAGCGACTAGGGAGCCTTACGGAGGGCCGGTGATGGGGCTTTTAGCACTCTCTCGGTGCCTGCACCTTTGGCCCCCTACCCTGCATTACATATTCAACCGTGCGTATGCCTAATTGTGCACTATTTCAGTATGCCTAGCCTGCACTGCAGTCATGTGCGTGAGGGTTAGGCTAGACTACGCCACAGACATACTATATACATATAGGCGTCATACACTAATCTAATGCACAAAAGCGTCGCCCATTTTGCGCAGTAGTTCCATCGTTTGCAGCAGTCATGTTGCGGCTAGAGCAGCTGTTTTAGTACTTTTGTGGGCGGGTCACGGTTTCATTTGCCGGATACAAAGCGGCGTTATCACGATTTTGTACTTGGATATAGTCTCCTTGGTTCAAATGACTGCCAGAACGGCGTAGCAAGACCCTCTGGGACATGGACAAGGAGCAGTGGGGCCCCGAAAAGGAACTATATTTACCAGTTAACAAACACACAGCGTATGGTACTTCTGTATTTGCGATACTTTTTCCTGTTGTCTATTGACGCTGTTATATCTCGATACAAAGTCATATAAAACGACGGTGTGTTAAAACTTAAAAGTAAACCCTGCATAATATCATTCATCATAGCCGGGCCAAAAACCCCCAAAGTTTTTCTTTTGTTGACCTTGGTTGACCCTAAACTATGTGCACCCAGTCCACCCGCTTGCTACGCCCCTGCTGAATGGTGCCGCTCCATCTGTGGGTTTGGATCCAGGTGGGACCGGATTTAACTGATCTTAGGGGCTACTTGGGACACCAGCCTTGGGCCCCATCCCTTGGCTATAGGCTCGAGACAAAGACAAAAGGAAATACTAAGTTACACCGAGAAAGAGTTTTGAACATGACAGAGTGGTAATCTTGGTGGTTCCCGAACTGCTCTCCCCTCCCCCGGATAACTTACCCCTGGAAAATTTTTCCCAAACATTTTTCCTGGACCATACCCACCCATACCAGGTCAATTCTAAATTTTATGGTGACGAAAGTTGTCTGAGGGTAAATGTCATGGGCGGGAATTGCCGGAGTGGGAATTATCCTGGGGAAAATGGCCCAGTGGGAATTGTTCGGGGCCGAGTTGTCGGACTTGTCGGCCGGGGAGGGGGCGTTGTCCGGTCACGAATTTTGCCTGCTACTAAGATTTGCATTCAGCCCGGTCCAAGCATAGCTACCAGGGCTTCCACTTTCAAGGAAATAGAAACTGAAGGATTTCTGGAATTTCTGGAAATACCGAAATAGTAGGAAATTTCAAATCTTATCTAAGGAAGGTGGAGAAATTCCTATGAAAATGAGAGGAAAATCGAAGGAAATCTGTAGCCAATAAGAATGCAGAAGTGATAGCGTATGTAATACCGACACAATTTTTCAAGTTTGGAAATAGTCCTTTTACAGAAAAGAAGTGTGTATGGTTGATTGCAACAGGGAATTGCTATTTAGACAACTCCCTGATTGCAGCAGATATTTATATCTCAGACTCAGACTGAAACAATTCAAGGAAATGTTGAGGTCTATTTCAGCATAGTTAATAACAGACACAGATGTGTCTATTAACTATGATTTCAGGAATCGGATTTCCGGAATTAAAAATGTGGAAGAGCTGAAAGAAAAGTAAGTTTTGTGAGTTGGCATGAGATTAACTGCAGCGGCATAGGTAAGTATCTGCGCACACTTGTACTTGTCTTGTATTTACGGCCCGCATTATTTACGCGGCGCGGCCCGCGCAATTTTTTTCCCACGAGGTTATGGGCAAATCACGCCAATGGACCAATCAGCGTCTTGGAAATAGGCCACACCCCTAATTCCAAAATGACAGCTTTTGAACCATTTTTTTGTAATTCTGACGCCAGATTATGAAAGAACAGGCCAAATAACCCCAGTCCACGTAACCCTAACCTAAGAAATAACCCCAACCATGATTTAGAAACAAATTTGAAAAAAATTTCAAAATCAAATTTACCCATAACCTCGTGGGAAAAAAAATTAGGCGCGCGGCCCGCATTATTTTTTTTTTCCCCATGACGAACGTGGGCAAATCGAGTTTTCAAAAAAATTTAAATTTGTTTCAAAATGAAGGTTAGGGTTACATTTTCGGTCTAGGTTACGTACATGGCGGTTATTTGGCCCGTTCTTTCATAATCTGGCGTCAGAATTTCAAGAATGGGTCGAAAAGCTGTCATTTTGGAATTAGAGGTGCGGCCTATTTCCAAGAAGCTGATTGGTCCATTGGCCAGATTTTCCCTGACTCGTCCTGGGGAAAAAGAAACTACGCTTACGCAGGATTTAGGTTCCTATAGAGGGATTTCAGTCACGTGACTTTAACCAACTAGACGCAATTTTGAAGGGCAAGATCGCGCGTCATTTTTGCTTTGCAGGGCAAGATCGCGCGTCTCTTTGGTTTTGACGGGCACGCGTCCATTGTGTCACAGTAGTATCTATGGTTATGCCGTGCGAGTGAGCTGTAAGTTCGCTCACTGCGTGTGTGTTTTGCCCTTCAGTGCCTGGGAATCCATTGCGCGTGACGTCACATGAAATCCCTCTATTGCTCTATGTGTGGGCATAACATACAATTTCACGTATGCGCAGATACTAACCTTTACCGCTGTAGTTAACTGCATGTGTGTGATACGTGACTGCCGCCGAGTGACATGATGACTTGCGACGAATAAGACCTGGCGGGTAACTTGAAGTTGAATAAGTAAGCTGACAATTTCGTGACTTTGGCTTCGTTGTAGCCTGTGCCCTGCCATTTCTTGAGCAGAAGCACTAGCAGGTGTAAGTTTTTGCCATTGTATGGACTGAGTACGTAGGCTTATGAAACTCATAGCGTTATAGTCGTTAGGCCGCATAGCTTACGTTTGGGCATATCGTATTCGTATGTAGGCAAGAGACACCCAATGCTGAGATCGGTCGGCTAGCAAGCCTAACTTTAGTGTGGTAGCCTAACGTTAGGCCTATATTTTCTGTCAGTGTCAGACCACAGGTAACCTGCTGTGTAACTTGGGCAGGCTGTTGCTGAGTTTATCAGCTACAAGTACAATTCTTAACATTTGCTTACCCCTTATGTTAATGTAGCATGGATGTATCGAATTTCATGCACTTAATGATATAAGTGTGAATTTTTCTGTAACTGATTTTGAAAAATCTGAAATACACACATATCCAGACTGAAGGAGATGTTAGCCTGAATTGGAAGTAAAATTTTATCAATTTAACATATGTTTTAACAACATAATCTGTGTTTATATGTCAACTCAAGCTGCACCACTGACAAGTTGTAAATGTGCCAAATTTCGCGCACCTCAGTAAGTTAACATGATATATTCCGTATTAAAACTCTACTTGACCTCATACAAGTTACAGAAGACTGACAACACCTTTTACACATGATGACAACATACACAGCAGTGTTCTCCACTAACTGTTTTGTCCGGGGGCTCAGCCCGTACAGAATCTGCCACACTACTTTAGCGCCCGGACAAAACTTTGCCGCCCGCACAGAAAATTGACCCGCCTGGTCAAGAAGTTGTCTGTACACTCAATTACAAACACCGCAACTTAGTCATTTGACTGTCTTTTATATTTGATTTCAAATACACATGACAAGCAATGTATAATAAAACATCGGAGATGCAAACCCAGCTCACTTGCACCTGACCTCTTATATCATTCAATGTGCACTTAGGCTACTGCATTTCTTTCATAAAAAAAAATGGCCACAAAATGCCCAGATTTAAACACATAGGGAAGACTAAGAACAAGGCCGGAGATTGCACCATCTGCGATCTAAGCCCTCCTAAATTGTCAAAATTTTCCCAAAGAGGAGGGGGACACCCCTCCCCCAGGACGGCGATCACAAGAGCCCCCGGACAGAAAACAGACCAGTGGAGAACCCTGACACAGTCATGGATGGATAACGTGGAAAGCTAAAATGATGATTTAGAAACGCATCGCGATCCACATTAATGAACATTTACCTCAACAGTTGAAAATGACGTGAAATCTCACAATTTGGGCAAATGTAAGCAAATTATCATACTTTGAGACCTCTGTGCAGTCATAAACAATGTATAAACTACACTAGTATGGTCAGCATCTCTTACTGGTACATTGTTACGCTAATTTTGAACGATTCTTATGGGTGCGTGAAATTTGGCACATCTTCTATACAGTATACAGACAAGGTTTAATACAATACAATAGCCTGCCAACTTTCTAGTCAATCTCATTTCCTAGACAGAAATAACTTCATGATAATTAATGCATGCATCATCAGCGTTGGTAAGGGGTGCTATCAACAACTACAGAACCAACTCTTTTGAAGAATGGCAGGCAAGAATGGGATTGGGATTTGAACCCGGTGCATGCAAGTCCTGGCTGTTACCCCGTTCCTCCCCATGAAGACTGAATGGGTCATAGCATAGGAAAATGGGTTTATGATACCATTGGTTTGGGCCCCTCCCTGCCTCTTGTCCATGGGCCCCGAACAATTGTGTATATTCCAACCAGCTACATACGTAGCAAGTGTTGAAAATGGGGAAGTAGGTAACACGGAACTCCAGGAAAAAGCAGGCCTATGGTTTCCCTCGAGTGCTGTGTGTGTGTGTGAAGGAAGCGTTTTATTTGTTCTGCTTTCGACTGGATATATTCAACATATATGGGCCATGTAGTGCAAGGTATTTCAGTCAGGACCAAAAAAGTTTCATTTGAAAATATAAAGGTTTGTGTACAACACAAAAGGCAAAAAAAAAAAAAATGAAACTAAAAAAATAATACGAGGGGACGAAAAATTACGTGCGGGTGGTCGAGGACAAACGAACAACTTTTTTTTAGGCCTTACTTCGCTACAGCAGACAACTCTTTTCACTTGTATACACATTATGCAGTGCAGTACGGCTATTAGGCTACTGTATAGTTACTGGCTTAGCTGCTACCGTGTAGGTTGCATGTATACATATAGAGCTAGCAAGGAACGTTGTTGTCTTGTCCATGCGAGGGCCTATATACAGGCCAGTTTGTACAAACCGGCAAGATCTGGGACAAGATCCCACACTTAACGTTAGGCTTGACTCTGCAAGGATTAGCTCGATTTTTAGCCCTATATGATAATTACGTACCTTTTTAAGATGTCACCGTATCTTCAGAAGTATTCGTAGGCTATATGTGCATCGTCGCAGGCTGTTGATAAACATGAATAGTCAGTACCGTGAATACCATGTGACCTTCTTATGCATAGTAATCTATCCCGCATTTTGGGGATTCGTGTAAATGAAAACTGGACGGTTTGCAGACTCTGTATAAATAACTCACTGTAACTCACTGGAGCCCACAGGCAGTAACTGCCGATGGGGTTGTAAAAACTGGGGCATACAGCTGTTTTTGGCTTTTTTAGAGCCCCCGTCTTTTCTGTAGAATAGGATCGATTATGTTTTTGAATCCATTGACTGTTGTAGTAGTTACTGCCTGTGGCAAGTTTATATTCCATTCTGTGATAATTCTCTGACTAAAAAAATACTTCCTAATATCCAGTCGACAATAGTGTTTCTGAAATTTTAGCTGATATCCTCTGGTTCTACTACTTTCTGACAGATTGAAAAAGATTGACTGATCCACATTTTCTAGTCCCTTAACTATTTTAAGAACTTCTATCAAGTCTGCTCTAAGTCTACGCATTTCTAGTGAAACTAAACTAGTTCGCTCAAGCCTTTGATCATAACTGAGAGTATGATCAAATAGATCAAATGATAAGTAGAACATATACAGGGGTGTATTATGATTTCTGAGAGAAAATCTTTCAGGGAAGATAATGTCGCAGACGGGCAATGATTCCAATATTCTTAGAAATTGTATTAGAGATGGACTGAATGTGGTCATTCCAAGTAAGATGGCTGTCAATAAAAACACCAAGGAACTTGACAGTGTTTCAAAGTGGAACATTAGTTCCACAGAAATCAGTACTAGGAATAGATGGATCGGGTAACCTATTTGGAGGACAGAAGAGAACAGAGGCTGTTTTGCTTAAGTTGAGTAATAACACATTGACACAAAACCATTCACGAACCTTGTGTAGTTCATTATGTACAATTTCCATTAAGGTCATAGGACCTTCATGAGAACAGAAAATTCTTACCAATTGGTTTAAGTTGGGCCAGCCACAACCTTTTCTCCAATTGTGGCTCACTGGCCTGTTTTCCCTACTCCATTGCTTATGCTGAGCACCAAGCACAATGGCAGTAGGTTCCATTTTTAAATTCTTTGGTGTAAACCAGCCAGGGGTTGAACCCCAGACCTTTGGGCTACAAGTCGGATGCTCTAACCACTTGACCATGCAGTCGGATGACAAAACATGAAAAGTAACTTATTGTTACAAATTTATACTCTTACTCTAACTACTAGAGTAACTACAAACCTCAAAAGACTATGTCAATCATGCCATCTGTTCATCCAACACCTCCCCACATACAATACAACTGACTTTTGAGCGTAACATTACAGCACTTCTAAACTGTGGGAAGTCATAAAAAAAGTTTCGGGCCAATACTGCCCAGGTAGAGGCCGATACTGCCCAGGTGTTTCACATGGAGTTTATCTTCTTATCTATGATAGTGGCCTGGACAGCTATATGTGCTTTCTCATAAAACCATGCAGTGTAAGAAGAAGCAAAGCTAAAGAACAAAAGTTTGCAATGCAGCTTGATGCAAGTTACCTTCATTTGCTGAATTTTATTGTACCGTGCATTGTCATTGGCCAAGAGACTTAGTTTTGTTACTCTTAGCCAATCACAGCATTCATTTTACATAAAGTAACTGACTCATGGTGCCCTCCCCCCTGGCACCTACCCAGTGCAAATGTAAACTGCCAAACAATGGGCACGCATTAGCTCTTTTTGATTCCTTGCCGAAGGCCAAAGGAATCTATGCGATGGTGATGTCGTGTGTGTGTATGTGTGTAGGTGACGCATTGGCTTGTAAACACGATATCTCAAGGAGGGTAACTCTGAGGGATCTCATACTTGGCATGTAGATTGCCCATATTGAATTGATAATCCCTATTGTTTTTGGTGGAGGTCAAAGGTAATTTGAGGTCACAAGAGGTCAAAAGATCAAAACCTTGTAAACATGATATCTCAAGAAGAATAACTCTGAGGGATCTTATACTTTCCAGGTAGGTTGCCCATATTAGGTAGATGATCCCTATTCATTTTTGTGGAGGTCAAAGGTCATTTGGGGTCACGAGAGGTCAAATGGTAAATACCCTGGAAATTGCTTGTAAACACGATATCTCCAGAAGGATAAATGTGAGGGATCTCATACTTACCTTGTGTATTGTCCATATTGAGTAAGATCCCTGTCATCTTTGGTGGAGGTCAAAGGTCATTTGGGGTCACCAGAGGTCAAAAAGTCAAACTTGTAAACAGGATATCTCCAGAAAGGGTAACTGTGAAGGATCTTATACTTAGCTTGTGACTTGCCCATATGAGGCAGATGATCCCTATTAATTTTGGTGGAGGTCAAAGGCCATTTGGGGTCACCAGAGGCCAAAAGGTCAAAACCTTGTAAACACGTTATCTTTAGAAGGATAACTGTGAGGGATCTCACACTTGACATGTGGATTGTTCATATTGAGTAGATGATACCTATTATTTTTTGTGCAGGTCACAAAAGGTCAAAACCTAGTAAACATGATATTTTAAGGAGGGTAATTATGAGGGATCACACACTTGGCCTGTGGATTGTTCATATTTGGCATGTAGGTCATTTTGGGTCACAAGATTTCAAAAGCTTTTGACCTACTTAATATGATATCTCAAGTAGAATAACTGAGGGATCTCATGCTTGTCATGTGGGTGATTCAGCTTGTTACAATATATCCATATGGTAAGGCATCACTAAGCCTCTTGGCTTTCTGGTTGACTTATTGCCTAACTTTTCAGTAGTGATTGGTATGAGGCCATCAGTATGATTTCAAGTTCTGCCAATGGATATATCCAGGTGAAATTTAATGTAGCTTCAAATGATGACCAAATCATACAGTAAACAATTTTTAAATCAATGTTGAATCAGGAGCTGTGGGGATCTTACGGTACACTGTAAAATTTTATCTGTTTGTGTTTAATAGTGGAAATGGAATAGATATGAAACAGACAATGGGTGATACTGAACTTCATACAGGGCGTATGTAGTGGGCTCAGCAATGGTTTAATATCAATATAGGTGTAAAGAGAGCTTTTGAAGGTTCTGAACAAGTGATATACAATAAAGCATGTACTGCTATTGTTAAGACTGCAAATTTTGTGTTAGTGACCAAGAGAGCCTGTAGGATGTTCCCCAGGTACTTGTGAGTAACACACACTTTGACTGCCATTGGGGAAAAGTCTAGGGGAATGGATATATTGGAGATTTGCATGTGCAGCAAGAAGTACATAGTGCTGGGTGGGATTCATGATGTTTTAATTAGTGCCTGGGAAAAGCTGTCCAACATGGGGACATTCCTGAGGGCTTAATTAGCAGATCGGTAAATTTATTGTGGAATGTCTGTTGTACAGTTGCTACTCATACAGTACTCACTATGTTATTCTTTTTATCCACCTCCCCTCCCCTCCCCCCCCCCCTCTACCACCTATTGAGCTGGTAGCACTAGAGAAATGTTTCTATTGCTACGGCTTGCCTGACAAAAGCAATTGAGAAAATATATTCCTCAAACTTTTCATATGTAAGTGCTGCTTTGATCGTTGTTTAAATTGTCAGTTCTACCTTATGTTTCCTCCTACAAATTTATTTCTTACAGCATACTGTAGGCCTAAACATCAAGCATCATGGAAAGTATAACTCAGCCCAAGGACAAAATGGCTACCAGAGAAGAGGTGAGTTATGTATCTTTAGTTCTGTGTCTTCCATCTATGTGGTTTGCTTGGGAAGCAGAGCAGTTTTAGTTGCTATGTCACACACTTGTGCATCTTATGGGTTCAAGAGTATTCATTTTGTTTAGGTTTTTATTTAGGCAGTATTTGGCTTCTCTCCCGCCTGGTATGAGTTTTGTCATCCACATCACTTTGCCCAGCTGACAAAGATGGTTAAAACCTTAACTGAAGTGTCTTTGGGTAGATCATTGAAGTAACTAGCAGGGAATAATTTAGCGATTAATCTCTAAACGATCACATGAGTAATAAACGTTTAGTACAAAGCTACCAGCGATTAATCGCAAAACCCATTTTTCTGTACGAAATAAAAAACAATCTGCAGTCATTACAGAAAATTAGATGTTCACTAGACTCTTTTTGAAAAAGTGAAATACATAATTATACAAATGGCACACATGATACGACATCAAAGATGAGCTTCTGTGAGGATCCATGTGTGAGGTTCATGGAAACTTGTCCCCCGGCCGACGTCACTAAGGAATTTTACATATTCATCATGTTCAAGGCACGTTTATAGTCTATGTTGATCATAGGTACTTGCGATTAATCGCTAAACGATCGCAAAATTTTGCGATTAAATGTTTAGTAATTTTGCTAAAGGTTCACAGCCCTACCATTGCCCAAATGTGTAGTGCATTCGTATCATGTGGCAGGAGGTCTGGTGTGCCACTGCCTTGGTATTAAGCTTTATGACAAGCTAATTGATCTATAAAGGCCCATCTAAAAAATCATGCATTTGTCTAAGAATGTCACCATGCATTGTTTCACAGATCTCTGATTGGAGTATGTAGCACTGTGAACTGTACATATGCAATGTTCATGTGCCATATAATTATGCCCCACAATTCTTGGACTTGAATGACCTAAATTGTTGATTTTTGCTGAATAGCCCTATAACCGAGTAATATGCAAGTTTAGGCGATGATTTCTCTTCCCAGGACCATACATTCTTAGCAAATGATAAGAAAATGATGTGTGTCAGGATGTTATAAGAAGGTTAAACTTATTGACATTTGATAGTAGTACTGAGATGCTGTAGCATAGCTGCTCTAGTTTGAAAATGAATTGGCTTCCATTTAAAGATAGAATTTCTCTTCTAAAATTAGGTCACTCCTACAGGATACTTAATGACATGGCTTCCAAGTATTTATTATCTGGTCTCATCTCTGTGGCTTGCAGCACTAGACCTAGCTTCTTCTCTGTTCACTTCACTACAAGTCAAGGCCTTTAGACTTTCCAGTATACTACTTGTTGTATTTTATGAAACTCTCTACCAACCAGAATTAAGAAATTAACCAGTCTTAGAAGTTTTAAAGCATCTTTGGGAAAGTTATTTTTTATTTTTTCCAGAATGAATGATGAAGAGAGTTCCACTTTTCTATACTTTTGAGTTTTTCACTTTTATGTCTTTATGCTTTATGGTTTTGTCTGTTATATTTGTTTAAAGCTAGCCATACACTACACGACTTAGCACACCACAACCCAACTCGATCGTCGGGTCGCCAACAGTCGTGAGCTGTGCAAGAGTTTAAGACTGCGATTGGCAGTTTTAAGATCAGTTTTAAGTCGCTTCGACTTCAGTCGGGAAGAACCAACATGTTCGTTCTTCCCGACTGAAGTCGACGCAACTTAAAACTGGTCCTGAAACTTCCAGTCGCAGTCATAAACTCATGCACACTATACGACTGTTGGAGATCCCACAATCAAGTTGCGGTGTGCAAAGTCATGTAGTGTATGGCTGGCTGAAGGGACCACAGTGGAAATAAGTCTGCTGATCAGACTTTTTTGTGTCATCCCAGCACTTCTGTTTTAGTTTGTACTAGTTACCTTTCATTGCAATGTAGCTTTCTGTTTTTGTACTGTTTTGTTGTACTGTCTTTTTACAAGTTTTAAGTGCAAGTAAATCAAATCAAACGACCAAAATGTTTTTACATGTTTTGAACATCTGTTGGAAAGTTGAAACATGCACCTAAAAATTTAAACACAGTCATACATATTGGATGAACATGTTCAACTTTGTTGGGAAACCCATCTATATGACCATACATTTGTTCATAAAAATCATCATACACATGTATCATGAAGTTTTGAACAAATGTATGACTGCGTAGACGAGGGCTTAAAGCACAGTAGAAGTTGAGACCAAATTGTTTATATACCCCGTGTGTGTTGCCTCATGATATCATTTTTCTTGTTTACAACAGATGAGGAGAAAACTTCAAGAGATGAGGATGAAGTATGACAAGATGCAAAGGAAATTATTGGTGAGTACTGGATATTCTGAAGTAGTATGGCTATATGCCCACCACGTGGATGGTACAAATAATGTAGCTTGCTTTTGTTAGTACTAAAGATAATATATTTTGAAGTAGGACTGTATGTATGCATGAAAGTTTTGGTCATTGTGTAAGACACAAGTAGGAGGGAGGAAATCAAAAGTGTCAAAGTCCAGGGAAGGAATTCCATGAGTGCTGTATTCATGGACATCACGAGCTTTAGTTGTTAACATGAGCCTGTCTTAATTATTCGTCAGGCTGCACAGCAGCACAGGGAAACTTCAAATGCCTATATTTTATAATGTACGATTGTGATGCACCAACTGAACAGTTATGTAGGTGAAAGCAAGACAGCAAGGGTTACACTATGAGGTTGGAGACTTTCTGTAATAAAAAGTTTTCACTCATTTAAAATGTTAGATTAAAAAATGTGATGTTGTAATGCATATAAGTCAATGTGCTTGCAATGTGATATCCATTCATTGTTATTGTGGTGTCATTTTACTCAATAGAAATCAGAAAGACGTAAAAGCGCTAGAAATCATGTCAGAAAAGTTTTAGCTGAACAGGCAAATGCAACCAGTCCACATTTGTTATGTAACAACATACAAGGCACATGTGAGGGCATAACATCTGTTGCAAGGGATGTCAGTGAGGATTCTGTAGAAGCTGAAGTACTTTCAAAAAGTGGAAAAGTCAGAGAAGGTAGAAAGCAGGTGTTACAAAGAAGCATTTCTTTTAGGTTGGAAGAAACGTTCGGGGAAAACAAGACAGAAAAGACCAATTGCGAAAGAGAGACCTACAGTGTTAAAAGAAAAGTTGGACCAAAAAAGGTTGGAATGGACCTTACCAGTTGCTTGAAAAGAGAAAATCTGGCACATTGTGAAGACTGTGGAAGAGATGAGGAGAAACTGAAAGTATTAAGAGAATCCAAACTTTCTGATTGTAAAACAACTAATTCAACAAGGAGTGGGGATGAACATTGGAACAGTGCTGACACTGACAGACATTCTAAAACTTGTGTAGACCAAACATCAGTAGCACGTGAGCCAAGTATTAAGCAAGATGGCTTATGCGTTGAACCTCAGGGATTTGTTAAACCACAGCAGAGAAATCCTGCAAAGGAAGTTTCAGGATATGCTTCTCAAATATCAGATAATGATGTTGATAACAGAGTCAGGTTAAGATGGAGAGGAACCTTTAAGGTAAGAGAATGTTGCCTTTTTTAGTGGCTTCTGCAAAAGAAAAGAGTCTAAATGTGTAATCAAAGAGAAAGCTATTATTACAATTTCTTACATTTCCCAAAGAACAGAATACTTTCTTTAATAATAACGAATGTTTGTCAATAAAGTATGATACTTACTCAATTTTAAACCTTGGATGAATCATTGTAGATTTTATGTATATAGTATGTATCATATGAGCAAATATTTTGAATATGTTATGCTATTTATGTGTTTACTATACAGGGCTTGAAAATAAACTGGCCCTCTGGCACAAAAGCGCCAGAGACGTCCTCAACTGCACCAGAAAAATGGAAAAGTGGGTGCTCACCTGGTGCAAAAATAGCACCAGATGCAAGAGGCAATTGAATTTATGAACTTCTGTGCCCACCCCCACCTTTTCCACATTCAAGGTGCCATTGAGGTCAATCTAAACCTGCCGTAAGCTATACATGCACCCAGCCCTTTCGGCTCCTTCCAAGTTTTTCAGAGATGGAGTGACCACACCTTGCTTAGTACTGCCTGGTGTTACACCAAATGAATGCTCTTTGTCTTATTTTCTGTCTCTGTTACTTTGAATTTCCATTACTAAGTGCTTAAGTAACATTCGGGAGATGATCAGAGAATGTTACATGCAGGGAACAGTGGTTTTTGAATAATTGAAAACAACTCTAGACAATAGGAAAAGAGCTCCAGAAAAGCTTATTTTCGAGCCCTGTTATATGTAGTTTTATCTTTGTAATAGATTGGAATTACTTACCAGTATGGGAGGAAATGTCTTTGTTTAGTATCCGTATATGAACATGTAATGAGTGAACTGTTGTTGTATTTTTATTATGTAATCAGAATTACAGCTCTGTACAAATGTCCCTTGTTTGTAGGTTTGTAAACCATTGTTTCGTATCTGCTCTAAGACAATAATAATTCAACTGTTAATTATAAGCAACAGAGCTGCCAAACCTGATACAGTAGTGGCATTTGCATAGCCTTAGTATTGGAAAGGACATGTATACCATTGCAATGAAAATGAAGTTTCTCCTGGCACTTACAATACAGTAGAAGATTTCATCACACTTCTGTGAGCTAGTGTGAGGTGAGTGACTTGTATTTATGTGCAGTCTGGGCAATAAACTCATGTAGTAAAGTGTTTTACATATAAACTAGAAAGAATGAATAACTCCCCTTTTTGCTATGTGATTCATGCCAGAAGCAAGACATACATAGAGACCTATCATGGAATGGAGTTTGTCTTCATCAGCTGGAATCTAACCTGCTTCTGGTTCTATATCACTATCAGCTAGCTGTTCTGTGGATGTACACTGACCAATGGGAAGCACAACGACAGTGGCAGCCAGAGGAGGTTGGTATAGTAGATATATTATTAATACACTTGTTGTGACTGTACTTTTTGCTATGCTTTAATGCATAATTTACCATGTGCTCATTTTTTATCTTTGTATTATTGGATCTGTAATTGTATATATACTGGTACTTACAACCACAGTTGATTTTATTGCATATACATTACACATGACATTGTACACCAAATTGAATATCCTCTTTTGAAGACCCTTTTTCTTTGGAAGGGCCATTTTTGTAGTAATAATACCACTTGTGAGCCAACAGCTGTGTATTCTGGTAGATAGCACAAAGTTTTCCCATGTGGTGTGCACCCAGTTGCAAGAAGGCAGACTCCTGTGACACCCTGGAAGCTCAGAAGTATGTAAAAAATTTGTGGGCATTAGAAGGAAGCATTTATCCCCTATCTGTAAAAGGCATAGGATGCTTGAGGCTACACACACCTCAAAAATATCATTTTTGACCTTTTTATCCTTTTTATATAATACACTACACAAGAAGTACTATAAATGGACAAGCTCCCAAGAAATCTGAGTGCAAAGCACAGCGATTAAGTAGCCTTTGTGAAGAAAGTAGCGTTTATGAAGAAATTGTAGTTTTTTCTCCACATTACATTGCAAAGTTGTCCACTTTTCAATTTCAATCCAATTCATCAGAGGGCAAGGGGTTTCTGACCCCAGGAATCTACTGGAACTCACACAGTTTCCACAAAAATATTTTTCACCAAGTTTCCTCCCAGAGGGAGATATGACTGTGCAGTTCTGTTCATTGCATTAAAGCTTATGTTTCGCTCAAGGCTGTGATGTTACCATCAGTGGTATAAGGGTTCATTACCTGGTGGCAAACCCTTGTACCATGGATTTCGACAAAGTATACAAGGCGTCCTGCATTGGACAATGGCATATCGTCTGGTGTAGTAACACATAAATACTAGTATTACCCAGGGTAGCTGCATAAAATATCCCAAAATAGTAAACAGGATAAATGGTGGGTTAATTTATCAATTAAATTTAACGTTTTCTAAAAATATACATTGTACTTTTCTTGCAGGCTGGGTCGAATGGTTGGGCTGCCCAAGGGCTGGAGGTTCCCTACCCCTATTGTAAAGGGTTACTATGCCATAGGGAAATGGGGAAAGTCAGAAAAAGTAATGAATTTTTGTACAGTCTTGTAAATCCCTGAATTTGGGGTGTATGGTCTGGGAATATTTTCATATTGTCTGGAGCACTGAAAACCTGACCCTTCTTACAGTTGATATGATGTCACTTCATGTATCCTCTGTGGATAAATGGGTATTCAGCTTTTCTTTTGCCTCAAAGTAATTTGGCATTCTTGGGCTTTGAAAAGGCCATTTTTGTTTTGAAAAAAGGCTCAAAAAAGTCTTCACATTCCAGTATCTTAAAAGTATGAGAACCCTGAAATTTGAATGCTGATTATATCAATGTGGGTCCTTTGTACTATACCTGTAATAGCTTAGTGGTCAACGTTTTGTGGTACACTATTGGGTTAGTGGGGGGGGGGGGGAGGCACAAGGAAAGGGAAATGAGGTAGGGAAGAACAGAGAAAAGTTTTGATGTGGCCAAGGAAAAAAATTTGTCCAGCATGGCATTGCATTTTGTTACACAAGCTGGTCAAATTGGCTATACAAATGGAAAGATGTAGAGAGTTTTTTTAAACCAAACCTTTCAAAGGGCTGTCAATGGTTTTATCATGAAGAAATGAATGAACTTTAAAAACAAGTTTGAATTATTCCCTTGTGTCACATGTTGATATATTCTATGTATCTTTCTCCTAGGGTAAGAATATCACTGATGTGGTACTAGGAGGTGATGCTGCACAAGAATTGTCCTGCTTGTGATGACAGATGGCACAAGAAATGAATGAACTTTAAAAACAAGTTTGAATTATTCCCTTGTGTCACATGTTGATATATTCTATGTATCTTTCTCCTAGGGTAAGAATATCACTGATGTGGTACTAGGAGGTGATGCTGCACAAGAAGTAATTGTCCTGTTTGTGATGACAGATGGCACAACTAATACCCTAAGGTTGGAAAGTTCAAGCTTTTTTGATGTCTCAATAATATTTGCATTTGTCATAATGAAAGTCTCATAGCAACATGAAGCATGGCTTTTCTGCATTCTCTTTATTCAGAGATTTTTTAATGCCTCATTTCATGATTTTCCACTTGGTTTCAGGGTGGCTAGTTGTCCAGTTTTACCAGGACAGCCTGGTTTTTGAGCACTCTTCCCTCTTTCCAGTGCTATTTCAAGATAGACATTACTTTGTCCTTCATTTGGGAGTCTGACTAAAAATCAATGTGAAAAAATAATCGTAAATACAAAATTCATGTAGCTAAATTGATGATGGTGTAAGGTGGTGTCAGAGTCTAGAGTACACTCTAATTTACCTACTTTCTGGGTGAAATTTTGGCATCATTTACACATGCAGAATTTAAATGCTCTTATATATCCTTATGCATGTTCTGTGCCAACCGTGTCTACATTGATGTAACTGTGGTCTCAATGTACATATTTCAGTGTTGATTTAGAAAGCTGAGTACCAACAAAACATGTTTTTCAGATTTTTATCTTTGGGTCATCAAAATTTGGGTTATGTTCACAATAGTCATCAATAGAGGGACTTCATGTGACGTCACGGGAGTGGGATTCCCGGGTACTGAAGGGCAAAACACACATGCAGAAAGTGTATGTATAAAACATGTGCTTGGCATAACCATAGATACTGCTGGGACACAACGGACGCATGCCCTTCAAAACCACTAGAGATGCGAGATCTCGCCCTTCAAAACCAAAGAGATGCGTGATCATGTGATGTTGGTGAAACCCCTCCCAACAACATAACTTTAGTGCTTCATTTGACTGAGATAAGCAAGTAGTTTTCTCACTTAGTGCTACAGTGTGTCATATTTTAGATGGTGCAAAATCATTGAACCTGATCCTTCTTAATTTCTGTCTTATGGTTTGTGGCTCACACCAGGTAAAATGAAAAACCTGTGGAAAAGACACAGATCCAGTTTAAAGTGTCTTGGCTACTTTCACATAAGATAGTACAGATTTTACTAATTGGTTCACTTTGTTAACTCTATTATTTTTTTCTGGCTTCAACATTCCTTTCTATATATCACCACTATTCCCAGTTTTTCCCTAATATTCTCATTTTTATTGAATTTTGTATCCATCTGATTTCACATAAAGCATAGACCAGGGATACCGGTTTCATTTCCCAACTTCCATGCTTCCAGTCAGTGCACCTAAATGCTAGTTTGGCATCAAATTATGCAATAATAACAAGTTAGTCTCCCCAATGGACCTGATTCTTCTCCAAAGCAATCACCAGGTCTGCATACAAAGCTTAGTAACAGTGTCCAAGAAAATGTAATATAGTGAGTGTTGTAACGAGTCATGACTCGAGTCGCTAATTTTCAGAGACGAAATGACTCGAGCTATTGTATCATAATTTTCCACATAGAAATAATACAGTGAGTCGATTCACTGACTCGACTCGAGTCACATTGAAAGTAGGGCAATTCCACGGTAACGCCGTGACGCTTTGGAAGCAAAATTCACATTTCAAGTGTAAATTACAGGGAAACCTTTAATGCTGGGAACGAACTTTTATTACATTTCTACTACTATCACAAAGTTAATCTGGAAAATTATTTTTCTTCAAAAAGTACACTAAGTATGAAAATATGAATATTAATGACTGTGGTAACGCCGTGATGCTGAAAAGGACATGCATTTTCTGGCCACTCACAAACTGCTAAAACCCTGTGAAGTTAAAGGACTTTTTACAGTTTCTTCACATTACATACATGTTGTAGACTGTTATCTACAACAGTATGGTGAAATATAAAACAAAAAATTATGATTATGGTAGATATGATAAGTTATAAAAAAAGCGTGGTAACGCCGTGACAGTAACACCGTGACCAAAGCCTTACTATATGGGAAACACATGTTAAAAAAAATTAAGTTAGTAAGCTGATGGGAAATGGTGATGTTGATAGTCAGAATGTTTGCAATTCATCTAGATATGAGTAATTTAGATATTTTAAGAAATATTTGCATACGAATTTGGTCTTTCTCTGTATTTATGCTGCTTCTCTGCATTAGACTGCTTGACCATTTTGGATTGTAATGGTGGTGTATACTATACTGTACTGTATTGTATGTGTGATTGATTGTCCTGCTGCTATGCTAGTTGCAGATTTCCTTCCAGCCAAATCTTTATAAATTTGCTTCTCATGCTCAATAGTGTACCATGGATTCACTTTATGTAAATATAAACAGGAAGTACTGTTGCTAGTCACATCAGAGCTAACCGAAACAATATAGCAGACCATCATAGCTTCTGAGGACAAAAGGCAGATACAAAACTGTAACAAAAGAAAGGGTCCAGTGGTGCATTTCCTACTTGTACCATCATAGACGGGGGCCCAGAAAGTTGACAAAAATCATTATCATACAGTAGGATGCTGTTACTTAAGTACTAGCAACCACAGTGACTATAATTGTCAGTCACCATACAGTAAATAAATGCCGGTCACGGCGTTACTGTCACGGCGTTACCAAAAAAGTAATGCCGTGACGTATTTCTAATTGGTATAATTAATTAACAATGAGAAATATTACAACTTTAGTGCATGGAAGTTGTAGGCCTGGGTGGGTGTGATTTGCATTGTAAAAAATATTCCATTCCAATTTGTGTATCTTACACAAAATTAAAAATGGTCATATTTAGGGTAACGCCGTGACATAATGAGACAACTTTAATTAGTTGCTCATTAGTGTGGAAGACATTGCTGAAATCATAATTCGATTTCATATGTGGTAAATATATGAAAATAACTCCATGATAGAGTATGAATTACAACAAAAATCTCACTGCAGTTGTTGCTAGAAAGCATTTTATTATGCCATATTTTCTGAAAATATTGACACTTTGATTTCTGCTAATTAATTATGCATGAAAAAGAGTGAATTTTGCTTTTTTTCTAGAAACAATTATTTTTATTGGAAAATTCAAACTTTTAGCTACAATCTGATACCAAGTTTACTGATATTGGAGAATTTTTAGAATTTGGTGGTGATGTCCACTTTTGCGTGGAATTGCCCAGTAGTAAATGACTTGACTCGACTACAAAATTGAGTGACTCGTTACAACACTGTATAGTGAGGATGTTCTCCTAGTGGGGAAGGGAGGGGGAGGGGTTGCAGGATAATATGGCACTTGGTGTAGTTTCTTGTTTCAACGAAGTGGGCAATATCAATTTGAAAATGAATTAGGCACTGGTCTATAACTGCTGGTATGGTGATGTTGAATCAGACATTGTAGAAGCCGTTTATTTCACTCTGGCAGTAATTATCACATCTCCATACATGTAATGTGTAGGCAGATGATGTAATGCAGTTAACCTTAGTTGAGAATTGTGAAGGTACATGCAAGTCTGTCATTGTGTGGGTGTGTGTCAAGTTCACGCTTGGTGGGTAGATACCTGACCACAAGCCATGAAGACTTGTGAATGCATAATCAATGAGTCATAAATCAAAGATCAAATAACTAAAAATAGGTTTTTAGCCATAATTTTGCTTATGTTTGAAAAAGTAATTAAATCAGATCATATGTAGAGAATGATGAGGTTAATTTTAAAATAGTCCTATTAGGTTGCCAAGGGGCAAGATCAAAAGCCAGATATTGGTCAAAGGTCACATTGGCCTAAACTTTGCAAAAAAGCATTGTATACTCCTAAACTGTATTCCAGTCAAGTTCAAACTAAGCAGGTGGGTACCTTACCATGGAAACTTGTGCATATGTAATAGGTAATGTAATAGATTAAAGGTCAGAGGCAAAAGGCCAGATAACTACAAAATTGGTTTATAGCCATCATCTTTATATCAGTATGTGAAAAAAACTATCGCTTTTTGGTTGATAAGGGTCAGGGTCAATGGTTAAATATTCGTGAAAGATAAAATTGGCGTAGCTTTTGTGCAAAAGTGTGCTGCATACTTTTCTTGAACTGCAGGTTGTATCAAGGTCAAACTTGGTGGGCAGGTACTGACCATGAAAGCTTGTGCATTCCTAATTGATGAAATCATAGGTCAGAGGTCAAAGATCAAATTACCCACAAGTTATCTTTTACTATTGTTTGCTTATCACTCTTTTGGAAAATTCCATCAAACTCAAGATATGTAGAGAATTTAAGGGAGATGAGATTTGCAACTTCATGTATTGTCTTCTTGTTTTATATGAAAAGATAAACATGAAGTAATGTATCAGAAGGAACATACATTATGAATTGTCTTTCATTTTGTTGGTACAGTCTTTTGAAATGTAACCTTGAATCTGGTGTTGAGGAAGCTGAGGACATTAATCTCCCTGACAGCTTGAGAGAGGCAGAAGAATTGAAAACTGTTCTTCATAGAGATGGTGGAGGAGTGGTGATGCAGAAGACCTCAACATTCCTTTCTGATTTCTTTTTCTTCCAGGGTGCACAACCTTCCCAACTGTGGCAGTAAGTATGGTATTAAAATAACGCTTTATGTAAAACTGCTCCCATCACTATTCTTGATCATCGGCTAGTATTTATGCTGTGATTGGATAAAAGGATTTGTGTCTACAAACCATGTACCTTCTGACTGGGTTTTACTGTTGTAAATCATGACTTAAGGCACTTATTTATTACAACGGGAATACTACCCCATGCAAGTAACTGTAGACCTCCATTTGTAAGGAGAACATCTGTGATTGTTCCTTCAAGTTTACAAAAATAGTCCCAGAAGAGTAGTACATTACTCTTGTCAAAAACTGTATGTGACATTGTTTAATCCATCCTTTAAACAAAACTGCTCAAAGACAGGTGGAGTATTTGAAGTCAATACAAATTCATTCATGGGTGCAGTACAGGTCTACAACATGACTTCTCGAGCATCATACATAGTATCATATGGGATATTCCACACCTGGAGTAACTGTAAGATGTGATGTAAATGTCAACCTAAGCAGATTATTCTCCTTGTCACCCTAAGGACAGGAATCAGGAAAGTGTGCACATACAACCAGAAGTGTTATATGTTTTCCCAGGAGAGCATTTAGCTGCTGTCCTTGAGTGGTTTTCTGTAAATGAATGTGATCGTAGGCACTTCAAAAGCGCTTTGGAAGAGACATGTCTTCAGATGTTTCTATATTAGCTATGAATGTTGATGTCAACTCGAGTGGAATAACTTTTAACAGTCTGATTCTACGTTAAGCACAATATATACATTACAAAATAAAAAGTACAATATATTTACCAGTTTCATTTATAATTTTTTTGTGTAGACCTGAAGGATTGATAAGGAAGACAGCAGTCTCTTTCATCCCTGTGATGGGTGTATCAAACCTTTTCCTCAGTCTTTCATTGAATACACTGTCACTTTGGTAAAGTCATCCAAATCCACCTTTTTGTCTCTTTTTCAGAGTATGTTGTAACATATTGCTTTTAACATTTCTTCAATATTTCCAATTTCAATAATTGACTATTGAATACTGGTCAGATTAATTTAAGTTTTGTGAAAGATCAGTCTTCTACAGCCATTAAAACCTGTTTTCTTTTATGAGCACTGCATTCGTCGGACTGTTACTTTTTGTTCATCCGTTTCTTAGCAGGAAGGTCTGCATTCATCTCCATGCTGAGTTATACCAAAGACTCTTAAAGACGATCTCGTTGCATTCATGTTTATTGCTTTGCATTAGAGTATGGAATAAGGATATTAGTACAGTGTATTGTGGGTTTTACTCAGTGATCATATGAATAGCTTCCTGGTGGATTTGTGATGGAACTTTGGAATTAACTGGTTGTGAATGACGTATAGTGTCTTGAGCACTATTAAACTGAACAGACACTTTTGCATTGTAAATTTTAATAAAGTGTCATTTGTTTCCAATGTACAGGATGCCGACAAGAAGAATACCACTAATTAATGTTGCTCTTGACAAGTTGCCAGATGTCCAAGTAGATGAAATCCTGTGGGCTGACACAGGAGGGGTAAGTTAACTGCTTGTTATACATTTTGTGTGATAGGAACCACAATGTAGGGCTCAACTGCTGCAATGCTTCACACCTCAGTATTTTGTTATGAAAGAAGTCAGCATGCAGTTGAGGAAAGAAAAAATAGTGCTTAATCGGCAGGTTTATTAAGAAACAGTGGTGGGCGGAATGAAACTGATGACTTTAAAGAAAGTTGGTATCAAGAAAAACTGCTGTTTCTTCCTTTAAGAGAATTGTGGAGGTGGAATAGTCAGTCTGTGGACTGCTTTATGAATGAAAATCCATCCATGGGGCTGAAACCCCACACATTTTTTAGTTACGACTTTCCACTTTGGAATGTTTGACCCATAAACTGATTTTCCTTGATAAAATAAGGCTCAATACAGAAAGTACCTTCCTAATTGATGTATTGTATTTTCTAAGCTCATGCCTTCAGATTACATTTTATCCAGTTTGTCTGTCGTTTTCTATTGAAAGACTTCAGAGATTGGTTGGAGTGTTTCTGTCTGTACTCTATGAGCAAACATGAGGTCTCTTTGCTTTGCTTTCAGGGAATTCTATTCTTCATTGGACTCAAACATACATCAATTCTGTCTCTATATGCACTCAATCCAGTGACTTCCAGGATATTAAAAGTTCACACATTCTTGCAACCATGTGCTTATGATTCCCAAAGGTTTGTCTGCACTAAATTAACTTTATTGCTATTATGAACTATGTGTGTATAAACTCAAAACTGTAGTATTTTATGTTTCCAAAAGGCCATTTGGGAAGGTATCAAAAGTAATGTAATGGTTTTTGGTTTTTTACAGCAGCAACCAAGAAATTCTATGCCATGGCAGATCAGATATTCCAATAGAAATATTGAATTTTCAGGACCGATGAAAAATGCTTACCACAAGCTTCCTTTTGATACCAAAATTATAGTTATATAACTGTTCTATATTTCAAATAGCCAAGAGTTCTGTCACCATCGTTTCTAATGGCTTATCAAGTCACACATACATTTTAATTGTAACACAAGATTTAGTCAGTCTCACTGTCCCTGCAAGTTCTCGTGCCATTTTCCTATTAAATCAATGGTTAGAAATATTCCAATTTGTAATTGCAAGCTTGTATAGTCTGAATTATTATTAAACTTTGTGTTTTTTTTTAGCTTAATTTTCAAGAGTTTTAATGTGAAAGGCAAAAGCAGAGGCTATTGTGTCACTCTGCTTGTTGTTACTAAATCACATGTAAGACTGTGCACCCTAGCATATATTGTCTTAATTCAGAGTACTGTAAGTTGAAAGGGGTGTTAATAAGCAGCAAGATGCTAACCTTTAAGTTACTGGTTCCCAACAACTGATTACAGGCAAATCATACTGCTCAAAAAGAACAAAATCTTCTTTCAGAAGGTTCTTTTTTTTCTTTTATCTTTTCTGCATCAATTTAGAGATTTAAAGTGTCATTGCAATTACAAATGTACTATTACACTATCTCTCTTCCGTTTCAGAGTAATGGATACATCAATCAATGGTCAGTTTCTGGTCGCTATGTACTCCAGCAAAAAGTTACTTATCTGGGATATCTATTCTGGACGTGCTGTAGCTGAAATGTCACCCCCTAGTGACAAGATTCATCAGTTGTCTGGAATCGCAAATTTCTTAGTACTCAATGGGAAGGATGCCAATTTGTTTGAATATACCACTATGCATTAACTCCTACTGAAAGAGAAATGCATCACAGTTTCACAGTTTTGTCCCTGAAACACTGCATTTTTGATAAAAAATGTCTACATGAGAATGTGGCATTACATAGTTTTATTAGCAGAGTGCAACCTACTTCTTTAACTAACCAACCCATCTGAAGGCTGATTAAAGGCCAGTTCATACTGTACTTCCAAATGTTTGTGTGCTATAAAGAACCATGATCGTATGGTTATCCCTTGCTCTTCCTAGCCAAGCACGGACACAGCTCAGAGTTGAACAGTGTTCAGATTTCATAGCTTTATAATGCTATCCTGAAGTGTGAACCTGCCTTAAGAGAGTTGCCAAGTTTGGTATCTTGGCTATGTGGTGATAGCCATGTGATCATTTCATTATCTGGTATGGAATTCTCAATGCTGTGGGTTGCATATAGGATGGAAGAAAATGTCAATGACATTTAAGTCCTGAACTTTGTGATGTCTTGAGCAAATGATGGCATGTTTGCCAATTTTATCAGAACTAGTAGTGTGCAAGACCCTTTGTTTACTTTCCCAGATGAAAATAGGGAGTATTAAGATTTATACAGTTACACAGTTTATAAGTTACATAGTGCTTTGACTACTTGCTAAATGTTTTGGAAAATTCTACAGAATTGTTGTAAGATGTAAAATGAAACTGTGAACAAAATTGGTTAGCATTGTTTGAATAATCTATTGTTCCTCATGTCTCAGTGATAATTGTCAATCACCAGTCATAAAAACTTTTGTAACCCCTTTTTATACATGCGATCTTTGATATTTGCAAGCTTTACTACATAAACAATCAACAATTACTCATGTACAAATGCACTCCTTGAAAACACTTTCTGCTTTTAAATTTATAAAATAAAAATATAATTGTACAACCTTTGGAAAGAAATAACCAGAAAGCCAAAAGGCAATAGTGATTCCTTGACATATGGATATATTGTAACCAGAAAGCCGAAAGGGCTTAGCGATTCCTTGCCCTATGGGGGGGGGGGGTGGTTTGTTGCACTGAGGTTTTTATCCCTCAAATTTATCTTTCTTGAATACACCATTTTACAATGTTTTAACAATTTGACCTCTGCTGACCTCACATGAACTTTGAACCCACCAAATATAACAAAAAAGAAAAATGGAAGTGTCTTGAAAGGGATTCAACTCCAATGGATCTTGAAAATTCTTGGGAAATTTTGCTTTTTGAACTCTGATGACCCACGATGACGATGTTGGGAATTCTTAGGAAATTTTGCTTTTTGACCTCTGGTGACCCCTTACAACAATCTTGGGAATTCTTTTGCTCTTTTACCTATGGAAAACCCATGCAACAATCTTTCAAATTCTTTTGAAATGTTGCTTTTGACCCCGGTGACCCCAGATGACAATGTTGGGAATTCTTGGGAAATTTTTTTTTGACCTCTGGTGACCCCAGATGAACTTGAACTACACCAAAAACAAAAAGGGTTCTTCATCTCAACATAACAAATCTATATACCAAATATGAAAAGTGTCTGTCATTGCTATCTTGAGATATCATGATTACAAGCCATTTACAAGGTTTTCACAGTTTGACCTCTGGTGACCTCAGATGACCTCTGACCGCTACTAAAAACAATAGCATTCTTCCTCTCAACATGACAAATCTGTATCTGCCGTTCCTATGTTGACATATCACAATTTCAAGGTTTTCATTCTTTGACCTCTGGTGACCTCAAATGACCTTTGACCTCCAACAAAAACAATAGGGTTCTTCCTCTCAACATGATGAATCTATATACCAAATATGAAGTGTCGGTCATACCTATTTTCAGATATCGTGATTACGAGCTTTTCAGCTTTTTACTCCGCTGACCCCAAATGACCTTTGACCTTCACCAGGAACAATAGGGTTCTTCCTCTTAACATTATGAATCTATAACCCAAACATGAAAAGTGTCGGTCATTTCTGAAAAATCCTGATTACGAGCTTTTTGGCTTTCTACCTCTGGTGACCTCAAATGACCTTTGACCTTCATAAAAACAATAGGGGTCTTCCTCTCAACATGACTAATACACATACCAAATATGAAGTGTCCAGCATTGCTATCTGGAGATATCGTGTTTACAAGCCGTTTACGAGGTTTTCACAGTTTAACCTCCGGTGACCTCAGATGACCTCTGACCTCTACCAAAAACAATAGGGTTCTTCCTCTTGACATGGCAAATCTATACACCAAATATGAAAAGTGTGGATCATTGCTAACTTGAGATATGTTTACAAGGTTTTTGACCTCTGGTGACCTCACATGACCTTTGACCTCCACCAAAAACAATAGGGTTCTTCCTCTCAACATGAACAATATATATACCAAATATAAAAAGTGACAGTCATTGCTATCTTAAGATATTGTGTTTACAAGCCGTTTACAGGGTTTTCGCAGTTTAACTTCTGGTGAACTCAAATGACCTTTGACCTCTACCAAAAACAATAGGGTTCTTCCTCTTGACATACAAATCTGTATACTTAATATGAAAAGTTTCGGTCGTTGCTAACTTGAGATATCGTGTTTACAAAGTTTTGGGGTTTTGACCTCTAGTGACCTCAAATGACCTTTGTCCTCCACCAAAAACAATAGGGTTCTTCCTCTCAATATGATGAATCTATATACCAAATATGAAAAGTGTCAGTCATTACTATCTTGAAATATCGTGTTTACAAGCTTGGCATCACATACACACACATACACGCACAGTTGTGCTTTGCATACTCTTTGAGGACTTCATTGTTTTCTCTATTGTGTTTGCTTCCTTAACCCTAACTTTAACAATACACTCTCTATTGTGAAACTTCTGAGGACATGAGAAATCTATTGCATTTCCTTCTAAGGACCTGATATCCATTGTTTAGGTCCTCAATCTGAATGGAAAGTAAGTGCGCACACACACACATACACACACATACACGACATCACCATCGCATAGATTCCTTGCCTGCCTACAGCAAGGAATCAACAAACATGAATCACCCCACATGACAAGCATGAGATCCCTCACAGTTATCCTGTACTTGAGATATCACGTTAGGTCAAAAGCTTTTGGAATCTTGTGACCCAAAATGACCTACATGCTAAATATGAACAATCCAAAGGCCAAGTATGTGATCCCTCATAGTTATATCCTCCTTAAAATGTCAGGTTTACTAGGTTTTGACCTTTTGTGACCTCAAATAACCTTTGACCTGCACAAAAAAATAGTAGGGATCATCTACTCAATACAAACAATCCACATGTCAAGTGTGGGATCCCTCACAGTTATCCTTCTTGAGATATCGTGTTTACAAGGTTTTGGCCTCTGGTGACTCCAAAAGATCTTTGACCTGCACCAAAAACAATAGAGATGATCTACTCAATATGGGCAATACACAAGCTAAGTATGAGATCCTCACAAGTTGCCCTTCTTAAGATACAGTGTTTACAACATTTTGACCTTTTGACCTCTGATAACCCCACATGACCTTTGACCTCCACCAAAGATAATAGGGATCATCTACTCAACATGGGCAATCCACATGCTAAGTAAGAGATCCTTCACAGTGTCCCTTCTGGAGATATTGTGTGTACACAGTTTTGGCGTTTTGACCTCTGGTGACCCCACATGATCTTTGACCTCCACCAAAAATTATAGGGATCATCTACTCAATATGGGCAATCAACATGCTAAGTATGAGATCCCTCACAGTTACCCTTCTTGAGATATATTGTTCACAACTTTTTAACCTTTTGACCTCTGGTGACCCAAATGACCTTTGACCTCCACCAAAAATAATAGGGGTCATCTACTCAATATGGGCAATCAACATGCTAAGCATGAGATCCTTCACAGTTACCCTTCTTGAGATATTGTGTTTACAAGGTTTTGACCTCTAGTGATCTCAAATGACCTTTGACCTTCACCAAAAACCATAGAGATTATTTACTCAATACGGGCAATCCACATGCTAAGTATGAGTTCCCTCGGAGTTACCCTTCTTGAGATATCGCGTTTACAAGCGAAGTGTCACATACACACACACACGACATCACCATCGCATAGATTCCTTCGGCCTTCGGCAAGGAATCAAAAAGGATAAGCACAGCGCATCAATTACTTTGGCATTCTTCCAGTTATAAAATGTTCTTAAACTGGCAAGGGCCAATGATGATGCAGAATTACAAACTATCCCTCTCAAAAAAGGCAGTGAATATACCTAAAAAATTCAAGATGGTGCATTAACTTGCACACAATAAGGTGAAATAAAGAATTATTTTATAACTGTTAAAAAAATATTTCTATTAAAATGATAACTGCCAATAATCAGTTAAATTCCCTGTGTGTTATACTTTGCACAACAGTTTTGTACAGATTCTCAACACTGTATTACTGCACAAACTTCATGTTTTTATGCATACAACCTTGACACTGTTTTCAACCCTACATGAAATATGCAAATTTCAGCAAACCTTCTAACAGGTAAGGAGGAAAAGGGTAAAGGCAATTTTAGTAAATATTAAAACACATTTTGAATGCACATGCCTGTTCTCTTAGTAGTTTTCAGTATAACTGGAAGAAGATGTTACAGTTGTAATTATTTACCAACAAATGGCTTACAGAACATAATGTGATTTCTCTGAACCTAAAATTTTTTTATATCAAATATTTCATAAATACCATATGCTAGCATAAAAAAAAAAAAAAAATCAGTGCAATATGTTTTTATGATAGTTCCCACAATTGAGCTCAGTGATAGATGTCCTCACACTCATATGTGGTACAAAGCTTATTCTTTGTCCCAGTTCTCATCTGTGATATTTCGTATTGTGACACCCGCAAATACTGTGTTAGTGTATGACCTATGTTCACTTCTGTTTCAAATTTCCTGGATCTGGACACTCTGGATGTAGCAGTATTTTAGTATTATACAAAGATAACAGCAAGTATCACATAGTAGTGTTAGCAAGAGCTAGATTTGCACATTTACCCTGCAAAACCATAACATGTAACAACCTGAAATCTATATTGGACATATCTTGCATATTTAATGTGAAATTATACTTTTCATCTATGAAAAATACTTCTTAAAATTTCAGATCCATTTGGCAGTGATAGTCTGATCCATATTTACTGCAAGACCAGAGACAAGTAGTGTCTGAAAAATAGAAAATTGAAAAAATTTAATGATATAACTAAAAAGTGTCTTCTTTGACATCCTACAACTCATAATTATCATTTAGCAAACAGTATACATCGTTAACTTGCACGATTCTTATTCCAGACGACCAAGAAATTCTGTTAGGTATTAGCATGGGGACTAATGATTAATCAGCAAAAATAATAACTGTATCATTGCATGGTAAAGAGGGGTTTCACCCATGTCACGTGATCGCATGTTTCTTTGGTTTTGAAGGGCAAGCGTCCACTGTGTCACAGTAGTTTCTATGGTTATGCTGTGGGGGTGTTCTGTAAATACGCTTACTGCGTATGTGTTTTTCTTGTGTGTAGGTGAAATTCCTCTGTACAGTATGGTTTATACATTTAGTCAACCAATGATCAATGCCACATTGAAAATTGGGCAACCACACAAGCTGCAGCAGCGCAAAACAGTAAAGAATGAGCAATTACAAGAAACAGCTTGAAAGGATAGGCATGAAAGTATAAAACATATTAAATATTACATATAACTGAGTGGACCTTTAAAGAGATGTTAAAAGTAAATTGCTGAAATCAAACATCAAAATACTTTGAATCCTAAAATCCCCAAATCAGTTAAATCATTGACCTAGTTTGGTGTTGAGTGAATGTCTTTGTCACAGAAGGACAAAAAGTTTCAGTGATTTTTGCAAGGTCTAAATTTTGGGAGTCTGTTTCCTAAATGAAGGAGCTTAAAACCTTGAAGTATGCTTTGGCTGGGTGTGGACTGTCTTTCAGGATATCTTTGATTCATTTAAACACTCACTACTGGTACAATGCCTGGAGTAACAGCAGATTTGTGCCAATAAAATGCTCAGCACCCCTCATCATAGATTTTAATATCTAAGATCCTTCTGGCTTAAGTGAGCAAGCCAGACTAAGATGTTAATGGTTTAACTATAACGGTGATATAATAGTATAATATGGACTGTTGACACCTACACGACAGTCCCAAACCGTCAAGGAAAGAGTTGGCTCTCTTATTGTTTATGACAAAATCAATACTAATTCAACAAAACAAACTCTTTCTTTACCTTTTGTTTCCCATCATATGTGAAAGCAGCTTTCTTTCCATTTACAGTGAAGCTTTGTGGTGACAATTTCACACCATAAATTGACAGTTTCTCTAAGATGAGTTCTGATGAATTCTTATAGCCATTATGCATCACCTTGGAAACCAGAGTATTGCCTGATGACAAGCTGAAACTCAAAGAGAAGAAGTCACCACTCTCCAAAGAACCTGTTGGCAGCAAAAACACATTCTTTAAAACACTTATTCGTGTGAGAGCAATTTTGAAGGGACAAATCGCATTTGTAGTACAAAAATGTTTCGTACCTTTAATACAGAATGAAAGACATAAAGTAGCTGGACAGCTTCATTATCTAGAAAGGATCTTGGCAGCTGGTTTTAATATAAAGTTTTGAAGGCATCATTTTTCATGGTTTTATCTGACATTTTACTCTAAGAAAATAACATCACAAGTTATTACCACATCACCTAGTATATTTGAAATATGAAACGGAAAAAAACTGTGAGAAAGGATGTTTCTTTCTTCTTTACAAGATAAATACTCTAAAACATTCTGCTTTTTAAGTCAAAGGGCATATGCTGTTTTCTTTACTTTAAGAAGTCACAGATCTGAGGCAGGTGAGAATGCTCAAGACCTAATGAAAAATGCTAAAATTCACAAGAATTTTGCAAAATTGAACAGATAGAACAGCTTGTTCCTAACCCACCTACCTCCAAAATTGCCAGATTTGCTTTGGTGGTCAGTTATGTCATACCGTGTCTTCTACTTCATACCCACTGACTCCAGAATACAATACTTGCAGAGCCACAACTTTAGTTATCAGATTTCCAGCCAACTGAAAGGGCATAAAGCCATTAGCATTCACCGAGTCCATACTTGCAACATCAGCTGGACCTGACAATATTCTCTTGTTTACCTCTCACACACTTTCATATTTCATAACATAAATACTGAATATGACTGGTACAGAGATCAAGGAATTATCACACATAAATTTAGCAATTCCTGAAACCACTATCATAAGATAAACTGCACATAGTTTAACATGCCTGTGTAAATTCAAATTGGGGGTAATGCACATGTCCCTCTGAAGGTAGAGGAAGTTGTGAACAAATGTGATAAATCATATACGATCTGATTAAAGTTTTCATGGAAAAAGAGGTCAGCATATGTATTTTATACTAGAGTACGACGGTACCTCACCACTATGGCTTTGTCACACAAAATAGTTTTCTCACCAATGCTATCACCATCATCCCAATAAAGAGACCCTGTTGCATTTCCAGTTTTTGAGTTGATTGCAGCACGAAGTTCAAATCCATTCTTGCGACTTGCATATGTTGTGGTGTTTGGTTTCTGAAGTGGTAGAATACTACCCTCTCTCAGGTGAAGGTTGATCTTATCCAAAGGAGCATCCAGGGTAAAATTCTGTGTTTTAGTTGCTAAAAGAGCTGTACCCTAAGGAGGAGAAATGCAATAATTCATGCAGTAAACACTAAAAGAGAGCATGGTGGACACTTGGCTTAGGCATCATATCTGCCATCAAAGGATTGTGGGATACATTAATGCCTACCTAATTTCCTAATGACTTCCTTGGGCAATGCTATTGACTCTCTCTTAGTTATAAGAACCAAATTTATAAATATTCACAACTGGCAAGATAAAAAGCTAACAACTCTTTCACATGAAATCACAAACAATGATTTTTTGCCTTTCCTAAAAACTATGAGGTTCATGAACAGAGTGTAATTTCACATTGTGACAAGGCTTACCCTTCTCTCACAAAGATTACATTAATGGTCATTTACGTGCAGTATATAACTGCAGCCATAGATGTGGGGGTGGGGTAAAGTATGCTTCTGCCCACTCCCCTTCCTCAATTCAAGGACTACAAACCTATTTGTTCCCTCTGTAAACAATGTCAAAAATCTGCAATAATTTTCGTTGAAAATTGCCCAATATGTCACACCAAATTGCATCATAGGACCCTCAGATATCCAAAATTTTTCAAAGGGGAGGGAGACACCCACGTTCAACCCCCTCAGTAGAGAACAGCTTCCCAAATGTATGACTGCAACTACATAAAAGTGATTGTTTCTGTGACATTTAATGATGACGAGGGGTAATAGTACCAAGCATAAGACTGTCTACATGCAAAATATGACTTTCATGAGCACCAGGTAGACTGACAGAACTGAAAATGATTTGGAAGAAACAGCTTCCTATGAAATATAGTCATACTGTCAAAACACATGGTGTATACATAGTGTAGGGTTATTCTAGGATCAGTGAAATGGTGTTTATCATGACAGGTTGGAATGTCTTGTCCTTCCTCTTCTTAATGGCCTGCAGCCTGCATTACAATTACAGCAAAGACAAATGAATCATACAACAAAGGGATGTTCTACTGCTAGTTCATCATGATTCAATATCAAGAACCTAACTGAAGGAACTAAATTGGTTATGGGTGAATACACAGGCACAATCAACCTCTTTTTGACTAAGAGGGTAATGAGATTATCCATCCCAACAGGTTCTTTAGCCTTTTAATTTCCATAACGATGAGTATCTTACCACTACCGAGTATTTGATGGTTTAGATGTAACATATTCAGGGTCACGTCTAAAGGCCATTTGAGCTCATCCAGGGGTCAACACCAGGCTGACCAAGATGACCTAAAGCAAAAACATTCCTGCTACTGACAAGTTCTTCAACAATTTGTTTAGTTGGACACCAGAAATCCATTTTCAAATCACCAATCTGACCTGCCTCCCCCCCTTCCCCAGCCCCACACCACTGCCAGTCACAAGAGAATCTCCAGGTGGTTCCACCAGGATTTGATCTGGGTACTTATTCAATGCAAGGTAGTACACTCTAACCACCAAGCCAACTACACTCCTATGGTCAATCATCAGTTACCCAGTCACACCAGATGAATTCCGTGATTCAATGGAGAAAGAAGAGGGTTGGGAACAGATGTTCTCTATAAGTTGAACATTACCTTCAACTTTATACTGTTGTACAGAAACTGTTGGAAATTAATTCAGTTACATGTAGAAGACATCAGAATAAAAGCTTGCCATCATGTAATCTACCAAGTTGCCTTCAGCCTGCAAATTTTTAAAACTACTTACATTGTAAAAGTCATACCAGACACCAGCAGGTAAAACAGATTCCACACTAGTGGCCCCTTGTTCCAAGACAGGACTTATCAATAAAGATGAGCCCCACAAAAATTGTCTGTCCACAGAGTAGGTGGCAGGGTCACTAGGATACCTGGAGTTATAAATAAATATAAACACTGAATACTAGACTTTTTGTAAGAACAAAAATGTACTGGTAAGGGGTTGGAAGAATATTAAAACCAAAGACACCAAACTTACAAACACATACATGATATTGCTTATGTAAAGGAAGATATTTGGGTAAGAAAACTACTCTCTCCTACTAAGGAACTACAGCTGGCTGCTTATTTCTTCAGTTGTCTTTCCAAATCTTGAATTTCTTTAGGTGAAACTTTCTTTTTCTGCTCTTGGAGACATGTGCAACAAATGATAAGCAATAAATAACAATTTTGGCCAAAAATATCATACACCAGAAAGGTAAAAGGCCCTTTTAAAACCAGCTTTCCTTGGTAAGTCAATGTCATAAGGAGCGGTACTGCCGTCCAGAGAAATTAATCACATGGTTTAAAATATGTCATCTGCACGACCTCTATAGTCACTTTGTAATTTTAATTTTTGGAAAATTCTCTAAAACTACTTGAGCCAGGGAAGTTTGCAGGTTATGCACTTGACTTAATTATGACTTTTAACAACACTGCAACATTATCTTACAAATAGTTTGCTTACTCAAAGAAGAGTGGTCTGACTACTGTGGTTCCATTTTCATGAGCACCAGCAAAGAGAGTATAGAGGTATGGAAGGAGCAAGTAACGAGTTGTCAAAGCTTCCCTGATGATATCTTGAGCTGAACTACTCCAGGCACCAGGATCCTGATCCTGAAATCAATGTATAAATACTAAACTTTTTAGTATCAAAACTTCTAACTACTGTTTTCATAAAAGCATACTTTGTTATAAAGAAATACATCAAATTCAAAGTTGATGGGAATTTTACTGTGATGAGTAGAGACTTTCTTGACAGAAGATGATAATAATGAATAGCATATAACAAGTACTATACTATCAAATGACAGACCATCCACAAAGTACACTAAAGCTTAAACAACCAGAAAGCCAAAAGGCTTAGTGATTCCTTGACAATGAAATTTAAAAAGCAATCTTCGAAGCACTAATTGCACGGATATGATAAGAGTGAGCACTATCTAAACATATTTTAGCATTTGCCGATGACGTTCTCTCCCTAAACTCATGTTTTGAGGTTACCCTTCTTAAGATAGCTCTAAGTGTGACATACACATACACACACATACAGCACACATGGCATCACCGTTGCATAGATTCCTCTAACTACATCAGGGAATCAAAAACTGTGTCTGGTCTCAATTTTTCTCAAATTCACATAGTAGGCCTACCCCCTATACCCATGCTGAAAAGTTTGTATGCTGTAAGCCACAAATTTATCATGCAGCGGGACTTATATTTCACAGTACACCTGTATTTTTGTAAGTACTGGTACCGATACGTTACCACCCATCATAAGGTACCGAAGTATCCCTCAGAACCATACCCAGGGGTACTGCAAAAATACTTTTTTAAAAATACAATTGAATGAAATATTACTGAAATATAAATACCATATCCATTAAACGTTCATTTAAATCATTTTCACCATACTGTACCAATCACAAATTTCACCTCGGAAATGTTAATTTTAATGTTATCCTACATTGCTAATGAGTGCCCTTGTGATCAGTGCTGGAAAAAATGTTTATTTCCTGGGAAGCAGTGTTTCTGCTAAGCTGCTATGACGCGATTTTGATGCAATGACTAGATTTGACGAACTGATGTTCATGGCAAAAAATAAAAATTAGGGTTTCATTTGTTCCTAAAGTTATGCAGTGTAGACGCATGGCACTGAAATTCCTAGTGAGTCAAATGTTCTCATATTGGGTATATTGACCTAATGGATAATTTCTTAGAGGAAACACTGCCAGGAAGGGAGTAAAATTTCCCTCAGTTCTTTCCATATTCTGATGTATAAAAAGGAAAATTTCCCTCCAGTTGCTAACATTTCACTCTAAATGCAAAATTTCCTGGGAAGGAGCCTCCCAGCTTTTTCCACCCATGCTTGTGATGTTTGTTTTAACTTGAAGGAGAATAAAGTTGCAAAAACAGCTTTGTGCTGTATTCGTGACTCATCTAAGTTTAAAACTATTATAGAAAATTATATTATTAACCCATAAAGGATTACAAAAATCTTTATGAAAAATATGTAAACATACAGCTTTGTCAAAATGAGCTAATGGCATAATGGTTTCATAAGTATAGGCCTACACACTACTATGCATAGTATACAGTGTGCAGATATAAATTTACTAACGTACTGGAAGCACAGCACAAAGTGACTGCTCGCTGGAAGTGCGACTGAACGAAACGTAATCAGGTGACTACAATTTGCCACAAACCCCATTAGCAATATCATGGCACCCTTAAGGGAAGAGTTGGTGCTCTAATCCCTTCTACCATAGCACCACATAGTGGACACAGTTCAGGCCAAGTCCAGGGTAACATATGGTGGAGCCACTCCATGACTGTTGCCAATAAGGGTCCAAGGAACCATTAACTGACATCCATGTACCAATATTCCATTTTCAATAGTACATAGTCGGGCCGAAGCCAACAGTCGGGAGAATGTCAGTGACAAATAATGCTATCTTACAATGCTCACATCATTTTGTTCTTACTGCGAGTCAAGTCTTCACTTCTCTTAAATATCAAGAGTAAAAATATTGCTGCCTCATCCCTAGCCACATCCCGGCCGTAATCGTAACCAAAGTCTCTCACAGAACTAACTATAAAAGGAAATACTTTGAAGCCTACAGTACTGTCATGCAACTACTTGGCTATTTCACACCATCCTACCATGTATTGCATAACACAGGGTGTAGGCTCACACGTGTTTGTTTTAAAGTGTTATAATATCATATAGAGCGGTAAGCAATGCATGCATGCACTTTATTACTACATAAATATCTGTTCGATTTTGTTCGCAAATCAATGGACTGTAACTGACTACCTACATACGAGTCGATAGATCGAATGTGGCCTACTGTCTATGTGATTGCTGCAAAACAGTCATGAAAAATTTGCTGCATGAAATGTGTTCATAAAGTTAGGGTTGTAGCCTACCCGCTACTATTAGCGGCATATATTTGTTGTGGTTCACTGACCTGGCGTGGACCAGCGTGGCTACAACCCTGGTTGGCTCCTTATCACTTTATGAGCTGAAGAATCAAACATTTTTGCAGGTATTTTCTTGTGTTAAAATTTGGCCTTTTTTCTCTTATGGTACCAGTATTGCGGTAGGCCTATACCGGTACCGTTTGTGGTGGTACTGACAGTAGGCTACCAAATTTCAACGGTACCATGAAACGTTACAGGGGACTATGCCAAGCCAACTTACTAACACCCCTGTCTCAGAGAGAATAATCCTGACACTACAGTGCCTTACTGTTTGTTACTGCAGACATAGGCTTAGGCCTAGGCATACTGTGTATTTGGCTTAGGATGCAGGCTAGGCCTTGGCTAACATTATTGTTTGTTACGCCACAATAACATCGCCATTGTGCACCAAAGCCTGTATGGCATACAACTTCATTTGCCACAGATCTGCATGAAAACTGTTGAACTTTCCAGTATGGGCCTAGGCTAGAACCGTCGGAAAACATGTATGTTACGCCGAAGATTTTCAGCGTGCAGTAAAGACCTTAGGCCTAGGCCTATACCAATTGGATGGGGTGATTTTCTTGTCTTATACATAAGCCTACACACTGTACTTAAAAGACAGTACAGCAATTTGGCGTGGCGTAAAAGTTGAGGAAAAAAGGTGACTGGCGTAAAAATTCGATGTAGCAGATGCGAACTTTCCAGACTAGGGCTACACTCGTAGGTAGGTCTAATTGTAGGCTAGGCCTAATCATTTGCCTACATGCAAGCACAGGCAGTTCTAGCGTTATACAGTAAATACCCTATATAGGCTATATAATAGTAGAAAGGTAGCGCACTTCACAGCCTTTCGGTACCAACTTCGCCTAACTGAATCACGATTTTAATCATTTTATTCACCTTATTTACTGCGTACCTTGACAGTTTTCAATACACATGAATGTTCCAATCACTTGCATTGTTTGATGATTCATTCGGCCCAAAATGTTTTAAAAAATAGAAACGTTTCTCCGCGAAAATTTGGTTTCCAGACATCACATTTAGTCGCTGCGATGGTGACGTCACATACATTACGGGAATTTCCCTCCTTCGAAATCCAGTCCTCCCATTGGATAGTTCGGCCCATCGACATGAGAGAGTTACTACGTCATGACAACTATCCAATGGGAGAGCCGAATACCACTGCTCACAGCTTATTATGATCTTCTGGATAAGGATGCCCATGGGGTATGGTTAAGTTTTACAGAGCGTGTAGTTAAGTATACGTAGATCGTTACGACATCATTGATATGAATGGTCCATCAGAGCTACCGTAGAACTAAGACCTTGAAAGATCAAAACTTAATTGTGAGAAGTTTCCCGAAACTAGTTTAAGTTGGTGTTGACATCTTATAGAGGTCAACCCTTTAGTACTGAAAATGTTGTTTTACTTACGTTACCTTTCAATATGCTGTACTGGTATTTACGTAACTACCCATGAAAAGGCTAAAGGGATACACAGTCAGGTGTTGGCAGAAACAGTCGATACTTTATATGTTAAATATTTCTTATTTGAGAACAACTCATTGTCAATGGGAAGAGGCTACGAGGATATGCAGTCGTATTCAAGATATAATCATAAGAGGGTACGAGGATATGTACTCACAATCATGCAGGATATAATGTAAGATGCTACAGGCCGGCAGTTGGAATTTCAGGATAAGGGGCTACAATGATACATAGGCCTAGTCAAACCATCCTTTTAGAAGGCTACGACGATATGCAGAGGGAATGTCGCATTTTTTTTTTTTGAATAATGGATAAAAAAAGAAAACAATCCTTTAAAAGGCTACGAGGATACGCTGTCAGAATTTCTTTAAAAAAGGATGGCTATCCTTTTGAAAGGCTACTAGGCTATTCTTTTAGAAGGCTATGAGGATACGCGCAGTCAGAATTTCTGTAAGAAAGGATAAAGTTCTACCTTTCAAAAGGCTATGAGGATAAGCAGTCAGAATTTCGAGATATAATTTTAAGAGGCTTCGAGGATACGTGACTGTGTAGCCTGTTAAAAAGCAGAGCTTCAATCTGGTGGGGTATTCTGCAATTGTGCCTTACCACAGCCAATCAGGTTATTACAGTCACAAAAACAAAGGCCTGGCAATATTGACGATATTCCTAGTCCTAAGCTAGCCACGAACCAGTCGCCAATAAAGTTTATACGGTTACAATTACAGTTACAATATACTGACGATAATATAGGCCTAGCCTAGGCAGGAGTGGCAGCTCCCTGTATACTTAGGTAAGGCTACAAATAACGAGTACACAAGTGGCTACAAATACAATGCCCTCTTTAACGGTTACAGTGTTAGTCTCAATCTGTCAATGTTGACAATACCCTCTTTTTAACGGTTACACTACAGCACTAGCGTTAGTCTCAATGTACCAATGTTGTGAAAACTTTCGTAGGCTACAGTAGCCGAAGTAAGTTGGCCTCACGTTCTAACGGCCTAACGTTAACTGAACAGTGAAGTCCTCTACAGTTCTAAAACTTCTAGCTAACTGTACTTCTTACGAGCGATCGAATTACGTTTTTCACGTTAGACCTAGGCCTGTGTTCATTCAATTATAAATCTTTATTAATTGTTGGTGAAGGATAATTGACGTAAACTTGTCGTAGTAAGCTGACTACCGAAAATTTACCATCTCTGCTTTTCTTCACGACGAACGTCGTACGGTATAGCTACCTATAGCGGTCGAGTTTATAGTCAAGGCATTTCATTCCATCCTCGAATCTTAACGCGCCTACAAATCAAATAAGCCCCGCCTTCTTTCTGTTTTTCGAACGTCATCTTTCAGATAATTCAACGTTGTACCGCCTACTTAGGAATGAGACACCTTGAATCTAACACATGCTGCTAGCTAGCAGTGCAGCTCGATCCTCAAGGCTGGGAATATTTCCGGATGTGTGACCCTATTAATATGTACATATCTAACACGTAAACATGTAGGTGTCATATGCAGACTGGTCCCAAAATACAATTGCACAGTTTAGTTGCACTGCTCAGCAATTTGTAATTAGATTAATTAGAAGACATTAAATATTTATTTCATGCATTTATACCAACCAAAATGTTTACTTCTCAAAGTAAACACATTACTTGAGACATACCATATCCAAAGAACCTCTCCGTTCATGATGGTACGGGCAGAAAGTAAAGAAAGACGTTGGCTTCATACACGAAGCCAAATGTTCAAAGGTTAGAAAAAGAAAGTTTCAGTTTAAAATAAGGCTGGCACTATAGTTGGAAACGACACCACAATGCACAAACCTACAGTTGTTTTGCAAAGGTTACGTCTGCATGACTACATAGGTATTCCCTTTCGGGAAACCAAAAATGCCAATTTTGACCTCAAATGACTTTTAATCTTCATGAAATTTTAGGACAAGTATGTAATACATAAAAGCAAATCACACAGCAAGTTTCAAGTTAAACCAAGTTCTACATTCAAAGATATTGTGCTTGGACGATTTTGACCCTTTTCACCTCTGGTGACCCCAAATGACCTTTGACCTCTACCAAAAACGATAGGGATCATCTTCCTAATATGGGCCATGCACATGCCAAGTATGAGATTCCTTGATGTTACACATCTTGAGATAGAGTGTTTACAAGCAATTTCCAAGGTGTTTACCATATGACCTCTGGTGACCACAAATGACCTTTGTCCTTCACCAAAAACAATAGGGATCATCTACTCAATAAGGGGTATCAACATGCCAAGTATGAGATCCCTACAAGTTACCCTTCTTGAGATAGAGTGTTTACAAGCAAAGCCTCACATACACACATACACACACACACACACGGCATCACCATCGCATAGATTCCTCTGACTACATCAAGGAATCAAAAAGTGGTAGCAGTCTTGCTTTTGCCTCCTATTTACATGAGTCCTAAAGAACTCAGAGTTGCTTCTGACTAAACCTTGACTACTTCCAAGTCATTTTATGTCTTACTCTTTAAGGCCTCTTTATTTACCTCATTCACTATTGTCTACGATACTCAACAGCCATCGAATATGACAGGAGCTGGCAATATGAATTCCAGATTCCAAACACATTCAATGATTCCAGATATCAATTGTATTTAGCAGTCTCTGATGTACAGGGCATAAGCAGTCGTCCCAAAGTTACCTTGAAATAACAGCTAAATCTCACAAATATCCTCTTCTTTCCCTTCAAGTATCTTTCATAATATTTCAGAACATACACATTGCATACTCAAGGTAAATCAAGGAGGGACTATGAATTTTACAAATTCAGTGTGGAAAATATGGTCACATGAGTCTCAAGAGCCATTCACAAAATTAGATACCCAGGTAGGCCTACAATAATTCAAATTGGGATGACTGCATGTCCCCTTTAAAGAAATTTGAAATGATTGTCCCAAGGAGCAATATTTTGTACAAAATGGTTGTCTTTTCTAAAATAGTTCCACTAAATATTTTAGAAACAGTAACATTACAAACTAAATTTATTAAAGCAGTAATATATGTGAGGATAGGTAGCAATAAAGCTCTTCACAACAGAATTCCACAGTAAACTCTAATAAACAATATCAGAAAGAAAGTTGCTTTGTGCTGTTCCTTTACTACGGGTATCAACCATGTTTTAAAGTCAGAATTGCTCCAAATTTTCTCAAAACATTTGGTCATCTAGAGAACAACCTTACACATAAGTTTTTGGTATCCCAAGAATTTCTGGTAGTCTCCAACTACAAGATTACTATACATACATATAATACTTATAATGTGCTTATTCCCAGGTCTAAACACAATAAAAACACAGAAAAAATTAAGAGCTAAGAAAGAGAGAGGTGGAGTGAGAGAGAAAACCACATTAAGCAAACAGATAAGTTTTTAAACGCTTCTTGAACACTAACAGTGAGGGGGCTTATCTGATTGATCGTAAATATGTGACACTGCCAAGATGATAAACCAGCCCATGAAACATTGACCAAACAATCTAGATCAAAATCTAGATCAATAAATTTTGCATATTAAAGAAATCTTCACAAGGAAACCCAACGACAGTTGGGCCAGTAAATGACAAATCCTTTCTAAAGTATTTTCCAGAATCTCCTGAATGTTGATCCTCAATCTGATAATATTGTTATTTGAGGGAGGAGGGGATAACAAACATATTCCTGACATAAAAACCTCACTTCCACTACATCAGTACAGTCAAAACAAACTGCACAAGAAGGAAAAGACAACAAAGCATAAAACAAGAGCCCAATGGGCACTGTGGTTCCTTGCTGAATGTAATGAAACTAAGCCAACTACTGAATGAACCAGTATTTCTGTTGATTCACAAAATCTGCTCTGTAGACAATGCACATCTTGTGTTAACACATTCAAGCATAAATAAATTGTTCTGAAGAAATACAGCCTACAGGCACTTCAGGGGATATCAACACAGACAGTGTACAGTTACAATTTGTTTTATTCAATTAAGCAATCACAATTCATGCACGCTCAATGGTATCTGATCCAAATGATCAGTAACTTGGTTCTCTTTATAAAACTAACAACCCATAGTAGCATTTAATTAATCACTTCTAATTTCCAATTCCTGCAAGCTCACATGTCCTAACCTAAGGACAAATGTTGTCTGTCTAGTGAACTTTCACAACAGTCCTCTGCTTTGTGGGCAGAGAATCTTCTGCAATATTAAAAAGTAGTACTTGATGCATGTTTTCATAATGGCAGGATTATGAATTAAAATCATAATACTATAATTTCAATTAAAATTGAGATACTTGGCATCTCTGAAAGATGTCCCACATCTTTCAGTCAATGATACAGTTTTGTGCTTATATTTTTTGACTTTAGGAATTCTTGGGAATTTGCTTTTTGGCATCTGGTGATTTCAACTCTGACATCCAGCAAATCTCATATGGGTTTTCTGCAAGATTTAATGCAACACCTCAAAGCAAAAATCTATTCAAGCCTCCTACACTGAGATATAGAGTTGAAAAGGTTTGCAGAGTTTGACCTCCAGTGACCCCAGATGACTTTTGGTCTCAACCAAAATTTTTTCCCCACCATAAGGCATCCACTAAGTATGAAATTTATCCAAGCTTCCTACCTTGAGATATTGTGCTAACAACAAGGTTATCAGTTTTTGACCCTTGTTGACCCCAGATGACCTTTGACCTCCACCCAAAACTGTATGGCACAGCTTCTCACTATGGTGGATCTATATACCAAGTATGAAATCTATACAAGATTTTTTCCTTGAGATATTGTGTTAACAAGGTTTTAAGTATTTGACTCTCAGTGACCCCAAATGACCTTTGACTCCACCAAAAATGACAGGATTCATCTTCTCACCATAAGTCATCCACATACCAAGTATGAAATCTATCCAAGCTTCCTACCTTGAGATATTGTTTTAACAACAAGTTTTCAGTGTTTGACTGCTGGTGACCCCAGATGACCTTTGACCTCCACCAAAAGCTACAGCATTCATCTTCTCTCCATAATGCATCTACATACCAAGTATGAAATTTATCCAAGCTTCCTACCTTGAGATATCGTGCAAACAAGGTTTTCAGTCTTTGACCCCTGGTGACCCCACATGACCTTTGACCTCCACCAAAAACAATAGGGCACACCTTCTCACTATGACAGATCCATATACCAAGTTTCAGTTTAGTCCAACTTTCCCTTGTTGAGTTACAGCGTACCGAAGCAAGTGTCACACACACACACGCACACACACACATACACACACACACGCCAAGCTGACTACATAGGTTCCTTTTGCTAACGCAAGGAACCAAAAATTGAGAGGCTTCAGAGCCTTTTTCAAAATAAAATTTATGTTAAGTTTACTGCAAAAGTATTAACTTACAATACATGTAACAGGTCCACACGAAAGGGAATTATGATTCCTAGAGAAAGGGTAAAATGCACCAAGTTGATGCCACCTAACACAGAGTTCTTCATTTGTGTTGCCTTGGAAACCACATATATCTGCTCCAACCAATGGGATGCCAAACATGTTAAAATTCAGGATTCCTGGCAAAAAAGAAATACGTTTAAATACTGTGGTGGCAAAAGTATAATGAACACGATGTTTACTTTTGTTCTTAAATAATGAAATATTGAAAGCTAACCTACAGAGAAAGCAGTATGCTATAATTAACTTTTTGTTTAACTTGTAGAGTATGCATCAGTGTCAAAGTTTTGTATTACAATTTCTGGCGTTGTTTCGGCCACATGGAATTCTGCATATGGTTTTGTGTACAAAAACTGCTGTTCACTGCAGAAATTGTGTAGCAAACTAGCAATCACACTCATTTGAGAAGCATTAATGAAATATTGAAAGCTAACCTACAGAGAAATCAGTATGCTATAATTAACTTTTTGTTTACGTATGCTATAAAAAGCATTAATAAAATATTGCATTAATGAAATATTAATGAAATAAAGCATTAATGAAATATTTGAAAGCTAACCTACAGAGAAAGCAGTATGCTATAATTAACTTTTTGTTTATGTATGCTATAAAAAGCAGTATGCTATAATTAACTTTTTGTTTAACTTGTAGAGTATGCATCAGTGTCAAAGTTTTGTATTACAATTTCTGGCGTTGTTTCGGCCACATGGAATTCTGCATATGGTTTTGTGTACAAAAACTGCTGTTCACTGCAGAAATTGTGTAGCAAACTAGCAATCACACTAATTTGAGAAGCATTAATGAAATATTGAAAGCTAACCTACAAAGAAAGCAGTATGCTATAATTAACTTTTTGTTTAACTTGTAGAGTATGCATCAGTGTCAAAGTTTTGTATTGCAATTTCTGGCATTGTTTCGGCCACATGGAATTCGGCATATGGTTTTGTGTACAAAAACTGCTGTTCACTGCAGAAATTGTGTAGCAAACTAGCAATCACACTAATTTGAGAAGCATTATGCTATGCTATACCGCCCCCTGTGGGCTGGGGGTTTTAGAATATGCCCACGGTATTTCCTGCCTGTCGTAAGAGGCGACTAAAGGGAAGGACTTGCACCGTATTTAAACTTTGCTTGAAACTATATAACACATTTGTGTTGGTGTGTTGTCAAATTTCATCTAACTAGCTATGCTATACCAGCTAATTGCAGACACTGTTAACTTGCAACATAAATTCAACTTCACATTTGGCAAAATAAATTCAACTTCAGGTTCTTGTAACATTACAAATGGGTTATACTTTTTTCCCATGGCAATGATGAATTTACATCCACTTTAGAATGATGATGTAAAGATCCATGTGACTTTCACAGTGTTACTATTTACATCGGGTGGTACACTCTACCATGTACATCCTTCAACAGTAGCTTCCTACATTAATTGCGCCCCCTGTGGGCTGGGGGTTGTAGAATATGCCCACGGTATTCCCCGCCTGTCGTAAGAGGCGACTAAAGGGGAGGACTTGAAACGAATTAATCTAGTTGACGCTATATAACACATTCGTGTTGGTGTGTCGTTAAATATTATCTAACTAACTAACAAAATAGCTAACTCCTACATTAATTGCCCTCGCTAGCTTCATGTTTGTTTGCATGATTATTCCACCCAGAAGCTTGCAGTTTTGGTTTAACAGGAATGAGCTAATTTATACAGGACATGATATCACCTGTATGTACTACCACATTGTTCATACAACTACCAAGTGAGCCTATGTTTGGCAGTTTTGACCCACCTTTGATGTCCCACTTCTTCATCTAGGCCAGTTAAAACTTTCCCAGTAACTTTACTTTTAGCCCCTCCTTCTATGTAAAAATATCTCTTTACCACCCCCCAAACAAAATTCTGTACATTTATTTCTCAAGGCTACATTCTGCTGGTTGTACTACTGTGTGAAATCTGCCAAAATCCAATCAGACCCACCAGGCCTCCCTTAATTTGAAAGGCCTAGTTGAATTCTTGTCAATCAAAGTGCAGGTAACAATTCTGAATTGAGACATCTGGGACTCCTACATATACTTGGGATGATGGAAGTAGTACTGCTTTAAATCCACCAACCCACACAAGCTATGTGAAAAACTGCATCTGTGTAATAGTTGCTGAATTTTGAAATGACAAGCATGATCATTACATTTTACTCTTGTGAATACAAACAACCAACAAAGGCAGTTATGCGGATGTGATTCACATGACTGAAACGTTTACCTTCTAAAGGTCAGTCAGTGTATCTGACAGTATGCAGTTTGCTTGAATGATATGCATGCATACATGCAGTCATGTTAAGTTGACGGAATGCCTCTTTTATGTATTGCATCTTGACAATCTTGCCAGTGGTTTTCAACAGTTAAGCAAGCAGAGCTGCTGGAGTAGTTATCTTCACTATTAATGTAATGTTTTACTAGGAACAGAAAGTATGGCATAATGATGTCATAAAGGATGAAGGAAACAGTATGGACAAGTCCCAATCTTGAATCTTCACTGTCCACTGTGCTCATATTTTACATTCAAGTACACACTTTAATACATTTAATTTGTTCACTTGACCGAAAAACATACATGCTTTCACTTGAGAGGACAAAGGAATTGCTGTAAAGGGATGAAAACACCATATTCCCCTTGCTCCTTTTCCTCATCCATGTTTATTCACAGCACATACTACTAGTGTGCTGCCTGTGATTTCAGTGACCCAATGTTGTTATGACATAACATTTATGTGTCTAGTGTAGAAGTAGCTTGTTAGACTAAACTGTTCAATCAAATTTCAAGAACACACTGTTCAGTGCCTGCCTCCAACAGCAAACATGGACATAAAGGTGTATGTCATGGGACAGAGATCACAAATCATGATAGATACCTAAAAGACCTACTCAAACCAGTATAGTAATACTACTTACACCTGACTCTATCCTCCAATGAATATACAAAACTTTTTATTCTGAACATACTTTGATCATTTCGTGCATATATCATATACAACCTCTCAAAAAACAACCTACTTTGGCTAAATGATAACATCTCAGTGAAGGCATGACAGGTTCATAGTAGTGTACCTTGTTGCAGTGTATTCACCTACTGTGATGTTACACAATTGTTGTCTATCAAAACTATGTAACTTGAATAAATTAGCTGTATCTTGTGCAGCAGAGGAGTTGATGACAACTACTATGAGATACAATACTGTAGTACAAAAAAGGGTAAGCACTATGTTACAACCGTTTTCAGGTCATTACATTTAGTTTTTCAATCCGTCTTTACCATTCTGCACAAAAAGTTATTTTTTCGGCATTGTTACTTAATAATATGACATAATTAACTTTCTAACTTTGGAATTTGAGTCACACTTACATAATTTAAGCATCTTTCACATGTACTTTCATTTGTGTACAGAGGCAACTTTAGTTTACACTTACCTGTGATAGAAAAATACATATCTGGCCATCTACTCCGATTATCTCCCAACCAGTGACCAGCATACTTCCCACTGGATACAAATGTTGACCTCGATATGATGAAGGGACGCTTATTACGTAGTTTTACAAGCAGCCTGAGAAAATGAGAGTTGTAAAACAACTTTGAATAATTAGAAAAGCTGAAAATAACAGATTCATAGAAGATATGAGAAGTAAAATAGCAGTAATGATTATCTATGAAACAGTAATACTGATACATTAACAACTTCAACTTAAAGACATAAAGTCAAACTAATTCAAACACTGACTGATGTTTGGATTCCTTTTGTGTAACAGATTTGTTCTAATCTGGTAATGTCATATGCTGTCCCACATTTGCTAGTAAAGTAATTGTCAACTTTTGTTAACAATAAGCTTTATGAGAGGATAGAGACATACTACCTTACCATTTGGAGGTAAAACACAAATTTCTGGTTGTAGATATGTCCAGCTCTTAATGCCAATAAGATATGCCAATGATCACTGTTTAAGTAAACACAACTTGACCATAAAATGACCTCTGATATCCAAACAAATCATTTTTGTACTCAGAAAGAGTCATCTTATCAAAAGGTATGAGATCAATCCATCAGAGTACATTCTTTGAGATAAACTCTGGACTTTTTTCATATTTTAGCTGTTACCACAAACCTCAAATGGTTCTGGCTTTAATACTGACAAAGTGGTACTTGTACTCACAATGGAGTGCTTAAATGCCAAAGATTCTTTCCTTCTTCAGATATGCTTGCAAGATTTATATTCTGACCTTTGATTAACTACAAAACACCAGTTTGACAGCCAGGTCATTTAGACAAACCAGCTTTTTCCACATAAAGTAGGACATTATCATGCTACTACGATGATTAATCACTGTTTCCTTTCATGAGCTATTTATACCTATTGATATTTTTTCTTTCTAACATAAGCATCTAATCTCACCCAAAAATAATCAGACCGGGTTTTTTCTGTTAAATAGGGTCATCAGCATGTCCTGTATGAAAACTCTTATCAGAAGGGTTTAAGGAAAAAAACTTATCTTTGACATATTGAAAAGGAAACAAATCTATATTCTTGTGAAATTTTAATTCAAATCCAACATGTAGTTCTCAGGGTATCAGCAAATGAATTACACAATTTGTGATGTGCCTTAAGTGAGCTGTTTTATATCATCTCACACTGATGAACAATGCTTTGTTTTCTTTCCTTTTTTAATCAGCTGTTTTGACCTTAAAAATAATAGGGATGTGAGCTTCCCATGGGGAATTTGAAGTTCGCAAAATTTCCATGCCTCTCTAGCATTCACATTGCTATAACACAAGATTATGGAGGAGAAAATTGGTTACAAATTTATTACAAAAACAAAAGAACGTTCATTAATGTAAGGTTATGATGTCAAATGTGCTTGTGTGTTTCAAGGTCACTTTGGGTTGAATATGTGACAAGTCACTTTGGGTTGAATATGTGACAAGTTCATTTGATGGTATCTCAAGAACATTGCATTGGATTTCAGTGCAAATTTCAGCACAATGCTTAGATTGTGTACTCCTCTAATGTACTTGAAACTCTAACAAAACTTGATTCAAGCCTGAACTTGTGATTGTGGCAAAGTGTGATGCACTCACTGTCACACTTTGTCACATTTAATCTGCACTCCTACTCATGACAACAGATTATTACTCAAACAGGCTCTGAATGTTAAACATTGGTACTACTGCAAAATGCACATTCACACTTGTTATAACAATCACATGTTTAATAGACTCAAAGAAAAGGATCACAAGACTCAACACTTCTACTCAACTCTTTCTATGTACTCACAGAGTCACACTCAATGAAAAAAGATGTGTACTAGGACTCAAAACAGGACTCCAAACACTTGTGCTTCACCAATACACTTAATTCTTACAAAGCAATAGTACTCATCCTCATTAAAAATAATATCTTCTCATATTTGTACTTAAACTACAGATACTCTTCTTGTACTCATATCATAACGTTGTACTTACTGCACAACTCTGTCAAAGAGTAACACTGATATATCATGCTTTACACATGCAAGGCAATACAGACACAAGTCATTCCAATCATTTCCCGACAATTTCCCTGGACAACTGGGTCGATTTCCCCCAGCTAATTTCCACCTAGACAAGATAATCCCCCCTCCCCCAGACAATCCAGGACAATTCCAAATTTTGCTGTGAGGGAAGTTATCTGAGGGATAACTGTTACTGGTGGGATCTGTCCAGAGGGGAGGCAGCTGTTTGGTCACACATCCAACAGCATGTACTTCATTTTGAGTGAAAACATAAAATATCCATGGTGTAGTGATTTAACACAACTTTGTTACATATTTACTTGTTGGTTGGCTCTATTTCTGACAGTCCATACAAACTGTGAAGGTTGTAATGTAGTCCAGTGTGGTTCTGCTTCACTGAAGCACACAGTGTCATAGTCCTCAGGAGACCCCCAATCACATCTACAAAGAACAAACATACATACTTGTAAAACTTCATAAATACTTGCTCAACTTGAAATCACTTGAACAGATCCTTTGCCAACTGACACATAGCAAGCATTACGGGAAAGAATTTTGGCATTGCTTGCTTGTGGACAATGATACTGTACTGTAAATTACACCAAGGAATCTTCCCAAAATCCCCAGTTTTAGGTGGATTTTACTATCTGGAAAAGGGTCTATGCATCAATTCATTATAACCTTCAATAAACTGAACATTTTCACTACTCTGACTATTTATTACACACTCCAGTATGAACCCATCAGGTGTCAAGGGGCAACATGTGCATAGCAACCATCCCAGCAAGGAAATCCAGTTCTAAAGAAGTTTTGATCATCATAAACACCCACACGATAAGGATTCCAACATGAGAGCAATCCACTTTACTACAGTATATCACAAAGCATATTTGCTAACACTGTCCCAGATACTTTTTGGAAGGGGCATAGCCAATTCTTTTAAAAGTATAACTCATAAAAGCAGGTATTATCAGCCATTTATTTTCAAGATGAGTTTTTTCAGGCCACTTTCTTTCACAATTTTATCTCACAGACCCTTTGGGCTTTAATAATTTCATGATTTTAATCAAACACTGAAGTCTATGAAATCTGCTTTTTCAGGTATGGTGCAACACCATGACTGGGGTCAAACCTCAATGCATACCCACAACAAAGGTGACTACTAGGATTTACACAATGCAAGGTGACCCATTGTTACAAAATGATAAATACTTTTACAACTGAATCAACTGCAGTGACTCTGGTCATTAGTTCTTAGTTCATTTCCAAACCTACATCTTTAAAATACACTCACTGACTTCCAGTTTCGGAGTTCCATTCAAATTTGCAAGCTTGTTGATATTTTTCAAGCATGCAGTAAATTTTCCAGTAGGAATTGATCTTTCAAATCACAATGGAAAAATCACTGGTTTTTTCATAAATGACTGTATAGAGAAAATCCACAATGCATACCACAACCAAGAGGCTATATCATACTAGACTGCAATTTCAATAACCACAGAATTTTCACTGAAAAAAATAATTTTTAAAAAATAATGTTTTAGTGAGATATACAGTAGTAAGGAATACTTGAACATATTGACAGTTAATGATAATCTGTGGAAGAAAGTTTAAAGTAACTGTATTAGTATGCTTACAACTTACATGGCGTATATGGTGGGTTCTCCAATGTATTGGCTGGGCAACCATTTATGGAACCACTCACAAAACTGGATGGTTCATTCATGTCCTAAATATTACATGAGAAAGAAAGGAACATAATATATGCAAACATGTGATCATCATTCTGTTTTATTTTTTCAGACCTTTAGGCAACTATGTAAGGAGACTTAACAACCACAATTTAGGAGAAGGCATGGGCTTAGAAATTTCACTGTCATGATGGGTGGCTTCCAATTCAACAAATTATACTCAAATTTGGAACCTGTTCAATGAAGAATATTATTTCAGATGGGAAAGCCATAGCTTGATTGCTCTTGGATGAAAAACCCATCCCACTAGGACATGGTTGAAATCTAACCCTGATCCCCCCCCCACCCTCCAGCTGCTAAGGGTCATTGTTTCAAATGCTCCCTAAATCCACTTAGCCATATCGCACCTATCAAGCACTCTAAATACATGAAAACATAACTGTAATCATAAATTCTGAACTTGAAATCTTGAAATTGTTTGGACTGAGCCTTGCTAGTAAGTTTTATGTATTATTAACAATTGAATTGTTAAAATAAAAATATTTTTGGTTTTCAACATGAGTATTTACAATCCATCCTTATGCATGAATGCCAAAAATGCAACACTTTTTGGAACCCTTGCATTACAACAAATCACATTATGTCACTTCTATCTCCATTTTGTGTACACAGTATACAAAGCAAACTGTATACACTACATATTTAAGACATGCCTACAATAAGGTAAAATGCAGTGTAAAAGAGTCAAAGGCATCTCATGATATGTGCTCAACATAATTAAATCAGATGATATATGTTGCAAGATCTTGTATGAACAAGAATAACAGAAGCTCAATATCCTAAATAAACAACTCACCAGCCATATGCCATCCAGTGGTAAAGTGCTATAAAACTTTTGTATTTGTTTGGACCACCAAGTCACAGTCTCTGGCTTGAAAAAGTCAGGAAAGGCTGTCTTACCTGGCCAAACCTAGAAGAAATATAAAGATCAGAATGCAACTTATGTGAATTCATCACATGAATAAACCTGACCAGATGAAGTCAACCTTGACAATTCAGCTGCAGGTAAGGTGGTCCCGCTTAGCACTTACAATGTCTTACCAGCATAAAAAAATTTCATGAATTCTGCCAGGCACTTTATTTCCATCTGGCACAAGAATACCTCTCATAGATACATGTCTCTTGAACCTCTCCCCAGAATGGCAATCGGTGCATATGCCTGCAGCTCAGAAAAATGGGCAAATCCCTGACCAACTACAGCTGGGGGGAGGGGGGGGGGAGAACTGAGGTGATGAATCCTGCAAACTCAGATAGACTAACTGAAATATATGCAGGCTGAGGCAGACTGACAAATAAACTCTCAGTTGTTCTAAACTTTCTTTCCTTCTATAACGTACGGGTCATAAGAAATAGGAAGCAACCTTTTAAAGTCAGTCAGTATATGAATTGAGTTAACAAAAGAAAACGTTCAAAAATGGCAAAAACAACCTCTAGATACTCGTATATTGCAATGTCCTGGAAAGAAAAACCAGTTTGTAATTGCCTGCTGCTTACATAATCCATATCCTTCTATGATAACTTAAATACTTTGATACGTTACATCTTACAATAAAGCCTTTCACAAACACACAGACATTTAGTGTTAAACTGCTACAGAGACTAAGCATTCAGCTATGCATTTGCATGGATAACCCCCCAAAATTATGTCATACAAACTTAAAATGCAACTTATATAAACACCACACAAAAAAGAGGTAAATATTTACTTGTCCAATGAGGATAGCTCCTTTGTCATCTTTGATGAATACATCTTGAGACACTCCTTCGTCATACGGAGGATAGGAACCAGATGGCTGCTCGCTGCTTATTGCTGGATCCTTTACAACACATGAAAGACAAATACAAGCTCAAGGCAAAAGAGTATCATTGAAAAATTAATTTCAATTATTTAGTCATTTTGTCTTTGCATACAAATAAGAAGTAAGTCTGAAACACAGGACTTCCTATACTAGCAGGGGTTGTAATAGGGGGAGCCTGAATGAAGCTCAAAAAAGTTTCACATGGGTGTACAATGGTTAGGATCCTAGTCAGAACCTTGAAGTTTCAAATATTTACTGAATAAAACCTTCAGTTTTACCTATGAGTTGTCTGAAATCAGCTGAGTAAGCCTGTTTTATTTTATTTTATTTTCTGTTTAGATTCATTTTATCTCTTGGCCTTTAGTGTTTTCATTTGGGCACTAGATGCCTGTTGATAGGTGTCCTGTTGCCTGCCTACTTTTGACAACTAACCTCTACCTCTGGCTCCCAAATGAATTTCTAATCAAATCATTCTAGGACTAAGTAGTAATCCAGAAAACACAATGCATCACAGGGAAATATGCAATCACCCCAACTTCAATTTACATATCTGAGCCCTGCTTCATCCAGAATTACAACTGATGGAAAGTTTGATCAGTCATACAATAGTCCTACTGTAATCAAACTTACATTCCATCATAACTCTTTCTGAAACAGAGCCCATGTGTCCTAAATAAGAAAGGGTTGTTTCATTAAAGTCACATGACACATGACAAAGTTGTGTAAATGAATTGTTAAAATCTCTACTAGTTTATCTTAAAATAAAAATTCTGCATCATGAAACACAGCAAAAGACATTTGTTAGGAAATAAGATGAGGTTTGATAGGCTGAACTGCATGACAGACATTACAAATTAAATGAACATACCCTTTAAGTTTTTCATACAATTTGCTGAATGACCTTCAAATGTGGCACTTTCTCATCCATGACAGTAAACTGAACTCAATTAGAATGCTCATCAGTTCTTTTGATTATAGTAAGCAGTATTTTTGACCACTACTAAAGATTCTAGTTTCCTGTCATATTATACAGCTACCGACATGCAGTGTACATGATCTGAGACATTTTGTAAAGAGTTACAATCAATCATTAGTGTGATTTCAATAGACCCTTTTCCAAATAGCAACACAAAGGATTATGGGATAGACTTTAAGTACGCATTTTTTTTTTGTCCACAGTAAAATGCCATAGACTCTTTTCCAAATAGCATTACAAAGGATTGTGGGATAGAATTTGGTATGCGTCGTTATTGGCCATTGCCACAACCAACACATTCCAAAACTCTATCCCACAATCCTTTGTAATTGCTATTTGGAAAAGGGTCTATAGAAATACTGCATGACAGATCACACTGAAGATCATTGCTAACTCTTTATGAAACAGGTCCCTGGTGCTTTAAGGGAGAGAGCAGTCACCCCAGTAAATTTTCAAAAATCTGCTAAATCTTACAGATCTCTGCTTATTTTGCTCATAAGTACTTTTCATAATTTCTCTTCATAAAAACGTTGAATATTGAAGGTAAACCAAAGAGTTATTCCGCATGAATTTAAAAAATAATTCAAAAAAAATATTGTCACATGACTAAAAGGAGCCACTCCTGAATATTAAGGATAACAGGGGAAACTAATTCAAATTAGGGAGACTGCATTTTTCCTTTAAACCCCATCTTAAACTAGTACTTTTTAGTTGGTAGACCTATGAGTAACTACATATACAACCAAATATTAAACAAAAACCAATTAAAGCAATATCAGCCCATTATACTTGTGGCATGCACTGTTGCAATATTCAGATTTTTTTTTTCTATTCTGCCATAATACTCACATGTGTGCACCAAACTGCTAGACCAGCAGTAAGCTGAATAATTGTGCAAAATAAAAAAAGTTAGATTCTAATGCAATTTACCTTGACAACCTGAACCTTTTAGAGTGATTGGAAGCAGAAGCTGAGTGAAACCTGTGCTGGAGTGACAAAAAGCAAATGGCCTGTCTTGCATGGATTCATAAATGGTACATGGTAAGGTAGACTATTTCTAATGTGAATAGTACGCAAAACAATATGATACCATAATTTCATGATGAATGAAGAAACCACGCTCTGAAAGGGTTACCGAGGCAATGTCTTTTACATCTGAATGTTTAACTATGCTTTAATGTTTCAGGTGGAGAGATTTGAACCATTTTTCAATAATTTACAGGCCTGTCCACTCATTAAGGCACATAGACCCTATGCACACACAGGGATAAAATTACACAATGTTTTACAAATTTCTGAGTAAAGATGCCTCAGTGAGCATCTGAGTGTTCTTGTAAGTTTACCACTCTGAGGTTACATCCTGGACTATACTAGGAAAGATTTAAGTACTGGCTTTAATTTTCAATTAGGCCCTGTAAAAGGGCAGTTTGTGGTTCGATCCCCAGCAAAGCCATAGTGATATGTTTTTCTTTTTTAATCCAAGAGCATTCTACTGTTGGCTATCTGCCGTGATCTTTAAAATGAAAAACCCAAACTTCATATTAGCTCCTGAAATAATTACCCTATGTGGTTGTAATTTGGGAGCAATTAATTTCCTGCATGAATAGCTGACCTGATCTAGGTCAAATTGTTTTGAGCACTTCCAGACCATGGAAATTAATTTTGAACATGTTTAATTTAGAGCTTTTATGATGGAGAACAATCTTACCAACATTTCACTCAAAACTGACCACTTTAATTTCACAAAAGCACACTATATTTTCATGAGAAACAACTTAAAGTGATAGCTTTTACTGGAGAATGAAAGGAAGCATTTTAATGCGAATAAAAATGACCACTTGCAAGGTGATAAAACTAATAACAGTGGGCCCAGATGTCCATTCTTGTGTCACAAAACTATAAGCTCTAATTTTTTCCATTACCTATAATATATTAATTTTATGGAAAAGAATTCTGTGACAAAGATATTGGGAGTGATCAGATGTGGAAATATCAGGGCAATTCCATCACAGTTACCAAGTTTGCACCCTACGAGTGGTATGCACCCCCATGTTACTACTACTTACTTACTCCAAGTATACCAAGAACAAAAACATTTTTCCACAAACTGATTTACTTATATTTGGATTATTATATTATGCCCCCAGTCCTTCATGAATATTTATGATACCTGCACCAAAGCAATGAAGCACAGATTTTGACCATGTCCAATGTATCGACCATGTAGGTAGGCATCCTACTCAATTTTTCCGGTTACAATAAAACAGGACTTAAACATTGCTTTTAAAAATAATTACACCAAGCATGAAGCAGTGTAGGTAATACTTTTTTAGTGTTTTGGGGACATACTGGCATTGTTTAGACTTAAGATTTAGCTCCCCATTCTCTTTTAAGAGAAACTTATGCGAGTCAAAGATATATCTAACCTCTAACAGTCATGATACCCACAAAAGCAGTGCATTCCTTCTTTTGCAAAGAAAGTATGATATCAAGCACCAAGTCCAGCTACAGCAAACTAAAACTGGGGCCTTTAGATTGTTTATAACAGGTACTACAACTATGGCGGAGGTGTCTTAAGTCTTTTCAAGCACAAATGTAAGTAGAGAAAATTAATGTGTGCAAAACAAAGCAATGTTTACACTCAAAGCAAAAAGTGGGGGCAAATCATTATTGCCATTGCATAATTTGCATCCTGCTAGGGGTGAATACTGTGCAGCGTGATGCCTTCCTGCATGCAGCCCATTAAAATATTTTGACACCCCTATTATGAGTGCCCCACTTAGCTCCTACAACAAAAGAAACTTTACAACCCTCTTCCTTCCATAAGTTTTACAAGCAGCAAATTTTATTTTATACACATGCAATGTCTCATATCCCCCTACCTCCTCCACAATATGACAATTACTATAACAAACCAGCTGTTAGCAAGTAATGCAATTTCATGTCTGCTGTACCCTAGATTGATCCCAAAATCTTTTTTTGCAATTTCTGGCATTTTGGTGGCTGCAAGTAATGCTCAAGTCCTTAATAATCAAAACTAGTTAACATTTTGGTCCTCATGGTGTATACTCTGTAGTAAATGCTTTTTTCTGTCAGTCATTAAGTTTAAATTAAACCACAAAAGGGGCAATAGCCATAAATTGATTCATTAGTGAAAGATGGCTTTGTATATGAAGTTTATAAACATGTTTAGACCTCGTCACTGTCAGCAAGTACTTTAATTATTAATATACAGGCATTCTGCCAATTCAAAAGCATGTTAAGACATTCCAGCTGTAAGGACGCTGTAGCAGCATATGGCCAGCAAAATATTGCGGAACAAGTTTACCAAGATCAGTTCAAGCAGGATGCTATACATCTGGAAAAGCTTGCAATGCACTGAATGAGTAAATTTGATGAGTTAAATTATCATGTAGTTTTGAGATTCACTTTTATTACTATATGATTTAATTGATGTGGAATACTTACAAGGATGCATTATCCCCATCTGTTCAGAATTGTGGTATAGGTTAGGCCAAAGAAGCTAACCATTCTTGAAGAGTATGATTGTATCTGACTCACTTACCTCTTGATTTTAAATCTCAAAAATTTACCTAACAGAATAATTATAGGCATGCATGGCAGGGAGGGGGATGAGGACTAGGTGTAACTGCAGCCATATACTTCAAACAGAATATTTGTCTTTCTCAGGCAAAAGATATGCTGTTTTTAGGGAAACATGCATTAAAATTTTGAGCACAAGTAATCACCCTTCCCCCCTCCCCCAAGAAGGAAACAGGTCCCATACACTTAATATGAGACTAATACTTACAATCATGGCAATGTAATGCTGGTTATGATGGTGAATGTCTGCAACTACATCTCCAAGGTTGGAAAAAGCTGAATGATCTATGGTGAAGTCTAGATGAGAGTCCATGTAGTCTATGTCATTCCACTGGGTATCCTTCAGAAGATCAAAATAATAAAATGATTTCTATTTCCAACAGGGCCATCTCTGTGTCCGCTGAAGTGAGGCCACCATTTTGTTCCGGTATGATGACGGCTGGAAAAGTTGCTAATGACAATGATAACTAGAGTCGTACTAGACTGCAAGTAGCAGATATTACCAACACCGATATTCCAATTCTCAATAATGGCCCATACCGATATTTGGGGAAATAAGCATTTTGCTTACTAAAGGACAGGCTACCTGGCACCACCACTAAGTGTCACATCATTTTTATGAGGTAAAATATTGGCACTTCTATTCAAAATATTCAAATAATGTACCATCTTCATGACTTATGGGATGATAAATATCGGTTAGGTAGTACTGGCATTTCAGGTAAATTTTACCAATACCAATACCTGACAAAAATGGGGAACATCAGCCAATACCGATTTGAAACCGATAATCAGTCCAACACTAATAATAACGTGCATACAAAGTTCTTTAAATGATGGATCTGATGGGTTTGGCAGACCTACTTGAAATCAGCAATGTGTAAAAACATGTACATTTTTATTAATGTTCTATTAAAACATAAACCAAGTCAAATTAAGGTTTGGGCTGTTGTCCTATTTTATCAAAGAAGTGAGGTAATAATGACACATTGGTACTTCACACCATGCAGCTTCATTGTCCAAGGACAATCCTCTGTAAAGACACTAAAACTTGCTAACCCTTTCCAAAAAATATATTCTCATTTTTTTTTAATGTATTGCCTCTTTGTACAGTGACTCTGCTGTCCAACTGTATACACATCTCACTGATCTGTATACCAGGCTTTCAAGCGGACCCAGGTGAATAACTAGGATACATATAGGTATCAAAATTCTACATAAAACAGGTGAAAAGTAAGATTTTTAATACCAAAAGAAGGACAGTGGTAGGACTTCCATTCATTGATACTGAGTGATGTTGAGAGCATCATTATTATTCTTTCGACATTTTTCCTTTAAATTAATGGTTTCATTTTATAAACATAGCTTGTATGTCTAACAAGAGCATCAACAATGCTGTAGCTAAACTATGATTTCTCTCATGCACAGTTACTGTTATGAAGTTTCATAAGGGATCCAAACCAGGGAGTCATGGACAGTCATGATCTAGAAGGTTCACTGCTGTAAATGCAAATGGTCACAGCAGTGGCATATCGGATTTGCCCAGACTGCAACAACTTTTTTATGTTTGTTGACACCATACTGTAGGTAATTCTTCCGACAAATATGAAGTGCTTTTTAACCCCAATTTGTCAGGTCCAACAAAAAATGATTCCTATGGCATTATATAGAATACAAAACCAAAACCCCCTTATTGAAAAGCATTGTCATAGATTTAACCATCTGACCCTTTGTGACCCCAAATGGCATTTAACATGAACAAAAAGTAGGCCTACACCTATGACAACCTCCACCATCCACTGGGAACTCTGTCAAACTTTGATAGGATTCTGATAAAACCCCCAGTATGTAAAGGCTTTTGATTGATTCTACTGCTTGACCTCTCTTTGACCCCAAATGACCTTTGACCTTCTTTGATAACCCATCATCTACTGGATGCTCTTACCAACTTTGGTTAGGCTCAGACACAACCCCTAGAAGTTGAGGGCTATTGCATGATTCCATTGTTCAACCATTTTTTGACCTGAAATGACCTTCAGCCTTCTGCAAAAGTGCAACTATGATGACCCATCATCTACTGACCAATTGGATATGGATATTATTACCATTAGGAGTTGAAAGCTTTTGAGAGCATGATTTCACTGTCTGACCTCTCTATGACCACATATGACCTTTGACCTACTTCAAAAGTACAACTTTGATGACCCTTCCTTTACTGAACACCCCTGTCAAATTTGAAAAGATTCCTACATAACCACTATGAATTGAAGGCTTTTGTCTGATTCCAGTGTTTCAGCTCTCTTTGACCCCAAATGGCCTTTGACCTATTTCAAAAGTACAACTATGATGACCTGTCATCTTCTGAACACTCTGGCCACCGTTGATAAGGTTTGGATATAACCCCTACAAGTTAAATGTTTTTACAAAATTTCACTGTTTGACCTCTCTCTGACCCCAAATGACCTTTGACCTACTTCAAAAGCACAACTTTGATGACATCGTTTACTGGAAACTCTTTCCAACTTTGATAAAATTCAGACATAACCACTATGAGTTGAAAGTTTTTGAGTGATTTCATTGTTAAACCTCCTTTTTTGACCTCTTTCTGACCCCAAATGACCTTTGACCTACTTCCTGTGACCATAATAATCAAGCCCTTGATATGTGCTGTTACCTTACCAACTTTGAAAAGGAACAGTCAAAGAACCAGCAGACAGCAGCCTTTTAACCAATGTTGATGGACAGATAGACAGACATGCATTGCCATGACAACAGCTCAACTTGTTGAGCTAAAAAGTGGGACAAAGTAGTAAAAAGTTGGATACAGAAGCATTTTGAACAAAAAAAAAAACAGAAGTAGGAGGAAGGCTCATAAAGTAAAAGAAATTAGAACATACTTGAAAGCCTGTCATATGCCTGACCAAGCAGAGTGGCTTGCACATACATTAAGTTGTGAATTGAAGTTTTCCATTTTTTATGCTACTATGAATACTTAAAAGTTTCTCATCTTGTAAAATAATATGTAAAAAATTGAAGACTTGGATTTATCTAGTCAGCAGTCTCCAGGCTCAGTATTTTAGTCGCTTTACAGCTCTCCACACTGCATCAGCAACAACTGTTACTATAAAATTGGGCTACCTTGTCATGAAAAATTTTGGCCCATTTTAGTATATCTCAAATTCATACATACTCCTCAATCATTGATCTGTATGAATTCTTTATTGTTTAAGGCTTCTGTATCTCAAGAATATCTGCATTTGCAGTCAAAAATCCTGTTTTGTTTTTCAACATTTTCCAAATGGTTTCTTGCTGCTAGGAATTCTATACCACTGTACTGGAAATAGAATGTGGTCTTGTTCAATTGTGACATAGTCAAATGCTGTGGTTAGGTTCATACACACATGTGTATATGGCAACAATCAAGGAGCAACGGTTTTCACTTAGAGTGATGATGTGGTACAGCCATGGTGCTGACTGGCCAAAAATAGTAACAGTTGGTGTCTAGTCCAGGGAACAAAGTGTTGAGTAACAACTAGGCCTGCTGACCTTGGGCTGGGATTTATCCTGCAAATATCAGCATGGTGGTCAACATTTACTACATCCCCCAATTCACTGACACTGTAATGAAACATGTTGTGAGGGCAAACCAAACCAGCTATTTACAAATGACATAAGTGAAAGTTTTCTTCAATATGTTTATACCATCTTGTGTTTAATTACAATATCACATTTGAAAATGTACACTCTTGGACAGCTACACACGGGTTTTCATAAAATAGGTTTTTTTATCATGTAATGGTTCTAATTCTTTGATAGTGAAGTTTCTGCATTGCTACAGTATTAGGACTCAATTGATGTATTAACAGTTTTTCACTCCATACCAGCTACCCACATAGTAAGTATGAAATGTATTTAATTTCTATTTTTGATATATTGTCTCCACTATCATTACACTTTCAATCTTTGCAGATCTTATAAATAATAAGGCCTTTGATCTAGACCAAAGTTCCAAAAATAGCTGACTTCTCATTAATAACATACTACCTTACCACACAGAAAGATCCAGTGAAGTTCCTCTGTGACCAGTACATACTTAATTCACGATACCCAAACACATACCAAAAAGGGGAAAAGTGGTGGTGATTACTCTGAATTTAAAATGTTTGCACAGCCTGAAGTCTTCCAACCCCACACAAGGATCTCCTATGATTACATATGGTCCTGTTCTTAGAGACACTTACAAGCTTTATACTGTCAGTTTAGGTCATTTTCCTTATGCCATGCTGTCTCTACAGAATGGTATCTAAATGTAAATACACACACATACACACACATAATCCCACTATGATCAATAGTACATGTCAGTTTTTCTTTTTGATGAAACCAAAATTAAGGTAAACCCTGGACCACAGTGGCACTGAACGTTACACACAGGTACTGAAATGGTACACACTAGCAGTGCGATGGGGCATACCTTAGAACTTACCTGAGGAATGTTAGCCTTTCTCATTCTGTTTACAATCTCTAGAGTCCTGTTGGCAGATAAGTATCCCCATCGGCAAAGATGGAACCCCAAACCCCAATAAGGAGGAAAGAATGGGTGACCGATGACCTCCAGGTACTGTTGAATGACATCAGATGGGGTTGGACCCAAGAAAATATAGAAGTCCAAGATTCCACCAATGGTCCTGAAGGTGATAGCTGGTGTTGGCTGTATGACCACATCTAAATAATAAAATTTATAATATGTAAAATGTTCTCTTGAATGCACTGCACCTGCTTTTAAGATCATTTCATAGCAAATCTTGATGATCTGAAGCTCAGTGTCTACTGTGTACACACCTACACATTGGACAAATGCTTGTATATGCCTATCATCAAAGCTCACTTTTAAAAGCCAACAGATCCACACCATATTGAAGACACTTCGTTTAAAGTTGCAAGGCTAAAAATTGTAATTATGACCTTGTGAAACTTAGCAAGACATACAAGGTCTAAACTGCTTTTTACAAGAGAAAACACCTACTCAGTGTAACCACTGTTATTGTTATGCAAATATTCGTATGGATAATACCTGCTGGGCTCGTCAAATAAAATTTCACTTAAGAAGGTTAAGCAACTTAATAATCTTTTTTGAAGGTGGGATAATCAAATTTACTGAGCCTTTATACATTTGAAGCATTCTTGCTTTGACTTCTACCACATTTTTCTGTATGGCCACAAAACTACAGCATCTTACATCAAAATCAACCAATGTCGCTGCATTGTGTCCCACATAATATGTATATCTACTATATATATCTACTATTGCAGCCCTGCCAAACAGCATTTCTCAGTATTTACACTGATAAATGAAAGCAGGATTTAATTTCTGAGAGGGTAAGAATTTCAACATCTGTATTACAAGCTTACTGACCACAAAGGCACAGCATTGTCTGGACAAATTCATTTGGAGCACAATGAAGAATTCACTGTGTTCTGGTGCAATGAGACACTCACACTCCCAATGTTTGATATGTCCAGGTTTTACCCTTTGAGAATATTAATGACACTTTCACACTCACCCTCTTATTATCTCAGATGATCGGGCTGTTTTGCCAAACATACTACTACATGCACAACCACTGCTGTATTGTTAGCAGCTTGTGTGCTTTGACTACGTACAGTGAACATACCACCTGCGGAAACTTGTTGTGTAAGTCACTTGCTTGTGAGCCCTCCAAGAATGACTGCAGCAACAGCAGAACCTTTAATAGGGTAGCCTGTTCTGTGGATGTATGAAAGTAACACAAGTAATGAGCAACCATGTTGCTACTGAAATAACTGAATTTTACTGGAAGACCCAGCTAGGGACCCCCAATTTTAGACTGGGACCCACAGAAGGATGCATGGGTGTGAGGACTGGGGAAGAAAACCTAATGGAAGCCCTGTATATTCTTCTTGATACTTTTTTCAGCATGGTTTCCCAAAGCAAATAACCAAACACATACCGAACACACATTGTAATGACTATTAATTTTTCTCACCACTGAAATGATAAATGAAACATACTGCAAATTCTTTTTGAATATTACAATGGAAATGCCCTATCAATACCTGAAACTATATGGTATACTATGGAAGGGATGCCAGTAAGTCATTAAACTCTTCAATATGCTGAAAAGATCATAGACTGATGTATGTCATGCCAAGTCCCTCCCACAGAACCTGTCGAAACTAAGACTGGAGTAACTCGGATAAAAACTGGAACAACTCGGATAACACCTCTTGTTTATTTGGCGAATTTACTTGGCTGACGCATAGATTAGAGAAACGACTTCCCCTCCTTCACATGAAAAGTACTGATTTAAAATGCGTTATGTTGTGAGAATCGTTTTCAGTGGTTAAATTAGATACATTTAGAGATGTTAAGCACGAAAATTGGAGCTAAAATGGCTTCACACTGAACGTAAAAAATGACCAAAAGCGTCTAAAATGCTGTGGCCGCTATTTGTCCTACTCCCATTTGATGACAAACCACCTGCTTCCTTTCTGTGAGAAAATTTCCACAGAAAGGCAAGGGGGTTATTTTGGAGTAACTCGGATAGCAAGTACTGACTTGTAATTAGGGTGAAAATGCACACTACCAACGACAAAAAATTTAAAAGGTTAAAAAGTTGATCAAATGTATTTCAAATGGTTTTTGGACATTTGACATTTCTCTCCGTCTTTGGAATAAAACATTTGCGATAAGTAAATACTGAATCAGACGCTCGTTTTTGTGCACAAATTTTGCACCAGGCAATGCAGGTTTATACAGCTTACGTAAGTCGTTCATGAACTAGACTTTGCTGTAATACACTACTGTGTATACCGCGGGGAGTTTATTTACAGGGTTTTAATGCTAAGGAAGTCTTTGTCCTCTTTGTGCAATCTCTGCGGTTGTCTAGTGAGGTACAGTATGTGTGAATGGCCTCTAAAAAGTAAGAATAGGGATTACTGATGAATGGAAAGAAGGGAGAGGAGGAAATTGGCTTGATAAATAAAAGAGAGAAACACTGACTCGGGGACTGGTGCTGTGGAATGCAGGGCTGTAGAAATGATGGACAAGATGAAATGGGAAGGGAAATTAAGACTGAGTGGCTGGAACAGGAACGGGGGATGGAGGAAAGTGCGTTCACACCAAAACCGAAATCTACTGCGTTTTGCGGGCGGGACGTGAAAATTGTTACATCAGAAGGAATGAGGGCGATTTCTAAATTTTTACTGAAATAAAATGCCCCTATTTGTCATGGGAAAAGAAATGCCGCTTCCCGTCCGCAAAACGCAGCAGATTTCGGTTTTGGTGTGAATGAACCGTAAGGTTGACTTTGCAGTTTGCACATTGCAAGGGGGTCGGAAAGGATGAGGGGGAAAAGGGGGAGACCGGCAATAAAACGGTGAGATATCGGGATGGGAGATCCAGGAACGAAAGACTTAGCCCCGAGAAGGTAGAGTTTCAAAAAAAAAAGGACTAAAAAAGGACGGAGGAACAAATAAAAGAGGTGGGGAGTGTGAGGGAAGGAGGAAAGAGAACCAAGTTAAGCTGAAGTTGTTTATCATTACTTCTTCAGCCGAGATATTTAATCACTTCTATGTCTTGGAAGATGATCAGGCAAAAAACCACTGTAATTCCATGTCCCTCCTCTTCAGCATCAACCGAATATCAAAGGGACCCAGAAAATTTGGGTTTGGGTTCCCCTCAGCTAACTTGGAGATGTAAACTCTCCCCTTGTCCTATTAATATGTACTGCCACTGATTGAACTGGGGTCCGCCCCAATTTATAACATGGGCAATTTAAGGGAAAATGCAGTCACCCCTATCATTTAATATATGTATCCCTTCATCCTATTTCATGAATGACTTTTTTGATCATATGAAAATATTTTTGTTATACAAATAACTCCTTGCTTTACCGTTTGTTTGTAATAACTTTGTTAAAAAAAAATCCTTAAGAGGAACCTGTGAGGCAAATAAGAGAAGTTTGAAAGCGGCCTTGCTGATTTTTCTTGGGGCGACTGACTATTGCATTAAGTCTCCAGCACGAAGTGAAGGGGTGAAAGGGTAACTCAATTACGTCAGTACGTCTTGATGTATCAACTAATCACACATTTTGGGGAAAAATCACTCGAGCCAAATGCCCAGTACACGCTGAAATGATTAATCTTGGAGTAAATAGAGTTCCTCATAATTTGCTCTGTTTTTCTTTGCTTTGATTATGCTGACATGCATGGTAATGTATGGTTTACCGACTGAGGAGGTGGCACAGATGGACTGGATTCACAGAATTATTTCATTCCGGCCAGGCTCCAGAGGCATATGTCACTGCCATAACCGCCGAGACCCTTCAACCCTAACCTTATTTCATTTCTCCTTCTTTACCCTAACCTTGTGACATGGTATCATGCATGATATGCATTGTTTCGAGAAAAAATGTGACACATAACAAAACGAAATGCGAGGATTTGGTGCAGTCCCAAAGCTACTAATGAATATGTATGCTTATTTTGATTGTCAGACGTGATAAATTGTAGATCCCCTTATATCTAAGCTTTGTAAATTTCGCGTTCGCACGTGCAAACTTTGTCCTCGTGGAGATAGCCCCCTTTTCGAAATCCTGGATCCGCCCCTGGAAAAGTCAACGAAATTTCGGTAATTTACCCCTCTGGGTGTTATGTTTTTGTTTTAAATTATATCGGCGGTCTTCTTTCTTGCATTTACCCTTTAAACTGAAAATACCCGTCCAAAGCAAAAAAGCACATACGATTGAACTGGGTCTTAATTCAATATTACAGCCTACAATAAACTCAGCTTCCAACACAAACCGGGTTTTTGATCGAGCAAAAACTACATTTCAAACTTCGACTCGGAGTGGCCGAAAAGTAAAACCATTAATCAAGTTCCTAGTGCGATCTAAAAATACTTCCTGTTAACCCATCTTCTCGATATTCTTTTTTTTTTCATTTCTTAGCAAACAATAAACATTGCTTGTATGAAAGTTATTTTGCACCAGTATCTGAGTAGCAACTTATTAGGACATCCAATGTCTAATATTCTCCTTGCCAGAGAGCGTTTCACCTAACGATGATTCAAGTAGACTTTTATAGTAGCCTACCCGAAAATAAGTACGTATATATTGGTCTACAGTACAGCTGTAGAATGCTGGGAGGAAGCACAAAAATTCAACAGCCTGCAGTGGCCAGCAGGTTTCCTGTCCAAGCTGGACATTTCACACCTGAGTGCACCTTCGTGTTTGCATTGCTCTCAAAGTAAACAAAGTGTAAATTTCGACTCGTTCTGTGCACAGGACCTCTCATGGTGTCCGACTGCAGTATATTCAGGTGACTGGTATGATCCAGAAATTCTAGAACTGGTGTTCAAAGGACTACGTAACTGACATTAAATCACCTCCCAAATGTTATTTGTACCATTATAATTTGCTCATTTTAGTCTCCACTTTGACAAGTTTGGGTTTCAGATGTTATCAGTAGGCATTGTTTAACCCAAATTTGAATTTTGTCTTTCGTAATAAGTGCTGTTTTATATTTGCAAGCTTGGGATAATACGTACTATTACAAGAAGTGCTGTAATGAAATATCAAAACCATATGGACATACCCATAGCATTGCTGTTCAAAAGGAACACACCATATGCTGTGCCATACTCTGGTTCAAGCCCTAAGTAGAATGGGTGAGTTCCATATAAGTTGATGCCTTCCTACAAGTGAAAGATAAACAGGAAGAGCTTGCCATTCCATGTTCAGTCTACACAGATCCACAAGTTGAACACATAAACAATACTTTTAAAGCTCAAACTTCCTCCCACATTTGCTTTCTTTTGTTTTATTAAAGTATGCAGGAAAGAAAGCACTCATTTATAAATACTGATTGCAGAAGTTTACTCCATAGATACCAACTTTCAGTTTATACAGAGGTGGTTAACTTTTTGTGATATAAAAGATTAAAGTGAACATAATGACAAAACCATGGCAAATGAAAACATATCAAAATGAAAAGGTGAATGGCCAGTAAATTATCACTCTATGAACACAGAGACTCAGTACCCAGTGAGCAGGATGCAGGGAACAAATTTCGCTTTTCACAAGCCACTGAAGAGGTAGGGCCACCGATTTTCCGCGATCGCGGAAAAATACGGAAAAAAACGGAATTGACGATTTTTTACGGAAAATTACGGAATTTGCGATTTCATATCGCGTCCAAAAAAAAGTAAGCACAGAACAAGATTTTTGCATTTTTAACGAAGCATAGACAAATTTATTCTCCACAAATCAAGGGCACTTGAGGACTTTTACACTTCTGACGTACGTATCTGATTCGAGAACAGAAAATAGGTATAAAGGCTCCCACATTTTACGTGACGTGAAACTACTATGGCTAACTGTTAGTTTTCATTCACCGATCACGTCGGAAGATTCCGTGTATCGTGTTTTGTACTGGACTGTACTAAGGTAGTAGTGCTACATAGTATTAGTAGCCTATCCGCTCAGTTCTCTGCAAAAATACGTAACTAACGTTACAGTATCTTAGCACTTCAAGGCCACTAAAATTCCACTCAATTTACTTGGTGCACGCATCTCATGGGGACCTATCGATATGAATATATTTTTTGTAAACTGTCTTGCCCAAAACTTACTGTACGTCCAGTTTAAAAAGATTCTCCAAATGAAACGCAAGCCCGATATATTCCCGTAATCGAAAAACTGTCGCAACTCCCTGGATAATTGCCGGTGGGGGTGCATGAATTTACACGGGGCCGCTTCCCTTAGTTCATTCATGACCGACGCCCTACGTAACAGCGCGGGCAATACACGGTCCTTGCATTATGTATTGCACACCGTACTGGGTGTACTACGAAGGTGAACTTCAACTTCGCAAGAAACTTTCTTGGGAAGTTATGACGCACTTGTTTTGGCAATTTACGTGTACGCACGCGCATGTTATGACAATTGAAAATTAACGAATAGGAATGTGGGAAGTGGAATAATTTATGCAGGATAACGAGGCACGTGTTTAAAAATGATAGATGATTTAGCACTGGAACTTGGAAAAACGTAGCGATGTCATTGCATGTCACCCTGTAGTATGGTTTGTAGACTATGCAGATGTACGGCATTGATTGTCCGTGGCATGCACACCTCTAAGGTAATACTGTGTGAACTTTGACGCAACAATTCGATGATCGTTATCATTTGGAGAGCTTTAAATTTTGCAAATCTTGTGAGTATAAGTGCTGATATTTTGTGCAGGAACTTGAAGAAATGTGTGTTTGGGGGAATTATTCAGTTATTTGCAGAAACCAGAAGTGTATTTTAGCCCCGTTTCCAGTTTTCCAAAATCGGTGGTGGTAATCCTTTGAGTGATAAAATTTTACCCATGCTATATTATTATTCCCGATTTATTTGACGGATGATCGGTCGCACAATAACTATAAACCAGGTTCGTAACTTGTAGGTGTGCATGCGGGACACTTAAAAGAGGAAATGAGTTTAACGGAAGATCACGGAAACTTATAATTGCCATTTATATCTGAAACGGAAATCTACGGAAAAGGGAAAGTTGAAAACGGAAAAAAACGGAAAACGAAAAGTGGAACACGGAATTTACCATTTTGTGAAGCGGAAAATCGGGGGCCCTAAAGAGGTGCATTTCCAGCATATGGCTTTATCTCTGAGTTAAAACACTTAAATATATTACCAACTTTTTTAAAAGTTGTAGTAATTCCATATTTAGCATTATTCATCCCTAGTTTCCAAATTGATGCACATTTTAATAGTGGAAAGGTGAACTAACCAAATTATGCAGAGCCTGCCTAACCAACAAAACTCAATGAAGTGGGTGCTAAAGTGGGACTCAATTGATTCCTGCACAGGACGTGCCATATACTAAAATCAACCATGAAGCACCATGCATACAACCAAACATGCTTTTTAAAAGTTCTCCTAGACTGAACATAAAACAAACTAAAGCCTTGTTTTAGATTATGGGGAGTGCTTGTATGTACCTCTACAGGAAACCCATTGTTCCAAAATGTGAATGAGCTCCAGTTTGTAGACAAAAGGAATCGACTTCTGTGTTCCCCAAGACCATAAACATAATGAGATGTCAAGGAGGTTGAGATCTGAATGAACTGGTCATGGAATAAAAGTCCACTGGGGTTTACACTGCTGTTGAATCTGTAAAAGAAAGAACACAGGCCAGAAATAATTCACAATGCACAAACTACAGGCTTCAGCCTCCAGAAGCTCTGGAGTATTTAAAAAAAATTGTGAGCATCAGAGTGAAGCACTCGTCTATGTCTAAAGGAAACTGGATGTGCTTTGAACAAAAAGAAATGGATAATTTAACGATTTCCTTATAGTGGGGTCAAGAAGCAACTCCCTATATCCCAGAAGCCCTGGGGTATAAATCTGCAAAGTTCTGAGCATCAGAATGACAAGTTTAACTATTTCCAAAGGAAACTGGATGTGTGGATAGACCATAAAAATGATTATTTCACCATACCCTTGCTGGCCCAAGTCGTACTTAAAGCTGGTCAATTTGATGTGTCAAAGGGCTTGTGGGCAGTGGTACACATAAGGTTACTTTTAGGAGGCAAATGGTTTGTTTTCCAATGAAAACTATGCCAACCAGGTTTCTATACATAACAACAGAGAAGACACATGGAATTTACCTTTATAAGGCCTGCAGCAACAGAATTTTATTATAGGGGAGAGTTCAAGGTGAAATGATCCAACACTTCAGAAGGGGTGTGAATCATTTCACTCTCTGAAAATGGCATTGAATTTGCTAAAAAAAAAAATCCCTCCAATCTGGAACTTCACTATCACTTTTTGTATAAACTGCATTTGCACCAACTGCCTGTGAATTGGATGGTGCAAGGGGATTTTGGGAGCTGGTATAGTAGCTGCATTGAAACAATAATACTATACTCAAGCTGTCTCTATAAAGGGAATGGCAATGGTGCAACTTATCAATGATGGGTGCACGCAAAGTGGGCCAAAAAGAAGCATTCTAAAGACAGTACACACTGTTTTTACCGGTCAAAAATGTCACCGGCTTTCCCTGGCAGATACACTAACACTTATAGTTTGAGAGGATAGGTGGTGGTAGGAGTTTCATGGGGCTTTGGAAAAAATAATCTCACTAAAGCTGCCATGTATATAAAAAATAAGACAACAATACACAACTGATGCACCTGGAGAGCACAGGAAAAAGCATTTTTTGAGTCATTTAAGTTTATTTATAATGTTTTACTTTATTTCACACTATTCAAAAGTTATCAATTTGATAACCAAAAATGCCAATACAGAGCATACTATTTTGAAATATTTTTGGAAATCTGGGGAGTTCATGGGAAGGATATATACCTCCACCCCCTCCCCCGGGATTTCCACCTATATGACCAAGTCCTCACAGCCATGCCACACCAAGTATGTCCCACCTCATTTTTCTAACTGCTTGCATATGTGGGCCTGACTCCCATCACTAGATATTCAGAGCAACTGACACTACAGAGATGTTACAACTGGACTTAAAGATATGAATTCTAATTACAAAGAATATCACACCTACACCTAGACCGCGTGTTTGGTCTAGTGGTAGAGCATCCGCCTTTCACGCGGGAGCCCCAGGTTCGATTCCCAGGTCGAGTCATACCAAAGACTTTAGAAATGGAACCTTCTGCCATTGTGCGTGATGCTCCGCAAAAGCAATGGAGTAAGGGAAAACAAGCCAGTGAGCCACAACTGGAAAAAAGGCCGTGGCCGGCTTGACTTGAACCAGTTGGTTGGAAACTGGGCCGTTAAACCTCATCTAACGAACACACTGACAACAGCAGTAGCAGATGGACCTTTTACATATGGTCTTTAAGCATCAATTAATTTTTTTTTGGGGGGGGGGGATTAGCAGGGGTAGGTGAGAGGCCTCACTTATGTTTGGAATGAAAATTTTCCTGTAATAACTGATTAAAATTTGTGATTGATAGCAAGTGTTCCCACTAAGTGCACTATTGCTGGATTCCCACACCCCAATCCATTTTCTAGCAAAGAAAAAACTGTCTGCTAGTAACTCATGCTCCACTCAGCTTTCTATATCACCATACAAAAGAAACATGTTCAAAGAAGAAAAAAATCCTGCAGAACTTAAAAAGCACAAAAAGAATTTCAAAGCAGGAGACTTTCCTTGGTTTCATTTTCTGAGGCAAACCCTAGTAATGGCATTCTGTTGTTGAAATTTCAAGAAACTTACTTCAAAATGTTCCCTACATCTCCAAGTTCACAAGACCAGTTATACTGTGCACAATATCAAGCGAAGAAGGCAGAAACGAAGAAGTGAAATTAATTAATGCAATGACCAAGGCTTGAAATAACCGACGGCACCGACGGCCATGGCCGTTGGGCCCTTTCTGATGACCGTGATGCCCCTCAGTAAATGTCCATTGAAATAACATAGACCAACTGCCATTTTGCTCATTCAGGCCGTGCCCTTTTTCAAGCTTATTTCGAGCCCTGAATGATTTAATGTAATCAGAAAATAAGATTTTAATTGACTTACAAGATAATTAAATGAACTCAATGTTATCACCATTATTCAATTAATTATACATTACACATGGTCCTTTGCCCTTGAACTATGGTTTTGTATCAAATCTGAGATGGTATCTTCCTTTTCCCTTAGTTTTGAAAAAGGCCACTTTGAAAAGAAGAAAAGTAGAAATGAAGACTCACACAGCTCTCTGCGTTTTACTCCGAACCACAGAGAATCCAAACTTTGATGATGAAAAGTTGACTTCATAATCTTTCTGGGAGACCTTTGATGACACTGTGGGTGTTTCAATGGGCACTTCATATCTTTTGTTATCTGGATCAAATATCTGGGACATTAAAATTTAATATAACAATGGAGCATGTGTTAAATAAATAATTTGGAAATTTAAGATTGAAAACTGGCTATAAAAAGGGAACTGATCAAAGATCAAGTTATAAGTTTGCCTTATTTAATACTTCATATATTAAAAAATAAACCAAGGTTGACTGATTTTTCTTGCAGCATCTCACACTGTTTTCTACTCTGAACCATCAGAAGGAATGCTGATATGCTTCAGCTAGAACATAATTCCAGGTGAATATTAAAGTCTGACCAAGCATTTTGTGGTTGAAGAGACTGTTTTTTTAAGATGTATCCAGATTATCACCATGGAAAAAGTTCTCACAAAAACTAAGGAAATAAAGAAACAATACATGTACACAAGTTACATTCAGCGACCCCCACCCAAGGCCTGAGATGTTTGCTTCATAGCAAATGGCTAAGGGACTTCTAATTTTTGTACAATGAGCCTTTAATATCCCCCAACTTATCAAATCTAAAACTGATGCTAGTGTTGTAATTAGTAAGCAGGACTAAGCTTTCCTTGTTTTGTTCAAAGCTTTCTTGATTTGTGCACACTGACATGAATTATGTTCATGTGATCATTTCATGTTTGATGACATGTAGTAGCTTGTAATACCTGGGTGTTCCCAGGGTCTTAATTAAGGGTATATTGCAAAACATGGATAGGACTGGCATCTGGTACAAGCCTCCTCAAAAATGTACCGCTTGCATGTAGAGTATCTTTCCTGATTTGTGCAAACTGAGTTAACTGACACATATTCATGAGCTCATTTTACTCATTTCATGTTTGATGTAAACGGAGTTACTTGTAATACCAGAGTGTTCTCAGGGTCTTAATGGTGTATTGCAAAACATGGATAGGACTGGCACCAGGTAAAAGCCCCTTAATGTAAGGCTGGCATGCAGTGTATTGTATCTTGAAACCTACAGTAAGTTTTCACTGGGTAGAACCTGACCAAAGACACTTTCAGCTACTCTCAATATCTTTGATCACATGATGATGTCAGGACTTTACAGGATCATGTTCATATTGCTTAAACACAGAACTTTTTCAAAGAGTATTGTGCAATATGTGCTTCCAAAATGCAGTATGTCTGCAGTGCACACTACTGCGTGTTGACTGGATAAGCATTTAGAGATTTGCAAAATAACACAAACATACTAACAATTTGACAAAGTACAGTATCTCAGTCAAAGCCCACTGGCATTTAGTGGAACTTGGTACCCAAAATCTACAGTGTTGTTCATAAACATCGAAACTGTTTTCAGATTGTAAGTTGAACATTCCGGCACCTTCATGATGTCCTTTGACTGCCAAAGAAGCATGATGTACAGGCTATTCCACTGCAGTCTTTGGGCAGTAACTCATTTCCTTTTAACACTGATTCCATTTTAAACATACTTCAAGTGAAGGGGATGTTCAGTCGTCCATCTCTGGTTATCACCATGAAAGAGGCACATACCCTACAGACTTGCAAAACAACCTATGGGTAATTTCTGGATATGCAGTGATGCAACTTTAAGAGTTTCTTTGACCACAAGTTTGTCATTTTTGTGTTTAAAATGAAATAAACATGTCACTACATGTGAGAAAGTTCAGGAGGTTGCACTTGTGTGCAATGTACACAGTAGGCTCTGCAGAACTGAGGTCCTGTACTACAGAACTGTACTGCAGAACCTCCTAATACTACAGTGGTCCAAATATATACAATAACATTCAATGGATGGTCAAAATCTATGAAACTAGTAAAATATTTTTTCTGCAAAATTTTCAATGAAAAAACTTTTACTTCTTTGTATCAGATTTTAACATTAATATGTGTTACCTTTTCTTACACAGCATACCAATGCCAATAAAAGAATTATTTCCATTATATCAAAGTTGCATGCAATCATCATTTTTAATAGTTCAATAGTGATGCAAGCTCAAGAAAAAAAATAAAATAAAAAGGTGTGGCTTGTTTTATCATGAGCTATTACAGGGAATAATTTATCTGGTATCGCATCACATTCATTTGAAGTTGTAATATGCATTCTTCAGAAATGTAGACTTCTATGTACCTTGCAACTGAAAAAAGTTATACAATTATTCACGTATCTTGACCTTGATAGGGAAACAAAGGATTTTCTTTAGCCTGGGTCCATATTATATCATATCACATCATATAATTATACACATTTTAATTTAGAGTGATTTACTTTTACTTCCAATTTCAGAAGTCTTTAGGTGTTACAAAACCTTGAAGTGCTTAAACTCTTCATTTAAGAAAACAAGTGTGGTAGGCTGGCTAACTTATTAAGTGAAGAAATTCCAAGACATTAAAACATTGCCTCACCATGGTTGTGGTGGAGTGTGCACAATTTTCTTTTTTTTTTTTACAAATGCACCATACAGGACCCAAAATGGCATTGCCAGGGGATGGAAATTGATTCTAAAATTCTTCCCTAAAATATTCCCTGTATTAAATTTGTCAATAAGTGTTGGCTTTTATTTCATTTGAAGTTGTAATATGCATTCTTCAGAAATGTAGACTTCTATGTACCTTGCAACTGAAAAAAGTTATACAATTATTCACGTATCTTGACCTTGATAGGGAAACAAAGGATTTTCTTTAGCCTGGGTCCATATTATATCATATCACATCATATAATTATACACATTTTAATTTAGAGTGATTTACTTTTACTTCCAATTTCAGAAGTCTTTAGGTGTTACAAAACCTTGAAGTGCTTAAACTCTTCATTTAAGAAAACAAGTGTGGTAGGCTGGCTAACTTATTAAGTGAAGAAATTCCAAGACATTAAAACATTGCCTCACCATGGTTGTGGTGGAGTGTGCACAATTTTCTTTTTTTTTTTACAAATGCACCATACAGGACCCAAAATGGCATTGCCAGGGGATGGAAATTGATTCTAAAATTCTTCAGGTAGGGTCACACTAAGGACAAATCACTTTTTATAGAGGGATTTCAGTCACGTGACTTTAACCAACTAGACGTAATTTTGAAGGGCAAGATCGCGTGTCTCTTTGGTTTTGACGGGCACGCATCTATTGTGTCACAGTAGTATCTATGGTTATGCCATGCGCGTGAGCTTTAAGTTCGCTTACTGCATGTGTGTTTTGCCCTTCATTGCATGGGAATCCATTGCACGTGACGTCACATGAAATCCCTCTATAGAAAGAAAAATCACCACCAAAGTATATTTTCAGGAATAAAAACTGTTAGTACATTTTGATGACTTGGCCATCATACTGTAAGTTATGAATAGACTTCACCTCATGTTGTGTATACAAATGCTGTTTTACTGTAGTCTCCTTTCATACCTCTTAATTTTTTTTTCAACCTGAATTTAATTCCATGACACTGATAGAGTTCTATGACAAAGGTCAAGGATTGGTCAATAAATTCTGTAATGTCCTAGAAATTTCATGACAGTTGGCAAGTCAAGTGCTGCTGCACCAGCTTTAAAAGACAGTACAGTCAACTGCTTATTAGACTAAAAAATATTACACAACAGTTCATCAGATTTGAAAAAAAACTTGAAATAATATTCTTTTAATGAAATTTTACTAAATTGCATTCTGAGGGATTTCACATTTGACCTGTGAAAATTTTAGACAATGGCAAATGTTTAATAAATGTTAGTGTACAAAAATAAAATCCCTCTTCGAGCTTCACAATGCAACATTAGAATTTGGCCAAAATATATAACAGCTACCACGTTGATAAGAAGTCTCTGAGAAGACTACAATAAACAAGAATAAATGGGCACAACAGTATATATTACATTGCTATATATGGAAAAAAAAGGCTTTGATTAACCTTCCTTTTTCAGACTTTCACGTGGCTTCCTGTAGTGTTGCTGTGCATTCTTCACTGTTTTGACTTTTCTTACTTTTTTCCATCACTGTTACTTTAATATTAACTATACTTATCTTTATTTGCAAGGAAGTGAAAAATATAAGCAATATTAAGTCAATCTTTACCTGCTTGTAACATCAGTACCATGCCCAAAACTACACAGAAAGGAAAGGCCATTAATAGATGTTTAAATCTGTGTGTGTGGGTGGGGACACTTACCATTGGGAGGAGGCTCAATGTGGGGAAGTGAGGCCTTCAACTGAATAAAGTTGCTTCAACTGCATATACTGAGTCTCTCTTCTTTAATTCCACCCCCCCCCCCCCCCCGGCATCCCAATCAAGATCATGCAATACCTCTATGCTGCTTCACAAAAGGTCTTTTGTGAGTTCTGCACATATTTCAACTAAAATCATATAGAAATTTGGAGATACAATCTACTGTACAACTAAGATAAATTTCTTGTTACCTTGAAATGAAGTCTCTGTCCGGTTTCATAATACACATCCATTTTCAAAGTTTTTATCGTCTTTGGGTAATAGCCGGATGAAGTTCTGGTAAGGTTAGTTGTCAATCCAAATTTAGTATCCTGTAATTTGCCCAATCTGTACCCATCATAGTTCTCTGGATAGAAGCACTGTGGAACACCCTTGGTGTTAGACTTTATCCAACAGCAACCTCTTGACTCACAAATTTTTTGTGAGGACTCTAGTTCAGGATTACAGTCAAAGCGTTCTTCGTCTGGTAACATGCAATGCTGGCCATGCACTAGGTTCACACATACAGTACAAAGTAATGCCCACTGTATGGTTGACAACTTCATTGTTCTTGGGATACTCTATAAAAAAGCAATGGGTACATTAGACAACAACAACACAATTTCAAGCATGATCATTTTTAATTCACCCTTTGCGAGGAAAACTATCCAAATGTGCCCCCTGTGGGCTGGGGGTTGTAGAATATGCCCACGGTATTCCCTGCCTGTCGTAAGAGGCGACTAAATGGGTGGACTTGAACCGTATTTTAACTGCATGACACTATATAACACATTCGTGTTGGTGTGTCGTTAAATCGTATCTAACTAACTAACTAACCAAATGTGCTGAGACAAACTTTAAAGCTTTCTTTAAATTTCCCTAGACATACACTGGGTTCCTCCACAGTATGTCCAAGATTCCATGTTTTTTACAAGATGTTCCCATGAACAAGCTACCTACAGATGAGTTTGGGATTGTCTTAGTTTTCTTTCATCTCTGGAAGTTATCATTCCCTAATCAAAACAAGGGGCAACTGAAGGAAGACCATAACTGTGTGTGACTGCTACCGTATTGGCAAACGGTCTATGATATAGGCTAGGGAGTTTAGGACAACTGTCCACACTGTCTGGGCCAGGTGCATTTACTGCAAAACTTTTTGAAGATCTTCAGCATAGAAAAAGGGACTCTCTTTGCATTGCAGTCACAGGAGTTGGCATAGGACTGAGCTAATTACAATACACTTTTTACTGCACTCTAAGCCTAAGTTAAACTGCACCTACAAAACTTTCTGCAGTAATGTGTTTCCACTTAATTCACATTTTATATCACACAAATGTATAATTATGCCCTGTGAAATCGGACAGAATTTGTGTCAGCTTTATGCTTCTAGTATCATGAATGATATCTGAAGTCTGGCCACACAAAAAATTGCTGGTCACAGACCTGGCCGCACATGCGATGCAAATTGGCCACAGCGGCGATGCTACAAGGCAAAATGTAGGCCTATCTGAAATCTAACGCAAAACTCACTGCCCGACAGTGCCCGCATGGGGGCAAGACATGACCAACATTTGACCGTGCAGAGGTCTGTGAATCTGGCCCATGGGCTCACAAGGGACGAGAAATAACAAGTTACTTGCCCATGTAAAATGCAAACTTTCCGGTCTGCCCCCTAACCCAAGACTAGCATTGCAAGCAGCCTGAAAATATTCCAAGTACTTCATATCTTTCATGAAGTGGCTAAAGCAGATATGGAGGCAAAGTCAAAAGTATCAGCACATTTTATATCAGTTTCCATGATTTTCGCATGCGCATGAGTTTGTATTAGTTTTTCTGCATGTGTGTTTGTATTCAAACTGTACACCTTACACAGTGCGTACGGTATTGGGCAATTATGTGTTTACTGTTGGCTAGATCTAGTGTGCTACCTCATAGCCAGCAATGAGGAGATACTATCGATGTGTGGGGTATTCTACAATTGTACCCAAAAGTCAATTAGCCTAACCATTAGGCAAACTTCTCCGATACTCCAAAAACCCTGATTTCTGGGCCTTTTTCAGGGTATTTCTACTTCATTAATTGCACATTAAGATAACACCTCCCTGGCCCAGTGGACCATGAAATTGCAGATAGGGTGCCAGAAGACTCTTCTCCAGGAGGCTATACTGTGACTACATAAGGTAGCTTTGTGCTGTTATCTCAGTGTAGTCAGTCAATGAGCAGTGTGGTCAGTGGGACATGTGAGCATTATTTACACTTGACTTAATCAACCGTGAAGGCGCTATATGGACAGCATCGGGCTAGTTTTCCTCATGGCAACCACGTTCTGGAGGACAAACAAACAAAGGCAGATGCTTGGTCATGTACTAAAGCAAGCTCCCTTGTATGGGCTAGGCCTTATATTGGGCCCCTCAGTTTCTTCCTGCAGTGCTAACGTAATGTTAGTGGCCTAGCCTAGTCCGCAGTCTGCTGACCTAGTACTTGGGTCGCTTTGGGGCTTCCCACACTAGGTCAGCAAGATTGCCATTTGCAAAATTAGACTACCACACCTTCAAAAATTTTGAATGGTCTCAATCTTTCTCAAATTCATGTATACCCCTACATAATTGACTTCTACAGGTTATTTATATGTTTAAGACCCTTCATTCTAAGAATATTTGTCTTCATGTCGAAAAAGAGACCAAAAAAATTTTGATGTACACAAACGCAGGGCTTGAAATAACCGGCAGCACCGACAGCCATAGCTGTTGGGCCCTTACTGATGGTTGTGGTGCCCCTCAGTCAATGTCCTATGAAATAACATAGACCAACAGCCAATTTGCTCATCTTGGCTGTGCCCTTTTTCAAACTTATTTCGAACCTTGTAAATGATCCTGTTTGAATTTTTAACATTCTATGAAACTGCTAAATCTTGTTACTAGGATGTTCACACTATTGTATGCTAAACAGCAAGCATAATTTTTTTCCCAGGATGAACATGGGCAAATTATGCCAACAGACAAATCATCTTCTTGGAAATAGTAGGCCACACCCCTGGTTCCAAAATGACAGCTTTTCGACCCTTTTTTTGTAATTCTGACACCGGATTTTGAAAGAACAGGCCAAATAACCTCGATCCATGTAAACCTAACCTTAATTCTAACCCTAACCCTCATTTTGAAACAAATTTAAAATTTTTTGAAAACTTGATTTGCCCATATTCGTCCTGGGAAAAAAAATTATCCAAACAGCACTCAGTGCTGGTTGAATCGTGACATAGGCTAGTCCATAGCTATGGTTACACTGATACATGCACATACACATATGTAGCAACAATCATTCTAGAAACGCACGCAGACAATGTTACTCTCACAGCACAGCTTTTGGAGCAATACACATAGCAAGGTGGCCCTGAAATTGACACACCCAAGCATTTCAAAGCAGATATTTAGAATAAAATAAATCCAGACATTCTCCTGTTTGCCTTTTCAAAATGTGTAGTGCCTTACTGCTGCATTGCTACCAACAGTTCTCCTACTCTGATCCAGCAATTAGTAAAAGAATGCTTGATTTGACTCAAAAATGTCTTCCATGTCAGTCTCTTAACGGTACCGAAAGTGACACATTTTCCATGTGCAGTGTGCAACCATATTCATTGACTTTGTACAGTTACATACAGATGCCTACATAGCAAGATGTATGGCTTAGTCCTTGTCTGACTCAATCACACATCTCCAATGTCAGGGAAGCCTTTTATAGTAGAGGTGCAGAGCAACAGAGTCCGCTCTGCGGGGAAGGCACTTAGTTGCCTCACATACAGTATCATGTAAAACTTGTTTAACTTGCTGACCTAACCTGCCTAAGAAAGACGGAAAGTTTGGTCAAGTTACAAACTGAGTATACTATAAACCTTGTAACCTAGGTTATGCACTCAACACACTATACATGCCTATTAAGTACGTCAGATGAAGTAGTACTTCGGGACAGTGCACACTATGGTGAGGTAACTTTCGTTGTTTTTAGAGAGTATTATTTCTAGATGTTAAAAATACACACAAGGGTGGGATTCTGTTATAGGCCTAGAAAGCTTGAAAAATAATCATATTTAGGTATTTACTTAGCTGAAATGGATTCATTATTGTGAAATACAAAATACCTGATAGGTTCAAAAATGTTAGGCCTGCTTACGGGCCCATGCCAATTTCGATGCCTTTACTGTACATACAGAATACACTATACTACAAGCTGCTGTGAAGTCGTCGAGACGAATTGAACTACCTTGTAGTATATATGTAAAGCGTATGATATGTATATACCATAATGCTCTGAACGCCAGCATGCATCTCACAGTAGCATGCGGGAAAAACTTTGTACAGTGATAGCCTAGGCCTACAGTAGTTCATGCAGGGAACATAGTGTACGTGAGTCTGAGAACTAGGCCTAGGTACCCTAGCCAGATGGTATCCAGTTAAAAATGTCCCTTTGCCAAACTGTCCTTGCACTTTTGCTACCAAAATATCCCCGTGGTATTATATATGTGATACAAAAACATCCCCGTGTATGATACGTGAGCATAATATTTGCGATTTAGGAAATGTGAGGGGAACTAAAATTGTATTTAGGAATAGCCATTTTATGTGTTAAAAAAGTTCATTTGTAGCAGGTAAAGAAATCAGTGTTTTTGGTTGTTTAGATATGCCTACCTGTAAGTTGATGGTTATTGGTTGTTTGCAAAAGTTTCTTCAGCTCAGTTATGTGACATGAAGAAAAATGCTTAATGCCAGGCTGGGATAAATCGCCTGTCCGATTGCCAGGGGCAACCAGATTTTTCCCGGGCTAGCAGAATCACAGGGCATGGTGTCCAATTGAGCAATTGCTTTGAGGAAAAGAAAAACTGCAAATCCTTTGCTATTGTGCAGTGCACATCACAAAACTTGCAATCCAATTTAACAAATCATATAATTGTTTGTTCTAACATTACATTTTGTAGACATATTGAACTCATTGTGGCTGCAAATTAATCAACTGTATTTTTTTCCGGCAAATTCGGCCACAGTGCATTCCGTGTCAGGCCCATGCCCACGTTACGCCAACAAAAACAATAGAAAACATAAGGAAAATGCCAACTCCATGCCGAAGATCTTCAGATCGGAGTGCATGGAATGCACCCTGGAGATTTTGCAAGTAGAAATGGTACTAACTGCACCCGATCAGGCAAGTGCAAAAAAATTAAATTTATCCCAGCATGCTTAGCGGGCCCCTAACCATTGCTACTGTAACTTGTACTTACTGCACGCTACCTACATGAACCACACGCATTCAAAGTGCCGGTATACTGTGATTTGTAAGTTACTTCATTTTCCTTGAAGTAACAGAAAAGTAGATGAAAAATAAAAACATCACAAGGAATAACCATCTATCTACAAAACTATCATGAAACTATAAATGATTCCCGATTCAACCCGAGGATGTTTTGTTAAGGGGACATTTTGGCACGGGGATGTTTTAACCACAGGCGTTCCGAGCATTATATGTACATATAAAACACACTATACACTAACAAGGTAGGTCAATTCTCTGGACGAAGCTTACAACTCGGCCTATTTTTACACTCTTACAGTCACTGTGAACCTCTCTGATTTCTTTCAATCATGTCATTCGATGAGAAAAAACATCCAACATCTCTTCGGGCACAACTACTGGCATAAAATCACTTCTAATCAGAATTATTTGTAAAAAATGGACTCTCGATGCGTTCGTGGTTACACAGGCAGATGACATATGATTATAAACCTGCGCAGCTATCTATGCTGTCTCTTAAGCGAAAACACACAGTGCAAGATAAAGCACAGCAAAAGAATGTACGTTCGCTATGCAGATAAATACAAGTAGCTCCTCATTTGACAAATCCTATGTAATGCACGTTGTGATTGGCTAATAGCTAAGTCAAATTAGTTCCTCGCCAATCACAACACGTTACAGAAGCAGTGTTTTCCACTAGCTGTTTTGTTAGGGTGCTGCACCCAGACAAAATTTGCAGACAGTGTTGAGCACCTGGACAAAAAATGTACCACATTGATGCTATTGAAAATGTTCAGAGGAGAGCAACTAGGGTGATTCCATCCTTTAATAAGGGTTTAACTTAGTTACTGACACTACAAAGTTGTGTATCCCACTCAAGAAAGCTGTGGTTAGAAATAGGCCAATTTGGATTTCTAGGGAGGTACTTAGAGCAGCCAGGAAGAAACGTAAATGTTGGCGTCGATATAGGGTCAGTAAGAATTCTGATGACTTTGCAGTCTACAAGAATCAGGAACTCTTACTTAAAAATTTGGTTACTGACACTAAAGCTAAGTTTGAAAAGCAGTTGGCCAAGGAGGTTAAGGTAAATCCAGAATCTTTTCATGCCTATGTTAGGTCTTTAGCAGAAGGTTAAGGAGGGTGTTGGGCCTCTCCAAGGTAATCAAGGCACACTAGTCAGTGATCATCAGGATATGGCTACAGTAATTTGTTAAATGATTATTTCGTATCTGTTTTTACCAAGGAATCATCTATTTTTGGGACTTGTAGGGGTTCTGATAATTCTTCTTTAGTTAGTGATGTTGTCTTCTCTGAAGAGTTGGTTTGTAATAAGTTGAAGAGTTTAAAAGCTAGTAAGGCCCCTGGGCCTGATGGGATCCATCCTGCCATTCTCCATGAATGCTCCAAGATTTTGTCAGTTCCTCTTGCATTGTTTTTCAGAAGTTTCTGGATTCAAACTTTGTTCCTGCTGACTGGCGGATTGCTAATGTTACTCCAATTTTCAAAAATGGGGATCGGGGCTTGCCTTGCAATTATAGGCCGGTCAGTTTAACCAGTGTTGTGTGCAAAGTTATGGAATCTGTAATCAAGGATTGCTTGCTTAAATATCTTCTAGATAATGGGTTGCTCAATCTGTCACAGAATGGTTTCTTACCTAGTAGATCTTGTGTTACTAATTTGCTTTCTTGAGGATGTGTCTTTATCTCTTGATTCTGGTCACAGCATTGATGTCATTTACCTTGATAATGCTTTTAACGTGCATATATATCTCAGAACCAAAAAGGGAAATATAATCTTATGTTTTTTATTGTTTTTTTCTTCGCCGGTTGTATTGGCGGTATACCGATTTCGCCTAACAGGTCGAATTAGCGCTAATTCGACCTGTTAGGCGAAATCGGTATACCGCCAATACAACCAGCGAAGAAAAAAACAATAAAATACATAAGATTATATTTCCCTTTTTGGTTGTGAGATATATATGCACGTTATTTCAATGGCCCATAAGTCCTTAGTGTTAACGGATACATGCACGTAAGTTGGTGTGCAGCTAAGTAATTGCATTAACATTATGTGGTAAATCGGACTTGCGTATAGAGTTACGCATTCCTATATAAAACAGTGTGTAAAACGTTAAGGCGAAACGCCTAAGAGTCGAGTTCTCCCAACAGTCGCGGTTTTGCATACGGTTTTTCGCCTAAATCCCAAATTAGCAAAATATATATATATATATATATATAACGCTAATTCGACCTGTTAGGCAAAATCGGTATACCGCCAATGTCGCCTAACAGGTCGAATTAGCGTTATATATATATATATATATATATATCTATATATATATGTATATATGTATATATAACGCTAATTCGACCTGTTAGGCGAAATCGGTATACCGCCAATACAACCGGTGAAGAAAAAAACAATAAAATACATAAGATTACATTTCCCCTTTTGGTTCTGAGATATATATATGCACGTTATTTCAATGGCCCTTATGTTCTTAGTGTTAACGGATACATGCACGTTAGTTGGTGTGCAGCTAAGTAATTGCATGAACATTATGTGGTAAATCGGACTTGCGTATAGAGTTACGCATTCCTATATAAAACAGTGTGTATAACGTTAAGGCGAAACAATTTTTTCGCCTAAGGGTCGAGTTCTCCCAACAGTCGCGTTTTTTCATAAAGTTTTTCGCCTAAATCCCAAATTAGCAATATATATATATATATATATATATATATACACGTTATTTCAATGGCCCGTAAGTCCCTAGTGTTAATGGATACATGCACATAAGTTGGTGTGCAGCTAAGTAATTGCATAAACATTATGTGGTAAATCGGACTTGCATATAGAGGTGCACATTCCTACATGATGGCCAATGCAGCCCATTAAAGATTGGTCCTGAGATTCATTGAGGGTGTAATAATTTGACACTTGATAGTAAACTAACTACCAAAAGTGCTGAAATTTTAGGATTAACCCTTGAGTGCACACAATCAATTGCACCCAGCCATGTGTCATTGTAGATCGACATACTGACCAACTGTACAAACTATTTATAGTGCATTATATGCTATTGTGAACATCTGTTGTCCACTACCTTTGGAAGTCAACTGGTGGTTATCTAAGAATCAATATGTGCAGTAGAGCGTTCAATGAGGCTAATGTTACAAACTCGGGTAGATATTTAATCTCCCCTGTTTTTGGCCAAAATCAGGGGTCTCGGGTGGAATTCCTTATGGGCTTTAATAGAAGATCGTAATGTAAAACAGTGTGTAAAACATTTAAAAAGGCGAGACGATTTTTTTTGCCTGAGGGTCGAGTTCTCCCAACAGTCGCCTTTTTTCATACGGTTTTTTGCCTAAATCCCAATATATATATATACATATATATACATATGTATATACATATATATACATATATATATATACATACATGTATATAACGCTAATTCGACCTGTTAGGCGAAATCGGTATACCGCCAATACAACCGGCGAAGAAAAAAACAATAGAATACATAAGATTATATTTCCCCTTTTGGTTATGAGATATATATGCACGTTATTTCAATGGCCCGTAAGTCCTTAGTGTTAACGGATTCATGCACGTAAGTTGGTGTGTACGTAGCTAAGTAATTGCATAAACATTATGTGGTTAATCAGACTTGCATATAGAGTTATGCATTCCTATATAAAACAGTGTGTAAAACGTTAAGGCGAAACGATTTTTTCGCCTAAGGGTCGAGTTCTCCCAACAGTCGCGTTTTTCATACGGTTTTTCGCCTAAATCATAAATTAGCAAAATATATGTATATATATACATATATATATATATAGTAATCATGAGTCGATCAGTATCATGAGTCGATCACTGCATTCTAAACGCCAGTACAGCGTGCCGGCAGCGATGTGATTGCAATGTAAGCATGACCTGCTTTGCACTTTCTTCAAACAACATAAAAAACAATTATCTGCCTTATCATTTTTGATGTCCAAAGCAAAAATGTTACCCACCGCCAAATTTTCAAGTTTCGGCATAAGTATGAACTAGAGTTTTGCAAAAATTACAAAAAATGGTGACCAAAATGTCTTTCATGAAGCTCTGATTAAAAACTTTGGTAGAAAAGAATGTGGTAATTTATAGCATTTTGTTGGCTTGTTTTTTGTAGCGATTGACTCAAGATTCCTTATAAGCATTGTTGCATGTACTGCACTAGTCCTCAATCAGGCCCTACACACTACGCTCCATTGGCACTTTGCTCCGTGTAGTAGAGTGTAGTCTTACGGAGCGTAGTATACTAGGCCCTGATTGAGGGCTAGTACTGCACCTACATTTCAAAACTCATTTTCTACAGATTACGCAATCTGAACAACACCAAAATGTAGCACAATGAGAAAGGCATACAACAAAATGTTACTACAGTGTTCTATTGCTTTTTGTAAATTTTTGAATATTTTTATGGTCACAATGTTCCTTTAAGCCCAGTATGTAAAGTGTATTATATGTACATAAAATGCTCGGAACGCCCGGGTTTTGACCAGCAGCAAGGGCATTTAGGCTGACGGCCTAGTTTTGGCACGGGGACGTTTTGGTAAACATTGTGACTATTCGTACGAAAATTTTCGTATGCCGTGAATAAGTCTATCTGTAGTCACAATTCATACTAAGAAAACATGAGCCGACTGGCGTATACAAAGCCATATAAATGGCTCTGCGCATGTACTGTCTGCGTAGACCTGTACGCACATGCACGTGAACGTGATAGTATGATTACTGTATGGTACAGATATTGGTGCATGTGTATGTGAAACATGCACTCGTACTCAGACCATAGGCATAGAACAAGGCATTCTTAAAATCAAACGCATCAATCTCACTTGTTTCCCGACTGTTTTTTGTAGAAGATCCTTGTGTAATCAAGTTTTACAGCAGAGTCTGACGAAACAGTACAACACTTTACTATATGCGCTTATCGCTGCATTAAAAATGTGTGACGAACCTAGTCTTATGTTTGAAAAGCTACTTATGATGAAGTTCTGCCGCATACAGCGAGAGAACAGAAACCGGTCTAGGCCTAGGCCTAGCTGGTTTTCAAAAAAAATGTCAATCTGAGATCATCGACTCATATTCCTGTAAAACGAGTTGAATTTTAAGCTTTTGCACAAAAATTTTCGTATGAATAGTGCTTCCACTGCCCTCTATTCATACGAAAATTTTCGTATGAATAGTGCTTCCAATGCCCTTTATTCAAACGAAAATTTTCATATGAATAGGCGCACCTTTGGTAAATAAAAGTACTTTTTGACTGGTAAGCCCCTTGACCCTAGCCTACCGCCATGCGAATAGGCCTACGTTAACTAATAGTGAGGGCAACTCCAACTATCAGCCGATTGTCAAGTCAGAAATTCAGGCTACACAATACTAAATTAGTATCTCATGAAAAGGTTTCAAATTATTTTTGATCGATGATAAATTCTCCAAAATGCAGCACACGTTAGCTTACCGTAACAACGGTCAATCACAATGTTTTCTTCCTTAAAATCTAACCATGAATGCAGCACCCGGGCCGTCTTCTCGCAGTCTTGGATATCGTCTGCTACCCACTTTACCATAAATATGACAGACAATTGCATGATTGATACCGTACTGAACCTTGCCAATAAAGTGAAGCCACGCATGGCGCAAACATAATTATCGGGCCGCTGAACTACTACATAAAATTGCACTTTGGCTGGAGGGTAAACCCTCTACATATAGTCCCTAAAAAATTTGTTTGGTTTGATTTTTTGACACTGTTATGAGAGGGCAGTGAATCCTTTGTTAGATGTATTTGGTAGTGATTGAGTTGGAGATTATGCTATCAAAGAATGGTTGAAATTGATACCACCTGAGCCGATTGTGAAGTTTTGGAAAGACAGCGGACCTATCTCATATATTGGTGGGTGACACAAGGAGGGGGGGGGGGCGGATCACAATTTTCTTCTTTTTTTTATTCATGTGCCTGTAGCTCAAAAAGTCAATGGTCATGCTACGGAAATTTTTATGTGCCAGTAACAACCAAATCGTGAGCTTCGCATTTGATGGGTCACATGTTGGCATTGAAAGCTTTGACAAGGAATGAGAGGCAGCGGTAACAAGGCCCGTCTTAGTGTCTAAGTCAATGACAACAATTAATGGAGCGCCACCTTGAGAATGGTATAACTATGGTAGCATGCCACTTATTCAAGGGGAATACCCGCGGAGGATATTACCCTGCAAATTTAACACCTTGAAAATGGGGGTGTGGGGGGGGTGCAGTATAGACCATGTTGCTGAAGTGATGTATCTCAATGTGTTATGCAAATCTCAAAGGACACAAATCTGAAACCATTGTGAGCTTTCATATGAGGGGTAGCTTGTTCCCGTTGAAAACTTCTGCAGTGGGTCCAGAGGCCACGAACGAACCGAAGTTAGTAAGTCAATGGAGAAATAATAAGTAGTGTGCTATCATAGTATGATGGCACAACCTAACAAGGCCACTCTAAGAAAGTTTTCGTTTTTAAAAAACAAGACAAAAGAATGTGAATCTGTTTGTACCTGAAAAAGTTTTGGCAGACTTGACCTTGTTTGAGAGCTATGAATCTTTACCACAGATTTTTCCTTTCAAGAGATACCATAACCGCAAGTTCAGCGTTTCCAGCTCAAGCCTAAAATCAGAAGTAACCTAATAAGTTCAGCGGGCGCTGTTTACAATTTTTGTACAGAGCTGTATGTAAAGGTTCAGTGTAGGCAGTTTGTGCGTTCAATTTGAGCTGCATATCTTAGCGTGCAAGTGCTTGAAAAACAGGTTCACGCGCATTAGCAAGGGAGTTTGCTATATGCGCGTGCTGCATCAAAAATTGACGCACTGATTGTGACAGCAGTTTTGACGCGCTTTGTTGACTGTATCGATGCACGACATTCGAAAGTGGCCTTGTTAGGTCATGTCACTATAACAGTCGGATAACATTAATTCAAGACATTTCCTCAACGCCAAAATAGTCGGGTAGATTTGTGACAAAATATACCTGTAGGACAATTCCAACCAGGAAAGTCCAAATTATCCTGAATAACTTGGTTTGGGTTATATTCCTCCACGCAGATATGAGAAAAACTGATAGTTTAGTTAATAACTGTTTATTCTGAATCAGTGTCTGAATCAATCTGTAATCTGTACAATCATCTGCAAATCTGAATCTGAATCTGCAAATCTGTATATCTGTATATCTGTATATCTGTATATCTGAATATTCGTATCTGAATATTCGTATATCTGATTATTCGTACATCTGTATTCGTATATCTGTATTCGTATATCTGTATTCGTATATCTGATTCGTATATCTGATTCGTATATCTGTTGACTGTAAACAAACAACGAAAACACCTTAAATATACTGCAAAATATTATGCCAAACATTCTCAAATAACTTCAAGCTTTATAAGTTATAGCCAAACAATCAGCGTGATAAACACCAAAACGAAAACGTTTTGGCAATTCTGAATTCAATCATTCGATCAAGTTGCGACCGACATTTTGTTAGCCCGTATAAATCAAGACTTGAAATTGTCCACATAGGCTTAGAAAATTGTTAACATTTTGCCAAGCTGTAAACGATAATGATGATAATGTATTTTAAGCTCACAGCATTGTAAATTGATGTAAGCTTGCTCCATGCGATAAACTACGTACGCAACTATACAACGCAAGCCACTTGACCTTAGTTATATAAAAATATAAATTATTATAAATTGAATTAATTAAATGTAAGTCACGAACGAATTCTTACGTGAACATAACCGCTCCCTAACCCACAAACTCAGTCAACGGATTCGATGTTAAGCTCCTCAGAACAATTAGCCTATACGAAATGAAGCGTAAATATGCGTCAATTAATATTCGTCAATAATGAAAACCGCCAATATGTTACACAGTATATGAGTGAGCACTTTAATCTTTACTGCACTCAAAAGTTTATACGCCTTAAACATTTTAAATGACTTAAATATAAGTGAAAAAGAAACTATAGGCTACGCATCCTTAATGCGTACATAAACTAAGTAATCCTCTTAAGGAAAAAACTATCGAAGCTGGCCTGGTGAGCCCATACTTTTCGGTAAAATTCAATTGATTTACATATGTACATTCAAGGAGCAAACGATATCACATATAAGTAACAAAATATGATATATTCTCTTCTTGGGTTTAATCCTTGAGTAATTGTAGATTAATGTTACTGCTATACAAAGTTTGTTGCCAACCTACTTACAAACTGCTTGGGCAAAGAAGGCTCACGAAATTTTGTACGATGACAGGGAACCTAGGGAGCCAGAATTTGTAGACATGTTGAAATTTCTAGAATGGCACGCTGAAATATCGTGCACTATGTTTGGAAGAAGTGTGTCCAAACCTCAGGTGAGTAATGACAGATTCAAGAATAAGGCTAGCGTTAAGTCGAATAATGTTAGCAGCATTCCTTTTAAGTGTTATCTGTGTGAAGGTAATCACAGTATTTATACTTGTAGCAAACTTATCGAAGCTGCATATGAAGAGAAATCGAAAATGGTTAAAGCAGCAAAGTTATGTTTTAGATGTTTGAGACCCGGTCACGGTGCACTAAAATGCAGAAAGGACTGGACCTGTCGGAGTTGTGGATCAAGTAGGCACCACAACAAATTACATCCACCGCCAAAGGAGGAAAGTAAAAGTCCTGCTGAGCAGCAGGTGATGTCAAATGCTGCATCAAACGGTAAGAGAGTTTATTTGAGAATCCTTCCAGTGGTCGTCACCACACATAATGGTTATCAGGTGAGTACTCTAGCTTTACTTGATCATGGTTCAGATACCAGCCTGTGTTCCGAGAGTTTCCGGAAGAAACTTAAAGTGAGAGGTAAGAGAGTTAAGTATACGTCGTCTACTATTAACGGTGATGAAGAAAGAGAGGGATTTAAGTTTGATGTATCCGTTAAAGGTAAGCATGAGAAACAAGGGATGACCATTGATTTCTTATCTGTCCCCAAAATACCGGCTGCAGCTGAAAGCGTACCCAGAGCAGAGGATTTAAGTAAATGGCGTCATTTGGAATCTCTCCCGTGGGAGAATCAACAGTCAGATGAAGTTGGTTTGTTAATCGGAGCAGATGCACCTGAAGCGTTCTGGGTGCTTGAAGAACGCAAAGGTAAACCGAAAGAACCTTACGCGATGAGAACGATGTTAGTTTGGTCAATCATGGGACCAGGGGGATCAGGAAATAACAGGGTCACAAGTCATCGCATAGAGGTAAGTAATGAACAACTATTTCAAGAAGTCGAAAAATCCTGGGCAGTCGAAAATACCGGCCTCTCCGAAGAAAAGGATTCAATTCAAGATATTAGAGCGCGTGAGATAATGAAATCGACCATTAAGTTGACTAAAGATGGACATTATGAGATGGGGTTACTTTGGAAGCATGATAATCATGATTTGCCCCATAGTAGATCTATGGCTGAGTCGAGGCTAGCTTCCCTGAAAAGAAGGTTAGAATCCAATAAAGAGATGCACGGAAAGTACACAGAAGTAGTTGAGGGATACATAGCAAAGGGGTTTGCTGAACCGGTAAACACTAGAGAGAGCAAACCAGGTAAGATTTGGTATTTACCCCATCACCCAGTGGTACATCCTCACAAGAAAAAGGTAAGAGTAGTTTACGATTGTGCTGCCAAATCTCAAGGGACATCACTAAATGATAAGTTATTAAAAGGGCCAGACTTGATGAACGATTTGTTGGGAGTCTTACTCAGGTTCAGGCAAGAAAAGATTGCCATAGTTTCTGACATTGAAGCTATGTTTCATCAGGTCCAGATGATCGAGCAAGACAGAGACGCTTTAAGGTTCCTATGGTGGGAAGGGGGCGACATGAGCAAATCACCCAAAGAATATAGGATGTGTGTTCACTTGTTCGGGGCAACCTCCTCTCCTTGTTGCGCAGGTAAGGCATTAAAACAGACAGCCGAAGACAATGAGATCGACAATCAGGATGAGGTAGGTCAAAGGGCTATAGACATTATACGTAATGGATTTTACGTGGATGATTGTTTGGGTTCCGTTAGTAACCAAGAGTTCGCTATTCAGGTAGTCAAGCGACTTGTTAACATTCTTAGTAAAGGGGGATTTCGTCTCACCAAGTGGCTAAGCAACGATAGACAGGTATTACAAAGTATCGAAGCTTCTGAACGAGCGCCCTCAGTTTCAGTCTCATTGGACAATTTACCCACTGAGAGGACTTTAGGTGTGTCTTGGGATGCTGAGAATGATCTATTTACTTTCCAGGTACTTCTGAAAGAGAAGCCCCTTACCAGAAGAGGTTTACTGTCAATTACGAGCTCCTTTTATGATCCGTTAGGGTTTGCCGCTCCATTTATATTAGTGGCTAAGTCACTTTTGCAGGAAGTATGCAAGCGAGGAGCAGACTGGGACGAGCCCCTGACCGACCGAGAACATGAAGTATGGCAACGGTGGCTCAACAACACGTCTAACTTGTCTAAAGTTACAATTCCAAGATGGTTAAAGTTAGATGTAGCTGTAGATGTACAACTCCACATTTTCTGTGATGCGTCAGAAAAGGGCTATGCGGCTGTAGCCTATCTCAGAACACAATCAGCTGAGGATGTTTCTTGCAGGTTTGTTGTTGGCAAGGCCCGGGTAAGTCCTTTGAAATCAGTTTCAATTCCCAGACTAGAGCTAATGTCCGCAGTGCTCGCGGCAACACTTGACGGAGCGATTCGAAGAGAAATGAGGTACGAATTTGGTGAAACGATCTTCTGGAGCGATTCTATGATAGTCCTAAATTACCTCAGAAATGAGAGTACAAGGTTCAAAACATTTGTAGCCAATAGAGTGGCGAAGATTCGCAGTGTCTCAAAAACCACATCAGTGGAGACATGTTGGAACTAAAGATAATCCAGCAGACGAAGGGTCAAGAGGGACTTTCCACATAAGAAAGTGGTTAACCGGCCCTGATTTCCTGACTAAAGACAAGGTTTGTTGGCCTGAGTCAAAGTTTGAAGACGTCGATTTGACAGAGGATCCTGAGGTCAAAAGGTCAAATACAGTTCAACGGGCGAAAGTTCTTCAGACGAACGTTACCGAAGACGATAATAGTCTACTGACGATTTTGGTTGGTAAGTATTCCTCGTGGACAAGATTGGTACGAGTTTTGAGCTGGATCCGACGTTTTATCCGGTCAGCTAGAAACAAGGCTAAGAATGAACCTATTGTGACAGGTAATTTGATTGTTTCCGAGATTAAGGAAAGCGAAAAGACGATTCTGTTATGGGAACAGAAGAGGTCCTTTCCAAACTTGCAACGGGATCCACAACTCAAGGGTTTGAATCCAATGCTCGAGAACCAACTATTGAGAGTTGGAGGTAGATTGAACAACGCTCAGATAGACTATGAAGCTATGCATCAAGTGATACTCCCCAGTAAGGGAGACGTTGTAAGGTTACTTGTGGAACATTATCATACCGTAGTAGGACATAGTGGATGGGCTGCTACAATTAATGCGCTTCGTGAGAAGTTCTGGATAATTAAGGGTAAGTGCACAATCAAACGCATCCTTAGGAGTTGTGTAATTTGTAAGAAGTGTAATGCAAGGCCAGTTCAGCAAATAATGGCACCGCTACCCTCAGAACGAGTGACAGGAAACAGACCCCCATTTACCTTCACTGGGGTAGATTATTTCGGACCAATCGACGTGAAACAAGGTAGGTCCACAGTGAAACGATATGGTTGTATTTTTACCTGTTTGGCGACTAGAGCCGTTCATTTAGAAGTAGCTGATTGTTTAGATTCCGATTCGTTTATCAACGCTTACCGCAGATTCGTCGCCAGGAGAGGACAAGTTGAAAAAATGTTCAGCGATAATGGAACAAACTTTGTAGCGGGTGAGCGAGAGCTGAGAGAAGCACTCCGTAAGATGAACCAAGATAAAGTAGAAGAATTTATGCATACTAGACAATGTGAATGGCACTTCAACCCCCCGTCAGCCAGCCATTTTGGAGGTGTCTGGGAAAGACTTATTCGCTCAGTTCGAAGAATACTGCATGGGATACTGAGAGAACAGACTGTCAACAGCGAAGTGTTGCATACCGTGTTGGTTGAAGCTGAAAGCATACTTAATTCTAGACCCTTGACAGACATTTCTCCTAACTCAGACGATGAAGAACCACTGACTCCTAATCATCTACTTCTACTAAGAAAGGGACCCGAAGCGCCAATAGGAAGCGTAGAACCCTACAGCAGGAAAAGATGGCTACAAGCTCAATATTTAGCATCTCTGTTTTGGACACGCTGGAGAAGGGAGTACCTCCCGCTGTTACAAAAAAGGCACAAGTGGACAATCCCAAAGCAAAATGTAAAAGTTAATGACGTCGTCTTACTTGTCGATGCTAGCATACCTAGAGGTAAGTGGCTTATGGGAAGAGTATTGTCAGTGTATAAAGGTAAGGATGATAGAGTTAAAAGTGTTGACGTTAAAGTAGCAGGTAATGTATTGAAGCGTCCAGTAGCTAAGTTATGTATAGTATACAGAGAACCAGTTAAGTAATAATGAAGTGATTTGATCCTGAAATCCTCTCAACTGGTTTCAAGATTTCAGCGTGGGGAGTGTTAACGACTTCTCATTATTTTTATTATGAGCGCGCCCTCAATTTCTTGGCTGAGTATTCTGCTCTCAAAATGCTTGCGTGCGCGTATTTTAAGTAATTTTTGGTTATTTACGTTCAGTTTAATATCTAAGTTCACGCTTGCTTCGCTTGCGCGCGCTACGTATCCGCGAGATGCATGCGTTTATGATGTATCTTGCCTTTTGCCGAGTGTAGTGCGTCGCATTTATGCATCGTTAAATTTCAAATTTGTAACACATTTAATTAACGGCGAGACGTTGGACCGGCAAGAAGCGCCGCAGCCAAGTCACGTAGGCTACATGTTTTATGCCCGCAAAGGTGGACCAGAAGTCACAGAAGAAGTTACAAAGTGGTACGCAATATGTTTTAATTCCGTTCTATTAACTGACTGATTAAATTAATATTTGTTACATTATATAAGAAAGTTGCGGAATGAACAAACTTTGTATAGCAGTAACATTAATCTACAATTACTCAAGGATTAAACCCAAGAAGAGAATATATCATATTTTGTTACTTATATGTGATATCGTTTGCTCCTTGAATGTACATATGTAAATCAATTGAATTTTACCGAAAAGTATGGGCTCACCAGGCCAGCTTCGATAGTTTTTTCCTTAAGAGGATTACTTAGTTTATGTACGCATTAAGGATGCGTAGCCTATAGTTTCTTTTTCACTTATATTTAAGTCATTTAAAATGTTTAAGGCGTATAAACTTTTGAGTGCAGTAAAGATTAAAGTGCTCACTCATATACTGTGTAACATATTGGCGGTTTTCATTATTGACGAATATTAATTGACGCATATTTACGCTTCATTTCGTATAGGCTAATTGTTCTGAGGAGCTTAACATCGAATCCGTTGACTGAGTTTGTGGGTTAGGGAGCGGTTATGTTCACGTAAGAATTCGTTCGTGACTTACATTTAATTAATTCAATTTATAATAATTTATATTTTTATATAACTAAGGTCAAGTGGCTTGCGTTGTATAGTTGCGTACGTAGTTTATCGCATGGAGCAAGCTTACATCAATTTACAATGCTGTGAGCTTAAAATACATTATCATCATTATCGTTTACAGCTTGGCAAAATGTTAACAATTTTCTAAGCCTATGTGGACAATTTCAAGTCTTGATTTATACGGGCTAACAAAATGTCGGTCGCAACTTGATCGAATGATTGAATTCAGAATCGCCAAAACGTTTTCGTTTTGGTGTTTATCACGCTGATTGTTTGGCTATAACTTATAAAGCTTGAAGTTATTTGAGAATGTTTGGCATAATATTTTGCAGTATATTTAAGGTGTTTTCGTTGTTTGTTTACAGTCAACAGATATACGAATCAGATATACGAATCAGATATACGAATACAGATATACGAATACAGATATACGAATACAGATGTACGAATAATCAGATATACGAATATTCAGATACGAATATTCAGATATACAGATATACAGATATACAGATATACAGATTTGCAGATTCAGATTCAGATTTGCAGATGATTGTACAGATTACAGATTGATTCAGACACTGATTCAGAATAAACAGTTATTAACTAAACTATCAGTTTTTCTCATATCTGCGTGGAGGAATATAACCCAAACCAAGTTATTCAGGATAATTTGGACTTTCCTGGTTGGAATTGTCCTACAGTGAGTGAACACGTTCAAGTGAAGGAATACGCTTTAGCAAGAGAATACGCTTTAGTCAGAGGATACGTCCTAGTTAGTGAACACGTTGCAACAATGGCAACCAAGGAAAAGAAAACGGAACTAATCAAGCAGAGACGGTGTCGCAAAGGTGCGATGACTAGGTTGTTGAATACGTTGAAAACTGTAATCGAAGGAGAAGACCCAAACAGTGATACTGTCGAAGAACTTCTTTCTAAAAGTCAAGAAGGATTTACAGCTATAGAAGCTATACATGAAGAACTGATGAACACGGCAGAGGACGAAGAAGTAGAATCATTAGAAGCGTGGATGGAAGAATGCCACACGTCCTTCTGGAAGGTCCGGTCATCAGCTAATAAGTATTTAGCAAGTAAATCAGAAGGTAATCATAATAGTAATAATGATGTTACGGCAGAGATATCGAGTCCTAGAAGCACTGCTGATAGTAGCAGTTTAAAGAATTTTAATGAGATAAAGCTGGCTTTAGAACTGCCAAAAGCAGAATTCACAGAATTTGATGGTAATCCAGTAGATTTCTATGCGTTCTTGTCTAATTTTGAGACTAATGTTGAGTCTAAATTAAGTAACAATGCTACACGTCTACAATATTTGTTACAAATGTGTAAAGGCAAGGCTCGGTGCAGTATTGAATGCTGCGCGCTTCTTGGCGATGATGGTTATGTTCAAGCGAAAAGCATTTTGAGCAGGCAGTTTGGTCAGCCTCACATGATATTGAATGCTCTCATGAATGAATTGTTGAACAAAAAGCCGTTGAAACCCAATGACGCAGGTTCTTTGTGGGACTTAATCGCTTCAATGAAAAAGTGTCACGTCACGTTAACTCAGATAGGTTACACCAGTGATCTCAACAGTACGACAAGCTCCCTAACCCACAAACTCAGTCAACGGATTCGATGTTAAGCTCCTCAGAACAATTAGCCACTTTGTAACTTCTTCTGTGACTTCTGGTCCACCTTTGCGGGCATAAAACATGTAGCCTACGTGACTTGGCTGCGGCGCTTCTTGCCGGTCCAACGTCTCGCCGTTAATTAAATGTGTTACAAATTTGAAATTTAACGATGCATAAATGCGACCCACTACACTCGGCAAAAGGCAAGATACATCATAAACGCATGCATCTCGCGGATACGTAGCGCGCGCAAGCGAAGCAAGCGTGAACTTAGATATTAAACTGAACGTAAATAACCAAAAATTACTTAAAATACGCGCACGCAAGCATTTTGAGAGCAGAATACTCAGCCAAGAAATTGAGGGCGCGCTCATAATAAAAATAATGAGAAGTCGTTAACAATACCTTAACCCCAAAAAAATTCCTACAAGTGAGATTTCAGTGGTTTTTGGTAAATTTGGATGTGGGGAACAACATATCAAAAATCCACCAAAATCGGTTCACAAGATCTTTATTTAAATGGGTCATTTCCAAAATGGCCGTTTTTACGTCATTGTAATGGTAAATGCACCTAAAATAACACTTTTTGCTGATCACAGGAAGTTTTGCTGTACTCAGATTTTGTTTGGCATGATGGTTTTACGATTAAATTGACCAACAGTACTACTGTAGACCTGAAGCTTTCATAATTCACCTACGATCTTACACTTAAGTCCCCCAAACCACCCAACACGATTGTTCTTTGCCTACTACTAGAATTCATGCAAAATACAAAAAGTCTTCTTGATTTCTTGCATTTAGGTTTCCAGGGGTAGTATTTTTACTTAAGCATTTTTACAATGTAGTAAGCTAGCAAGTGGCAGAGCGCACTGCAGAGAGAAACAAATTGTGGTTTGGTCCTTCAACAGGTTTGTCCAGAGGTGCATGGCCCCAGGATTTGCTCTACAGGGGCCTAAACTCTTTGGCGGGAGGGGGGGGGGTCTGAAGACTTGAAAAGGGCGATGGGTTGCCGGGAGGATACTGAAAGCAAAATTTTTGGCTCCCGAAGCGAGCCGAAAATATTTAGTTTCTTTTGAAAGAATTTGAAAGTTTGGGGTTTCATGAAAGAAAATCTGAAAAACTGGGGGGGGGGGGCTATCGTAAAAGGTGCTGTACATGAGAGGAAATTCAAGTAAGTTGTCGGGGGGGGGGGCTGGACGTCTTCGGAATTGCATATTTTATCGTACCTATAAAGGCTCACTGACAAAATTGGGAAAGTTCCTCGAAGTCAGCCTACCCCGATGGGGCCATGCCCCCTGCTCCCATCTGGTACCACCCCTTGTTTGTCCGTGTCTGTTTTCAAGAACGTTACAACCAGAACTATGTAATGTTCAATCCAACACGGCAGTGACTGCTTAGTAACCTGATTTAGGGTTGTTAATTGTTGGATATTCGGATGTTCCCATTTTTACACAATTAATTGTCATGAAGCTGTGCTTTTCCATTGAAATAAGTCTCTAGTCAGTTCAAGCGGTAGCATCGCTGTTTGTGGTGTATAAGTTATGAACCTATCCCTGTAGAGTTTATCCTAGGCTCTAACAATAGGCTATCACATGTGCAATTAATGGGCAAAGCAGTTACGTTAAGCGCAGTAAAGCTTTATTAAAAGCTACTCTTTAGCCTACAGGTTAAGCTGCTCATCGGTTTGGTTGCACCCTTTTATAATCAAATTAGCAGTGTATAACCTACACAATGCAGTCACATTTAATAGTTAAGCTCTACAATTGCAGTACTTGCCATCAAGAGTTTCTAAGATTGGTGGCTGGACAATTCACCCCTGAATTTTGACATTTTTTAAGGGTAGGCTGTTATTTTGGACGTTTTCAGAGAAAACATCTTCAAACTGAAAATTATGTGGGCTTCAGTCCCCCTCCCGAGCGGCCCTGAATTAAGCTGGTGAAGTTATACGGTATTTTTCTTAGAGTAGTGAAATATTTGAGTGTGCCATCTCAACGCACACTCTGTATGTGCAATTGCTATAGTGGTGGATTCGCTCTTTGCTCCTTTCACACTGTACGTTACTGAGGTAGCTAGCCTTGTACCTACTTGGGTGGATTTGAGACAAAATGTACCCACCCAGCCCCCACCCTCCCAATTTATGTAGCAAGGATTTCAATCAGTTTTGGCAGGGTTGGACATGAGAGCAACACATTGACAGTCAAATAAACTTCTTGAGTCCCGAATAAATCAGTGTCACTGCTGACGAAACCTTGGCAAACTCTATGTCCTTAAGGGTGTATTCATTGAAGCCCTTTCCAATTATATCAAAAGTCTATCAAAATGTGTTCAAGAAAATTGATTATAATGAATCATTTGCAAAATTGCTGATGTCATGGTGGACATATTAATACACAGTTCTATTCAAGTTGCACAGTTTGCTGATCACAGGAAATTTGTTCCACTCATGTTCGATTGATAAAATGTTGTTACATTTGAATTTTAAAGCAGTAGTACAGTTGACCTGTGACCAATTGCCTTCCCTACAGAAAATATTTAAAGGAAACTTGGTCTTCTTATGTTTTGGCATTTAGGTGGCAAGGTAAGTAGGATAAAACTTTTAGCGGGTAATGCATGATAGGAATTGGTTTTGGTAACTGGACCTAAAAAGTACTGGGTTTTGCTTACGACTTATTTGTTTAAACACAAGAAAAAGCAGCATTTGAGGACGAACTTAGTACAGTCATATTTACGTGATATGCCACAACTAACAGCGCCACTGCCACAGACCTGCCAACCGTTCCGATTTAATCGGAACCGTTCCAATTTTTGAGTCCGTACATGGCAAAAAATCGGAACGTTCCGATTTCTAGCGCCCACCCCAAAATAGTACAAGAAATGTCCTTGCAACATAAATATTTAAAACACATGTCACGCACTTCATTAATGATTCGTGGATCGAACTTGCATGGGCTTTACATGTACATATATGTAAACACTATGACCAAGACTTCAGCATTATGTATGCGACATCCGGCGTGTGCGCTAAAATGTCTCCGGATATGTGCACACTGACAGTACATATCCATAACGATCATTGTAGTTATGCTTTACAAAGCACCACAGCTGTGCCTACGGACCGACCGCGAAGTCGGTGTGGCACGTACCTGCGGTAGTAGGTACGTATACGGTATATACGCAATACACAGTGCATGTTTGTTTGATAACCAGTGGGACTAATCGCAATGCTTTTGTTTGAGATTAAGAAGAATGAAAAAGAATATTTGAAGATTGAACAAATTACTTATGACAGTGTTCAATTTTGAACGGAAGACCAGCAAGGAAGTTTTTGAGTATTAAACTTTGGGACAGTAAGCTGCGAGCCTGCAGGCGTTTTTCGGTACCGTAGTTTGCCGTATCATACTAACGGTAACGTAGCGAAAGTGCGACATAGCCAAATAGCACATGTGTGCAGTCTAGCCTAGGCCTGAACTTGACGGTTACGTTGAGGTCTAACTTTTGAACTATGAAAGTCGCGGAGATTATGAAATAGGTGGGACTTTTTTTATATGATTTTTTTTCTGAATACATTGCATAAACCCCACCAAGAATCGTTCACATAGGCCAAGGCCTAAACGAAGTTTGTGTTAGGCTAAGTGTGTAACATGACTAACATTACCATGCAGCCTAACCTGCCCAGCCTAACAGTAACAAGTAACATGAGCTGAAAGTTTTATTTTGTGCACTTATAATGCAAAAAGGGATGTAATCAGCACTGCCGGGAACTAGTTCAAAGTTCAATTTGCTAGACTAACAAAACCTTAGACTTATTACTGTGATGGGGTGTGTTGATTTTTGCATTTTTGTTTAGGCAACAATTCCAGCAGACATAGGCTAGGCCTAGGCCTACCAATCATCCAAATTTTTAAAATACAGCCAAAAAAATTTGTAATTTTGCCTGTTTAAAAATTTGATGCATATTCCTTAAATATGCCACCATTTTGAATCTAAAAGTATTTAAACTTCAAAAAATTTCCAAAGGGGAGGGGGTGGGACACCCCTCCCCTTAGACCCCATCACCAGGCCGGCGGATTCTCCAAAATTGCACCACTGTGTTCCTATTTCCAGTTTTCAAATGTTGGCAGGTCTGCTGCCAGGATTTCAAAAGTGTGGGAAAGAGACAGGACACATTACGTGTATGTCCCGACCTTACAGCTTATTGTAGACAGACACCTATTGGTGATCCGGTCACGTGATACCCGAGTAAAGCTGCTTTTAGTTAGGGATAGTCATCAACACATTTAATGGGTTTGTACACTTAATGGTCGTGGTCGGCAAGCAGAAATGGGGGAAGTATTTTGGCACATTGCTCCTGTAAACTGTGTTTCTTTAAGCAGGAACGGACGGGGGCAAGTAAGTAGCATACCCCTCCCCCATCCTTGGTGGGCCCCTGCAAGCAAGTGACCAAACGATGGCTCATTTATTTCGGTGAAACTTGCCAAGGTTAAATCAGAAACGTGAAGTAGGGTATCAACTAGTGCTAACGCTTTAATGAAAATGACACATACTATGTCTAGTTTCAGAATATGCTGGATGCTCTGTAGTTTGGCAATGTTGGATTTTTAACCACGAGATAACTCACAGATAAGATTTTAAGTATAAGCTATAGTGTTTGCCATCGAACTGGAGCTATTATCATGTAGAATCAGATTGGATAAAAAGGGGGCACATCAGTTGCAGGTCCCTAAAGTATGATTATCAGGCCATTTGTCAAATGAGGTCCAAATTCTATAACACGCCCCTGACGTTAAAGGCCAGCATCACACATGAATACACTACAGCCACAGTCTTTGATATAAACACAGGTCCACAATGTTTATACAACTGGATGATAGCAGTGGCATACTTTTCAAGCCTAGGTCCTTCAAGGAGTATTGTCCTCAGAAAAGTATGGCGCATTCACTTTCATTATGAATGCTGTCTGCGAATTATTTAGTAATTTTGCAGGATGATATCATTTTACAGGAATAAGATACATAACTAAAAATTCAGATGTAAAAAGATTTAGTACGGTACTATATTAACAGAATTTTGAGTCAAACCTGCAATAATTCACTCAAGTGTGAATATACGGGTCTTTGAAGTTGTAATTTTTCACTCCTAAAATATGTTTTTCTAAATTTCCGATCCATTCCATGGCCCTAGACCAAATGTCAGAGGGCCTTCGTTATATAGCCACCTATTGTTACTGTAGGTTTATATAGGCCTGTAAGTGTGGGGAAGATCATTCACCTTACAACATTTCCAGTGATTATTAAGTAGCTGGAGTTCAACATAGGTATCAATATAGGTAGCATAGATATATGGGAAGGGAACAAAAAATCAAACTGTCGTAAAATGGATTTTTGGGGGGTCAAGTAATGCCTTTAAAAACATTTTCAACTTCTAATGTCATAACTTTGCCTGTAATGTTCACAAGTTTGACTTACAACCTCAATATCTTGACAGTTATCTTACAAGTTTTACTTTCAAATTCCAACTTGTAACCTTGATTGTTATTATTTTAATCTAAAATCTCATAAAGTTGACCAATAATGTCATATTTTTACTTTTGGAGCACAGAATGTGACCTAAAATCTCACCCTTACTGTTATCAATTTGACTTGAAAAAGTCAAACTTTTGTCCTAAATCATATTGTCTTGACTTTTAATTTCATTATTTTGACTATTAGTGTCACATGTATTTGCCTCTTTTATTCCATTAATTATAAGGACTTCTGACCTCATAATGTTGACTTTAAAATGAAATATTAAGTTTCAGTTACATAATTCTGACTTTTTAATTACCATTTTTATTTTATTAGTTTGACTCACCTTTTTGTTTGGAAATGTAAAGCGGAAGTTTTAGCTTTAAATGGTAGAAAAAGCCTTGACAAGTCGTCATTGTGATTTTTAAGTGAACATTTTGCTGATAAAAATGTCATCGAATGAAAAGTCCAAATAATGACTCTAAAAATTATCAGTCAAATAGTCATGAAAATGAAATTTAAGAAACAGTTTTGGCCTAAAAAATTAATAACACTCCGAGCGGACTTTAAGGGATTAAAAGTTAATATTTAGACTAAAACAGTTAAAAATATGAAACTTATACTCTTTTATATTGCATTTCAAGTTGGAATACTAAAATCTGAACAAATAGTGTGGTATCTGAACGTCATAAGAGGATTTCAAATCCGAAAAAAACTACTAAAATTTTTACTTTAATAATTAAAATACTTGGGTTCCAGAAGGAATAGGTTAACTTTAAAGGTCAAGTGCAGGACAGTTTTAGTCGTTTTTGCCCTTCCCATGTCCCTTTGCTGAAATATTTGAAGGCAACTAGTTTAGGACCTCAGCACTTAATAATTAAAGGCATTGAATGGTTATGCTTTCTCTCGCTTATAGACCTGGAATAATGTTAAAGTTATATAAATTATTAGGGCCATCTAACAATTAATAAAGGGCCTGCAAATTCATAAAATTTAAAAAAATTACATTTAGAAGTAAAAAATTACATTTTCAAGTGCCCAGGTTTTCAAAAATGAGATAAGTAATGCTGCTTTGACATCAAATTCTTTTTATATAGCTATACATCATACCACATACAAATTTTCAGCCATTGATCTAATTCCTGTGAAAAGATATCAGCTTTCAAAATATGACGAAATGGCGCTTGCACCTTTCTTCCTGAGAACATGGTATTGCGCAATACTTTTCTGAGGGCTTTAACTTCTGAACACTCTAAGCTTCAGCACTAAAAATTTCACAACGATCATTCAATTTTACATAAACCCTTTAAAGTATGCAAGTTACACATCCCTTTTCTGCAGTTTTTATAACAAAACCATTATACGAAGGCATTCAAACCTTCAATGGAAAGTTTTTATGGACGTCATTGTGACGTCATCATTGTGTTTTTGCAAGGGAACTTGAAACATTTAGTCGGAGATAGTCATAGAAACATTTTTACGCATAAAATTGCCAATAAAACCTACATTACATACACCTTTTTGACATTAAGTAGGAAAAAAGGGGTTTAAAAAGCCGCCATTTTGGATTTGACCTATTTTCGGCCCTTTCCATGGATGGATTTTGGTGGATTTTTTCCTGGGTACATTATACACCTCAACTAATACCAAACTGCATAAAACTCACTTGTAGGAATTTTTTTAGGGTCAAACCCTATATCTACCCGACTAAAATATTGCTTGCCAGATTTAGTCCCTGTCATTTTTGGAGGGTGCAGTGTACACCATGTTGTTGAAGGGATGAACACAACCTGTGACGTTGATGTTGTAGCAAATGAATTCAAGTACTCATTGCGCAAAAATGTTGGAAACTGAAGGTATTTTATATCAACGTTTTGCCTATCCTCCCGCTATGGAAGCAGTTTATTGATAAGTGAAGTTTCGAATGGTAAGCTCCTATCGTATTATAGACGCTCTCGACGCTCAGAATTTCAATTATCAGGCTGATGTTACCGACATTTGAAAACACTCTGAACAGCTGACTCGGAAGCTTTGGTATGACGGCGGGTTAGCTCGTGCCCGCTGAAACTTCTACAAGGGTCCAGAGGCCACGAAACGGACCAAATTTTAAGTGCTGAGGTTAGTAATAATGGAATGGTTTCGGGTTCGTTAGCCTTGTACATCCATAACATAACATAACATAACATAACATAACATAACATAACATAACATAACATAACATAACATAACATAACATAACATAACATAACATAACATAACAGGTTAAAGGGCAAAGGAGGGCTAAGGCCCCATAAGATCCATCCGCGTATGCAGGATCTTTTAATTGAAGTGGGTGACTTCAGGTTTGACAAATGCCGACTGTAGCGGCCAGTGGAAGAGTGTAGTGGAGTGTCTTCAACCCGGAGAGCCCCCAACGCCCTCCACCTCCCTCCCTTGATACGCACTTGAACGCAAAAAGTTTCTTCAGGTTAAAGATACCAATCACAGAACAGCCGACAAGCTGGCCGTCAGTAGATATTTAATTACCACATCATTACGGTAAGGATTTTGGAAAGAAATCTTAGCATTTATTGCAACTTGAGAAAGCGCCTACGTGTACCAGCAATCATTCTTCCATTGATTCGGGTATACTTGATTTTGGTCCGTTTAAAGGTCTTTGAAAAGTCGCAGCATGTTAAAGTCACAAGTAAGTAAAGCTAGAACTCAGTCTACAGCGCCCGAAAGTACCGAAAATGTTGTGTTCGAGTTGGAGGATTTGTGCTCCTGAGACCAAGGAAAGTAAGAAACTCAGGAAGACTGATTATCGTCGGGACAGTGGTGGCACCAGATGGGGGGTAGGTGCTATGTCCCTCGTCGAGGATGGATCCCCCCACGGTCGTTTAAATTTCCCAGTGTAGTCGGGATACGTTAAAATATGAAGTAGCCTAGTCCACAAAATCCAGTCGCCCCTTGTGGTTTACTTGATATTTTGATTTGAATGAGCGCAAATCCTGTAATCCCCCAAATTTTCCAATTTCATACCTAAGAAAGCCAGAATGCGGGCCGAAAATTTTGAATCTTCCTCTAGACGACCTTACGGCAATCTGTCGCCCTTTTCGGCTCTTCAGGCTACAGTCCTATGTAGGCAAGTTCGAACCCCTGTCGCGCAAATTCTGGCGTTACCCCCGGGCCAGCGTCGGGATTACACATTTATCGTAGGCCCATTAGGCCTGTGCCGACTACATGTTTCCCGAAGAAATTGGAAAATTTTGCGACCGGCAAGACCACGGCTTCCTGAGCTTTACCCTGCCCCTCCCCCACCCCTATTGATGCCATTTATAGGGCAGGCTACTAAGAAACATTTATTACGGGCCATGCTATGAACATCAATAGCGTAATATTCAAGCACATTGAAACCAATTTGGGTGGCGTTTTCAGGCAATTTAAAGTACGGTACCAATATTAAAGTATGCAGGTGAAAAGGAGGGCTCGCTCCAGCTCCCGACCCCCCCCCCCTAACATCCGACACTTCTACTTGTATATCACACAACTTAAAACTGTAGACTACTAATATTGATCATAGTGCGCTGGATTATCAGCATTGTTATGTTGTGTGATATACAAGTAGAAGTGCCGGATGTTAGGGGGGTCGGGAGCTGGAGCGAGCCCTCCTTTTCACCTGCATCCTTAAATATTGGTACCGTACTTTAAATTGTCTGAAAACGCCACCCAAATTGGTTTCAATGTGCTTGAATATTACGCTATTGATGTTCATAGCATGGCCTGTAATAATTAATGTTTCTTAGTAGCCTGCCCTATAAATGGCATCAATAGGGGTGGGGGAGGGGCAGGGTAAAGCTCAGGAAGCCGTGGTCTTGCCGGTCGCAAAATTTTCCAATTTCTTCGGTAAACATGTAGTCGTCGGGGATAGGCCTAGTAGGTACGATAAAAAGTGTAATCCCGACGCTGGCCGGGGGTAGCGCCAGAATTTGCGCGAAAGGGGTCCAGACTTCCTACTTAGGACTGCAACCTGAAGCCCCGACAAGGGAGACGGAGTGCCGTAAGGTCGTCGAGAGCAACTTCAAAATTTTCCGCGCACATTTTAGGTTTTAAGGTGTGAAATTGAAAAATTTGGGGGATTTACTACAGGATATCTGCCCTCATTTAAATCAAAATATCAAGTAAACCACAAGGGGGCGACTGGCTATTGTGGACTATTTTAACGTTTCCCGACTACAATGGGAAATTAAACGACCTTGCGGGGGATCCGTCCTCGACGAGGGACATACATGGCACCTACCCCCATCTGGTTTCACCACTGTCCCGACGACGATCAGTCCCTTGACTTTCTGGCTTCCTTGGTCTCAAAAGCACAAATTTTGAAATTAGGCCTTCAAACGGACCCAAATCAAGTAAGTATACGCGTATCATCAGGGGAAGATCTAGAATGATTGCTGGTACACGTACGCGCTTTCTGAAGTTTAAATAAATGCTAAGACTTCTTTGCAAAATCCTTACCGTAATGCATATGGTAATCATTAAATATCTACTGACGGCCAGCTTGGCGGCTATTCTGTGATTGTTATCTTTAACCTGAAGGAGCACTTTACATTCAAGTGCGTAACAAGGGAGGGAGGTGGAGGGCGGTGGGGGCGCCCGGGTTGAAGACACTTTACTCCACTAGGCCGTCATATTCGGCATTTGTCAAACTTGAAGTCACCTTCCCCCTTCAATTAAATGATCCTGTATAAGCGGATGTAAAAGGCTGTATTCGAGGAACTCGTAACCATTCCTTTATTATTAACCTCATGCAGCACTTAAAATTTGGTCCGACTTACACACCAAAACGGGCCTTGTTACGCCAACTCTCTCTCCTTGTCAAAGTTTTCAACGCCAGCATATGACCCATCAATGCAAAGCTCACGAGTTGGTTGTTACTGGCACGCACATAAGAATTTTCGCAGCATGACCATTGACTCTTTGAGCTACAGGCGCATGAATAAAAAAAACTTGTGATCCGCCACCCCCGCCCCTTGTCACTCACCAATATATGAGATAGGTCCGCTGTCTTTCCAAAACTTGACAATCGGCTCAGGTGGTATCAATTTCAACCATTTTTGACAGCATAATCTCCAACTCAATCACTACCAAAATACATCTAACAAAGGATTCACTGCCCCCTCATAACAGGGTCAAAAATCAACCCAAACAAAATTTTTAGGGACTACATGTAGAGGGTTCACCCCCAGCCAAAGTGCAATTTTATGGAATGATGGAGCGCCCCTTAAGACGGCAGGGAAAACGCGGAGGGAGACTTGGTCAAGTTTAAAGGAACCGCTGTCTTCTTTTACAAATCATCGCACCATGAAACGTGGACAATGGTCACCTATTGTTGGCAGACGCTTAGCCCTACCCCTAAGAAACTTAATCCATAGTTGCAATACAAGAAGAGCATTTTACAGTCGATCATTTATGAATATTCAGTCCAGAGTGGCTTTCCTTTAGAAACAAGAGTTGCTTTGGTAACCTAGGCAAATTCGGTATCAATAAAGACAGGGCTCCCGGCTCTCCCGGCTACTTACGTAGCCGGGAGCCCTGTCTTTATTGATACCTTTCGTATCAAATGCAAATTACATGAAATATAGAATCGGTTTCATCTAAGAATGGGAAAAAAATTCATAAAACTATTAGCAATTTCAACCGAAAAAAATGCAACGTCTAAAGGGGGGGGGTGTACGACTTGATAATGTAGGCTACATGCAACAGCGTGTAGTGACCTGATTTGGAAATTTGCAGTAAGATATGATTAATAAAACGAAGCCTAATTAAGAAAAGGAAACGTGGGAACGAAGCGAAGTCGATAAAAGCTACAAAAAGGAAGATATGAAAGAGAAAGCAACTGTAAAAAGTCGACGATTCCCCAACGTTAAAACCGCAAAACGAGAAAAACACACTGCCTAGTTTCCGGGAGGACTTGAACTCACGTACCAAACATTCGAAGTCGAGCGCCATACCATCTAGGCCATAAGAATGCTGATATTCCAGCGCACTATAATCAATATTAGTAGTCTATGGTTTAACCTTGTTTGATATACAAGTAGAAGTGCCGGATGTTAGGGGGGTCGGGAGCTGAAGCGAGCCCTCCTTTTCACCTGCATCCTTTAATATTGGTACCGTACTTTAAATTGCCTGAAAACGCCACCCAAATTGGTTTCAATGTGCTTGAATATTACGCTATTGATGTTCATAGCATGGCCTGTAATAATTAATGTTTCTTAGTAGCCTGCCCTATAAATGGCATCAATAGGGGTGGGGGAGGGGCAGGGTAAAGCTCAGGAAGCCGTGGTCTTGCCGGTCGCAAAATTTTCCAATTTCTTCGGTAAACATGTAGTCGTCGGGGATAGGCCTAGTAGGTACGATAAAAAGTGTAATCCCGACGCTGGCCGGGGGTAGCGCCAGAATTTGCGCGAAAGGGGTCCAGACTTCCTACTTAGGACTGCAGCCTGAAGCCCCGATAAGGGAGACGGAGTGCCGTAAGGTCGTCGAGAGCAACTTCAAAATTTTCCGCGCGCATTTTAGGTTTTAAGGTGTGAAATTGGAAAATTTGGGGGATTTACTACAGGATATCTGCCCTCATTTAAATCAAAATATCAAGTAAACCACAAGGGGGCGACTGGCTATTGTGGACTATTTTAACGTTTCCCGACTACACTGGGAAATTAAACGACCTTGCGGGGGATCCGTCCTCGACGAGGGACATACATGGCACCTACCCCCATCTGGTTTCACCACTGTCCCGACGACGATCAGTCCCCTGACTTTCTGGCTTCCTTGGTCTCAAAAGCACAAATTTTGAAATTAGGCCTTCAAACGGACCCAAATCAAGTAAGTATACGCGTATCATCAGGGGAAGATCTAGAATGATTGCTGGTACACGTACGCGCTTTCTGAAGTTTAAATAAATGCTAAGACTTCTTTGCAAAATCCTTACCGTAATGCATATGGTAATCATTAAATATCTGCTGACGGCCAGCTTGGCGGCTGTTCTGTGATTGTTATCTTTTAGCTGAAGGAGCACTTTACATTCAAGTGCGTAACAAGGGAGGGAGGTGGAGGGCGTTGGGGGCGCCCGGGTTGAAGACACTTTACTCCACTAGGCCGTCATATTCGGAATTTGTCAAACTTGAAGTCACCTTCCCCCTTCAATTAAATGATCCTGTATGGGCGGATGTAAAAGGCTGTATTCGAGGAACTCGTAACCATTCCTTTATTATTAACCTCATGCAGCACTTAAAATATGGTCCGACTTACCCATCAAAACAGCCTTGTTACGCCAACTCTCTCTCCTTGTCAAAGTTTTCAACGACAGCATATGACCCATCAATGCAAAGCTCACGAGTTGGTTGTTACTGGCACGCACATAAGAATTTTCGCAGCATGACCATTGACTCTTTGAGCTACCAGGCGCATGAATAAAAAAAAACTTGTGATCCGCCACCCCCGCCCCTTGTCACTCACTCAATATAATGAGATAGGGTCCCCTGTCTTTCCAAAACTTGACAATCGGACTCAGGTGGTATCAATTTCAACGAATTTCCACCAATGTTTTTGACAGCCCATAATCTCCAACTCAATCACTACCAAAATACAATCTAACAAGATTCACTGCCCCCTCATAACAGGTCGTGCAAAAATCAAACCAAACAAAATTTTTAGGGACTACATGTAGAAAAACGGGTGTTTCACAGCCCCCAGCCAAAAATGCAATTTTTTAATGGAATGAGTGGAGCGTCCCCCTTAAGACGGCGCAGGGAAAACGCGATGGGCAGACGTTGGTGAAAGTTAGAAGGACCGCTGTCTTCATTTTACAGAATCATCGCACCAAGAAACGTGGACAATGGTCACCTATTGTTGGCAGACGCTTAGCCCTACCCCTAAGAAACTTAATCCATAGTTGCAATACAAGAAGAGCATTTTACAGTCGATCATTTATGTCTATTCAGTCCAGAGTGGCTTTCCGTTAGCAACAAGAGTTGCTTGGTAACCTAGGCAATTCGGTATCAATAAAGACAGGTCCTCACGGCTACTTTACGTAGCCGGGAGCCCTGTCTTTTATTGATACCTTTCGTATCAAATGCAAATTACATGGGAATATAGAATCGGTTTTCCATCTAAGAATGGGAAAAAAATTCATAAAACTATTAGGCAATTTTCAACCGAAAAAAATGCAAACGTCTAAAGAAAGGGGTGGGGGGGGGTGTCCGACTTGATAATGTAGGCTACATGCAAACAGGCAGCGTGTAGTGACCTGAATTTTGGCAATTTGCAGTAAGATATGATTAATAAAACGAAGCCTAATTAAGAAAAGGGAAAACGGGGGGAACGAAGCGAAGTCGATAAAAGTTCTACAAAAAGGAAGATATGAAAAAGCAAGCAGAAACTGTAAAAAGTCGACGATTCCCCAAACGTTAAAACCGCAAAACGAGATAAGAACACACATGCCTAGTTCCGGGAGTACTTGGAACTTCACGTACCAAACATGCGAAGTGTTGCGAGCGCCATATACGACATCTAGGCCCATAGACAATGCTGATATTCCAGCGCACTATAAGATCAATGATTAGTAGTCCTATAATGGTTTAACCTTGTTTTGATATACCAGTAGTAAGTGCCGGATGTTAAGGGGGGTCGGGAAGCTGGAAGCGAGCCCTCCTTTTCACCTGCATCCTTTAATATTGGTACGCCTGTACTTTAAAGGATTGTTTAGCAATTAATCGCAAGTACCAATGATCAACATGGAGACATTAAACATGCTCTTGAACGTGATGAATATGTAAATTAGTGACTTCCGGGGGACATAGTTTCCACGAACCTCAAACACGGATCCCCATAGCAGCTCAACTTTGATGTCGTAAATTTTACGTGTGGGCCATTTGTATAATTATGTATTTCTAGGGTCCACAATAGCCGTATCGCATCGCAGTTTTGCAATGCAAATGTGCACAGTAACAATACAAAAATTGAAAAAATAACTATTAATTGCTATACAACATAAAAAATGCAAATGTGGACCCTGCATATTTCACTTTTTCAAAAAGAGTTAAAGTGAACATCTAATTTTCTGCAATGACAGCAGATTGTTTTTTATTTCGTACAGAAAAACGGGTTTTGCGATTAATTGCTGGTAGCTTTGTACTAAATGTTTATTACACGTGTGATCGATTAGCGATTAATCACTAAACGGACACAGCCCTAAGTGAGTGTATCTTGAGTCGGTCAGTACCTTGAGTTGGTCACTGCCTACAAAAAGTACCATGACGGTTCTTTGGCCTTTTAATAAATAAATTCTACAAGAGAAACTTGAGAAGAAAATGACAACAGCTCAAAATCTGTCAAAAATAAGAATTAAGACCCATTTTGAGAGGAAATTTGCTCAGCCTAGCCTTTATCGTATGTTGCTAAAGTGAGGTTTCAGATATGATTCAAAATAGTCGTAAAATTATTTAAAATATTTCTCTGGTTCACTGATAAAAATATTTTTCCATGTACAGTTTGATGATTACTTTATTTTGACAATAACATTTCACTGATTATATTTCGAAATCTCTCCTATGGGCGTACGTAACGTTTGGGTGACCGACCCAAAGTACACTTCTGAAACCAAAGGCATGTGAAACTTGGGTTAGGAGTTTCTTTGATTCTTAAATATTTGTACATGAAATACACTCTTACTTGGGGGATTATGAGAAGGAAGGTTTATAAAAACATGGAGTACAATACGAATGAAATATTTCTTTTAAATAAGTATATTTTTGGTGAAATTTCCATTGAGTGACCGACTCATGGTACAACCATGCTAAAATGCATTAACACGAAATAATGAAAAATGAAAAAAATGCCTCATGAGTTTTTAAAATTTTCTGGATGCAGATCTGCATCTTTCATTCCCATGACCTTACACTCCTCCATCAGTGCTCATGTGATGTATATAGCTTCCCTCTCTAAACAGCTTTCGTCACTGCCCTTACACAGCTGTGCACTATCTCTTCACGCTTTTCCGCATATCTTTTTGGCTGTAGCCACTCTACGGTCACTTGTTTAGAGAAACAAGGTAGTGGCTTGCCATACCTGTTCCCTAACTGCTCGTTAATCCTCCATGTACGAGTCCAAGCCCTCCAGTCACCATGTGGGTCCTGAAAAGAGATAGCAATAAACTAAATTAGCACACGGCAACAATAATTAAGCCAGCACTGCCAATGGCACTGTAAGTGAACATGCTATGACCAAGCTATAGCAGTGGGAACGTGCTGCGATATATGTAGATAAGTAATACAGTAAGTAATAACAGCAGCAGTAAGTTAAAGACTGGTAGTGCACCTGCAGACAAATATAGTAAAGGCAGGGAAAGATGCTACCAGTAACGTTGCCTAAAGCAAGACCGTAAGTCGCTATATACATTGAGACTGGTGGGTTCGTTGAATTAGGCGATCTCACTGCTGCCAGGGTCGACCGTCTACACCTAGGTGTAAGCTAGAAACAGCTTCTGAGTCAAATTCCACACATGATATACCAGAGGAGATATTTCCGTGCATCTGAATACGAGCAAGGGATAGAAAGTGCTAACTTCAAAAGTGAGCGCAGGCTAAGTATTCAAATAGGCAAATTGAAGTAACTATATAAGAAAGATAAGTACGTGGTGAATTAATAAATGTAAGCTAAGTAAAGTAAAGATTCTGTTCCTGTATGATATCCTCTCTGCTGGTACTGTGGGGCTAGTATGGCAAGTCTGTAGGTCCTTGCTTGGTGTGGTCCAGACCTGCAATGAAGTGAACTTGCAGCGTGCCACTTTACTGGACTTACTGTTACTAGCACATGTGGTTTGAGGACCTAATTAACATTACAGGTGCTGCATCCTATCCACACTTCCATGTACATAACTTTTATTGTTATAGTGGCTACTAGAAGTTGCTATTGTGTGTGGAAGCTATTGAATGGAATGCAGAGGGGAGTGCATCACAAATGAGGTCACACTCATTACAGTAGCTCCCCCCTAGATTGCCAGCAAAGGAGGCAGTTGATAATAATCAAAAGGCTTAATGTATGACTGAAAGTTTAATTAATGCTTAACATAAGAGAAACATTGGAATGGGCATGGTGGGAAACAGTAATAGCCTATAGACTTGAAACGGCAGGAAAGTTTTGGCGGTGGAAATGCTGCTCAGTATTTATCCTGTGATTTACTTGACAAAGTAACTAAGATTGGTTGGATTTATGCCCTTTTATCCTTTTTTCCTGAATATTCTTCTTTGATGTTCATGTTAACTATTTGGCTGGCTTTTGATATTGAACCCGTATAACTAGCTTAAGTCATGTGTGTAGCTTCGTGATTGGATTAACTTGTGGTCCCTGATCTGGACAGTGGGTTTTTTGTGTCCGCTGTCCTTTCAGCCCATGAACGTGATTATCACACCTGCGTTGCCTAGCGAAGTATTGTTTATCCATTAATGTTTATTTCGTACATCTACACAAACTCACTGTAAAGCCAGTCTGCAAAGGGGCTAGAGATTAATGTGAGCAATGTGATCACAGGGGGCAAATTTTAGTGTAACTTGGACAAAGTGATGAATGGAAAATGGGTTATCACTGTCAGTGGTGGTTTAGGGAGTTGGAGTCAAAGGTTATCTAGGGGTTATTTTATGAATATGGCAAATTATGCTTTGTTTCCAACAGATTCAGTGACAGTCTTGGTTAGTTATCATTGTGATACAACTTGGGTAGTAATTTGCTTTATTGAGGGTGTTCAGAAATCTGAGGTCAGTGGTCATCTAGTAGTTATTTTGGTACACCTGTTTCTTTTGCTTATAAACATCTTGTTTCTCAACTCATAACATGCAGTAATGTTTTTAGATCTCTTGAAAAAACTCAGGCCCATGAAATTCTCTTTTGTCTCTTTAAAAGGAAGTTGAGGACCCAGCCTTGAGCTCTTAGATTTAAGACCCTTATGAACACACTGATGTAACTCTAGTCTAGCTTAAATCCTTGACTGCAAAGCAGTACGTGGTGAACATGATGCAGTGAAGGGCAGTGACAGTCTGGCAGACAAAGAAAAAAAAAAAAAGAAAAAAATAACAAATGACAGGAAGGGGTGAATGGGGATCTCCCACAAGAGAGCTATGCAATCTGAGGTCAATTGCTACAAAATTTTGAAAATGTGTAGCAGTATTGCTACTGTATGCAAATTGAAAATGCTTATTTTCATCACTGGGACATACGTTTACATCATTTCAACCCTGCATGTTTCCCATCTTGACGAACATCACCAAAACACCAAACATCCGTTTGCGTTGATGAAGGACACAAAAGTGTTCCCCATACAGTAGTAACTGGGACTGGTGTATTTTCTTGTCTTTTATTTGGAAGAAAATTTGTTACCTAAAGGTAGGCACTCTCCCCTTGCAACCTATTTGGTATGCAGGACAACCTGTGCCACAGCATATTTAGACCCTTGCTATGGACCCAGGAAAAGAGCTGTCAGCAGTCCAGCAATCCTAGGCAGTAAAAGTACTCTGTTCTGTGTGCGGTGCATGTTCATTGTCGGGTGACATGATTTGATAAGAACTTGCATCCCACCAATGCAGCTCATTAAACCTTTCTGCATTCCCTGACAGTTTCTTGCACCCTGGACACAAGATTGTGCAATTTGTAAAACAAACTGTAAAATGAAATCCTTGTCACAGTATTTCTCCCCATATCCCATTTAGTATGGTACTGTCAGGTTATTTTGTTCCTAGATGATGGCCCAGGCAGTAGTAAAGGAATGGTGATACTCACTATCTATCAGGTGTAACTGTTTCCACTGGGGAGTGATTGCCCAGTTAAGCTCTCAAGAGTTTTTGCAATCTCTCCCTTCCCCCATCTTGCAATAATCAATTATGTAATTTGTATAGCTTAAGAGTGGTCTTAAGTAATTATGTAACAATGTACTTCATTGTTTCCTCTCAAACATATCTTATTCGCCAATCAGTTTATGTACTACATTTGTATATATGTATTGTCACAGTTGCTAAGTTGCAGGAGAATCAAATAAATGAAATGAAATGAAAATCTACAAAACTTTATGCAATAATATGACACTAAGTGGTGTTTCAAAGTTGATTTTTTCCTTTTTTAATATAAAATCCAGTTTAACAGAACAAGTTTTTGAGATACACTGGATATTCAGTTTGACTGGACATTGGTTGAAAGTGAAAAATGTTATATAGAATAGATTTTTGCCCTCTTTCAGATGAATTTACAAAAAAGCAATATAGTCTTTCTCAAATTTACAGGATAACTGTCGTCTTTTAATGTGCTGGTATTTGGCAGTATGAGTATTTCTACTTAATAATAAATAAGGACTACTAAATGATGTGGCAGAATAGAACTAATTGAGTAAATGTTATATTTAAAAAAGCTTCTGGCTGAAAAGTTTGGACTTTCCCTTCAAAATTACAGGTCACTGACCTTGTAACAACCAAACTAGTTTAGTAAAGTGCCAATGGCTTCCTTTTATTGGACCATTATTTAATACCTAAAATGATTTTTTTGTTTAAACAATGGAAAAATACAGTCCCACTTGTTTTAGGTCAGCAGTATCTCAAGAGAGATTAGGTTCTTTGTTAAATTATTAGTGTTGTACAGTAGTTTTGTTTTTATGTTAAGTTCAGTTTTTGCTTTGTCTCCTTTCAGACCCTAATGAACATCAGCAAGTCATTTCACATTTTGCCAAGAGAAGATGTCATTATAAAGCAGAGCAAAGATTGTAGGAAGACGACAATTGATCTTCGGGGCCTGTCCCTTACAATTTTGCCACAGGATTTCTTTATTAACCTTCAGTCTATCACAATACTTGACCTGAGTTTTAACCACTTGACCACTTTGCCATCATCTCTCTTTGAGTTGAGGAGTATTAAAGAACTTTATGCTAGCCATAACTTATTGAGGAAGCTGTCAAGTAGAGTTACAAATTTATCTCATCTGCAGATTCTTGATGTTTCCCACAACTGTTTGGATTCATTACCACAATGTCTTGGATCAATGGCAAGTATCAGAATGGTTAACTGTAGCGGAAATAACTTAACCTTGTTAGAGCCAGGAGTTTTGGCAGCTCCTTCTCTGTCCCACTTCAGTGTCACAAGGAATCCAATCAAAAATGTTCCCAGTGATGTTTACTTACAGGGGTTGGCCCCTTTGCGAAAACATTTTGGCATGGCAGTACCCATTGTCGGCAGAACTTCACAGTTGGCTCGTGAAAATGAGCACAGTAAAACTTTCAGAGAGAGACTGAATGAGATAAAGCTCAGGAGGACAAAGAAAAGAGAAAAATTAAAATTATCAAGTGAACAAGAGATTTTTCGTGCAGCTAAAAATAAGACTCATGTGACTAATCTTACCTGTAGGTCTGTTGAATCTGCTGGCCAGATTCAAACTAGTGACTATGGTTCAGCTACTTCTTCTGTTCAAAATCTAGAGCCAAACTTTTGGGAAGAGTGCAATAGACGAGGAAGTGAAAAGGACAGTTCCAGTTGTCATGGTGATCATGGCAGCGAAGGGGAAGACCAAATTTCTGACTTCAGTGACCAGAGTTCATGGTCAGAGGACGTCTGGAATAATGTTGCAACCCCAGACTTTGAAGATGTTATGGAAGAAATGGACTGTATCTTACCGAATAGGACAAGGTTTCTCAAAAAATGTAATGTTGCTATTTTGATTCCAGAACACAACAAAACGAACAAAATGAGGAGTGAGTTTTACCTTGATATCATCCAGGATGTTAGCTTACACCCCAAAATGGAGAAGAACTGGATTTCTGCCAGTCCTGTTGTGTCTATTGGACCTGATGGAACCGAGTTTTATAAAGACACTCCAGCATTCATTAGGCTTCCAATCCATGTGAACCGAGGAAATGCAAAACTGAGGTGTCTCTGTTCTAACACATCTGAGTTTGAAAGACCATCATGGACAGAAATGCCTGCCAGTGAATTTCAGGTCATGAAAGGCTTTATCGTGATTCGAACATTTCACCTCTCATTCTTTACAGCAGTACTGGATATGTCACCTGCTGTCGTCAGCACAGTTGTAACTCCAAAGGAAGGGGGGTCCCTGGAAGTAGAACAGGTCCCAGGGGTCAAGGTTTTCTTTCCACCAGGATCAGTTCAAGAATGTATCAGAGCCACTGTCAAGGTAATAAGCGGTGAATTGGAAGAGCACCAGAGAACGAATCTAAGCCCAGATGATGCAGTTGCCACTCCAGTGGTTGTGTTAAGTCCTCATGGCTATCTGTTCCAAGAGTGCGAGAAAAACCCGGTGCATGTGCACTTACCCATACCAAATTACTTGGCCATAGTGCAACAGTTTGGTCCATTAGCGAAGCTTTCGCTTTGGCAAAGTCGTACTAGTGAGGAGGATCCAACATCATGGCAGAAGCTGCAGGTTGTGCCAAGACTTTATCACAATGAAGATGGAGATTATTTTGTGGATGTCTCGGTCTCCCATTTCTCCTGGTTGACTGGAATGTGGGAAGGCATCAAGAACTCAGTTGGTTACTCATATCAGGGTGGTGCGGTCAACATGAAGTGTCAAGCATGGATGCTGGAAAGCAAGGAGTCGAACAAATTTGGTCTGGTTGTAATTTGTCACAATGCAGATAAAAATATTCAAGAAGTGGGGAACTACGCTATTAATGTAGGGGGTAGTTTGAAGCCTGTATCTGTTGCACCAGGTAAGTTCACTGGCACTTTTGAGGACACTACCCTTATTTTCAAGTATGTTTATTAAAGACATGCTATTCTAGTTAATTCATTTCTTGTAAAAGTGAACATTCTCAAATTCAGTATTAAAATGTAGGTTCAACTGCTTGTATACACAGTAGATGGACTGTCATGACCAATCTAGGATTTCTCTAAATGTTTAGGGGAGGGGGGAGAAGTGTGGTCTCCATGGGTAAATAATAATATCAGGCCTTGACAAATCCCCTGCCCGACCGTTTGGAATTAGAAAAAACACTTGGGCAAGTGCACTACTCAATATTGTAGCCCCCTGGGCAAGTACTGTATGCCAGGGAAGTCCTCTTCACAAGCTGGTTCAAAGTCTATAAGGCAGTTTCAAACAAGACCAATCGTTATTCATCTGGGCAAGTAGATTTAGAGAACAGCTAGCTGGATGGACAAGTAATGAAAAAAGAATTTGTCAGAGCCTGGTGAATATGGTTTTAACCATGCCACAATACTGGTATCATTAAGTGTGATCTGTATAGACTACAGAAGACCCCTCCCAGATTTGCCCCTGCACTCTCTTGGAAAGCTTTGATGCCCATCACAATAGTGTCAAAGGATCGAATATTTAGCATGAATGGTAAATTTTGGAGGTAAAATTATAAAAAAAATTTTGCCGCCTTAAAAAAAGTTCTCAGACAAAGGTCCCAGTGCTTACTACTTTGTAGGTTTTGGAATTATGCTTATAACTGTCAGACTCAGATAAGATATAGATGTGACAATTAATGTCATCAGGTATTTTTTTTTTTTTGTTATAACTCAAAGTTGCATTGAACATTGAACTCCTTATCTGATATATTGTCTTTACTTTTATCAACTTTCAGGGGGTGATATAATTGTCAAATTAAGTAAATCAGCATACTTTGAGCCTGACACTTCAGCAGATCAGGATGAAACTCTAGAAAAAGTACATGCTGACTACAGAGGAGAAGAATTTGAGATGCAGTTTGCTTGTCGTTTTAAAGGCAATGCAAAGCCTACCAATAAAGACATCTTTGGCAAAGTACTTGTGAAGAAGAAAGGATCCAACCAGAATCTTTTTGCCTTTAACCTTATTAAGGTACAGGATTTTTAAACTGTTCATTTATCTTTCCTTACATGTTGCAGAATTATTATGTAAATGGCAGAAGTATTTGTACGGTATTGTGAGAATGTGCTTGTAGTAGACCCCCTGGTTGTTATGCTCCTTCTGTGTACAATATACAGTACTAGTATTTGCCCAGAGAGTGCGTACAGTTCTTCTCTATGTAAATTTTTAAACACAGTGCTGCAGGGTTCTTGGGAAAAGTTCAGTCTGCCTCAGTTTCCAAAAAGCCAACTGGTGATGATAGGCAGTGTGAGTTGTTAAAATTAATGCAGAACGTCAGATGTGACATTGAGGTAGCATACTGTATTGTGGATGAATTATTAATATTTACTTGCAAACATACTGTGTAACAAGAAAGGTACACTCCATTTTCCCTCCTGTACCTCACGTCAACCTTCTGAGCTACTGTATGGCCAAAATGAACACTTAAATTACTTGTGTTTTCTACAAGATGGTGCATTAATTCTCAGATGAGTTTGTCCAGGACTACTTCGTGAAAGTGGGGTTATTTAAAGGAATCGATAGGTTGGTCTCACAACATGAGCATCACAGGGTCTGTTTGAAGACCATGCCAAGATTCTCAGATGTTTACCCATTATGCCTTGAGAAGGAGACAAAAGTTGCATCATTTCATCTATTGTTATACAGTATAGTTGTTATTGTGACTGTGACTATTGCTTTGCTGTAATGTGACTTTGGTAGACTGGGTAAACTTGGTTTGTAATAATTTCATCAACAGAAAGAAGAAAATGATGATGATGAAGTACCAGATCCTTGGGCCATCACATCCCTCAGGGAGCTTGCAGGTTAGTAAAGGGGAAATTTCTTAAAAGAATGGTTTAAGCCAAAAATTGTTTTGGACATGTGAAGGAGAAACTAAATTTAACCAATCTACGTCGCCCCTCCGTACCTCCTATTTACATTATGTAACCCTACTTACCTGCGGTAATCTTTTGGCAAGGTTCCTTCTGGTGCAGTTCTGATGTATAGTTCTCAACATACCAGCAAATTAAGTTAATACATTTGTGACCTAAAGTGAGCTTGAAACAAGCAGGGGTTATATCATCTCCCCGCACTGATGAACAATGCTTTGTTTTCTTTGTTTTTCAGTCTGTTGTTTTGTTTGAACTTGAAGTTAATAGGGATATGAGCTTCCCAAAAGTCCCATGCCTCTCATACATTCACATTCGGATTTAAATTAGATTATGAAGGAAAAATATGGTTGTAAATTTAAAAGAAAAACAAAAGAGCTCATTAATGTGATGTTGCAGTGTCACATGTGGTTGCTTTAAATTCACTTGGGGTTGAAAATGTGGCACCTTCACCTGCTAACATCTTGAGAACCACACATTGGATTTCAATGCAAATTTCACTAGTGGCTAGATTGAACACCCCTTTACAGGGATGTAAGACTTCCGGCAATTGCCGGATTTCCGGCATTTTTGTTTTTTCTAAAAAAACCTCCGGCAACGGCCCGTAACTCGGCGGCCGGAAAAAAATGTTGGCGTAATCCTAAAAAATCTCCAGCAAAGGAATTTTAGCCTGCCGCGAGAAAAAGAACTGTTTGTACTAATTACTTCTGACTATGTCTGGAAATTATAGTTCCAGAAAGCCTCTTCATTAATGCGATCATATTCAGAGCCGATTATACAGTATATAACCTCCCTGTTGACATGGCTCCTCGCTATTAAACCGAAAGCGAGTTCTCCGCTGCCTGCAACTTGAGCCAAATGCATTGTCGCGGACAAATTCAGAGCCCACGCCTGGAGCAGCCATAGAGCAGGACATAATGTGTAAACGTAGCCACTATGCATATAGGCGGCGCCGATGGACTATGCCCTGAACGGAGATCGATCATGCTCAGTAGCATTGTTGTATATTCTTTGGATAGGGGGTAATGTAATTGCTCATATTTTGTTGGAAGGGTGTACTACAAAAACATCGCGTTTCCGATCTTTTCCCATGCAAATGATGCGATGTGTACACAAAAAGCCTAGTGTTCTACAACCACATGCAAACTGTATGATCATACTGTGGCATTCATGCGTCACTACGGAAGCTTTCTCATTTGTGTGAAGATCGTGTCCGCAATCTGTACGTACTGCATGCACAGCTTGTGGTTTTTCTACGTATGCAGATTCTAAACATACAGTGCATGTAAGCAGTTGCATGTAACAGCCTTGTGATATAGTAAAAGAGCGTAGCCTAACGTTGACTAGGTACGTACATATTCAGAGGTCATTAGCCTATATATATATGGTATGCACACATTGCAAATTAACTGTATGTAATGTAACGCAATATATTCGTGGATGCTAGTTGGGATTTAGTGTTCGCGGCAACGGAAGACTTCGACTATTTTTAAAGAAAAGGTGGAAGTTCAAAGAAATGTGGATTTGAAAGACGTTGATGGGATGAAGAATAAATTCAAGTGGCAGTGGTTGGGAGTAAAGGACAGTGAGGAATATTTTCTGTCGGCTACGTAGTAGGCTACATACAAACGTAGCACTAGCAGGACAAGCTAACTTTGATGTGAAGTTAGACTATCATTTGCAAGTTCCAACAAACTTATCACTTAGTTTACGGTAACGTTAGTAGTGGAGCATGTGTATCAAGAGAGTACGTCTGAGAGTGAGACACATGAGTGTTGCAAAATTAGAAAATGTGAAGCAATCAAATGCTACATTTTTGACTCCATGAAATGATGCTATCTTCTCATCTGGTAGCCTATAGCCTAGGCCTAATTCAGAAAATGGTGTAACACTAAACACAGTGTCAGTATCCTAGGGTGTTTACCAATTCCATGGTTAACAACGCTGCTGTAGCGGTGTGTATGTGGCTTGATCAAGGCAGCTTTATAGTGCAGTAGAGGTACTCTGAACATAGCCTAATAGTCGTATACTATACAGGAAAGTCTTCTGAGACCCCATCTACAGATGTATGATAAGCTGCAAACCCATGAGCTCCAGGGGCGCTGCCCCTGCACCCCGGCTGTGACACATGATTTTCCTGCAAAATCACCTTGGGCCACTTACATCCCTGCCTTTAGCACACCAAAACATGATTTAAGTCTGGCCCCCTACTTTTCAAAGAGCATTAAATACTTGGAAGGTTTTTTTTTCCGTCTCTTTGCAATATGTTCACTTTCCTTCTATGTAAAATGGTTAAATATGTGAAGCAAAAAGTAACCTATGTACTGGGAAGTCGTTATGAAATGAAGTTTGGTTTAAACAGAACGATTGCAATTTTTATCATTTTTAAAATTTTGTGTATCATGCTCTTATTCTATAAGTATGGTTGAAACAAAATTGCTTAGATTTTTGCATCCACTTGCACTTGAAATTGTATCATCTTAGCTATTACTTCAAATAAAGACTAAATCATTTATGTCATTTCAAACTAGACTGCAACTGCAGGACAGTAAGTACTTATATCAGTAAGTGGAAGTACTTCCAGTGTTATACTGGTCTGTACTACTGTATAGTACCTTTCTTAATCAATGGGGGGTGGGGTGGGGTGGGCCATCACATCTGGGTAGCAGTGACAAAACTGATGAAAACAAACTCGTACACCTACTCAGCTGGCCAGGGCCAAGCTTGACACTTTTAAACAGGTACATAAGCTAGGCTACATGTCTGTGTGTATTTAGGCATGACAAGGTCTACTTATGACAGTGTAATTAAGAACTAATGTTGCACAGTAGTTTAATACACATGGCAAACATAGTCTGGCTAAGGCGGCCGGCCAGGTTTGTTTTCATAGGCAATGTGACCTTTGATTGAAAAGCCCATATGATTGCCTGACCCCATAGCCCATGAATGCATGTAGTTATTAGTGATGTTTCAGTGTTGAATAAATCACTTGGAGAAGTCTGTGGCAAGGTGACATGTTCCAGCATGGTAACACAGTCTGATGCAATGTTAGAGCTTTCTTGAGAGGCACTAGGTGTACTCTTGGCTAGCATTTGCAGACTATTGTTCTGCTTCCTTTTCATGGCATCTTTGAAAATGGGGATTACATTTGATAAGACTTTATTCTTAACCTTCTATTGAAGTAGCATTATTATCTTTTTCTTTGTAGATATGCACAATGTAATTGCCAACAGCAATTGGAAGAAACTGGCACGTAGTTTGGGCTACACATCAGTAGAAGTGGCAAGGTTTGAAAAGATGGCAGAACCTTTTGATGAAATAGTAGCAATGTATAGAAGGAGGAAAGGGTCTTACGACGATTTCATGAAGTCTTTCTGGGAAGTTGCCAGGGAGGTGAAGTTAAACCCTACAGGAGAAGAGCAAGGGGCATCAGAGGGGGAAACAGCTTCCAGTACATGGAGAAATTACTTTGGGCTAAAGAGTTGGCTTCCATCAATGGGCAGCACAGGCAACAGCTCACGGGCATCATCCTCCAGAGTATCGTCAGAGGATGAAGAGAACCAGCGTAAGTCTAGACTTGATAAAAGGCTAAAATGACTAATTGAAGTTTTTGTATTTTTCAGTTTTGAAAAGTTGTATACGTAAACTTCCTTATAAATGTCTTTACCATTTACTTTATCTAGTCCAACTTTAATTCAGTGTTATAGGGCTGGAAATAAGATATTATGAGGACAAGGCCATTTTCATATTAGCTTTTAGGACACATTTATATGCATCTTAAAGGGCAGGGCATCAAGGCTAAACAGAAGATTATATGGGTTTTTTCCAAAAACTAGGGGTCCAATGGGGCTTTTAATGACTTTGCCAGTATAATGATAAATTTTAAAGACATGGAATAAAACAAACCAGTGAATCAGGTATTTTATTATACCTTACCAACATGGCTATCTTATGATATACCAACTGAATTTTTAGTATTAGTTTTTTGTCTCTGTAACACATGACAGACTAAATGGAGTGAAATATCTTGCAAATATCACACATTTCCATAAAGTGATGCAAAATAAGATACAAAATGGCGAAGTCTTACAATGTAAGGGTGTCAAAGAGGAAAATTTGAACAATTCAATCTCATTTACTGGTTAAAAACAGTCAGTATTATACAAAATACTTAAAAGTGTGGACCTTTTGACATTTGAAAGTGTTGAGAAAAATGAAACTGACATTTTTTAAGTTTTGGAGGATTCTTTCAAAGCTTTTCGATGTTTTTGTTACAAAAGGTCCTAAATCACACTCAACTATGAGTTTCCAACCATTTAGGATTTTCTTCATTCTTTTAAGAGGAGATTAAAAACTGCTTTGGTGTCCTGGTTATGTTGGTCAATTTAGAGGCATGTATATGTTTGAATGAGTCCCCTCATATATACATAATGCTGTATTTAAAAGTGTAAAAATATTTGTACTTTTTCATAAATGCTGATAATAATCTATATCATGAGTATTAATTTCAGTCAGTTATGATGATTTTTAAATTTTGACCTCATGTCACACTTTTGGACCCCTAATTTTTGGAAATACCCATATATTATCTGGTATATGTTTGGTTGTAAGTTTTTAGGAAAGGCATGAAGGCCAAGGTGGTCTTGAAAAGTATGTCATTTTGTAAGCCAAAAATGTGAAGGCCATGGCCTTTCTGGCCTTCATTTATTTCCATCCCTACTGTTACCATTTGACTCTCAAGAAATCAGTAGCAACTTTTTGTCCGAAAAACAAATAACACTTTTTGGAATTTTATATGATTTTTTATGTGCAATACTTTTTAATGACTGTCTGCTGTTGTATCACTCTTTACTGTTACAGCTTCCACCAGTGGACTCAATGCCAATAGAAAACGACCAATACCTCAGCAATCAGGGTCAGGAAGCACTTCCTCTTCAAAGAGAAGGAAAACCAGACAGGGTAGGCCACCACCACCCAATGAAGAGGAGTTGCTACAGCAGCTACGAATCAGCCCTCCTCAAAATTCCCATGCCTCAGGGTCACCTGGGTCATCACCACCTGGGAGCTGGACCTCCCACATGAGGCAAACACCTCTAAGGAATTCAACTGCACAAGGGTGAGCTTTTTGTTGTTGTTCACTGCAGTTGATTCATTAGGGCCTGACTGCAGTTTCCATAAGATGAATTCATGGAACTACTCATAGGCAGTAGTTGAATTTTTAGATTAAGTCTGAAAATAAACAATTTGAATGACCACCTGCAAGTGTGCTCATCTCAAGTTGCTCAAGGGCTTGTGTAAACTTTAGAGGAAATTTGATTTATCCTGAGTTTTGAAGTTGATATATTGGAAAACCACTCAGTTCATCAGTTGCATAGAAATATCTTTGAGAAATGAGAACAGTTTTGATACAAAAGACTTTGTTGCAAAATCAGGTTGAGAGCACATTCATATACCACTTTTTAAAATATTGAGTGTATTGGCAGCAGATTAAATTGTTACATGAGAGAACAGTTAGATTCATAATTCTGTCTAGGAATAAGCATGCAACTTATAATTTTTGTGTCACTTTTATTGAATTTTTGCTACCACCACAGTGTCTGATTGCTACATTGAAAGCAAGTCAGATGTTCTGGGATATTTAGGAAAGTACGTATCCTGTGGAAAATAAAAAGAAAAAAAAAGAAAAAAATAATGTGGTGTAGCTAAAATTTGCCAGTCTGTGAGAAAGATGAGTGAAAAAACATATCACTGAAAAATGAGTTATGATTGGCAACTTACATAAAATTTTTTCTGTGAAGTACCATACCATTGAAGTAGCTGAGGTAATGATCCCATTCAGATAACATTTTAAACTCTCTTCATTGAAAAGCAAGTCAGATGTTCTGGGATATTTAGGAAAGTACGTATCCTGTGGAAAATAAAAAGAAAAAAAAAAGAAAAAAATAATGTGGTGTAGCTAAAATTTGCCAGTCTGTGAGAAAGATGAGTGAAAAACATATCACTGAAAAATGAGTTATGATTGGCAATTTACATAAAATTTCTTCCATAAAATACCATACCATTGAAGTAGCTGAGGTAATGATCCCATTCAGATAACATTTTAAACTCTCTTCATTGCAATTGATAAATAAATATTGAAAGCTTTGTTAGGGCCCTATCTACCATCCTTGCTAGTATTTCACATAAATACCATGGTACACAGTAGACAAACCAGCAAGTTATCCTGTTGCAATGGTACAAATTTTGTTTTGTGTATTTAAGTTTCTTTAAGTCAGGGGAAGGGGAAGGTGGTTAGGATATAATATATGACTTCAACTAATTGGAAAGGGGATGTACCATGCAGACATGAACTTTTGCCTCAATAGTGTATCTTTGAGTCATGTGTGTTACTTGCAAACTAGTAACAATATAGCTGTCTGAACAGTACATTGATGTTGAGATAAATTTAATTTACCATTATGCAAAATGGCAGTAGGGGTGAAGTACAATACTGTTTAATGGGGTACTCCAGTAACAAATTTAGAAGATTTAAATTAAAGAGAAAAGTATCACATTTGCTTCAAACCCCACAATGATATTTTGTTTCTAACTCAAGATATTCCTCCTTGAAGATTTTTGAAACTCTGATAAAAAGAGAAGGTCAAAAAGCAAGTCAGATGTTCTGGGATATTTAGGAAAGTACGTATCCTGTGGAAAATAAAAAGAAAAAAAAAAGAAAAAAATAATGTGGTGTAGCTAAAATTTGCCAGTCTGTGAGAAAGATGAGTGAAAAAACATATCACTGAAAAATGAGTTATGATTGGCAACTTACATAAAATTTTTTCTGTGAAGTACCATACCATTGAAGTAGCTGAGGTAATGATCCCATTCAGATAACATTTTAAACTCTCTTCATTGCAGTTGATAAATAAATATTGAAAGCTTTGTTAGGGCCCTATCAACCATCTTTGTATTTCACATAAATACTATGGTACACAGTAGACAAACCAGCAAGTTATCCTGTTGCAATGGTACAAATTTTGTTTTGTGTATTTAAGTTTCTTTAAGTCAGGGGAAGGGGAAGGTGGTTAGGATATAATATATGACTTCAACTAATTGGAAAGGGGATGTACCATGCAGACATGAACTTTTGCCTCAATAGTGTATCTTTGAGTCATGTGTGTTACTTACAAACTGGTAACAATATAGCTGTCTGAACAGTACATTGATGTTGGGATAAATTTAATTTACTCATTATGCAAGATGGCAGTAGGGATGAAGTACAATACTGTTTAATGGGGTACTCCAGTAACAAATTCAGAAGATTTAAATGAAAGAGAAAAGCATCACATTTGCTTCAAACCCCACAATGATATTTTGTTTCTAACTCAAGATATTCCTACTTGAAGATTTTTGAAACTGGTAAAAAGAGGTCAAAAAGTGGATTCAGATTTCATTTGCATTGTGTCCAGATTATGAAGAGATACAAAAGCTTTGTCTGGGAAATTAGAATTATTATTATTTTTTTGTGTGTATGCATGTGCGTGTGCGTGTTTTTTTTTTTTTTTGAGAATGAGAGTATCTAGATTCCAACCATACAATGCCTGTTGAGATTATTAGTCACGAGTAAAATCTTAATGTATGTAATTTTTCATGTTTTTTTTTTTCTTTCTGAAATACCTCTTTATTGGCATCTCCTATCCTTGATGTATAAAGCCAGAGACCTGTAATGTATTCAATCCATTGACATTGGTTCTTCAAATATATCTTTGCAGACATTCCAGCACACACGTGGTGCAGAGTAGTAGTTTAACACCTCATATGTCAACTACTAGTGCTGCTCCTTTGTTGTCTTCAGCGATGCCAAGAGACATTCCTTCCACATCAAATGCTGTAAGAAATTTCTTTATATTTACCTATGTTAGAACTAACTGTGTATTAGGACTACTGTGGTGTTATCTGTTGTCGTGATGGTTTTTTTCACTAGCACAGGAAACCCTCTTTTAGGTCAATTGTTATCACAGCATGAATAGTGGCTGGGTATCATTTGACTGAATGAATTGCAGTTTTAATGAACTAGCTATTGAGTTTTGAATGGACTAGGCAGATGTGAGGGCTACAAGGCACAACCTTTGCAAAATTTCTTGGAAAGCACTGAGAGAATTTATCATTTTGAAGTTATTTTTTAAGTCATTTGGCATGTATGTGTAGTGTACAACCTGCTTGCTACTAAAAGTGGAGAAGTGTTATAGATAAGATCTACAGTTTTACAATTATTCATGTTGCAGGTGCTTTGCAATAAGATATAGAGTGGAATCATATTTGTGGTCAGAAAACATGCATTTCTGTCACAAGAGATGTATTTTTAGACACACATCATGGTGATGGTTTTTTTCACTAGCACAGGAAACCCTCTTTTAGGTCAATTGTTATCACAGCATGAAAAGTGGCTGGGTATCATATGAATGAATGAATTGCAGTTTTAATGAACTAGCTATTGAGTTTTAAATGGACTATGCAGATGTTAGTGCTACAAGGTACAACCTTGGCAAAATTTCTTGGAAAGCACTGAGAGAATTTATCATTTTGAAGTTATTTTTTAAGTCATATGGCATGTATGTGTAGTGTACAACCTGCCTGCTACTAAAAGTGCAGAAGTGTTATAGATAAGATCTACAGTTTTACAATTATTCATGTTGCAGGTGCTTTGCAATAAGATATAGAGTGGAATCATATTTGCGGTCAGAAAACATGCATTTCTGTCACAAGAGATGTATTTTTAGACACACATCAGTTGATAAAAGAATAAGGGTGTATAAGTCATTGACTTAGTGACTTGAATTAGTGGTGAAGGCCACTAATGTATGGTTAGAGACGAGTGCTTATTTGAGCAATGGCCACTCAGTTGTAAGGATGATATCAGCATGAACAAATAAAGGTAGACCACAAAACAGTTTTACTTACTGCTACCAACTGGAGTAAAATATGAGTTACTAATGAGGATGGACACATGGAGCTACAAGAAGCAGCTAGTTTAGTGTGAAAAAGTAATTTTTTTCCAATGGTTGTGTACTTTTCAGATATAAGAGATCTCTTGAGCTTGTCAGCCATGCTCACATATTCTTTTCTTGATTTTCCTTTCATTTTTGCAGACTTTTCAACCGAGAAGGTTAGATGATGAAATGCAAAGAAATGACACAACAGAAATCACACCAGCACAATTGTATCGAATCGCACCCCTTATCCAGGCACACTGGTACAAACTGGCTAGGCTGGTGAGAAATGATGATAATGTAGAATCTGACATCAAAGATCTGAAGCAGCAACACGAGGGTGCAGAGGAGCAGGCCACCCAGATGCTGTTGCAGTGGCGAGAAAAATGTCCAGATGTGTGCAACCGTGGGATGCTTTATGGTGCTCTTGTTGACTTGAATCTAAAGAGTGTTGGTAAGAAGTGTGAAGAGATTTACCAAAGATCACGGAATGTGAATCAAAGCTGATGGGTATGCGTAGGAAACTTCCAGCATGTGTTAATGAAAGAGGACAACCTACCTCCAACTGCCAGTTTTTGTTGTAATAAACGTATTTCATTGCTTTCCAAACTCTTGAGCTGTGAATGTATTTCATCAGGTAAGCAAAGACAGTAACTTATGGGAGGCTGGAAGAGTTCGTATTGCTACTACTACACATTCTCACAAACAATTGTCAGTTGCAGTGAAGCCTTGAAAAGGTGTCTTTTGGTCCCTTTCGGAATATGTTAGGAAATAGGACAGATTTGGGCTGGGGAATGGAAACAAAATACCCAGTAGCTTCACCTTTAAAAATTCATTAATTTGAAGAAGAATTATGTAACTAGGAGAAAAAAGACTACCTTTGGTTTTATCTCTCTAGATCCTAGGATCTCGAGTGGTGGCCTGCAGGCCATTTGTGGCCCGCGACGAGCTTAAAAATGGCTCGCGGAAGATTCAAGAAGCCCAAAATTGTAATAAGAACAAAAGTTGTTGAACGAAGCCCTGGCTATCACAATAAATTTAAAGCAAAAACCCAAGAAGAAATGAAGTATCCCAAAACACTTCAGAAGCCCTGGTCTAGATGCAACCCACACATAATTGCATGTAGAGAAGTTTGGTGCAGCTTAGGTCTAGAGACAATAAATGAGAAAAAACGAAAAATTGGCCAGATTAGTATGATCAGTCATGTTCCAGCAAATTGATAATGTATATTCATAGGATGTATGAGAATTTGTAACCCTTTAAATTCATGTAGATAAATCTTATAATGTAGTAGTAATTGACTTCTTGCCTTAGCGTTATATATCTCAGGTTAGTGTATATGCATATCCATAGATGTGCTTAAACCTTCCTGAAATTAGCATTCAATATTGGGTTTGATTCATTTGTAGGTGAAATTTTAGATACTTAGCATCTATATGACATTACATACTTTGTAAAGGTTGTCATGACCCAATGTAATAATGGCAAATTGTTTGTGCACAAAGGAGATATACCAAACACTTAAGCCCATTGTCAGTGTGATTGAATTTTTATATATTCGAAAGAGTGGAAACACTGCCTCATGATAAATCAGTATTTTAGTTATTGCTCGCTTGCCATTTAGAAAGGGAGTGTGTGGTTTTTCATGTGGTCTGGCGGTTAACTAGCATATGCCCAGCTATTATAGTTGGTATTGTGATCATATTCATACAGACAACATGAATTTTGATGTTAAACCTGTGAAATGAAATTCAGCATTCTCTAGAGTACAGATGTCATATCCTCAATGGCCCCCTTTGGAACATTTCATACCAAAGTTAACATTTCAGCTAGCTGTAGTGTGTTTACTACTTTGAAAAAATCTCCTGTTGTGAAAATACTGGCTTTTGCAGCATTATCTTTATTCAGTAAAAAGAGCACTGGTGTTTGTTTTCAACGAACTGCCAGGCCCTATCTCTTCCTTCCCTCAATCTCAAACATGTCCCGGTCATATTCAAAGTCTGGTAAGAGTGTAGGGTTGATTAGTGTGACTGTTTACAGATATTACAATTAGCCAAGTTTACCAAAACTGATATTTCAATTCTCAATATCAGATGATATTGATCCATTACAGATATTTTAGAAAAATGAGGGTATTGTACAATAAACCTTAGGCTACAGGGCACCACTTGTTATTGTTGTGTCATTTTCATGAGGTGTAATATTGGAACTTATAGTCAAATAGTGAAATAACAAAACATTTGTACGACATATAGGATGAGAAATGTTCTGAGATACTGAATACCAATAATTGGTCCAACATTTTTTTTTTTTTTGGTAGAGTTATTGTGGAAGACTGATTGGTAAACCATTCAGTCACTTTTTACATGGAGCAATCAATTTTATTACTAAGTCTCCCCGTAGATTAGATTGACAGCTCCAACATTCATTTGATATCTCAAAGAATTCAATGAACTAATATTATCAAGCAGATTAAATGAGTGCTTCCTAAATTAATGATTGAAATGATGTGTAAATTCCCTAGGCGTAATTGTGCAATCCTTCGAATTTTAATCTAGGTATATTATAGTTACAACATTACATAAAGTGTCTGTCACTTTTTGTACAAAGGAGAAATTTAAAAAAAAAAGTGAATGGTGTTTAAGTGGAACCCATTGATCATTATCTAAACACAACAACACTGAGAAGTCCATCCACATGCAAAATTTGTGTTTGTTTTTCTTCATTGAAAAATGTTGTCATTAAAGGAAAGCAAGTTTTGTAGGTTGGCTAGATGTGCCTATGCAATATTAAGGATTAACTTCTGAAAGTAGTGTTGTTGAGGTAAATTTTTCTGAATTGTTGATTATAAAATGGGCTGTATTGTTTTTTGATGTTTCAATCACTGATGTAGATTGTATTGCTAAATTTACCTCTTAAGTGTAGTGGTGATAAGCTACACTGTAAAAACTGTAGAGTTACAGAACAAAAAAAGAAAAGAAAAGCAGTAAAGAATAGATAGAAAGTGCTGTCAATTAGTTTCAAAAGTTGACAGCACTTTTTCTGTATTCACTTTGTATTTATTTTTTGTACTGTAATTCTACAACATTTTACAGCTATTTTTTACAGAGTACACACCACATAGTTAGAGATATGTTTTATAACAACGATGTGAATTGTTGCAGGGACTCTCAAGGTGAGGTTGAGGAAGAGGCCATATATGCCTACTGAAGTTCAAATGGGAACTCAAACCAGGATAGCTCCAGAAATGTTTAATTTACAAATGAATATAAGAGCCAGACAGCTGGGTGGTAACACAGCCCAACATGTATTGTACATGACACACATACAGACTCATTCATCCAAGTTCACCCCATCCCACACACAGACACACAGCTGCAGAATCTAGGAGGTTAAACCCTGTAGAAGAGTGTAAACTAGGAGACTGTATTAACCCATGTTTTATCCACCTAAAAGGCAGGAAATTTTGCCTCAGTTTAAAATTCAACTTAAAGCATGGTTTGAACTTGTATTGAACTTTATGGAAAGTACTAGCCATGCTGTAACAGGTAACAGTAGCATAGAAATAAAGAAACCAAGGGGCATGTTATATTCAGAGTTAGCTTTCTAAGGAACTTGAAAGTTTTCATAAAGGAAGAAGGTTGGAAGGATGTTTTAGAAAAACATTCAGTGTTTTTAACATAAGTGTCAAAATGCATCACCATGTTTATATGGGGTGCAAATGTTGGAAGTTTTATGGTGTTAAGTCCTTAAAGTTTTAACACCCCCTCTCACCTCATCTACTACAACCCCATTACCAGAGAAAATATCTGTCAGTATAGGATAGGTGGTATTTCCTCTAGCTATTATACCCATGGTGTAAAGATCATCCTCCCTTGCAAGGTAATTATTTCTCTTGAGGAGTGTCTCTCTTTGTGTCTTTATAATATTTGTGTACTTGTTGGGAAGTGTTACGTATGGAAGCTTTTCTCCCTGCACTTTCTTGATTATATTGCAGAAGCTGTTTGTTTGAATGCTTATGCTAGTAGTTCTTTTTAAAAAGGATATAAGCTTGAAAGGCGATTCCTGTTTTCAAGGGAAATTGCTACCTTTATGTTGTCTTGGTGATTGATAAGAATGGGGAATTGTCATTTTGGCTCATTTTGAAATTGTAAACTGTAGTGAACATTTGATAACTCTGACATTTTGAGGACAAGCATTTCAAAGCAACACACTTTTTTGTGGAAAGTCACACATGGAGGAAAGAACATCAGATTTCAAACAGATACTGTGGTTGATAAAACCTGTCACCATTGTAAAATGTGAAAACTTGGAAAACAGTGGAAAAATTCCATCTGCAAACATCACCAAAGAATTTAAAAAACTTTCACCAAGATGTCAAATGTTTTGTCACATGTTTTTACATTTTAAGACAAGAAAACTGCCTTTCTGTCCTCATTTCAATATTTCAGTGACCAGTCTTTCAGAAAACTAGTTTGTTTGAAATTCTACAATTTTTTAACATGGTACAGTACAGCTTCCAACCAAATAAGCATGCCCCCAATCATTTTGGAATGACAATGTCCCAATATGGAGTACTTTTCTAATCAGGCTGGCTGAAAATTTTGTGGTGTCATTCTGGTAATGTGTGCCATGTTCAGTTTAGTTTCAGTCAATTAGTTGGTTATTTATAATCAGAAGTTAAATATCTGTTGTATCCCCCATAGTGTTAAGCCTAAGGATTAATGACATTGAAAGTTGCATAAAGCAAACCTGTGTATGATGTTTTACTAGATTGTGTACATTTGTAGAATTTTTATGAAAGTATTTATTGTAAATAAGAGGTTGGATTTTGAAAGTTTTGTATTGTACATAATTGCAAATTTTTGATGAAATTTTTGGATCTTGAAATACATGCCTCATGGTTTATAACCAAATTAGCAGTACTTGTATGTATCCTTCACTCAAAGAATCTTTTGAAAGAAGTTGCCTTAATTAGTTTTTGAAGGATTTCCAGAGAGTAATAAAATCCCAGAAGTTAATTCAATCATTGAAACAGGGAATGCAGTAAATGCAAGTCATTCCGTGTAAGGGTTTCCCATACTGCTGGAAGGTCTACATGTGTAGTTCTCTTTTATTTCTGGTGTGGGGTTTATTTAAATGGCCAGGGTTCTCATTTAGAATTTTCTATCCTTCCTAAACCTTATCCCATATTTGAGGGAAATTTAAACAGGAACGAACCAAGAAGTTACTGATTTCCGTGTTACTGTATTCTGGGTTGAGAACTAACCTGAGAATTTCCACATTACTGTAGTCTAGGTTGAGAACTTACCTGTCAACTTTAATCATTTGTCATGATCGCGTAAATCAAGGCATACAACCAGATGTGTTGACCTCTGACGGAATTTACACTACTACCAGTGCTGTAATTGAGTCCACCTACCCTTTAATTCCGGACCAATTCCAATTCCAGTGGCCACCATTCCGGGCCAATTCCGAGTCCAGTACCCTCCGATTCCGAGCCAATTCCGATTCCAGACAAATTGAGAGTCCGGCCATTTGACAACTTAGCGCCTCATACAAATGCTTTTTGTACTACTTACAATTACACTTACGATGAAAACCAGCACTTTCAGGAGTCAGTTTCATACTCTGGCTGCTCCTGTACTTAAAGGTCGTGTGACATGAAAATAACATAGTTGGGTATTTGATGTGAAAAGCATTAAAAATCCAGAAAATAGCCACAATTCCCATTAAAATCCATCAAATATTGACCATTTTACAGGTAAATTTCTATTTCACACTTGTATCATGAATAAACATGAGCTAAATATGCAAATATGTGACATCGAAAGAGGGACATACCATATATGGCACATGTTAGCCTTTGTTTTTTCAACCTTAATTTCAAGGACACTGGTAGTATTGCTATTCCACAAGTGGTTTATTATAAAAGTTAAATTTTTTTCCCTGAAAATATTGATATCACTCACCAAACTGCAATCTGTATGATCAGTAATTAAGAGATAATTTGTATAGGGTTAACAAAGGAAATCTCCACATTGTGCAACACTCCACATCATTATTTTTGCATAGGCAATTAGTTTCTTCAGAAATCATCAAACTTTGAAGACATATATTTTGAGAACGGTAAAAGATATTGAAATAGTTCCAACGGATCTTTGATTGGAGGACTTAATTCTTTAACTGACAAGTGAAACAGCTCTTTTTGGTGGCATGTCACACGACCTTTACAGGCAATAGGCAGTCGCCCCAAATTTGCTTTGAAAAATCAGCAAACTTGCAAATCTCTTATTGCATTACAAGCACATCTGAAGACGTTATGAACATAACTATTACAAACGATAGGTAGGTAAAGCAAGGAGAAATTCTCCTTGAATTTCACAATTCACTAACAAAAACATTGTCACAAGATCAAAATAGGCCATTTAGAGTGACGGGGCATACTAACTCTGATTGGGGTGACTGTATTTTTCCTTTAAGTTGAGTGTATGTGACCATTTATTTGTTAAATTGTGCACCAATAAAAATATTGCCTCGGTAACATTAATGAAACTCATTTTTGTGGACTCGAATGGAATCGGCTCCGAGTCCGGATCCAGCTGAGCCCATTCCGGGCCAATTCCGATTCCGTGACCTAACATTCCGGGCCAATTCCGAGTCCGGCGTAAAACGGACTCGAGTCCGACACTGAGTCCGAGTCCGGACTCTGATGTTACTGCCCTGACTACTACCATAATGTTCATTAGCAAATGGGCTAGATCGGCCTGATATTATAGACCAGAAAGCCCAAAGGCTTAGTGATTCCTTGCTGAAAAGGAATAATTTGTTGCACTGACTCGGTTCATCCCTCACATTTACACTTCTTGACTTTTTCATTTTTTTACGATATTTTCACATCTTGACCTCTGCTGCACTCATAGACTTTTGAACTCTACTAAAAAGTGAATAACAAAAATGAAAAAAAAAGAACGTCCTAGGAGGGAATCGTATCCGGGACCGTCTGCGTGAGAAACCGAGCTCTAATCCACTGTGCCATCAAAAAACTTCAGTATATAGTATTTCTAATCATCCTATAGTCACAGCACCCTTTTCACGTGTTCATAATAATAATAATAATAATAATAATAATAATAATAATAATAATAAATAATAATAATAATAATAATAATAATAATAATAATAATAATAATAATAATAATAATAATAATAATAATAATAATAATAATAATAATAATAATAATAATAATAATAATAATAATAATAATAATAATAATAATAATAATAATAATAATAATAATAATAATAATAATAATAATAATATATAATAATAATAATAAATAATAATAATAATAATAATAATAATAATAATAATAATAATAATAATAATAATATATAATAATATATAATAAATAATAATAATAATAATAATAATAATTAATAATAATAATAATAATAATAATAATAATAATAATAATAATAATAATAATAATAATAATAATAATAATAATAATAACACAAACAATTAAAACTCAAACCCGAAAAAGTTTTGCTAAAGCCATCCTTTCGGTAGCCTTTTGCCTTTGCTGGGGTTTCGGGTTGCTGCCCCCCCCCCAGGCGAATCCTGGCACCACTCTTCACCACACGCACGTCACCTCTGGATCCATCATGTCCTTTTGACGGCCCGCTAGACACCCCGGAAGCCGGTGGGAGGACTGCTTCATGCTCACATGGTCTCGCCTCCTGCACTGTTGGGTCTTTCCATGCAACATGAGTTTTATGACAAAACACTGGCAAGTGGAAATGCGCTTTTTGTAAAAGACTTAGTCCATTCGACAGAAAGCCGAAGGGCGAAAACCAAACGTTACCCCCGGAGAGGCTCTGCTCCACGGAGGAACTCTTCCCCTGTGATGTGACACTATGACTTAACATGGCACTATCTCAGCCGTTAGACCCTTTCATCATAGGTCTGTCATGCATGGCGGACCTTTTCCACACTGGCTGCAAGAAGAACTGACTTGCACGGCTTCAACAGAGCAGGGAGTTGCAACAGATTCCCTGAACAGAGAACGCATGGTAACGCACCTTACCATACCGTACTTTTGAGGTATCTTTGACTTGTCTGAGTGGTTAGTTATATTACGTCTACGAACAAGGTAGATTATGGCGATCACTGGGAATCAATACCCCTTAATTTAAGGTGCACATCACGCCGTACCTTTGCTTCGTGGACTGTCGATGTATTGTGTTTCAGTTTACTCGCGACCGAAAATTTGAGGGAGGGGAACCCCTTTTCAACAAAAGATAGGATAATATTTTGGCCATGAGTGTCTATCACAAACTTGATTCTATTATAATGAAATTGTTAATAGGCCTACTTGAATGACAGACTAAAAACTGCAGGTCTGTTTTTGACGTGTAATATTAGTACACCAGATATAAAGAAATCTTAAATATTTGTTACTTAAAATAGATCGGAATGTGTAATCACGCTTCTCTTTTGAGTGAGGTTTTCTCCGTTTTTCCAGATTTTTTTTTTGTTAAAAGCGTATTTTATTGGAAGTACACATGCTGTTAATTCAACCAATCCTATAAAGCAATAGCGCACTCTTCAATTAGCAGTTTGTTTCTGAAGATAGAAGTTTGGTGATCCGGTTTGACGATTCAGGTTCATTTCCATGACATACAATTATAGAGGTGGATATGTGTTAACGTTTTTGGATCGAGATAATCATGATCTAGCGGGTGCAGCAGCAATCTTTGCCAGACTGTGCAAGGAAGCGATTTGTGTAGTTAGAGTGATTGGGGGTGGGGGTATTACAGGGTTTCCAGTCGTATACTTTCCAATCCTGATAGTACCTAATTTTAATTGAATTCCATTTTAAATGGAGAGAAAGCAACTTTTCAATGTTATCACTTTAAATATCTGAATATTTCTCAACGTGATACTGAGATAGGCTATATACACTTGCTCGGTGACATTTGAGGGGAAAAATCACTTCTTGAACAATCGAACAGGTAGAAGTATGATCTAGAATTCTTAGACTAGATGGTCTTTAGGCGTGACTCTGTCAAATCGACTGATTGCCTATGATTGCCTGCATAGGCTACTTGTGACCAGGAAAAAATAAGTGAAAGCAGCCTGTGGAATGCAAAGGGGGATGATGTTGGTTGTTAAAACAGCCATAGTACCACTACAAGATATAATTCTAGGAAGACTAACTGAACATCATGGCCGTAGGGGGCCCGGGGGGGCTTATAGTCCCGATCAGTCTTCTGGGAGCCTTATGGGAACAATAGAGCATGTAGGCAAATCCCCGACGGCTACTAGTGGCTCCAACGAAGTACTTGCAGCCCTCAATAAAAATTGAAATTCAAAGTTTCGAATCTTCTTCACTAAAACCCCAAAGTTTCATGTTTTCTTCATGAAAACCCAAACTTTTCAATATTTGATCAATGGAATTCAAAAAAATCTTAAATTTTCTGAATAAAAACCAAAATTTTTAAAATTTCTTGAATATAAACTCAAATTTTTTAAACTTTCTTCAATCAAAATCCAAAATTTTCGGCCCAAGACTAGCGCCGTCTTAATATTTTGCATTCACCACCCTTCTGGCAACCAATCTCCTTTAATTTACCTTGACCACCATCATAACCCCCCCCCCCTCTCTCCTTGTATGAGTTCCTTCCAGACGAGAGATTACCACTGGTTGACTCTAATTGATGCCTCTACCAGATTTTCTGCATTAGGGTTCCTTGTTTTCCAAATTCGAAAAAAGTGTGAGTTCCTTCTAAAGTTCTAGTCTTGAAGCCACTTAGGTTTACAATTTTCCAGTTAGGCGTCAAGGGTCATGTTAATCATAATTTGTCGGGACTTGGGTTGCTGCCCCCATCCACACACCCGTCTGGCAAATCATAACCCCATGCCTTCACTTGTTTTGCTTGGTAAACTGAAACGCAGAATTGAGTTTCAACTTATTAAGGGATTCCACAAACTTACCTTGCCAGCAGCGGTGTATATCGATCTGAGAAATGTTTGCCAAATCGGACTTTAGCCTACTTCCGAGGCAACAACATATAATCAAATTAAGCACAGGCATATTATCTTATTACTCAATATTAGTTTCGTTAAAAATGTGTTTTGAATATGTCTATATGAAGTTGAAAATGCCACACCTCAAAGTTTTCAAACCAAAGTTCGCAAATTGGTACACGATAATGAACGTTGGCCGCATAACCATGTACCCGGAAGTTAGTCACAGTCAATCGCTTTTGGAGCTCACGCAATAATCCGGCGGATATGTATAGAACCCTCCCGCAAAACCGCCACTTTTCATGGTGTAGTTTATAATATGAGAAGAATTTATGACGCTTACATTCCATAACGGTGATAATATGTTCCCAGTATTCCCTTGTTTGTCCAAGGAAACTCCTTTAGTGGTTTTCGTGACTAGACTGTATCGTACTTCGCTTGTTCATTGAAGTCTGTGATTCTTGTCACGTGACTGTAGCGGGCGTGCCGTATATGTGAAGTAGGCCAATGCAGTGTGCATCGAATTCAACATGTTATCAACTGTGTGCAAGTGTACTGTGTAGGCGTGTGTGGTAAAGAAATACTGTACTGTTCACGGCGGTATACAGGGAATAGTACGGCCATACGGTACGGTACGGTGCATGCTTGCAGGCTAGGATCTAAGATCGGACAACACATTCTCCGCTTGGCTATGCGGTGTAACGAGAGGAGGTAGATTCACGAACAAACAAGACTTCCTATTTCTTAGATAATTTGGTGGCCGATAGGTTATTGAATTTATCCGACGACAGTTTTATGTCGTTTTACAGCGGTATTGCCTCGAGTTTGACGTGGGATTTTCAAGCCTTTGAAGGTGGTGGATTTTGTTGAAGATTTGGGGAAAAATTAGTCGTAGCCTAAGCTGCCTTCTTGACTACCGCTTGCTTGTTAGGCAAGCCTTTATTTGCTACTGTTTTATGTAAAGTGGTCAAGGTTCCAACTTCAGAATGGATTCCGAATCGTTGAAGTATCTTTCAGTGGACAAAAATCGTGTCAACGATCCCACAGCCCAAGCAGAATGGACCGCAAAGAAATTAGTTTGGATACCTGACGAGAAAGAAGGATTTGTCGCCGGTAGCATCAAATCAGAGAAAGGAGATGAATGCACAGTGGAACTTGCAGACAGTAGCAAGAAGAAAGTTGTCAACAAAGATGACATCCAAAAGATGAACCCTCCAAAGTTTACAAAAGTGGAGGATATGGCCGATTTGACCTACCTAAATGAAGCTTCTGTTCTGTACAATCTCAAAGACAGATACTTTTCAGGTCTAATTTATGTAAGTACTAACTTAATGCATGATGCACGTTGGAATGTTGCACACCAAAGCCTAGCTTAGATTGGCAACTGTGGGAGCAGAGTAGGCTAAAGGATCAAAAATAAGTTAGCCTAATTCCTGTTATTCTTTCCTCAAACATACGTCATCAATTTCTGGTGATCAGCAAAATTTTGCTGAAATATAGCCCAGTTTCTAAGTTACAGGTAGAGCCAAGACCTAAGGTTGGTATCTAGTCAAAATGTCCCTTTACGGTTACCAAAACGTCCTCACTTTTTAGCTACCAAAACGTCCCTGTTTTTTACCAAAACATCCCCATAGTATTACATGAATGTAATACTAAAATGTCCCTGCCTATGAATGATATGTAGGTGCCATAAAACCTCTTTTTAAGTCTAATAAAGAGAAGTTTAATTCTAATTGATTTGTTGTAGGTATTACAATTAGGGAAAGCAGTGACAGTTTTTGGTTTTCAGAACAGTAATATCATGACATGCAGAAAATTTCTTAGCACCAGGCGGCGCTAACCGTAGCAAACCTGTGCCCACTGTACTTTCTCACTGCAATACCTCCATGTAGGCTAGGCTATAGGCCTATATACAACTGCATATGAAAGTATGATCACGGCTAGTAAATTTTAATTTGTATTTTCATTTTTCCTTGAAGAAACAGAAAAACCAGCCTACAAAAGTTAATAAAAACATTAAAAAAAGCTGACCAAATAGTTACAAAACTACCAGATTCAACCTGGGGAAGTTTTGGTAATGGTATGTTTTGACAGGTAAGCCTTAGGCCTAGCCGCCCTTCATCCATTTTGAACTATGAGTGTCGTACTGTAATGTTGCACATCAGAGAAAAGAACTTTGCCTGTTAACTGTCAATGACTCCCAACTGTCAATAGGTACTGCAGGCCTATGATTTATGGTTCAAGAGCAGTGAGCAACGTGATTTGAAGCAAATGCATAAGAAATTCATAATTTTGGGCGTGAATATCTGGATTTTATCCCTCACCAGTTTGGTTGTGCCAGTTTTTAAGCAGATAAAAAGCAATGCATCAGAAATTCATGGTGAAGGTTGTACTTAAATCTGTTTTTGATTCATATTGAGTTAAATTAGACAGCGTTTGTGTACAAGTGTGGAAATTTTGATATAATTGCATTGCAACTTTAAAATCGTGTTATTTTTAGGGGTGGGCAACATTGTGCACTGCAACTATGCTACCCAATACAGCTTCCATCAAGAAGTGGTACCTTTTGTTTTCTGAAGGCCTATAAGAGACCTGATTTTGACTTTGTAAGACAAACTTAGTTGTGGTAGCCTATATAAGGCCTAGAGGCTAAAATCTTGTATGCAAATATCTTGGTCCCAGGCTGTAATGCTACTCTGTCAGGCCATGTCCATTCTTGGCTAAGCTGCTATGGCCACAGTTAAGATGCCTCACCAAAGCCAGGCCTATTTTCCAATTCCATCATACTGTAGGCCTAAGGCCTAGGCTAGTTATACAGTGTACAAGAACAATGCACAAATACAACTTGTGTCCCCCTCCCATTCCAGCATTTTTCCCCTCCTTGCCCCCCCCCCCCCCCACTCTTGTAAGCCTGAAGGCAGTGCTGTGTGTGAAGATTAATAAATGATAGTTGGGATGTACAGAGCTTGATTGAATGAGTAAGTATGGGTTGGAAAATAGAAATTCTAGAAATAAACAGACAACCAACAAAAGGTTTTGACGAGGACAGATAAACAGAGTCAGAAGGAGCATTGACTGAGTTAATCAGATGCTTGCAGGTTGAGGATGTATCTCCACAAAGTCAATTGCCTCAGTCATTAATTCAATCTGTTCAACCACCCTTTATACATATGGGATAGCCTATAGTGCAGGGCTACCTGCACTTAAATCCTTCACTAATTCTTTCTCAATCCTGCCTGTATGCACCACCACTTCCCTTCAATATGTCCAACAAACTGTGTACCTCGCCCTCATCTTTACTGCCTTGCTCTTTCAAAAAGTTCTTCCCATGATATTCCTAAATGCCATTCCCAATGAAAATTCCATTTCTAAAGTGTTCCCTTTCTGCCATATAGGCTTCACTCCTTTCCACCATGATGGAAACTTGTGTCGTTATTTAGTGTGATTTACTGTGATTTGACATTAAGTCACTGTTTGTACCAAGTTTTTTCTGTACATTAGATGGGCAGATCTCATGCCCTTGCCATTGGATGAGGGGCAGTTTTGATTATATTAATATTGCTGTATGGTAGTCAGTGTTACTGCATTACTACAGTCAGATTGTCTTTTCAGGTACCAGTACCTTAACATGGCTGGAAAAAATGTTCATATTGTGAGAAGAGGGTCAAATTGTCCACAATTCCTTCCATATTTTCAGGTGAAAAAAGCTAAGTGTACCTTCAAATACCCAAATTTACCAGGAAAGAGCCTCCCAGCTTCCCAACTTTTTTCACATACAGGGTGCGGAATTAGCTTGAAAAAGGGCACAGCCAAAATGAGCAAATTGGCTGTCAGTCTATGTTATTTCATAGGACATTGACTGAGGGGCACTACGGCCATCAGTAAGGGCCCGACAGCCATGGCTGTTGGTGCTGCCAGTTATTTGGAAAATAATATATGGGCCCTGGGTTCTGAATAAAATGCAGAACAAGTACAAGTTAATCATGGATTAAAAGGTTTTTGGTCAATACCTCAATAGGTTAATTAAAGATTAGGCTTGCCAAAATACCTCTTTGCTTGAGCTAGTACCCTGCTGTAGCTCTACCATGCTTGACCTAACACTGACATCTTTCCATGGAAACAGTGTACAAAATCTCAGTCCCTAGTCAGAACTTCCTGTGATGCCAGATTTAAGTGTGTAGAATGTCAGATAGTAAACAGGATGGCGGAAGCTACTACTGCCAGTTCCCAGGAATTGGGGAAGTAGAAACTAAAAGCACCCTATCCAAATCCATTTAAGTCAGTAGCAACATGTACAAGTATTAAACCATAGTGCAGTTTATTTGAAATGCTTGTTGCCCCTCCCACTTATTGACAAGGAAGGAATTTATCTGTAAAAAAAAGTTTGTTTATGGTTGGTGGTACTCTTGTCATAACTGATCTTCAAGTCTGTTACTCTAAAAAGCCAGAAATACCAGTCTGGTCAAATGGGCAGTTTGTATTCTAAAAAATTTGACAAGTTAACAACTATAAGTGAACATCAAGAAGAAGCTTTAGCAGAAAGAAAGTATACTATACTTGGTAAAATGATGTTGAAATCAGTTGTTGATGATATAAAAGACTTGTATAAAACAAGCCAAACCAGGAAGTGAATTAACGTGGTTTTTTTGTTTAGTGTTCAAGTCCTTGTATACACAACAAAACCTTTGTCAAACTTTCGGATAGCCATAAAAGATTGTTTGATCAAAGTCCCAGGTCCTGTTGTTAAGGTTATCAGTATGGAAGGGTACCATCATTTCATGGAATTCTAGAGGAGTGCTTGGCCAGCATATTGATCTCAAGTAACTCATCATGGAGGATAAATACTTTGTAAAAGTATCAAATTTAAACTGAAGTAAATTATTGTAGATATGAAGGCAGAGAAGGAAGTATTAAGAGAGGGAAAACATGAATGTCTGAAATAATAAGTTGTGTGTGCATACATGTATATATGGGCGAAATTAGAGAAAAGAATGACCCAAGTGACTGACTGAATTAGATACAGAAAACAAAGATGAATAATTTAGTTGCCAGCTTGATACTCTAACATTACTAGCAAGTCCTTTCTTAATTTTACTGTTGCTGACTGGACTAAAGACAAGTGACAAAAAACAAGTGAACAACAAAAAAAAAAAAAAAATGGAACAAGAAAAAAAAAATGGAACAATCTCCAAAGTATAGCAAAACTTTGCATAAAATGAAAGTTTTGTCAACAAAACAACCTTTAAATATTTTCGTACTGGAAGGAGAATGCATATTAAGTCTGGTGGGAAGAAACCTTAGGGATTTATAGTTGATGGTGCCTACCCTAATTCACCCAGACAACTGTCAAACCTTGAGGGGCAGAATTTCAAATGAGGGAAGGGAGCTCAGCTTAAAAGATGTTAATAACATTGTAAGCAGTGCAATGCCATTTCACTATTTGATTTCTACAGAATGGCTTAAGTACTTTACAGTAAACTAAAACCACAATTTACATGCTGATTTCCAAACAAAAATCTTACCAAGCTGTCAAGGTATGCTGAGGACCATGATATAAGCAAACAGTTATTCAGCCGGCCTGTAAATTTGTGTCACAAATGTCCAAAGGGGAGGGGGACCTGAACTCACCTTTTTCCAAAGAGGGTGGATGGGGGAGAACCATCTCTTTGACCTCTTCACCAAACCTTCCATTCAGAACGTTGCACTGAAGAATTGACCTGGCTAAGTGACTGTATTGGGTAACATGTACCAACTAAATGAACTAAGATTGGATGAGGCACAGACATACAGGGGAGCCTGTCTGTGAAGAAAGAAAGGAAGGAATGTGAAACTCATCCTGAAGGCTGTTTCATTCATGCTTATGGAAAAGGTAGTCAACTCATTCTACATTCTTTATGTGTTGTACAAAGTAATGTGACATAGTGAATGAAAACATGGCACTGGTGATGCTGCAGTCTGTTATACTGTGTACACATAATATTGCAGTCAATACTACAGTTATTATGTTATACTCCTTGTAAAAAATATTGCAAGTATGTCAAAACTGACCTAGGGAAAACAAACAGATGTTTTATGGTTTTAGTATTGTGTCAAATTTACGGGAAACTTTTGTACTGTATGCATGGATGCTTGTAGACTACAGTATGATATATACTGTATTGCCTTTAATACCCAATAAGGAACTGAAATGCTATAGCCTACTGTACATAGTGTACAGTATGAGATTTTTTTTTTTTTTCGCTTTGGTATTTTTCCCATAGAACACTTAACAATACAGTGACTTAGCTGTGCTAATGTGCTAATTCTCCAGTGCAACGTTCTGAATGGTTAGGCTGGGGAATCTGAGGAGAAAACAGTTGAATGTATACATACAGAATATTTGCATTGGCAATGTTGTGTACTGTAAACCAAGTAATTTTTGATGAGTGTTTACATTAGAGCCACTTCCTCACTTTGGAGGAAAGTTTTGTGAATGTTCTTGGATGGGGGTGGGGGGGGGGGGAGAGGACGGGAAGGGAGTAGAGGACTGGATGAGGTGGATGTACAGTTGGAAGTTGTTATCTGGAACCGTTCAACTACCAGGGCATCGACACCTCATGTATGTAGCCAGAGTAAACGAGAATCGCTCTCTACATTCAGTCAGTTAATGGCCTGGCCTTCACTTGCCAACTACTCTAGCCTCAAACATGCAATATATGCATTACTACTTTAACCTCACAAATGTGATTCATGAGTGGAGATGGGTGGTACTAAAACCAACAAAGATTGTGGACAGTTATAAACTGAAAAGCTGAGAAAGTGACTTACTGGAACTTTGCTTGAGACTAGGAGTACTGTACAACACCCCAGCACTTGTGAAATTTTATTACAGGTATGGTGAAAGAAGTTAAATGTAAAATCCACAGGAAAGAGAAGCATAGCTTAGAGTGGAAATTACTATATGGTGTACAGTAAGTAGTGTACAACTGACAGTATGTTTGAATGTGATATGACTCTCATAAACCCCACCAATCCCCCTCCCCCCACCCTCCCTGATGCTCCCACTATTGAATTGATCAATAAATGAAATGCAGAAGGGAAACATTGTTAAAATGCCATACAAATTTTAGGAGACCATTTGGTGTCAGGAATGTTCCAAAGAAGGGGACATGTATAACTTGTTTTGTTTTTAAAGCTGTAAACTCAAGATACTTGATCCTACTTTGTGCATCCTGCTTTGAAGGAACTACCTCTTCAGTCCTGATTTAACAGTTGTCCTAAAGCTTCTTTTTGTTTGGTCAATCCAAAATACCCTCCTGTGGTCACATCCAAGGCAGCTGCATCAACCACCATTGCTCTTGCTGTGAGCATCAACTTTTCTAAAATCCTTGGAAAAGCAAGAATTACAAGTCTTTATACTGTATAGAGCTTAAGAAGTTTGTGTTCAAAGATCTACAGATCATCCAGATTGTTCCCTTTGTAGGCATTTGGCGACTGTGATAATTGCACTGAAGTATATGTGACTGTTGTTGAAAGAAGTAGCTCATGCAGATAACATTTTATGTAAGAAAATGGTAGTGTAAGTACCTAGTTTTAAAATAAAGCAATAGGCAGATGAAGCCTTAGTACTTATCAAACTTCTAGGCCATTTGATTGCTGTTTGATGTGGAGTTTGGTAGGGGTGGGTGTGTGACTTGCAGTAGAAAACTTTGCGCTTAAGTTGAACTACTGTGCTGTCTTTGTTGCACACAAGTACAGCACTACAAACTTTCAGATCGAGACAGAATTTCCTTACCCAACTGTCACTATTACGCTGAGTACAACAACTTGTTGGCCATTAGTTTTTAAAAGTTTTTATTTTTGATATATGTAGCCTATTATGTAGTATAAATCTCAGAACTTCATGGGTGGAAACAATGAGGACTGTGGGAAGCTCCTTGCAGGGAAATGTTGATATTTGCAGGGAAATAAGAGCAGTTTGAGGGATCCTTGGCTAGTTTTGTACATGAAAACATACTAAAATTGTGAGAAATTTGATTTGCTTGCCAGGAAAGAAACATTTTTTTCTAACTCTGTGGAACTTGAGAGTTCAAGCAGTAGTTTTGAATTGTTAAAGAGAATGTAATAACAACAAGTATTCTGGAAAAAAATTGTCTTCAACTCTGATTTGTAGTTTATCAGCAGTGTTGTACCGATATTGCAAAAAGCCTATGTTACTGATACGGATGTTTATGTTCTCAATATCAGCCAATACCAATCTGATACCAGTATTTGGGAAATCAGCATTTGGCAACTAACGTTAGACTACGGGACACCACAATGAAGTGCGTTTCATCTTGGTGAGGTAAAATATTAGAACTTGTCTTGCATTCAGAAATGCTCAAATAATGTCCCATTTTTGGGACGATTGAGATCGGTTAGGTAATGTTGGCATTTTAGAATAAATACTACTGATATCATTATAGGATGAAAATAGGGAATATTGGGCAATATGATGGTGAATACCGATTATCGTTCCAACACTAGTTGTCAGTATACAATATTTGCAGATACTGTACATGCTAGTGTTTGCACCGGGTACCGAACCGACGATTTCAGGACCCGGTTCTGAAATTGCTACCTGGATCCAAAGTTTCACTAACATAGATTGCACATGTGACAGAACACCTAACATGTTACTTTTTCCTGGCAAAATTTATCAGGCACATGCCTAAGAACACTTGTCATGCCCATACGTAAGATACGTTGGTGTTATATTATATCAATGTGCAAAGCAAAATTTCTTATTATGACTTTACAACAAACTTGTAGCCTATCAGAAGTTATATTTTGGGGTACACGGGTACCCGACCGACCATCGACTTTGGGTACCCGGTTCCGAATTTTGGACCCAGTACATGCATCTAACATTTTCAACCAAATGTGAAGGTGACACAGACATTATTAAGGTCATAACCCCATATTAAACAGGGAGTTGTTTTTTGACACTTTTCACAAAAAGTAATCTTATTATATTCTACAAACATCAATTACAATAATGTTTCCTCCATAATCTCTTGCCTTTTTGTTATTTGAATGAATGAATGATGACAGCATATACAAACTCCATATGCCATGATATCTATTCCATATATTTCTGGGTGCACACATTGAAAAACAGTTTAAATACTTTGCATTTGCATGTTGTGATATGATGTAACTCATGCTTGCTTCAAGCTCACATATGATAATAAACATAGTAACTTCATCTGCCATTGTCTTAAGACCTGCATGTAGAAATTGAATGATCACAAAATTCTTCAGGGGGAAACCTTATTTACTGTGCACATCAAAACTTAATTTTTGTGTAAGGTGTTCCATTAAATATGACACCACCCAAACTCCACATGGACAGTGAGAACACGAATCCTTTAGTAAGGTGTTACAGCTGTGATTTTGCTGAGATGGATGGGGCTTTGATATTTGCTTCATTTTCTTTTTCTAAATGGTAGGCAAAACTTTTCTAAAAAGTACTGAAATTTTAGGCGTTGAAGGTAAAAATGACAAGGCAACACTTAGTAAACTAACTCCAGCAACTGTACAAGTAGATTACAGTATTGTGTAACCAACCAACCCATTCTTGTGGTCAATTTCCTGGGATGGAATTCAATGAGTCTGGCAGTGGATAAGTACAGCCTGATGCACAGTTGTGTTTACATACATAAGAGCCACATGGGTGCCAATGGAGTTGTAGCATGACAACCTGTGTAGACAGTAGTACATTGCCAGCCTGTATCACTTCATCTTTTGAGAGATGAGTCATTCTTGATGGGTTGCTGCAGTAGGAAGCTCCCTGTTAACTGATGTAGAGAATCTCAGTCTGAGACTAACCTTTATCCCATTAAGAGAAATGTAATGAAACAAAGGATTGAAATATCATGTTGGGGGTATAACAAAGGTTAGAGTTTTGTTTATTTAAAAATGATCCCTATGGTCTCTTAGTAATAGATAACAATTGATATGAGCCCTGTGGTTTTGGCATATATTCACAAGTCTGTCTGGAAAGGCGGCAACAAAGGCTGCGGAGGCAGCACATTCTTTTCTGGTATTGTAAAATATGTTGCTGAGTTCTTCAAAATGCTGTCCTGGAATGGTTTACACTTGGATTGCAGACAAATGCACAGGGCAGTACTGACATCAGAGTTGTAGTCAAGTACTTTTATGCAAGTACCAATTACTTTCCGGTACTTACTGAATCCCACTACATAGTGCTATGCTGTGAGTACAGGGTTTTTAAATCTGAGTACCGAGTACAATGACTTTTTCCAGAGTACTTTTTATTGAATGTACAATAATATTCAGTATATGGTTTGTCCCTTAATAAGCATGATGTAATTAAGTGCCAATAGCCTACATCTGTAGCTTTCAGTCAGTTTGATCAAACTTTCTGTGCTTGCCTTATAACTCAATGAAAATTTTGAGAAAAGGGAATATGATTGACATCATGAAGAATACCCCATCAGCAGTATGGCATGTGTGAAAAGGTTCTTACTATATATAACGAGGGCACCATCATCATGGTGAAAAGGAGTGACCTGTTGTGTCTCATCACCAAGATCACAATCCTATGCTGCAGACAGACATTTGAAAATACTGTAAACATGTTACAAAGCTGACTGGACCACTCACACAGTATTTAGGGTTTTGTGATAAGTATGTGGTAAGTGGCTCATGATCCTGATGATTAATTGGCATGTTTGTGATCCAGGTAGCAAATCCTAATGATGAGTACACATTCACATGGCAAATTTATCATCATCTGACTAAATATGAAAGTCAGTATGTCTTGATGTGCATGTTTTTCCATTGATGTGAATGCAGAGCAGGTTTTCCGGTAACAAACATAGCTTTGTAAATGTAGGCGTACTGTACTTTTTAATTCCATGCTGAAGGCAAGAGGAATCGATGCTGTCACGATGTTGTGTGTGTGTACAACTGTTTGTGATGCTTGGATTGTAAACATGCCATCTCAAGATAGGAATGATGGGTACTTTTTATACATGGGTATGTCATATACAGAGGAAGAGGCCTATTGTTTTTAGTGGTAGTTCAGAGGTCATGTCAGGTCAACAGAGGTGAACAACTTTGTAAACTTGATATATATCAAGATAGGAAACATGGATACTTTGCATACTTAGCATGTGGATGCATTGTAGTCAGAAAATGAACCCTGTTGTTTTTGGTAGGTGTCAAAGGTTATCTGAGGGCACGCAAGGTAAAACTTCAAAAAACCTTGTTTCAAGTTAGGAATGATGGATACTTTTCATACTTTGTATATAGATTTATCCTATTGAGAGGAGAACCCTATTGTTTTTGGTGGCAGTCAGAGGTCATGATAGGTCACCAGAGATCAAAAACCTTGTAAAAATGATATATCAAGGTAGGAAGTATGGATACTTTGCATACTTGGCATGTGGATGTGTTATAGCGAGAAGATGAATCCTGTTGTTTTTGGTACAGGTTAAAGGTCATGTGACATTACCAGAGGACAAAAACTGAAGCACTTCTAAGTGTATATCTTAAGTTAATAGGAATGGTGGGTACTCTTCAAACTTAGTATAAAATTTCTATTAAGAGGAAGACTACTGTAGTTTTTGGTGGAGGTTGGAGTTCTTGTGAGGTCACCAGAGGTAAAAAACTGAATCCCTTTTAAACAGAATATCCCTGCGTAGGAAGCTATACTTTCTGCTTGTGGATCTGTTATAGTCAGAAGATGAACCCTATTCTTTTTGATAAAGGTCAAAGGTTACACAAATTCTCCAGTGGTGAAACAGCGAAGCCTTGGAAATTGTTAGTACAGTAAATGCTATAGCTCAAGATGCAAAGATTTGATACCTTTCTTTCCTTTCTTCAAGGAATCACTAAACTCTTGGGCTCTCTGGTTTAATTTGTAAGAAGCTGTTGCTTCCATTCTTAATTGTTCTCATTCGTGAGAATCAAGTAGTTGTAAAAAAGTGTGTCTTTAACATTCTTCTTGATTATATTTCTTGTATTAAACAAAATTGCCCATGACTTTTTCACCTTGAATGATTCATTAGTACTTGACATCAGAATGATTACAACTAGGTCTTTCTACCTAGTTGACAGCCATTTTAACCCAGACTTTGATAACAGGATGAAGTCTACTTTGTATTTGGCTTTGTTCTTTAACAGACAGTTTTGAACTTACCTCAAGTATTAAAGAAGTCAGGTTGCATTTTACAAACTCTAAATCACCAACTTACTGCACACATTAACTCGACCATGCTACTTGTTCCACAACATTGCATGGTACAAAAGGCCCATGTAGTTACTTGTAGTTGTCACATTAACTCTTAATAGTAAATACTACAGCTACATGTAACCACTAGAGTAAAGACTCATTAAAGTGGTACCAGTATGTTGTTTGTGTAACAGTACTTTGAAAGGTCAAAGGGTTTAACGTGTACCTCAAGTCTAGAATTACAAGGAAATATATTTTAGAGGTTTGAAAATGAATCTTGATCTAACTCCCATTTCCATAGCTTCAGGGCTCGAAAATAGACTGGCGACAGAGACCGCTGTAACTGCGCCAGAAAAACCGAAAAGTGGGTGTTTGTCTGGCACTTAAAATAGCGCCAGATGCATGAGGCAATAGAATTTATGAACTCCTGTGCCCACCCCCCCCCCCCCCTCCACTTCTCCACATTCAGGGTGCCATTAAGGTCAGTCTAAACCTGCCGTAGGCAATACATGCACCACATCCCCTCCGGCACCTTTTCAAGTCGGAGTTTGTCAGAGATAGAGTGACCACACCACCCTTAGTGCTGCCTATGGTGCTAAACCAAAAAATGCTCTTTGTCTTATTTCCTGTTTCTGTTATTTTGAATTTCTTCTACTAAATGTACAAGTAACATTCGGGAGATGATCAGAGAATGTTACCTGCTAGGAACAGTGGTTTTTTTATAAAATTGAAAACAGCTCCAGACAATAGTAAAACAGCTCCAAAAAAGCTTCAAAATGAAGGTCGTCAGAAGCTGTTTTTAGCTCCAGAGAGGAAAAGCTTAATTGCGAACCCTGTAGCTTACTCCATCACTGAAATATACAATGTTGAAATATATTCACTTCATTTGAATCAGTCAGTTGCGCAAGTTGTGATATCCTTTTTGCACTAACTCCCATTACCTGCTTTTGTTTCCTTTTGAAATTAAAATGTTTACATGACCTTGGAAAGTGTACTGTACTTTTGCATAGCATGTCATATGGAGAGTGCCTGTATAGTAAAGTCACCCTATAACAGTAACACAGTGATCACATTTTGGCACACTGTGCAGTGGCTTTCTGAAAAAAAAAGCAAAAAACAAAGACAGTAATTTGAGTAGTACAAGAATGACATCACGACTTCTTGTGCAGTCTACCATTTGGAACTAGGTGAATAAAGCTGTGGGCCTACAGCATTTATATGATAGCTCAGGAATGTCCTTTGAAGATGGGAGGTGGACCATTTGGATTCATTTTTCAAGCTTTGTTACATATATTTTTGAAATTTTAAACCTTAGGTACACCTTAGAAACTTTTGCGACTCAGGTTTTGACTAACTGTTAGTTTTATAGTAAAGTTTATATATGGGTACTGGTAAATTACTTGGTGTTAGCGGAGTTCAAATACTAAAAAATCGAGTATGAGTACAAGCATTTGCCATTTGACATTACAGACTGAAAAGTACGGTATGACTGCCTCAACATTCGAGTATGAATATGAGCACTTCAGAAAAGTACTACTTGAGTTCAGAGTACTTTATGAGTACTACAACACTGGCTGGCATACAGAATAATATCTTGCTGTATGACTACAAATTGACCTGTTTTGTGCTAGAGTCAAAACTTTTGGTCTTGGAAATTTTCAACATTTTTGCATAAAATTTGAAAGATGAGTTTGAATCTGTAAAATTTCATAAAGATGATAGAAATGTTTGCATTCACATCTCACACTACCTTCCCATTAAGTAAGCACAGTGTACGTATTACACACAAAAATACCAGTGGACACACCCTCTGTATGACCAACAGAAAAGGTTGGTTACCATTAGACACCTCAGCTCTCTGTAAAATGTGGCTATTTCATAATGCACGTAGGCTACAGAGTATAGCAGCATCTAACCTATTGCATATTATCCAAGATTTTCAAAACCCCAGAGGGTCAGGGTTAGGCATTTTGACCTGAAGAATTTATTGGTACTCATAAAGGTCACCTGACCGCAGCAGGGGCTCGGTAAGCCAATACCAACTACTCACCTCCCCTGCTGTATTTCTCAAACAGACATTTCCTGACAAGTTCTAGTTCTAATCAACCACTATACATCAGTACCCCAGCAGACTGATACCAGTATTTGGAAGTTGATCTGGCTTTATCAAACTTGAGATAGAGAAACTCTTAAATTTCATGAAGGTCCTTTTACAGGTCATTTGAGGTGAAATTAAGCCAACTACTGAGTTTGGATTGAACAACTGATAGAAAGCCTATGCCTTAGGCCTTACCATCTAAGTATGTACCTGTGGTACACTTGCCATGAAGTGGAATGTACCAAATTGTGGTAGGCCTATAGTCTGACACAGGCCCGTAGCCAGACTAACCAATGTGGAGGGGCACATCGATGTTGGAGTTTTGCCGGCCTGGGAGAGGGGTGGTAAAGGAGGGGGTGAATTTTTGCCTATTTTAAGGATTCTAGATGCAAAATGGTGCGAGATTTTCCATTTGTTCTTTTTATATTTGTATTCCAAGAAGGTTGGTCTCGTAATAAATTTTTCCTCTTGCAGTGCAAGACCTTTTATTGCAAAATTTGGGGGGGGGGGCACATACCCCCTTGTGCCCCCATGGCTACGTGCCTGGTCCGACATACACTGTAGGCTCGGGCAACTCCATATATTTAGAGTCAGGTACCCACAGCCCTAGTAGTCGCAGCTCTGAATGGAGTCACAACTCGTACAAAAAGATCCTGCCTGACACAGTAACATATTCTACTAAACCTGTAAACTGTAGATTACTAGAGTGGACTACCAGTAAAGCTACATTGCAGGCATCTCAATTCTCAAATTCTCAATTTCTTAGGTGGTGGGCTCCCAGTGTGGGAGGTTTTAAGTATTCTAGTGAAGAAGTAACGTCATCATCGAAAGTACAGAAAAGACCTAAAATGTCAGTAGTATTGCAATACTTACACGTAAAACCTGGGACACAACACAAACTTTTGAGTTCAGAATATGGCTTTTGTGCATAGTTTTGACAGTATTGAATATTTCCCCTGAGTCCTGATTCCAAGAAAAATCAATTACTACTCAACTTTTGGCTAGGAGTCCAGACTCTGAAGTACCATATATAGTCTGGTAAACTGCTCAGGCCAAGCACACTGTTTCCTGGCCAGCACTGGAAAAAGAACAGCTGACAGGCAGATTTTCCAATGGAGTTTACAAAACTTGGCCTTCAAAACTGAAATCACCACCTTTGAATTAGTGTTAACAGGGACAATATTTTTCAGTGCAGATCAAAAAGAAAAAAAAAACCCCTGTGGTAAACTTTTTAATACCACCCCCTTCCTTTGATTCTGGCAAGAAGATGTTGATAAAAAAAAAGGTGGAAGAAGGTCAAATTGCACTCTGTAAATTGAAAATTACATTTCTAGTATAGTCTAACTACTTCAAACTGGTACTGAAACAAGGTGATAACATACAGTACTGTGTTGCTATCCAGGCAGTCTTCTAGTTGTACTTGCATTTTAATATGTAGGCCTACATAAGCCTGTGTGGTTTCTTTTTTTTTGGAAGATTTTTTTTTTTACTTTGAAAGAACCTGACACCAGATATCAATAACAGGCTCAGCCATGTGACATATTTACAACTGTCTAGATTGCAAGCATATCTGTATGCACTGTAACTATAATTCAATACAGAAAAGTGGGAATTTGACACGGTCTTGAAATTGTAATTGAAAGAAAGAGGCAATATTTAAGTGATTCTTTGTTTTTTGTGGATGAGTTTGTAAGTGTTAAAGGATGTATGTGTCATTCCTTGCCAAGTGACAAGGAGAGGTGTGTTTCAGTATGAGGTGTCTGAGAATATTGGATGAAAATTTAAATCAAATGGAGGAAGCAATAAGATGTACATGTTTATTTAATCAAGCCACATTTGAAGTTATTTGGCATACAGTGCTAAAATGATGCTAGTTTTAAGTGGTATGCATACATGGTTCTGTTTAGTTCTAAAAGGCATTTGAAAGGCAATGAAGTACTGTAGTATACACTCTAGAAACATTGTGAGAGTTTTATACTTCGGTGGGTCTACAGGGTTTTGGAAAAGTAGCTCATTCTTGAGGGCAAATTCTTCAGAGGTCTGGGGCCGAACTCATAACGACTACTTATGCACAAAAAATTGCATAAGTCAGACTTACGAAGCGTAACTTGCTTAGTCGATATGAAGGGAAAAGTTTGCAAATATTTTGCATAACTTAACTCAAGCTTCAGAGTTGTCGTAAGTACAAAAAGCCATAGTAACACAGAGACACACTGTACCAAATGGTTGTGTATGGCGTAGGACCACGCGTCTAACCACAGAAGACCCTGTGCATCGTTTCAACAAAAAGTCATGTGATTAGCTCAAAATGTGACAAAACAAGATCCAACTGTACACACGATTGGCTCATGTGCATGTATTACAGTTATGCAGTGTATCTTTATGAACAGCGAAAGCTGTTTTCGTAAATACCACCTAAAGTTCTTACACAGTTTGTATTTTCACTTATGCAAGAACTTACATATGTTGATAAATCCAGCCCCTGAGTGTGGCAGTCCCTAGTGAGTGGAGAGGTGATCTAGTCCTGACTAGGGCTCGCATCGGTCACACTTACCTTAACCATGCTTATTTACTCCATGGGGATCACAGACCATATTGTGTCCCCTGTGATTGTGCTATCACTGTCAGTCACATTCTGGTTGAATGATATGAATACTCCCATAGTGGCCAGAAGTACAACACTGTGCCAAACCTGAAGATGTTATTAGAGCACACAGACCCTTCTCTCATTTTGGGCTTTCTTAAGGAAAGTAACTTTTCCAGGAAATTCTGACATGACTCTCGTATTTGCTTTTGTTTTGAGCTTTTAGTAGATTTTTGCCTCATCTTTTTTTTTTTAGTTGATTTTCACCCCACTATTACCTTTTTTATCTTGCTGACACTACATAACACATTCGTTTTGGTGTGTGGTTAAACCCCATCTAACTAATTTACTCAGCATGCCGTGAGGATTTTAGGGATTTTTAATTTTGATAACAGTGGTTTCTTATTGGGGGCACTGTACAGGATGACAGCTTACCCCAGCCCAACCATGGTTGGGGCTGAGGTGAGAAATTTGACATTCTGAACCCCACTAGATACTGTAGCAGGAAAACACTGTACAATGCAAATTTGCCAACATGATTCCTCATCTCCCAGGCTTGTGTTACCAGCAGTGATTTAGGCAGCCAGCCGTCCAGCCGTCCTTTGCACGGCTGGTTTCCCAAAATGACGGCCTATATTTTCGTACACGGCTTTCAAAATATACATGAAGCCGTGCACCAATTCTCCCAAGCTTCCAGTACACATATTAAGAGTGTTTGAAATAAGCGTCCGAGACGACCATTTCTCCAACCGGAAGACCTTTTCATCTTCCCTAGTTTTCAGCGGGACTACTAGGGTGATTTTGTTCAAATCACAATTCTAGTGACATGCATACACATCTCTTCTTGTACATCGGAATTCTGATAGCAGCACATATTTAGTCAATGCATAACTCGTTGACTTTAACTACGTTCGATGTACTTGCCATACGAAAATCCTGTCAACTGAATTGTGTGGTTAGTGCTATTGCTCACAACGTAACTGCCGTGTTGCATGTTATGCTGCGAGCGCTTGATACCATACATTTTACAATGTAGTCTGTCCGTAGGATCAGACTGTTCTCACACAAACATGACACTAGCTTAGGCTCGCCATATCTCCATATATAAATACGTTAGGATAGCGTATGAGCTAGTGTGGGTGTTTGTGGATAATAAAGGATCGTGCAAGAAAAGTACTGAAGTAAAAGTTCCGAAAATATTACGAGGGGCTTAGTTAGAGTGATTTACACATGCCTCATAATTAATTTATGAAATGTTTGTCACTCTTGATAATTTCAGATGCCTTTAAGTTTGACATCGAAGATTTCTACCCTCAGACTGGCACTGCATATTTAGTGAGTACTACAGTAGAAATGAAACTTGTAAGGACCAAAAGAGTGATCGTAGGCTGGAATGTTTGGACAACAATCTCCGGATAGTAGAAGCATACAAAATTGCTCATTATCATCGATGATAAAAGCTGCTGATTTTTTTTCATTTTTTGTAGATGTATCAAGTTTATTTGGTGAATGCTTTAGCATGTATGCTGCATAGGGAACCAAATCACAGTAGTTCTGTTTGACTTTGAAGCCAGTGCTGTGCTCTCTGTAGATCTACAGACTACGGCTATTGGAACTACAGTCTAGCAGACGGTGCCAATGTTTAGAATCAGTAACACTGCAAGTAAAGATTTACTTTTACAGTTACAGTAAGGTTATAAGTTAAAACTAAAGGCTGAGGATTAATACTTGGCTACAATTAGGCCTATGGCTAGGCAAAACTGAGGGAAGGGTACGTGAGGTTGGATACTTTTGGTTTGTAAGTTTGTAGCATAGACGATACCTCACACCATTTCTAATTTTCCAAATATTTCACATGGTTGGAATGCCCCCCCCCCCCCAAAAAAAAAACAAAATGCAGCTAGCCCTAATCCTGATGTCCTGTTCTAGTAAACATCAGCCTCGGAGTCGGAAGACTAATATTTTGGTGGAAGACCAGAAAGGGGTAGAAATTCTATTGTCAAACTCATATTTCAGGTCCAAGAAGTCTCAAAAATAGGCTGAAACAGCTTGTATTTTACCCTCAGAAACCTCTAAAATGCAAAATTCTAAACTTGCCCCCTTTAACCCCCACAAGGGGCCCCTTGAATTTGTGCCAAGGAAGGTGATTGCTTCGCGATCGTGATGATGCCTTCGGCATCATATGGGCCAATATGTTAGCACACCCACTATTCTCAATTGGACACCCACAACTGAAATTTCTGCCTCAGAGCCTGGTTACCAGTATGGGGAGAAAATTTGGAATCCCAACCACCCTAGATTGTAGGAAATTGCAGTCTTTAAACAGAAATGTGTCATTAGAACTTTGTGTCTGCCATACATCTATGGGTCACCAGTACAGGAAAAAAATTCGCATCCCTATCGCTCTAGATTGGAGGCTATCCCTTTCACCATAAAGTTGTGAAGTTACTGGCATACACCATGTCTGACTTTATTCTCATGGCCAAGCGGAAAAATGTTTTGGACAATCAGTTCCGCGGCCGCATTCATGGACATTGCGGACAGCCACTTGAGAACCAGGGGTCTACGCTGTATCTTGGCCAATCTACTGGAGAAAAGTGGAAGGTTTTAACCTCCCATCCTTTTCTCCTTTCCCTCATCTTCTGTCCATTTGTCAAAGGCTCTGCAGGCTCCATATATTCTCTCCAAGAAGTCAATTACTTGTAAAACAGGGTGGTTCAGTTTCAGGAAAGATCATGCTTTTTGATTCCTTGCCGAAGGCAGGCAAGGAATCTATGCGATGGTGATGTCGTGTGTGTGTGTGTGTGTGTATGTGTGTATGTGCGTATGTGAACTTGTCTTCCTATCAGACCGAGGACCTGAACAATGGATTTGAGGTCCTCTGAAGGAAATTCAATAGATTTGTCAAGTCCTCAAAAGTTTGAACAATAGAGAGTCTATTGTCAAGGTTAGGGTTAAGGAAGTAAACACAAAGGAAATAACAATGAGGTCCTCGGATTGTATGTAAAATCGACTTGTGTATGTGTGTGTGTATGTGACGCTTAGCTTGTAAACACGATATCTCCAGTTAGCAATGACGGACACTTTTCATATTTGATTTATAGATTTGTCATGTTGAGAGGAAGAACCCTATTGTTTTTGGTAGAGGTCAAAGGTCATTTGAGGTCACCAGAGGTCAAAAACAAAAACCTTGTAAACACGATATCTCAAGATAGCAATGACCGACACTTTTCATATTTAGTATACAGATTTGTCATGTCAAGAGAAAGAAGCCTATTGATTTTGGAAGAGGTCAAAGGTCGTTTGAGGTCACTGGAGGTTAAGCTGCAAAAACCTCGTAAAAGGCTTGTAAACACGATATCTCAAGATAGCAACGACCGACACTTTTCATATTTGGGATATAGATTTGTCATGTTGAGAGGAGGAACCCTATTGTTTTTGATGGAGGTCAAAGGTCGTTTGAGGTCAAAAGCCGAAAACCTTGTAAGCACTATATCTCAAGATAGCAATGACCTACACTTTTCGTATTTGGTATACAGATTTGTCATGTCAAGAGAAAGAAGCCTATTGATTTTGGTAGAGGTCAAAGGTCATCTGAGGTCACTGGAGGTTAAGCTGTGAAAACCTCATAAACGGTTTGTAAACAGGATATCTCAAGGTATCAATGACCGACACTTTTCATATTTGATATATAGATTTGTCATGTTGAGAGGAAGAACCCTATTGTTTTTGGTAAAGGTCAAAAGTCATTTGAGGTCACTGGAAGTAAAAGACTGAAAACCTTGTAATCACGATTTCTCAAGGTAGGAGTGAAGGACACTTTTCATATTTGGTATACAGATTTGTCATGTCAAGAGAAAGGACGCTTTGGTTTTTGGTAGAGGTCAGTGGTCATCTGAGGTCACCGGAGGTTAAACTGCAAAAGCCTCATTAACGGCTTGTAAGGTCGATATCTCAAGTTGGCAATTACAGACTCTTGAGAAGAACCCTTTTGTTTGTGGTAGAGGTCAAAGGTCATCTGAGGTCACCGGAGGTAAAACTGCGAAAAGCTTGTAAATCCCTTGTAATCATGATATCTCAAGATAGAAATGATAGACACTTTTCATATGTAGCATGTAGATTTGTCGTGTGGAGAGGAATAGCCCTATTGTTTTTGGTGAAGGTCAAAGGTCATTTGAGGTGTCTGGAGGTCAATGACTGAAAACCTTGTAATCACGATATCTCAAGGTGGGAATGAAGGACACTTCATATTGATTTGTCATATTGAGAGAAAGAACCCAATTGTTTCTGGTAGAGGTCAAAGGTCATCTGAGGTCACTGGAGGTCAAAAAACAAAATTTCTGAAGAATTCCCAAGATCGTCATATGGGGTCACCAGAGGTCAAAAAGCAAAATTTCCCAAGAATTCCCAAGATTGTCATATAGGGTCACAAGTTGAAAGGCAAAATTTCCCAACAATTTCCAAGATTGTCATGGGGTCACCAGACGTAATAAAGTAAGAATTCCCAAGTGTCATTTGGGGTCACTAAAGGTCAAAAAGCAAAATTTCCCAAGAATTCCTAAGATCGTCATCTGGGGTCACCAGAGGTCAAAAAGCAATATTTCCCAAGAATTTTCAAGATCCAAGATCTATTGGAGGTCAGAGGTCATTTGAAGTCATCAGAAGTTAAATACCAAATTCATTGAAAAACAGGATATTTCAAGACAGGGGTGTTAGATACTTGTAATACTTGTAAATTTGAGGGATAAACCTCGGTGCAACAAAGTATCCCCATTCGGCAAGGAATCACTAAGCCTTTGGGCTTTCTGGTTCAGGCTAAGAGGTCTGAGGTCATGATTTGTAGGTTTCAGCAGTTAAACTCTATGCAGCCAAGATGTTCATGATTAAAAGAAACCATCTCTTTTGTTGGAGATTAAAGGTCATCTGAAGCCAGCAGAGGTCAAACTGTCAACTGAAGTGATCAAGACTTCACTACAGTTTTCCATGTTGTTAAGAATTCTCAGCATGCTTTGAAACATGTTCTTTTCTTTTGTTTCTCTTTTAGACTTACTCTGGCCTTTTTTGCGTAGTAGTCAATCCATACAAAAGGCTACCCATCTACACTGAAAAGGTCATTGAACTTTACCGTGGAAAGAAGCGCCATGAAGTGCCCCCTCACGTCTATGCCATCACAGATACTGCATACAGGAGTATGCTTCAAGGTGAGAGCACATGTTCCTAAGGAATTATCACAAGTTTTCATTTCCAGAAGGCTCCCTTATCCTTATAAAGTGTAAAGTGTGCAAACCGTGACAGCTGTACAAATCAAATCACTTAGTGTTGGTAGATAACCTTAAAGGAATATTCCATTCCAGTGGCAGTTTGAGAGAATCTCAAATACCAGTGAAACATTAAATAACATTTATTTTAGATTGAGCCTAAAATTTTGTGAGAGTATGATTGCAACTCTAAAAGTGTCTGCATAATTATTTCATTTACATGTGTCAAGATTATTTATAAAGAAAAATGAAAGATGATTGAAATTTCAGACTGTATGACGTCTTAATTTCCCCATTATGCAATACTCTGCTATGAATTGAATATTTTCTTTCAAAATCTATAACCCCTAAACCCAACTTGGCTATTGAGATGGGCTTTACATCATATATCAGTAAAGAGAGAAAAACGTTCCTGATTTTATGAAACTGTCACATGATATTTGAGAATATCCCTTTATAAAGGCTGAAGCAACAAGCATTTACATTGAGCAAAACCTGAACATTACTTCCTTAGTTTTGCTCTGGTCATATTTCCTTTTTTTCCCCCTTTTTTTAAATGTGTGAGCTTTGAGAAAACAATGGAAAGTTTATGGTGATCAGTGCAAAGATATGCAGTAGTGCAATTACTTCCTGTTGGAGTGATATTCACAAGCTGTTAAAACTATTTAGAATCTGAGAATTTGTAGAGGGGGTTCATTCATAATTCAGTATGTATATCAAGGAAAATATCAGCCAGCTTGCCCTCATTTTTTTGTACTGTAGAGCTGTTTGCTGTGTTGCTGACAACATTTTGAAAGATTTTCTAGTTTCCTACAATATACTGTCACAGCCAAACTTCTTCATGAATATTAATGAGCATAATCAAATTGGCCACCATTGTGAAAACCTAGCACTTTGATTAAGAATAAGGAAGCTGTATTTTATTGTAATCTTGCTGTATTTGGTATACTTTTTAATGGAGGGTACATATGAACTCTAAAATGGAATGAGTCTGATATAGAGTCTGATATAAAGCAAAATAAAAATACCACATTTTTAAAGGAGAGCATCCCACAAAAATCACAATTTTGAATCTAGGTAAATATTCATGAAGGTCCTAACTCATTAATACTGCAAGCTATACCTTTGGCACATAATTAAAAAAATAGCTTGTTGTAATCCATGAAACTCATTCCTATTTCATGAAAATTGAATGTCAAATGGATGAGGAATTCACTTTTTAAAACTGAGAATTATCGCAAAATATGCCTTTGAAAAAAGTTTTAAAACTAGTAGAAACTATTAAAACACACATTTCCATTTGGGAAATAAAGCATTTTCTTTTAATATAGAGTGCACATTTTGGAAGCTAAACATACTTATTGTCAGAAAACAAGCAATTGGTATAGCAAGTACAAAAGGAGAAATTAGTCATTCACATTGCAGGCATACAGTTACCCCTTGCAACATCAAATTTGCATAAATCTCGTGTGGTGCGTTCAAGCTCAAAGTAGTTTTGACACTGTGGCCCAGTATCGGCCATTTTGGCTTCCAAGGAGTAAAACTGAAAAATAATAATTTTTTGCTTAATTTTAGGGGAGATCTCCCCATAATATAGATTGCTACGATATTTTATCAGTATTTTTAAATTCCCTTTCCCATTACAAACAAAGACTTTAAAAATGGAACCTACTGCCTTTGTGCTTGGTGCTCAGCATAAACAATGGAGTAGGGAAAACAAGCCAGTGAGCCACAACTGGAAAAAAGGCAGTGGTCGTCTCGACTTGAACCAATTGGTTGGAAACTGGGACGTTAAATCTCATCTAACCTAACCCAGTACAAACTTTTGCAGAATATACATGTATACTTATACCCCAGGGTTGTTTTTGCTCAATTGCCTTCTGCCAAGTGTTAATATTCTCACCTTTATTTACTTTCAAAAGTTTTGCTTTTCATTTTAAGCAGAAAAGTTGAAGTAAAGTATCCCTTTAAGGCTGACAGTCATTCTGTTTTTTTTTTTTCCTCTCTTTTTTTTTGGAGGGGGGGGGGGGGAGGAGGTTGAAGTCTGAAAATTTTATTACAGCTAAGTGTTATGAAATAAGCTGGATTTTATGATTAGAGCTGATTTGAGCCCATTGATATGACACATGGTGACCATTGTAGGATTATGCCCTCTTCAAGATTTGAAAGTTTTTGTCGTACCCACCTATTATATAGTCAAGTATAAAATTCTGTTTGTTACTTTTGAGGTATGCTGCTTGCTTTAAGGTCTTCAGTCAAGTGTTCACTCCTTTTCCACTTTTAATTGAAACAGCTGTTTGCATCTGGTTTCCAAATCATGTTTGTAGCTCAGTAGTCTGAGTGCAGGTGGAAGTCTAAGCTTGAATGAAGTTGTGAAAGATGAATGAGAGGCAGTGATTCTGTTGGTGTTTTAGGGAGGACAGTGGATGTGCATCAGTCACACAAATGGCAAAGTGGGTTGACTGATTTACAAGACCGCAAATCGAATAAGATTAGCAGGGGCTTTGGAACCCAAAATAGATCTGTAGATAAAAATTCCTATTTGTTAAGTGGCATACTATACTGCAGACATCTATAGATATACATAGTGGGAAGGAGGTTTAGCTGCTAGAGGCATACTTTGATCAGGTTATAAGAACTTGGAGGAACGGTTAGTAACAAAAGATAATGTGGTACGCAGAATCTGAAACTAGATATGTCATTAAGGGTACTGTGCCGTTTACAGTCAGTGCAGAGGATAGCAATTAGAAGGTGGTTTGTTAATAGTAGACTATGAGCTGTCTTTTTTTTCTGTGCTTCAGTCCTGGCAACCAAGGTGGAACAGTGTAGTGTTGTACTGATCATACAGGCTGTATTACAAAACACTAATTATGGCAGTTGTGGAGGTTCATTCTTAGTTTAGGCAGAGACTGGTCTGATACTGATATTACAGAAATAAGCAAGGTGTTCATAGATCATGAGCTATTGTGCACTACCTGAAGTGTCTTTCACCATGGGAGCACTGCCTCTGGAGCTAGTACTTCCATGCTTTCTCTAACATGGGTTGAAATGTTATGATTTAAAGGCACACAGCAAAAGAGCATAACCGTTGTGTGAGTTAGTAGTACTGGCATTTCCGACAAATTTTACCGATACCTATAAAGTATGATTAAGTGGAATATCAGTTGATAATGATATTGAATCCTGATAATGGTGACAACAATTTATTCTAGAACTTCTTTTGTTCAAGTATGTCTTGTCACCAAGTTGCCACCAACTCCCTGGTCTTTGCAGGTTTCAAACAGATCTACACCTTGAAGGTTCACGCTCCCCACGCGTTATGCCATTGTTTCCTATGGTATGCCATGGTTCATGGACCTCAAATTTAGAAGAAAAAGTGCTGTGGTTAGGAAAGGAAATCTTTTACAAACCAGTCCCTGTAGGGTCTGTGGTTGATGTTTCTCCTGCTAAATGGTTAAAAGCAAACATTGTTTCCTGTGTTGAATGGCTGTTGAAAGAATGCTGTATGGTATGTTACAGCAAGCACTGGATAGTGTTCCAGCAGTGACACAGTGACATTGATATTAGTAATACTTGAATCACATGTGTGACCTTAAAACCAATTAGTGACATTAAGGCCAGAGGGGCAAGGAAATGGGTGTTGAACAGTTACAAAATTCTCAGAAAGAAAGACAATTCAAACCATACCAAGCTACTGTATAGTAATGAATGTATCTGAGACTGGCTTTGAGGTCTATAGAAGAGTGCTAGCCTGTACTGTGATGTTTCACTCATTTTTTTGACATGAAGAAAAACAATGAAAAATTTTAAATCAACACTGTCTGTCACATGTAGAAGGTGTCTGGAAACATAAGACCTGGAAGACTAAGACTGAAGACCTGGAAAACTGAACCAAGACCCAGAAAAATAAAAATCTTGCTTTTTTAGGTTTAAGGTGTTAGCTTGCCCCCTGACAACTCCCTGATGTGGGTTGGTAGGATGTGCTAAGTTTTGAGGTGGTAAAGTTGGAACAGGAACTTCATGTTGAGTACAGTATAATAGATACAGTAACTTAGAGCTAAATGATGAAGGGTGACATACCTGTAATGTCCATTTCTCAAAGTTTCAAAGATAGGTCTTTTTCATTGCTTTGTCCTTCATTGCATTAGAATTATTTGGTGAGCTTGACAATTTTAATTTAAAAATATGTTGATCCTTGTGGAGATGAGCACTCCTTTCTTCCTCACAACCCACCCTCCCACCCCACCCCTCCCCCCACCCCCCCCACCCCCAAAAAGTACATTAATAAGTTGTTTTATATGTAAAACATTTGGCAGCATGCTTTTAGTTTTAGATGATATATGGGTATAGGATGTGGTTGTGGTGTTTAATACTGAACGCTTAACAGGATCTACTCCAGACAGAGGACATAATTGGCTCATAACTTTACAAACATGAGAGAACCGGTAATGTGATGAGATCATAAATACGGTGCAGCTAAGTGTTCACTGCAGATTTATAGTGAAATTTATGTTGCAGACATATAGGCCTACTTGCCCCTTTGCTACATTTAATTCGCATAAATCTCGCACAACTTGGAGTAGTTTTGACACCGAACCCCCAGTGTCTGCCAGTTTAGCTTGCAACTCATCCTCATTCTCCTTCTGCCAATTCAATACAAAATTAGGCTACATTTTTGGAAACATACACTTACCCCTTGCTACACTTACTTCCATTACTTCCCAAGAAAAGGGAGGCATTTAGAGATTGTTTTAGGGCTGCTGCCACCCCTTCCCTCTTCCTGCCATTGTGACCAGCAGTTGGTCCTTTGACCTGCTAACCCATTCTCATTATCCTTGGACATTTAGTGTAATTGGTGAGAGTTTTTGAGGCCTCCTAAATTTTGCTTTTCTTCATGCTATAGGTTTTTGACTGCCTTAATTGTTTGATCCTATGTATAGTGTGTTCATGTACATTCATGTATGTGTTTTTGTGCCATGCTGAGACTCACTCTCCTCTAATTGCTGTTAGTTCTTTACCATTAGGGGGAGGCAAAATGGTGTAAAATAAACTGTTTAAATTGCCAGAAAATACATCTCTACTGGGAGAGAAACTTGCTAATTAAAGAAATCCAGAAATGTGTGTTGGTGCCAAATAGCAAACCAGCAAAAAGCATGAAGGCCTAGATGTATATAGTTAGGGTTGTCAAATAACTAACATTATCAATACATACTTCACTCATCTACTGCAAGCGCACTGCTCTATATTGTGTTCATCTCTAGATCTTCCTCTCCCTCCAGCTTATGGTAATTACTTCCTAAAAATTGGTTGTGGCTATTTTTCAGCTAACATGGATGAACTCTGAGTTCGTCACAAAGTATATGGGCGATTTAATATCAATGTAGTGTAGTGTTGCACTAATTGCAAAGCAAAAATGTTGGTCTATTATAATAATCCCCTTGTTGATATAGTATATATATTTGCCTCTAGTACCAAGTAAGTGCATGCTATGCTTGTAATTGAATTACTTGTCACATGGAATTAAATTTGTAAGTATTGATTTCTTGCAAAATGTTAGGTGGTATTCTTCATATTGTAGTTATTAAATGTCTTCATGGTAGTTTCAGAGTTTGGAAAGCAGTCTTATGTTAGCTTGCATAGCTGACTAATGACTGACATTCTTTTCCTAAATCAGCAAAATTTGTATGTGAGTACATGCAGAACCAGGAATATGTAACTAGCAAACAAACAACACCTCTGTATGGTTGTTATGGGCGGACTTTTCATTTCACTACAGTCTTGAATATGCTGCCATGACATCACTTAGACTTAGGGAGGATATTCCCTAAATTTTCTTACAATAAGTGCAAGCAAGACACAGTATTCACACAATCGGCATCCTCTTGTTCAGGCTGCATTTACTGTCTGTTACAAAAGTTCTTAAAGTAATTTTAGTCACATTCACTGTTTTCCAACATAGGCTGCAGATGATTGAATACAGGAAGTGACCTAACAAAAGGTCAGTAAAAATGAAAACTTTAATGTCACAAGTAGCTTGTAAATTACATCCATTAATTTTATATATCAGTGCCTCAACCTTGGGTAACCTATATATGGGAAAATTCACATTAATTTTGTTTATATTTCAACTTACGATGAAAATCTCATTTTCTCAGTAGGAGAATGAAGTTCTTGAGGTTAGATCATTAGTGTGAGATTCATTTTACACTTGTAAGAAAGTTTGTATGCTTGAGATCCAAGTGTGAATGCACTCCAGCTGTCTCTTTTTTTTTAACCTAAGAAAACAGATTTGAAAACATCCAGTTTTGGAGTTGGGCTGTTTACTGATTCTTGTGCATTGTGAATTCTTTCTTTTTCATGCAGCAATTGTATGCTTACTCTATAAGCCTACATTAGAGCAGTGCTTAGATTATCTTCCTTAAGGTTTTGATTCTGATCCATTAAATAGCAACTCCCTGTTCTGATCCAAATACTTTTTGTGTGTAGTGTTTGTTCACTCAGTTGCAGGTTTGTACAGGGAGCAGTCAGGCCTATATTCTGTTTGTACAGTTCAAGGGTCAATGACAAAAAGCATTGCAAAGTGATACCATACTGAAAAAGTATTAATGCCTTTGCTTATTGAATAGGACTCCCATACCTTTTGTTGGTTTCCACTTCTCTGTAAGGAGTGAAATTGCTTTTTGTCAGTAATCTCCCCTAAATACAAAAGTTGCAGATACCCCTTGACCGAAATCTGTTATTTGGCTGAAATCTGACAGATTTGTTTATCAGGATCAGTAAATGGCTTTTAAGTTCAGTTTCATGCATTAGGATGGGATAGTCCATGGGAGGTACAGTATTGCTACTTAATTATGGCATATTTTATGTGAGTTGAGACCAACTACTAGGAGTGTGTGTCTCCTAAGTAGAGTACAGTATAGCAAAACTCTGTTTATCCGAACATATCAGGATGGAAGGTAGTTCAGGTAATGGAAAACTTTGGATAAACCGAGTTTCAAGGTTTGGCTTCAAGTATGGTACGCTGGCCCACTGGGCCCTTAGAAAGAGTGCCAAAACTCCCAAATAGAGTGTGTTCCCACTTGAGTACGAGCAGATCACATCCGGTTCTGACCCCGCGCAGGGGATCAGTTTACAAGTGGGAACGCTCGTGTTCCCCGGATCAGATCTCGAGAGCTTCATCGCCCCTTCAGGAGGATCAAACCATGCAGGCGATCAAAACAACAAGTGGGAACACAACAGGGGATCAAAGTGCACGAGATCAAAGCAAACAAATGATGTACCTGTACTTCTGCAGACTGCACTTTTGTAGCACAGCTTGCCCGTATTCTCATATACCATGCCACACAAACTTGTGTAAAACAGACATGACCTGCAGACATAATTTCAGTGACGCAACTTCCTGTCGCTTGAACCAGAGGAGGCGATCAGATCTCGCGCAGGTGATCAAATGGGAACACTCATGTGGTTGGCCACAAAATTTTCCAGTTGACTGAGCTTGGGGGATCAGCATCAGGGGACCAAGTGGGAACATGGCTATAATTTCGAAACAGATAGCACAATTACAGCACATGTGTTTGAAACTATTGTGACATGATATGACAAACAATAAGTGAGTTCGAAGATACCTTAAGGAGCAGAATTGTGCAATAGGTCAAAAGGTCAAATAGTAACACTTTACATGACATAGGCCCAAACTATATGGTTTTGCATAGACTGTAGAGTGTTAGGCTACATAAATTACCGTGGCGGTAGCAATATGAGCACCGATTTTGTACTCATGGTAATTCTAGGTTATTGGTCTTCCTATTTAACTTGTAAAAGATGGAAAATTGTTTCGAATCGTTGACATTTGACTCTGAAATGTTTCTCAGTTGAAATATAATCAAATATTCCTTTCACGAAGGTGTCTAAAACTGCCAGAAAATTGGGGGATCTGGTTTACCTTGGTGCAACACCTATAAGCCTAACCACGAGACTGTGGTAAACTGCATGCATATTTAATGATAAGTGGCATGTATTCACTCGAAATGTACCATTGATCATTTGGAAAAAACTTAGGTGAAAGAAATTCGTCCTCCTTTATATGAAAACCTACCTGAGATTTAGTTGTCACAAATGCGGAAATGTGATCCCCCATGTTTGTTCACTGGTAACCTGTATTAATACCTGCAAAGTCATCCCCATTCATTATCTACACAATATACTCCATTACCACAGCTTGCATGTGAGTCTTATGGAGTGACATTGCGAGGGGTGACTTGACTGGGCCAAGCGTGTGTTATGCATTGTGTATGTTAGTCAGTTTCGCTCCTCATCACCTCCTATTTACATATGTAATTCCCCAACTTGCCTGCAAGTACCATCTGGCATAAATCAATTAGCACCAGAATGGCGCCCTCCCACCTATAGAGGGCGTCGTGGCTAGGCCACTCATCCTCTCTTCATATTGCCCTGCTTCGAGCAATACATGTTTTGCCACTGTCTGGCTTTTGGAGAGTTTTTTGCCCGTTTTAGGAAGCTTGTTAAGCATCTTTTAGGGCCCCCGATTTTCCGAGATCGCGGAAAATAATGGAGAAAAACGGAAATGACGATTTTTTACGGAAAATTACGGAATTTGCGATTTCATACTGCGATCACAAAAAACTAAAAACAGCACAAGATTCTTTCTTTTTTTAATGAAGCAAAGACATATTTATTCTGGACAAAGCAATTGCGCATGTACTTGAGGACTTTAACACTTCGGATGTAGGATACGTATGTGATTCGAGAACAGGAAACAGATATAAAGGCTCCCACATTTTACGTGATGTGAAACTATTATGATGTTAGTTTTCATTCACCGATCACGTCGGAAGATTATGTGTGTGGTGTTCTGTACTGGATTGTAGTAGTGCTACGTAGTACTAGCAGCCTATCCAGTCAGTTCCGTGCCAAAATACATACGGTAATACAGCACCGTAGCACTTCAGGGTCACTAAAAATTCCACTCAATTTACTTGGTGTACGCACCTCATGGTTCCTTCACTGTAAAAATTGATTAACACTTTTTTGTAACAGATAATAAACGCGTCTTGGCGTTTATGTAACAGAAAAAACAATAAAATACATAAGCAAATTATACGTCTAAAACGCCAACTTTAACACATTGACGCCACTTTAATGCCATGTCGTAAACACGTTTATGTGTTTATTTCATGATTACTGTAAACATCAAGTTGTTTTTAATAAAGAAAAATTAACATATATATAAATCATGCAAACGTGTTTGTGGAGTGCACTTTAATTGACGTCATTATTCTTATCATGTGTTAATATTCGTTCAGCCATTTACTGTGCGTATCCATTTTGTTGTTCGTTTTCTAATTCTTAAACACCATATATGTGTTAAAAAATGAAGACGTCTATTTTTACAGTGTTATCAATATGAATATATATTGTCTTGCCCAAAACTTACGTCTAATTATAATAGTCTCCAAATGAAACGCAAAACTAACTCCCGATATATTCCCGTAATCAAAAAACCTGTGCTGCCAGTGGCATGTGAATTTACACGGGGCCGCTTCCCTCAGTTTGTTCATGACCAACGCAGGCAATACACTAGTGTTGCGTTATGTATTCCACACCGTACTCGGTGTACTTACGAAGGCAGGTGAACTTCAACTTCTCAAGAAACTTTCTTGGGTTATCACGTACTTGTTTTATTAATTACTTATGGGATACTTGCAAGAGAAAATGAATGAAACGGAAGATCACGGAAATTTATAATTGCCATTTATATCTGAAACGGAAATCTACGGAAAAGGGAAATCTGAAAACGGAAAAAAACGGAATATGAAAAGTGGAAAACGGAATTTACCATTTTGTGAAGCGGAAAATCGGGGGCCCTAATCTTTCCTTTCAGGAGTGTACTAAAGTCGGTTTTCAACATCGAAGAGTGTTTTCATAAACTGTATTCTTTCAATTTTAGAGCAGTTTTAGATCTAGCCTTTTTTCCGATTTTTTCGGTTGTTATTATACTGGCCACAGAACCATCCATAGATACTACCGTATGTTGGTTGTTTACGGACTGTACCTCAGTCTGCACTTACGCCATAGGCACAGTGTGGTGCTCATAAAGTAAGCGTAGGCTAGAATTTCAGTAAAAATGTGTTTATATCAATCGTAAAATTTTTGGGTGAAAGATGTGTACGTCATAGCAAAATATTGAACACATACAATGATATTGTTCAAGAGAGTCAATTTTGTCCAGTGGGTGATTCCTTTTTTCCCTATTTCTACTCAGGCGGACCCGTCCGTAAGATTTAACACGGATGTTACACGAACGTATGCATCCATACTTTAGTTGTTAGTGACCTCAACAGAAAGGTCACTAACACATGCTCAGATATTATCTTCAAACAGGCTTATTTTGCAGGTCTTCTAAAACCCAGAGATTTTATGCCCAAGATTCAATTTTGAATATTGTGTTGAATGTTGGTGTGGTAAAATAACAAGGCCAGTTCGGATAAACAGGGCATTGGATTAACAGAGTTCAAATAAATGGGGTTCACTGTACCTATTCATTTTGTGCTACTCATTCAAGCTGTGTTGTGTCTTGCAAATACTTTCTGTACCATCATTGCCTTTCTTTAAAATAGTTTGTTCCAGTTATAAAAAAGGTTAACTTGCTATAAATATAAAACTCATAAATTGGTGTAGATAACAGATCATTTGTCATATACTAAATTTTTTGGTATTAGTATTCAGTATTTTCTTACTACTTTCTCATGTAATGTAACTTAATATTACAGGCACTTTTATTTATTACTCTGTGCAACATGAGGTATAATAGTGTGGTGTAATACTGTAGTGTAGGCTGTACCATAGTTGATATTGTATTAACCTAGGCTTTAATATGGTTAAATCCTAACTATGTAGAGTCAGTATTCAAATTAGAATGGTCAGTATCAATCAAGGAAGTGGTTAGAGTTTTAGATGATCCCAGGTCAGGATGACGTATGGGGTCTTCAGTTCCTGTCATTGGTGTTACTCTTTGTAAATACTGTGCAAAGGTTTAGCCTACAGTACAAATTGGTGTAATCCAAGGAGGTTCTCTATCATCAGGTTATTATGTCACTTAAAATTTCATTTTTGTGTTGCCTATGCCTGTATCAATACACAATATTCTTTCCTAAGATTAAAGGTTAAAAAGGGGGAGGGGGGAGGAGCAGGGGAGGAGGGAGGGGCAGTATAATGGGAGATAGGAGATCTCTATAGATTGGTAAACTACATTCAGACTCGATAGTAAGGCAAGATTAAAGGTCTGTCAATTGAAATTGCTCATATTTGAGATATCCCCAACCTACTAACATGCAACTTGACAGAAATAAGACTGCAGTCCTTGAAACCACAAGGGACTATGTGCTTCTTATTACCTGGTGTTGTACTACCCTGACCTGTGTATGACCTGTCATACCAGCAAAGCAAGGTTAAGATCAAGGGGGATAGAATAGAGTCAAGGTAGGGTATATTTTATAGTCAATTTAACTAACCATGAAGGAAATTAGACCAATTGATAGAAGTAAAATTTGTATACTTCTGTGCTGACAGCTTCATGCCTTGTCATATATTGTACTTCCTAGAGCCAGTAAAATGTTGGTGCTTACTCTGACCTTGGTAATTTACCAACCCTGTACAGCTTTATAGGGTTAATAACTTAAAGTGTACCTAAAGTCTGAAAATTCAAAAATATATATTACAGAGCATGAAAACTGAATTCCAATGGTCCAATTCCCATCTTCACAGGACTTTCTTAAGCTGAGATATAAAATGTTAAAGTTTATTCACTCGATTTAAAAAGGTAGATTGCGCAATAATTTGTGATGTCATTGTTGTACTACTCAAATTACAATCTTTGTATTTCTTTGTTTTTCTGAAAGCCACCGCACCTTGTGCCAAAATGTGATCGCGTTCTTACTGCTTTGGGGTGACTTGACTATATAAGCCCTCTCTGTACAGCATGTCATGCAAGAAAACAGGAAGCGGTCAAGGTCATATAAACATTTTTAATTTTAAAAGAAAACAAAGCATTTAATGTGAGTTGTACAACAAGAATGTCAAAAATTATTGCGCAATGAACTGTTTGGATTTAAGTGAATAAATTTTAACATTTAATATCTCAGCAATGGAATAGGCTATGACAATGGGAGTTGGACCAATAAGATTAATTTTGTAACCTCTAAAATATATATTTTTGAATTTTTAGACTTTAGGTCCACTTTAAGGCTACTCCACTTTCATGGATGACCTCTTTACCAGCAGGGAGTCATTGATTAGTGACCTTTTGAGTTCAACTAACCTGGTCAATCCTCATTTTACAGGTGGTTGAATGTAAGTGGTTTCAGTATAGGAACGCTGGAATAAGGATTGTGCTCTCCTCCAAAGTGTGGACAGGGAGTAGGCCTATGTACAGGTCTGAATTTACAGACCTGTGCTTAGTGTAGGCAAGCAAAGTGTTGATTTTGACACTTTGTATCAGAAAAATGATGACTGTTGTACTTTGCGGGAAGTTGGCTCTTGTTTGTAAGTGAGACTTGAGTAACAATAGAGGCTGTGGATTTACAGTAGTAACTAGTTGACTTATTTGAAGCATTAACTTTAGCTCTGGTTCAGGAAGTGTAGCCTATATCTTATCAAGAACTATGTAAAGTAGACATATGGATTACTTGGAACTTAGTTCTCATTTTGACTAGTAATATTCATAGGATTTAAATGAGGCATTGCAGAAACTTGCAACTACTTCTAAACCAACAACCAGTTGACATCAACTATTGATGGACAAAAGTCATGTCAGTGTTGTTACTTCTTTTTTCCCAAATGCTGGGTAGAAGTAGAAAACACTTGTTCTGCTCCACTCCCCCCCCCCCCTTTTTTGCTTTTTTTGTCAAAAAACTTGCCATTGATAAACTCAAATGGGAAAATGACTGACATACATGTGTCAAGCTCCTTCATCTCTGCAAACAACTTAGTTAAATAATAAGTTCTTTAGTCCTCAGAAAAATTCCATGTGAACAGTTATGGATTTTAACAGGCCACTTCTCTCATTACATGGTCTGTGAGGCACAAGCTACTTGTCCACCCTGCTCATGTAAATGTTGGGATGTTACAAACAGACTACAGCAGACTTGCTGCACAAACTGGTGTCTGACAGATGGAACTGTAGTAGTGCAGTCTACATGACATACTTGCTGTGCTCATTCAACCATGACTCTTCAGGCTTGGTGTCCAATTGTGTATGACTCCTCACCTTGGTATGTGGCTGGATTTAGTGTGTTGTGAATATAGACTTGTGGATGCTGTGATTGGCCTGGAAGGATATGTTGACTTCTAGCCAGAAAAAGTGCTTGTGATCATTACTTGTGAGGACTTTTACTTAAGCAGCTTTTCGTTCTAGAGTTCTCTGTTCATTTGTTCAGGTAGCTGCCACTCCCTCATGCTTAAATGTACTACAGTAGGATAATTCCAGTCATGACACCACTGCACAGTAGAACAGCATTACACATTTGTTGAAATACTCACATACGGAGATGTTGAAAGATACTGCATGTGGGGACCACAGTATCGTATCCAATTAAATAAACATTTCAGTCCCACTGAAAGGCTCAAAGGCAATAGCTTGTAATTAGAACCTGCCATGAAATGTTAGACACTGTGTCACATGTAACATACACTACAGAGGAGAACATGGTACAACTGAGAGCATATCTCAGTTGGAATAGTGTACTGTCAAAACGTTTGTCTTCAGCAGGAGCAGCAGCTTGGCTTTGTAGTGTATACAAGGGGGGGACAATCTTAGGGCCAGAGTCATTGCTTATTTGGCATGGAAGATACATTAAATTAGCCCAGACAGTAGGTTCCATTGTCAAAAGTAGGTCTGGTGTATTTTTTTTGTTTCAAGTTTTCATTGAGAAATGTAGGCTACATGCATGTCCATTGGTGATAATACCTTTAAAGAACCTTGCAGTATATGGAAGTAAAGTTATCTGCTTCATATTTACAGAGCACTGTAAATACTGGTAAAGTTTAAAGTCCTTCTCTTCCATTTAGTCATGGAATTTAAACCTTTGCCACTTTATAATCATTTAACAATGTATACCATTTACCTGTCTTTTGCAGTCCAAACACTTTTCTTTCACTGGTCTACATGCCCTTACTGTAAAAGTATGCAGTAATTCTGACATGACACTTTCAACTTCTTGTTAGTTCAAACTTACCATAATACTTTTGACAAACATAAATATTTAAGGCACTGTACACCAAACAGAGAAGCAGCTTTGATTGACTTTGTACTGTACATATTTTTGTCCAAAGCCTGTATCTTAACTTGCATAGTTCTAAGCTTGCTTGTTACTGATACTATCAGGACTCAAAGAAAATTGTAAGTTGGAATTGTTTGCTGTTTAGCTCAATTGGTAGCTTAATGATGGTATAAGGTGGGCAAGGAATTTGAGAAAGAGGGATAGGTATGCTGTACTATTGATTTAAAACAGAACTAAAAACAGACAAACTCATGTATTCCCTTTAGCTAGTACAGCCTACATATATAATTTACAGTGTAAGTGTACCATTTACTGTGCGAGCAATGTTTGTATATCAGCCTATAAGCCTACATGTGCAAATTGTTTGGCGGTCCCATTTTATAGATTGTTTGAAGGTCCCATTATCTATTGTTTGGCGGTCTTATTTCACACATTGTTTGAAGGTCCCATTTCATAGATTGTTTGAAGGTCCCATTATCTATCGTTTGGCGGTCTTATTTCATACATTGTTTGAAGGTCCCATGTCATAGACTGTTTGAAGGTCCCATTTCTTTTCCTTTTCAGAATACCTTTATAGGTTGAATCATGCAGTATGTACAAGCTCAGCAGAAAAAAATGGACATTCTTAACTTGCTGCTTGAAACTAAATTATCATTTATCATGTAGTAATGTAAATAATACCTCCAACAGTGTGAGTTCAGAATTGCTCATATATGCCAGTTTTCACAAATTCACCTTCAAATACAGACCAGTTTTCTATTTGTGTGCCTGTTGAAGCATGCTGAAAGATACCTCCTTTTGACAGATGTGATGTGACAGTTTTGCTTTGGGTATGTTTGTGTACTGTGCTTTGAAGTTTGAGAGCACAAGCCAGCCAATTGAGATAAAAATTTGATGGTGCAGATTTTGAAGCCAGTACACTTGGAGCAGAGAAAAGATTTTCAATTTTCAAAGGATAGAGGATCATGAAGAGGTGTTTTTTGGAGGTTTGTGTGGTGTTCCTCATGACTTGATCCTATTAACTATCTCACACTCAGTTGATAAGTTAAGGATACTCTAGGCTCCTTGAGGCTTGTAAGCTATCCCATTGATTGCTCTTGTCTTCTAAGCCTCTTATAATATATTTATGTTGAGAGATTTTATCAGCCTATGGGCTATTTGTACTGCTGAGAATATAGCACCATGAAAGTCACTCTCCAAGTCTGGGCAGTATTGATGCAGTCTTGGGTAAACAATTTAAGCATGTCATTAAACCACTTGATCTTAATACTAGGGGGTTGCCAGTAAAGCCGGGAAATTTCATGAAATAGTTGCTTGTTGTGAACTGAGGAAAAAGTTAAGTGTCATTTGTAGTAGGCTGTATAGATAAATATCTTTGGAGGTCTGTATCTGGGTTTCCATAATCAAATTTGACAGTTTTGAACCTCACTCTTTCTAATGACATTACAGTAGGTATGTCCAACATTTCGTAATGTAGGACTTCTGGATGGGAACCTACACAGGGCAAGGTTTGCAAGCCACTCTAGAGGAAGGTATAATGATAAGACTTCAGGCTGCATTTAATTGGAAACCTGGATAGGTCAGTCAGCCAATGAGCATCCTATTATGCCAAGAAGATTGTCTGACCAGGGAGTTGCTATTTGACTGGAGATTTGTCTTCACAGTCCCTTTGAAGTCACCATGTTGCCGACATGTAATGTAACACTCCTCTTAATACAGTTAGATGCAATAAAGCTCCATGTGCGGTAGCTAATTTGCATACGCCATTCACACTCGGTAGTAGTGGGCAGTGCGTTGGCTCTCTGCGTAATAACTAGCCATAGCTGCGTAATACAAGCTGCATGCTGTGACTGTTAGCACCACACACACACACTAATGTATAGAATATACACTTGCCACAAAGAATGAGAACCAAAAATAAGAGTATCTAAGGACACAAAATCAACTTAAATCACTAAAGTAATGGCTAATTCACATATCCATGTTAAATAATGATGATGCTGAATTGCAGAAGGTTGTTTTTCTATCCTGAGAAAAATTTCGCAAAATGAGTATACAGGTATCATATTATGGACTACAAGTAATGTTGAAATTTCTGTTCATTTCGCTCAGCAAAAACGCGCTAAAATTCGTCAACTACAGTAACCATGGAAACAAATGGAAAGTTTGCAAAATCTAGGCCCCCCAAAATGGTCTTTTCGGTAAATTGGCGCTGGGTGCCACGATTTTTTCTTGGTGAAATGTACATGTACAAACATAGCTACACACATAGTACGTTCAGAAATGCAATTCAGTGCCAAAGAGCACAAAAATACTAAAGTTTGAGGGCTCAAAAATGCAGTTTGACCATACAGTGTTGTTATAATATGATCAGTACGGTTCACTAAAAAGGGAGGAGAACCAAACTCAGAAAAAACTCCGGAAGAAAAAGAACTTACCCATCGAAAGATTTAGGTCCAAGCTTGAACTGCACATACTGTATATTTTAGCTGTGCCACCTCATTTATTTTCTACTGTGCATGGGCATTAAGATAGGGAGCATCCCATTAGGTCATGGTTTTTTGTACAGAGCAATGGTTTTCGAATCATCTCAGCTGATAGAGGGCATTTGGAGCTGTCGGTAACATCCTTGTCTTTAAAGGAAATTTAATTGGTCCGGGGAGCCTGTTCTTAGTGAAAATTCATTGAGTTTGCAAAGGCAGGATTGTGTGTCCTGAGGCAGATTTGAGGACAAGGTTCATAAAATTTTTGAAGACAAATCTCCAGTCAAATAGCAACTCCCTGGTCTGAAAATGTACTAGTCTTATGACTATTTGATTGGAGGAAAATGTCATGACTATTTGATTGTAGGAAAATGTCATTTCACAAATTAGCATTACTCATGTTAAATGGATGGTTTTTCTCCTTAAAAGGCCTATATTTGAATTGCTTTTAGGAATGTGGAAAGTTAAACTGTTTATTTAGGCCTATTTGCAAAACATCTTTGCCTCCCATTACTTTGCCAACAAGATTCTTTGGTATTGTGTACATGTGTGCAAGGTGCCGGGGGTGGCAGTATTCATAATATGAAGATAGCCTGAGGTTAACAGACTATATACATTCTTTTGGCTTCTGCTGGAGAGATATCAAACAGAGAGCTAGAAAGATTTTTCTGACCTTACCTATCCCATCTTCAACAGTTGGTCAGATACTGAAGAATTATTGTGGTAGTGCTTAGACTTAGCAAGTCTGTGTTTAGCATTCCATACATTCCTTGTAACCACTTGTTTTGGATTTATTCACTGAGCTGTGGCTGCTTGTTTTATAACAACAGAGCAATTGTTACTCTTGTATTCAAAGAAGGAGACTGGCATGTCATTGAGTCAAACAATATTTCCCTTCTTTGGTAAAGTTTATTTACAAGCCTTGTCCCCCAAAAGTGTTCAGATGTTGATGGTGTCACTTTGCTATCCTGATTTTAAATAAAAAAGTCAAAAAGAGATGATTTTTGGTTGAATACAGTTGCCAGTAGCTCTGACTATACATTAGCTCATAGTTCACATGTATCTGTTGCTATGGGAAAACCTTTGGACTGTAGTGGGTTTATATGTATGGCATGAATGCTTATGGAAATATTGCAAGTGAGGCATACAGTAGGATTTGGATAGGAAAATCTTGCCTTTTGAGATGCAAAAATAATCCATAATTGGATGATTACAAAGCTTGAAGTATTTGTGCTGTACTGACTACTTTCTGTTTTGTTTAATGGTCTACTGTATATGTTCTTGATGTACCAACATTAGTTATGGTTATTGAGAATTGAAATACTTTTACTGGTAGGCTAGTACAGTGCAGAATTTTTCCACTTTATGTCTGAACAATATGTAGGCTAGCTCCACCCCATGTATCAATTCTATTGTTTGTTGATGTATGGTACCTGAACCTGGCAAGCATTTGACAATCTTGTTGTACACATTGTGTGACCTGTAGGTATGAGGGGAAGGCAAAAAATTGTGTGTTCGTGAGGGGAGGGGGAGGGCTTGGGTGATGTACAGTGAGTCACTGATCTGCAAAGGTAAAGAGGGGAAAATGGAAGATTATGCATTGCTTGAAAGAAGGTAGAAAAACCCTTGTAGAAGACCATAACAAGTAGGCCGTATGTATAGTACTGTGTACAGTACTGTGTACTGAATCATTGTTGCCATGGTATATGTTTGAACTATATCTTAAGTACATTGATCAGTGTTTGCATTAGGACATGGCTGTGTTACTTCCCCCAGCACATGTTGAACTTTTTACAAAAATAATGACAATATTCCACTCTTGAGTATTTCTTTCAGTTTTTTGCCGCCAAACACAACCATTTACGCAATGTTCAGCAGTTAAGGGAACTCTCAAAATTGAGAACTGCTCTCTTAATAAGTTAGATAGATAGGGCTTTATGCCCCAACTTATAACCTCTTGGTTTAATCTAGCAGTGCCCACAGCCTTTTTTCCAGTTGTGGGTCACTGGTTTGGTTTCCCTTGCTCCATTGCTTATGTGGAGCATCAGGCACAACCGCAACATTTTTAAAGTCTTTGGTGTGACTCGACCTGGGAATCGAACCTGGGCCTCTCACATGAGAGGTGGATGCTCTACCACTACAGTAGACCAAACATGCGGTCTGTTCTCTAAATAAGAGTAAAGCTCTTCCATCTACTTAATAAATGAAAGATCTGTAGATAGTTATTGTGTCAAGTGACATTTTATTTTTTCTTTTCAGATCGTGAGGATCAGTCCATTCTCTGCACGTAAGTTTTTAAGTTGAATGCCCTGAGGGTTGGGTTTGGGCTACTGTGGTATGCTGGTACAGGAGATCCTGTTGACTTTATTTTCACTATACTAGCAAACATGGGCGGCAATTGAAGGGACCGATTGAAGGGACTGGGATATGTCCTAATATTTGAGAAATCGCTCATTTACTTTCATTTTTCACACAATAAATTATTTGAAAATGGGGGTCATGTCCCCCCAGTATCGAGAACAATTGCTGTGCTTGCTAGCAAACCAAACTTAGGTAGCCTGCAGCCCTATATCACTAGACAACATGTCTCTGCCAAAAGGAGCGTAATAAAACCTCACAGAGACTGTCACGTTTTCAATCTCAAAATTGTGCTCCCACAGTCGTGTGTTTTTTACGAGAAATTTACAAGTTAAATGCACTTTCACTCTAATTGGCTTTTGTATTGTGATTACCCATTTTAATGATACAGAATTGAAAGTTTCCAACCACTTTTTAGCACTTTTGTATGCACAAGCCATAGTAGTGAAAAGGTTGTTTTGGCCAGTCCTCTTCTGCATTTATTATTCCCTTTTTCTTAAGCTCAGTTTAAAGTACAGTATGTTTCATTTGTCAGCACAAGTGCGAGGAGTAAACTTGTCATGGGCCAAAAAAACCCTACTCCCTTCCCAGATTTTTGAAAAGCAAAACTTAGTTCTTTTATGGTCAGATACTATAGCAGTAGAATCAACATTTAGCATCAACGATGAAAAAGACTTGGAAAAATGGTTTGTTTAGGTAGTTATACAATTTTGTATATTTTTTAGGGAAGCCAAAGTGTTCTTCAATTGCCAAAATTTCCTTCCAGATAACCAGAATTTCCCCAACAGGAAGTTTGCCAGATTCTTCATTTTCTTCACCCAGGGAGTGGCAGCTCCCTGCCCCACCCATGTCTACAGAGATCATATTAAAAAAAAAGGAAAAATTTCAGTATGGGGTGTAAAAAAGCATTTTATAGTTGCATGTTCTGAAGTGTCAGTAGGGGTGTGGTATGCTGGTGTCAGGCTTTCTTTTGTCCTTAAAAAGGAATCCACAGGGGTCGAACTGTGCATTTTTTGTAATCCCATAGGGACTTTCGCAACTTGAAGGAGTATTTAGGCTTGCCCAATACATGCAGTGTTCATAAAAATACACTTGACAGAAAGAACAGTCATTTATGCATCTTTGCTTGGCTATGAAACAAATTTCTTTAGCACAGTAACATGAAACAAAAATCTGTTTTGCCTAAGTTAGGATCCATATTTGCCATACTACCCGTGCATTGTTTAGGGAGAAAGTCCAGTGACATAGGACAGTGGTATTAGGGAGAAAGGCCTGCATGTTGAGATGCTAAGAAAAATATATTTAGAAAGCTAACTACCTTTGTGGTATACATCGCAAGAATTTTTGAACAGAGAATGACTAAGATGAGACATTTGAGCTTTGCATTTATAAGTGTTTACATGCAGCTGAAAGTTTGAAGTACATTCCCTTAGTGAGTTGAACTGGATTGTAAATGTTAGCCATGTAAGCAATTATTAATGAAAGTAAATATCAAGTCCTTTGAATTTAATTCAGGATGTAAGTCTTGCATGAAAAGAAAATTCAAGGGAAAAGAAAGCAAAATTTGCTTGCATAGGGAAGAAATATTGCTACTTTTCATCTCAAAGCAGAGTTTACTTTTCTTTCTGGAAGTCAAGATAAACAACTCTGGGAACAAATCGCATTTTAAATTGTTCAATTGGCATTATTTGAATGGTACATCATTTTTAAGCCAGTCATTGTAAAGACAACATGAAGTGTGATGCAGACTTTGGCAAGTCTGAGGCTCATATTAAGGTGTTGCCCTAATAAGATTCATTGCAGAAAGTGGTTGGGTTACAGTGCATTTTGGTTATTAAAAGGAAGGAAAGAAGGATGTTGAGGTAGGAATGTTCTTTCCAAGGCTAACCATAGGTTTTGGTAATTCTAGCTCCGCTTCATATGCAACAACTTGTATCAAGTGATATATATGAGCTTCCGTTGTCTAACTACAGCGGAGAATCTGGAGCTGGAAAAACAGAGAACACCAAGAAAGTCATCCAGTACTTAGCATATGTGGCTGCCAGTAAGGGAGGTAAACAACCCACTACCCCGACCATCCACTCCATCCAGGTAGGTTGGGCAGGAAAACCATACAAGCATTTTGGTTATAAACAGTGGGAGTATTACTGCCTTAGTTTTAATTCTTATTACTGCCATTAGCTGACATTGAACAGGAAACTTGCTATCTAGGCTCATAGATTGATTATTTGGGTTGCTAATTGAAATTCCATTTTTTCATGTTCCAAGGTTAGATGTTTACAGATGTTTGGGTCTCACTTTTTACAAAACTTAAAAATGGGAGGAAAAAATGGGAGGGAAAAAAGAAAGATACTCAAAATAAGAAAAAAAAAAGGGAAAAAAAGAATAAACAAAGAAAAAAGGGCACAAAAGATTTTATTACAGTAAAGACGGAATTCAAAATTTGTGGTTGTATAATAAATTTTTCATATAGCAGGTAGGGGACTCTGATTAATGTAAATCTATAAGACACTGATGTCCTATTTCAGCCATTATGGGTAGCCTTTTGGTGTTTTGTGGTATCAGTCTCGAACTTGGTAAATATACTGTAGACATACTGACATCCTTCATGTCTGCTGATGCACTTTAATGATATCATTAACCCTTTGACACTTCTACAGTCAAAGATTTGTTAAAGCAAGATCAAGTCAGATAAATTGTCATGAAAAAGCAGAAGCTTCATTTGAAACTGCTGTGCACTTTTGAATGGTGTAGTGTTAAAGAAAGACAATTACGTGAAAGTGATAATTTATTGATATGGACAAGTGAGAAGCCTTGCCCATCAAATGAATTGATGCTTGCTGTCATAAAGGTATTTTTACAACTGGGAAGTATTTTGTGATACTGAAGGGACTGACAGTGTTCTGTAAATGATCGACATTTTTGTTTAGTTACTGGTGACTAAATATTTTATGTTAGTTTTACTGAATAGTTGAGTATTTATGTACTGTTAAACCAAATAAAAATGTGTATGAGAATAATGAGTCTATGAATTCAGAGTTTGTATTGACAAGAGAGTCTTAGAGAGGGAGGCACAAAACACAGATAAATATGAATGAAATGTGTGAAATTAAATTACTTGGCTTCCATTTCGTACAACTTGTACTATTGGCTAATTGGATGGGACAGGATTTGCTCCCCAAACATCTGTTGTTTCCTTTTTTGTCTGAATGGAAGTGGGGTGGAGGGCTTTTGATGGATGTTACCAGTACTACTACATCAATTAACTAAAGATTACATCCTTCCTTCACGAAGATCATGTGACTTACATTTTAATGTTATAATTTACATTACTCTTAATGGCCATGTCAGAAATATATGACATTAATCATTCTTGTATGAAATGTTGTGAACATGTGATTTTATTAACTATTCTTGATATTAATCTAAATATTAATGATTTACATTACTAACATATTTCCCTTTTGATTGTTTTTGTCTCATGTTATTGTAATCCAAGCTGCCTGTTTATATCTGAAATTTAATTCACTACGATATCTGATTGAATGGTCGAAGAAGAACGAATGTTTAAGCTGTTCAAGTGCAGGAACTGCTTTGTCATGAACTTTGACCGACTATAGACCATGTAATTTCAACTGAAACTAACTTGAATCTATACTAGACAGTCACAACTACAGTAAAGCAGTTTGAAAAATTCTCAATGAAAGACCATACAGCTATACTTAATACCATGTATGCATTGCAAGCTGTGACATGTAGGCTGTGTATCACCCTGTCTGTCATTGACAACTCATGGTTGGTGTTCACCCAGGGCTGGAGAAAACGTTTATTTCCCGGGAAGGGAGTCAAATTTTCCACAATTCTTTCAATGTTTTCATGTACAAAAAAGGTAAATTTCCCTCCAATTGCCAAAATTTCCTTCCAAGTACATAAATTTCCCAGGAAGGAGCCTCCCAGCTTCCCAACTTTTTCCACCCATGGTGTTCACCAAAACAGCAATTGCAACTAGAAATGTTATTTAATAGCAACACCAAAGTAGTGGCTTGGAGTTTATGCTGTGTTACTTTTTGATATAGTCAAGCATAAAGAAGTATACAAATTCTACATCAAAAGTGCTTTTTGGCTGATACTAAGCTATAAATAGAGTTGTTTTAAAAATATCATACAGGTAAAAGCTAGTTTAGTTTCATGCATGTGAATCACCAAAAATGCTGTCTTATTCTTGTGTTAGTGTCATCTTAAACTAAAATGCATTTTAAACTGCAGAAAAATTGGGGAAAATGGTCCTGGATATTGAAAATACCATGAAAATATTCAGATTTGTAAATTTATTTTTGCAGTCTTCTTCACTGTTTGAGTCAGGGTCACATTCCCACGCACAAGTAAGTTACAGTTCAAGGGTGCGAAGCAGCACCAGTCAACTATACCTTCTTGGCAGTCACCTAGCTGGGCACAATTATACCCTTCAGCAGTCAGACCCTCATGCCAGTATTTATCACACTGGGTGGATCATACCCTTGATGCTGCCCAGTTACTACCAGCCTTGACCATGATTTCTTTATCATGTGATTTGACCTATAAAACTACACCGTATCCTCATCATGCTTCTTGGTCAAATATGGAACTCTCTACTTGTTTCAGGGTGGTATTAACTTAAAAGCTGTAGCACTGTGGTCATCTCCACAATGCTAACAGTTTGACCCTTACAAGCATACATCCTCTCTACCCAACCTATAGGCATTCAGTAATTTCCTTTTCGGTAAAAGTTTGCTTTTTCAAACGTAAGTGTATTCTCATCCCATGGTGCACTCTGTGCCGTGCCAGCGCAATATATAGGCATATATATATATATATATATATATATATATATATATATATATATCAAACTTGAGATTCAGCATTGCATACATTGCTTTGTAAAATTGCCATTTTCAGTATGAAAGAGACCATTTTATGGTACTGCAATTTATATGAACGCACAATGTCTTCCTGTAGAACAACATGTAGATTCTTGCTGAGCTTTCGTTTATCATCTTTCCCCATTGGCTTTTATGGTAGCTTGACGTATCAGACAACACACTATTTATCCTCTTAAAACTTGCTATCTTTGCTCCAGTGTGCTGCCTAGTCACAGCAAAGTTTCATTAAATCTGTCATTTGGTTTATGGTTCCCCAGAGAACTTCTAGTTCCATGTGTTGTGCATCAATCATTGAAGAGCTTATAGTACTGTAGTGTTGTTTTAATTAGGCCTCTGTAATTTTTGACAATTGAGTCATGCTGCATCAAGGGCCATCAGCCATTGCTCTTGGATCTAAATATAGAGAGGAAAATGTTGTCAATCATAAGGGTTACAAAAAGTTTATTGAACATTGTTTGGGTAACCTGGTATTACTCTAAAGTAATATCTCAAAAACTTCATGTAATCCTCTTCCCCAAATGATTGGGACTACCTAAAATGATATTGACGTATGATGGCTGTTATTTTGGATTCTGGTTAGAAAGTATGGCTGAATAAGGCAAGAGGGCTTTGCAAAGAAATACCGGACTGTTACCCATGAAAATTCTTTCAGTTCATAATAGGATGAGAGAAGCCAGCTGTGTGTGTCAATTTCATCACCTTATTAGAAAGTAATAGTTTGTTATGACTGAGACACAAAACAGTTCCCTTTTAAGTCAAGTATAAATGTACTAAATTGAAAATATTTTTTTGTTAAGCTTGGCTATTAGATACCAAGGGTTAAATATTTGCAAGAGACTTTCACAAATACTGTAAACTTACTTTCACTTTTCCCCTGAAATCAGCCATGGATGCATGCTGCATTATTTTAATAATAAGGTTAGCACATAAAGTGATGTACCAATTTCAGCTTGCCAAATTCACATAAAGAATTTAATCTTTTGAGGAGAGACAGAGTGAGAGCATTTTGTGCTGAGTAATATTGAATCATACCCAGCTAACTTTGTTACTCCAACGTGGCTATTAACTGCTGTGCTGTTTAGTCAGACTTGACTGTGGCGGTTGCATTCATGGGATGTCTCATGTTACAGGATATTGAAGTAGTAATGAACTGCAGATAACTAATGGTAAACAGCATCAGTTATTTCCACTCAGGAAGGCAGAGAGCATAAATGTTACTTTGAAAAAGCATATAAACTGTTTCCTAGATGTGAGTTAGAAGATTTCCTGGTCTGCAGGTAAAGTACCTCAGAGATGGAGGGGCACTCCATATTACCATGTTAGTTATGCCTAGCATCTAACACTTTGCATCCAGGCAGATGTTTGAAACTTGGTGAGATCAGAAGGTGGCAGCGATACATCTTGGTAAAAAGGTGTGTTGTGAATGAAAAGGCCACATGGATGGGAACCATCCAAACAGTGAAGAATATTTTGGAAAGGTTCAATGAGGAGGTCCATTAAAATTATATTCACTTTGTTCCAAGTTTACAGAATTTCTGCCTCCCACATAATGACCAATTTTGCTGAACTTCCGTGCGCAAATTGCATGCTTTTTTCAACAAAGAACTGGGCTCTGTTAGTGGTTTTAAGCATGACTTATTGGAGTACAAAAGAAATGTCAGAAAGGTTATTAAGAAGGTCCCTTTAAAGAAAACCCACCTCCATCATCCCAAGTTTATATCAAAATTTCTCACACAAAAGTATTTTACACCCCTTGCCAAAAGTGGGTTATCCCAAAATTGTTACTATAAAGTCCATACTGTAATCACACCCCCTAGTGTGACTGCTATTGTATCAGTGCTGATCAGTGTATGTCGTATTTCATTGTAGTACAGTATGGTAGTAATGGCTCCTTATAGGGTAAGGTAGTTCCTTCTACCAGGGAGTTTTCAGCTGGCAATTCCCTTCTCCTACAAAATGAGATCTAAATGGAGAGAATTTTCCTTCAAGTCTAGTTTGTTATGAAGACTGAACATGTAAAGGCAGACGTAATTGCCAAGTATGTGCGGTTTCAAATCAGTTCCTCCCTTGATGAATAATTTGCCTAGGGGTACTTTGAAATAGCCGTCAGTCCTGAATTAGCTCCATCATTTACAGGTACAGCTTGATTTTCCAGACCACACTCACCCTGCTTGTGGATGATTAAGTGATGATGACGATGAGTCGAGTAACCTCTGACAAGGTTTTCTAGGAAGCACACTTTCTATAGTGGCTTTGCTTCTTCAACATTATGTCACTGCCTCTTTAGTAGTTGGCAGCTTCTCTTTCATAAATCATTCAAGTAAAGCAACATCCATATTTCTGTTTTTTCCATATTTTTGTACATAAAGGAAAGTTCAGGCTTCAAATTACTACAAGTGAGTTTTTACCTGTCACAGTTTTTGTGTTTGTCGCGTCCACATGTTGCTCAACACACAGAATGTTTTGTCCATGTCGTCACTTAGTCTTATCATATAGAGGTCACATCGTCTCAGAATGATGCATCAACTCATTGAAAGGGTTTACAAGTCACCAGTCTTAAGTACAGAGACGATCACTTTCCACCCTTGATGCAGATGAGTTCGATTGGTTGTTGCGAGATGACTGGTTTGCTTGCTTGGAAATCTTAAAAAGTGCTTGTTTCTTTTTCTTTTTTTCCTTTTTTTTGAGGAGTGTGCCTAAACTAAGGCATGCCAGTAGCAGAGCTTTCTTTTGGTGTTCACTTTTTTTTTTAAGTTTAACCACAGCTGCATGCTTTGGAAACGAAGGGATATTAACCCAAAAAATTGACAAGTGGATTTAGTTGTGCATGGCTTTTGAGCAGTGGTGCCATAGTTATGTATTCCTCTGATGTAGTTTTGAATACTGTAGAGGAAAAAAGGATTGAGTCATTATAATGTCAATACGTGTTGTTTTCGTATAGCTATTTCAAGGAAAGCATTCTGAAAAGAAGCATCCCCTTCAATTCATATATTTGTTGACATTAACAATAAGACTTCAACAATTATGACAGGGTATGAAAAACATCACATACAAGTTTATAGTTCCTCTCCAGTTGTTTCTGGTTAGATTCAACTGTACAAAGAGATTTTCCAGCATTTATTACAAAACACTGATATTAGTGCATAAACATCTTTGTGAAAGATAGACAAAACACCAAATAAAAAAGCAAACTAACTAGTTCCCAGCAATATCTTTTTAAAAAAGAGACAATGCAGATCTAGTATTTTTGAACTTCAAGTTTGATTAATGCATGACATACTGTTGTTGGAACCTATGTATTGAACAGGCAGTATAACTAGAATGTTAATAGTACCGCTATTTGTATAATGCATACAGACTGCAATTAACCTTCAGGTATGACTGTGTGACTAGAGGGCAAATTCTTACAGTAAAAGTTTGTTTTATTTGACTTGTCAAATGTGAAATTAAAAAAGAAAAGGGGGAAGGGAAAGAAACGTGATGAAGCAGAAAGAACAAGCCAGGCTGTGATGAGCCAGTAGGTACAGGAACTGTGTTTATTAACCTTTGACTCCCCCTCCCCTACATACAAGAAAAAAAGAGATTTACAGGGGTGTTAATACAGACCAATATGGTGGTGCCTGGCTTCACTAAAATTGTTTTTCATTACTTTTGGTTTTGTTGAGACTAATTTTTTCCTTATTTGGTGTATTATTTATAGTATAGTTTCATCAATGCATTATTTTTTTGTTTTCTTTTTCCATACTCTATCATTTCTATTACTGCCATTTTCATATGCCCACTCTCAACACTCAACTCACTGACACTGCAGAGCTACGGTAGCTTGAGCAGGAATGTCGTCGTAAGTACCAATTATTTAAACCCAGCACTCGCCATAGACTGACACTCAATAGAGGGCAGCACATGACGTGAATGAAAATGTACGCATCACATCTGAATGTAACAAAAATGGATTTTGCACCTCATGCACTGACATAAGGATACTAGAACTTAAAAACATCAGTGTTAAAATTTTTAGCAGTTAAGATTCACATTTGCTTCAGATTTCAAAGTCAGTGGCTCCTGGAAATGAACCAATACTTTTGTGAATTAAAGGGAAGTTCTGTTTGTCAAATATTTCACTGGAAAAAGAGATAATGTATAAAAATGAGTGGAGGCATGCCTTGAAGTAAGGAAGAAATTCCAGTTCCAAATTTATCATCACTAGTTGCATGATTTCAAGGGGTAGGGGACTGTTCCATCATTGATAGAGGAAGCAATTCACAGTCGTAACTGCACATGAGCTCAATATCCAGAACCTAGTTTAACCACAAAATATTGTCAACCCAAATTGTTTCCAGTCTCAAAGCATGGTAAGATAGTGTTTTTGTTTATGTAGCAGTCAGTGTGTCTAGGAGAATGTTAATTGTATGAATGGTTTAGCAAGAAGGTGATTGCTGTTTATTGGTCAAAACTGTAACTTACCCCGCAGGGAGTTTGATTTATGTGGTAGCTTTCTCCCTGCTTCCAAATCAGACCATAAGCTCTGAAGTCGTGTGTCCTGTCCTCTGTTGTCATGCTGAAGTCTTTGTCGACTGTTGGTATAAATACAGTACTTGAATTTTCATCAGGCATACTAATATATAAGGGATCACATTGGCATATTAATATACTGCATATATTAACTACCTCATGTATTTTACAATAGATCATGCTGACATTCATCATTGTTATTTTTAAGTTAATATTTATGTTATTCAGTCTTCCTTAAAAAAATCTCAGCAGATGCATTTCCATTCAGTAGTAGTATAAATAATGTGTACATTTAAGAGGGAAGGGGTTGGGGTCAGAAGGTGCTAGTTGAAAAGTAGAAGTTTTAATAAGTTTTTGTTGTATGCTGCCACCACTGTACTAAATCCTTAAATGTGGTAAAACCTTATTTAAATGCTATATCCAGCTGTGTCGTAGAAGGGTACGCACATAGTCATTAGCATACATGTGCGGTTAAATCCCTGCAGAAACTTGGCTAATAGCAAACAGGTTGACAGATGGGTAACTTGATTCCTAGCTCATTATCATCAGCACCTGAGTAGCTTGTTTTTACTTAACAAAGAAACTACTGTCAGTCATTCTTCCCAATCCACTTGGATGAAATCATGACAATGAACAAGAAGAGGACAGGGGGCCAAGGGTTAATTGAATCCATCTCATTTGCTAGCTTATTTTAATCTTCATAATAAGTAACCCACAGTGATGTAGGCCATTTAGGAGACCTTGTCCTTGTGTCAGGTCAAATGATAGCTGTAAACTGATAGCCCAGTGTTGTTTGTTATCTGGTGAGCCGTAAATTATACTCTGAGTATGTATCTTTCCCTGCTGCATACCTGTGGTTTTCACTTTCTGATTGATGCAAGATTTGTTTGGTTGGAGTTTATTATGTAAGGAAGTCTTTGAGTTACACCCTGTGCATTTGTTAAGGTGAAGATGAGATTAGGTTTATTTTTGGAGGGCTGGAGAAGACAGGGGTGTTGTGGGATGGACAGAGGAGTGAGAGGAGTAGAGAGTGGAGAGAGAAGAGGAAATGTTGGACAAGGGTTAGAGGAAGAAAGGGAGATAAAAATCTTAAGAGAGAGGGAATAAGATGAAAATGCATGCATGAGAAAATGGAGAGTAGAGGTGGGATGCAGGAGTGAATAACTGAAATTTGTGAAGCTTTAATAGAATATACTGTTTTTTAAGGCATCTCACTTGGTCAACTTCCTTGTAAGATGCAGTAATGTACCATAGTTGGATGATTATTAAAGTATTAATCATAGCATTGTTTATGAATACCTAAATGATGAAAAACGGACTCTGTTCAAAACTACAGAACACAATAGGATTGCGCATCAGCCAGGCAGGAAATTGAAAATTAGTCTCCATGGGAACAGATGTTAACTTCGCAAATGAGATAAAACTTAAAGGAGGTTGCTGTACAGCTGGATTTAATGATCACATTTGATTAGGGATGAAGTTAGTATCTAATGCAAGTCAGGAGATGTTTATTCTCACTAGGGAAGTTATCAGGATACTTTATATTAATAAGGTGTCTAGTCACTTGATATGCAGGGTCTCATTTAGGATTGCATTTCCCCAGGCCATCCATGCCAGTAAGTGGGTGAAGCTACTGGTCAAGTAAGAAACTTGCAGGCCTGACTTTGAAGCTCCATGATTGAACACTCAGATAGCCTATGTGCATAATCTGTTAATAGGAAAGAGTCTTTGAAAAGATTTTAACTATTCCATTTTTAATATTGCTGTGCATGTAAGTTGACTTTACCACATTTTTTGCAACTTATCTAGGGAGAGCTGGAAAACCAGCTTCTACAGGCCAACCCCATTTTGGAATCATTTGGTAATGCCAAGACAGTGAAGAATGATAACTCATCTCGTTTTGTAAGTACATTCTTGAAAGTTTTGTCAAAGTTTTTAATATCTGCACGTGCAAAATTATATATCCTTTACATCTTTCATAGGAACACTGGAGGCTTTTGCATTTTCTCGGTAAAGTTTGAGAATGGAAATTGTCAATTCTTAATTTGTAATTACACTTTGATGTTCAGTGCTACCTTTTAAGATCTTTATTAGGTATCATGTAGGATATTTAGCTCTAGGAGATACAAGTAAAGGCATTGAACTATGCCGAGATATTAAGTATCTCCCAAGGGTGATGAGAATATTATCAAATGTATGATAAAGCTGTGAGACTTGAAATGATAAGCTTTCTGCTAAAGACTTAGAACAAGTCTGTCTCAAAGAAGTTACTGCTCCTCTCATTGGAAATGTTTACTCCATGTTCTGAAGCTTTCATTTTCAAAATATCAGGATGTTGTTGTACTTAAATATCCTAAGGGGTTTCAAGTGATTATTTTTCTTTCAAATTCCTGCATGAGTGATAGATAGTTCAATTGATACAAAAACTGCATAGCTTTTAGTCCCAAAATGTTGATAGATTTTGAATGGTGGCAGAAAATTGATGGAAGTCCTGAGGAAGTCATTCAAAATAGGGCACAGGAAGCAATTGTTTGGAGTTTACTTTGAAAGGGGAAGTGCTTATGACAGGGGTTATCAAGTACCATCTATAGGTGACAGATAAGGTAAATTCATGTCTTTTTTGAGAATGTTAAAACTTTATTGTTTTCCTTTCCCGAAAATGTATGGAATGTCCTATGTTGTAAAGGGTAGCATAACACCCTACGTAGAATTATCTAAGCCAGAGTATGACTTCCATCATATAACCACCATCTGGGTGAACATGGATGACATTGTTCAAAATCATCATCGCCATATTAGCTGGGAATCACCATCTGGGACAAGGAAGCAATTCACCCTTACTGTCTTTGAGGGGGTGGGTGGATAGAGTGGACACAAAAATTTGGGGAAAAAAAACAGCAAAATTGTAGGAAGAATCCATAAAAAACAATAAATGCTTTCAATTGGTGGAATTTGTTGCTAGAATTTTCAGATTTGATATAAGTATCAAAAACATATCCAAAATTTTTGCTGTATTTTGTGTCACATTTAGTAAATTTCAGGAACAACTCATAAATTTAGGTGAATCCCCCCCCCCCCAACCATCCGTCAATTGCTGATGTCTAAGATACTTTTATCTTATTGTCCCATTAGCAGAATTTACTTTATGTCGTCTTAATCTTGCAGGGTAAATTCATCCGCATCAACTTTGATAACTCTGGATACATCTCAGGAGCAAGCATTGAGACGTGTATCCTTTTTGTATCATGGATGTCACCCTTATATATGTAATATCAAATTTTTGTTTTACTGAGTGATGTATGATGTTTTGGTCATCAATCCTTCTGTGACGGGAATAGCTACTGAAGGTCTCCTTGGTGATCATAATGTTTGTCTGGCAAGTAAATTGTTCTAGTTTTGAAATTTTATACAGCATTTTCTATATGTGTAAAATGTTACCTGTTAGGTGGCTCTGTATAAACGTGATGCAGTTCTGAACGAATCATTATGTTCCCTAATGACTTGGGCCTGTTGCATACAAGATTTGGAAGAACAATCAGTGTATCAATGTATAGCACTGGTTCTAAAAGTATTAAGTGCCCTCAAATCCTTTCAGTTTCCACTGTTAACTTTCTGCAAATCCTAGGGTAAAATCCCAGTCCCAGTCCCAACCCCCCTCCCCACCACCATGCTTTACAATGAACATTCGGGCTATGAGTACCACTAAATTTGCATTATTGAAAGGACTAAAAAGTAAACATTTCTGGCAAGTGTTGCAACAGCCCTTCTGTCCCCCTTGTATGAGTGGGGTGGGGTAGGCATGGTGACAATTGACAAGGACATAATAGTTTCTGTGGGTAATGAAAATGTGCAGAATTAGTAGTAAGACTAACAGCTGAATAGGAAATGTTGAAGACACTAAAATCCTTCTGAAAGACACACTGTGCAAAGGACAGCTAATTCTTAGTTCATTTGGTGTGGATAAACTTTATCTTGAACATTCACTTTTAAAAGCTACACTTCTGTCTTGAATTGTATTTCAAAGTCACCAAAAATGGAGCTGGTTGTTAACTTGGTGTTGCCCTAAAATTGTGACCCTGTAGGCCACTTCTCAAAGGTTGTTAAGGCTGCCGTAGGTGGTGGTATTGAAATAGCATTATTTACCTGGGCTGTAGGTCGCCGTTTTCTTAAGTTATGCCTACTCATGTGTAATAAGGTATTTGTTGTAGTGAAGAATTCCGTAAAACTGCTGACGTGTGACACAGTTTTAAGCAGTAAGCAACTTTTTTACTAACAAGTTCTGTGGAATTCACTCAACAGAGCTGTAAAAAATGGTTATATGTTGAGTCCTTAACAAATCAATTAAAAGATTGTTAAAGTGTAAGAATTAAGGATTGCTTGTAGTTTAAAAAAATTGTAAGCTAATAAGGCTTTTGTGCTATTATTAGATGTCTAGTTGTTACAAATGTAAGGGATCAACCACTGGCCTTGCTTCTAATTCCTTAAAATGATTTTTTTTTGTTAATTTCAGTGTACTGATCTGCAAAAGTAAAGATTAAAAGCTTAGCAGCTTCCATACAAAGTGAATGTTAGGTTTCCTCAATTGATAAAAGTGATGAATACCACTCTTGACAGAAAGCAGGTAGTTAAGTAATAAGGACTATTTTCTAGGGCACTCAAATACAAGTATTTGACATTTTGTGGCTAGACTTCTTTCCCCTCACCCACTCTTACCCTGCCCCATTGAAGAAAAGAAAAAGAATAGTCATATCAGTTTAACCAGGCTTAACTGATAACCAGTTTATCACTGGTTGGTTTAGAATGTTTTTGTCTTTTACAACTTCTTTTTAAACTGTTTGGATACCATTTAATTAAAAATAGATATTTCTGTGGTTTTGTGTTAATCTGTGTAGTTCAGAAGAGGTTGGAATGTGTTACCCAAAGGAGTGACACACTGTATATAGTGATACAGTATGTTAAACTCCTCCGTGACTGCAGTAGCCATTTTCTGATTCATGTTAGGAAGCTTGCATTTCCTAAAGTTAAAGTTGCTGTCCTTTCTGCAATGTCACTGTAGTTTTCTTTAGTGCCATCCTCAGTTGTGTCAGTAAAGGACAGACCTGAGAACATGGAATGGCAAATCTTAGTAGCTTGTAGAGGATGTATGAACATCATCCAATCACGACGGTAACATTCTGTGATTGAATATCAGTCTGGCTTGTAAGTAGAGGAATGGAAGTGTTTATGATTGATTGTGAGTGGAGTGTGTAAGTTTAGCGTTGTTGTCCTGTTTTTGTGCAAAATGTGGAAGCAGTTGTTAATTTCACAGTGTTTGGTTACAGTGTGCTGCATGACATATCTGGGTACGAGTTCCAGTTAAGATCATTAACAAGTTGTGCATTTGTGGGCAAAATTTTGGAATTTCATTCTGCACAACATTTGGAAGTTTTTTTTTGTAATATTGTGTACAGTATCTAAAGTAAAGAAAAAAAATATAAAAAAACTGAGAAGAATAGCTTTCCTGAACAGATTTATAATGCAGATCTACTGGAAAAGGCTCGTGTCACTGGCCAGGCAGACACTGAAAGGACCTTCCACATTTTCTACCAGTATATACTTGGTGCATCAGCAGAGCAGAAGAGTGAGTAGAAAACAAGTATATTTAACGAGGAATATATTTAATCATGTATAATCCAACTGGTCAATTGCCTTTACATTACAGAAATCACCACATTGGGAACTGTTCCAAAGGGTTTATGGTCTTGGCCCAGTGAATCATGTCCTAAAGGTTCTTAATGTTTAACCTTTGCTGAAAAAGTGAAGTCTAACTGGACATGTGGTTTTAAATGACATCATAGCCCAGTTTCATGTGATCTAATAGATTTCATTTATTGTGCAAAAGTCGTATTGAAATCAAACTTTAGATTGAGGACATAGGAAGAGGGCCTAGGTTAGAACCTTGATACAGTAAATGTGTAAGTCAGGCTTTAGTGAACTGTGTTGAGAAAGGAAGTAGCTTGAACCAAAACCTTCGGTTTAACACATTCTGAATTTTTGGCCTACGTGAATTTGAATTGCTTAGACATTGCTGTGGCTGCAATTACAGTTTTCTGATTACTGTAAGGAGACTGATATTTACCACAGCTAAAGTAAACTTGTCCATCATCATACCATTTAAGTGGTTATCCTTGTGGTATCCACTATGGTGTGTGGGACACACATTTGTGAATAGCTCAGAAAATAAAATGTGATATCAGGTTCTGGAGTTGACGGCCATGATTATCATGACAAGGTTTGCTTAAAGCATCAAACCAGTTGAAAAAGCATAAGGTAAAGCATAAGGTGTGCAGTTGAAGATGAAATGTTGAGTACCACAATGAAAATAATCATGTTTAATGTGATAACATAAATGGTTAAATGCAGGAAGTGCCTTGCGTTTTACCTCACCACCGCTTAGGGTTTTGTTTTTATGAATGGTCAAATAGGCTAACTTCATAAACACTACAGTGTGTCTCAGTTTCTTTTACACATATCCTTTTGATCTAAATTTGACCTCTAAGTGAATTCTATGAGTGTGTGTTTTTTTCATTCATCTCTGTAAGGAAAAAGCACAATTTATGTGATATTTTTGTTTTTTGGAGGGTGGGGGAGGGGGGAGGACATCTTTTTGTAACTTGGCAATTGGTCTAAATGGTTCAGTTTGATGTTTGAAGGTATGCAAAGAGATTGCAAGGAAGTTTAAGACCTTGTGGTTTTCTTGATTAATGGGAACTTAACTGTGTAAATGTTAAATGGGTACATTCTTTGTGGAAAGTGTCACAAGGTATGCATATTAAAAGGAAAAGAAAGGAAAAACAGGAAGGGAAAAGGATTTATAATCATCAACTAGGTAAGTATGCGTTTCTCTGATATTCCAGTAGTGTAGATAGAATGGAATGACACATCAGTTTTCATCTACATTAGACTGGCATGATACAACTTCAAGGAATGTTTTGTTTCATGTTATGTGTTTGTTCTTACAGAGGATTTCTTGCTGGAAGATATTAGCAAGTACAAGTTCTTGTCCTGTGGAAATGTTCCTGTCCCTGGCCTCAATGATGTCCAGGAGTTCCAAACCACTTTGGATGCTATGAAGATCATGAATATTAATCAGGATGACATTTCATGTAAGGAACTTCCTATCATCCTCACCATTGTTCCACCCTTCCATCTCCCACTCATACAATTTCAGTATGGTGGGTTTCAAACCTGTAGCCAAAGTGCGGGGGAGGGGGGAAGGTAGACATGGTGCCTTGAAGAAAAATTCCCCCAGAAAATTATAATGCATTGTAGTATATAACTCACCCCCTCATAAAAATATCACCCTATCCCCTTTTCAGCACCTTGTCTGACTACAGGCCTGGTTGGGTTACTTGTACCATTATGTTTGCCATAGCAGATGTGTACATTAATGTCAGATAAACCTCTGGACTTTGTTTCTCTAGATCCCCTGAATGAACGAATGTGATGTTTATTAATATTTACAGTTAGTCTACTCTATCTTAATGCTTACACAGTGCTATCATCTCTGTGTTATGTTACTATAAATTTGACATGATACTACAGACTCCTGAATGTAAACACATTCTTGATGCAGGGGGTTAAGTGTTGACTGTCTCAAAAGAGATGCAGATCAGCAACGTTTCTGTCTGCCATCTTTAATGTAGAATAAAACCATCCTTGAGCAAACTTGGATCAGAAAATTTTAATGTGTCTATCAGTTTTCATGTATCCAGACCTTATGCATTGATTTTGCCTTCTTGATAATCGGGATTGTAGGGTCTTGATGCACTACTGGGTGTACAAATTGTGTGCACGCATGTCCTCTGAGCATATCCACTTTGGTTTCCTTGATCTTGTGATGTCATGTTCCATATATTAGCTTAATATAATTTCTCATGATATTCTGTCCTTGCCTCAATTTTAAGTTGCCATTGCCATTAACAAGTTGCCATTGAAAATGGATGCTTTAAAAGTTAATGGTTTTCACCAGAAGGGGGGTAACAGTTGGCAAATCGTCTGTAGCATCATTTTCCCTTATTTTGGACAATATTAATTCAAGAGTTAAGCCTAATGCCAGGTCATTAGGTGCATCTCAGGCCCTGTCATATAGTACCTGATGCTTACATATTTGGTATGTTTCAGTTTCTCACATTGTTTTTGCCTTTGTCCAGGGTCAAAATATTATCTTTGAAAATTTAACAGTCAAATCCATTTTCACCTGACAGCTATACTGAGAATCGTGTCTGCTGTGCTGCTCTTTGGAAACATTGAGTTCAAGCAGGAGAGGAATTCTGACCAGGCTGCTCTCCCTGATAACACCGGTAGGTAACACTTGGCCATGTGACTGGTCATGTGACTTAAATCTGGCTAATGGTAGAAGTAGTGTAAATCATTGATGGCTAGGATGTCTTCATGAATTTCTTTAAAGATTTCTACTTTCTGGGGGTATTTATTTTAGGCCTAAAGAACTCCCTGTTTGTTCGCGCCGCACGCAAATGATACTGTATTTTGCAGGCACAGGCACACCACGAAAGCCATAGTGAAATACCACAAAATACAAATAAGTTGCGAAAGCCGCCATGCTAAAATATTGAAAGAGAAGAGGCATGCAACAAGTATGAAATACTGTTCACAGTGTACAGGACAATAACCGATTTAGGGTCATGTTCACCAACACATCAGGAAGGATGTGGCCACGATAAAGGCTCAACAACTTTCCCCATAATACATGTTTCATGTTAGGCTACTAGCCTAAAACACGTACAGATGTATGTGAAGAAAAGTATGGTATGGAAATAGTGTGCAAGTAAAGCTTTCAAAAATGTCGCATAGGGATTAGTAAGAGTCTTTTACACATGGTCCATAAACATTTAAAGAAATGTTTACCCACTGGATAATGTTTGGAGGGCTCTTAATCTTACAATCAGTATGAGACCCCTCAATCAGGTACGCCTAGCCTACACAGTAAGTACATATTACGGAATTTGAGAGCTGTACAAAAAAGTGGCCTCTGAAAATAGATTGTACAGAAAATATAGGCAACTAAAGTTTTTGAAAATATTGTAGAAGGCTTAGAGTCTTTAACAAATGCCCCATAAATATTTAAAAAATGTTGGCCGCTTGATATGCTTGGAGGCCGATCGATAGATCGTAGCTTTGACTTTTGGGACTGACATCTAAGTGTTCTAGATAGTGAATCAGTGTTGATCATAATATCAGTAATTATCAATATTGGGTTAATTTAGAAAGATAGGCCTTGAAAAATGTGTTTGCTTATCGCATATCAATCCTTGCCCATACGTTAACCTGTTAGTGGCAATATGTTTATATATCGTAAAATTGTCGTGGGAATTTGGACGATATGTCAATTTTTTTTTGCATATCTTTTCAACCTTTCTGCAAGTTAAGAGTGTAGGAACAGCAGGTGTTATATGTGGTGGTAAATTGTACCAAAATGACCACAAGATGACCATTGACCTCAAATTTCTCTACACCCTAAATGCAGCATTACCAGAGTTACTGTGTATCAACAATGATCAACTCTAAAGACGGTCACATAGAACCTGTAAATTTTTTCAAGAAATATTATTGAAGGAATTAAATAAGCCTTGTGGCTCCTGAGTGTGAGGAGTATAGATCAACTGCAGAGACCCATGCGGTAGGTTAGTTTGTTAGTGTACATATGTGTCACGTTAGGCAATGGCAAACAAAAAAAGTGGCCCTGTATAAGGGAATTTTTACACTGACACTTTGGAATATTTTCAAGATGGTCCTTTGAGGGTCTTCTGCACATGTCATGTACATGTTCAGGGAGTTACTTGACCAACTGGGTTATTTTTCAATACTTTTAATGATCGTTCTTGTTAAATGTGATCGAGACGCATTGTCTATGTACATTACACACTGTGTGGAGAAGGCTGTAGCTTGCTTGTGCGATCGAACCGTGACATTCAAAACTAAAATTTTGTACCTCTGGATTAAAAAAATTGGCACAAATATTCACAGATTTCAAAAGCTCTCACTGCTTGAATTTTTTAAGCCATTTTAAAAGTTAATGTGATCAGTTTTTGTACTGAGAGTTTTAGGGTTATGCTAACAAGCTAAGCCACAGAAAGTTCATAGGTTCAATGTATGTACTTTGCACACATGGTTTCTAGACTGTACACACAAACTTGATCACAACATGTTTGGTACAATATGCATTGTGCTTAATATGAAATTCTGTATAGAACAGCTTTATTTTGCACTTGTTTAAATATCCCTTTGAGTGTAAGTGTTGTGTAAACTGAGGAATTACTGACCAATCAGCTGGCTCACTGCTTGCAAAGAAGAAAAGTTTACGAGCTTCTTAGGTATTATGCAGCCAGGGTTTACTGCAGCATGTTTCGTTAATTTTATATCAAAAGTTTCTCAAGATTTTGAGGTTCGTACTTCATGTACTGTACCTACAGTGGGAACAAGCTGCAGACTTACACAGCATACAAATATGTATATACTACTAGAAGGGAGATGCTTATCTAACATTTCCCTGGTACTGGCATATGTAGCACGCATGTTGACCTTGAAAAGATTATTTCGTGGCTCAAATTTTCCGGGAGGTGAAGGAATATTTTTCATCAATTGTAAACCAACAAATTTGATGTATGCTTCTAATAACCTCTCATAAGACTGTATTTGTGCTTTCTTTAGTGTTTCATTGTCTGCAAAAGGTCTGTCAAAATCTTATTTCTAGGGTGGTCATTTTCCAGCAAAGGTTCGTCCATTTTATGTCGGAGGGGTGTGTCAGTGGACATGAACGTCAGAAGCACAGTGTGGACATTGACGCACCTCTCCTGGGATCATTGGGTGCGTCTTGCAATTGATAAGTGCATAACCATGAATCAATTAGACAGTGTTGCCTTGTTAAATTTTGATCAAGGTTAAGTATGAATTGTGAAAAATTGAGTAAAAGTGCTAATCAAGACTGAATGAATGAGATGTGCTTGAAACTTTATTCTGAGGTGTTCTGCAGGGGTCAAAATTTACACCTCTGAGTCAGCAGGTGAAACCTCTGTGATATAATGAATAGCATTCTTCACTGCGGTAAGCATTAATGTAACTGAAAGATGTTAAACAAATGCACTGGCACCTGCTACATCATTCATTTGTAGTCAAATCTTCACACCCCACCATCATAATATCGTCATATCCCACTATCTATGTCTTTTCATTAGATCTTCAAAAGCTATGTCGTCTACTGGGACTGAACCCTACCGACATGCAGAAGGCCCTGCTTAAACCAAAGATCAAGGTTGGAAGGGACTATGTGAACAAAGCTCAAACAAAGGAACAGGTGAGAGGCATCTGTCTTGCTTACTCATGTTGTGTTATAATCTTGGCCTCAAAGTAAACCTTAAGGGAATTACTACTTTTGAATAAGAACAAAAGTAAGATGTTTCTACTTGGAAAAATGCTTTGTAGGTAGTAGGTAGTTTGTGCATATTTGGGATTCAGTATAAGAATATTTATGTATAGTTACCTTTGGTAACATCAGATGGGCATGTATCTTTATTCAAGTACAATGGATTGATGTTACAATCAGTTTGTTAATTGCAGTTTCAAGAAAATGTCTCAGGAGATTTTATTCTAAAGGCAGTTTGAAAAAAGAAATTGGTGTAGTTTTCATTAGACAGTTAATCTTAGAGAGTTAATGTATAAGTTTTTGTATATTGTCTGATTAAAAGTAAGATTAAAATCTTTAAATATTTTAACTTCATGGATATTTTAAAATCTTTCACCAGGTGGAGTTTGCCTGTCAAGCTTTGGCCAAAGCTGTGTATGAAAAAGTCTTCAAGAGTATCGTCGCTCGCATCAACAAAGCCTTGGATCGTTCCAAACGCACAGGAGCTTCTTTTATCGGAATCCTGGATATCGCTGGTTTTGAGATATTCAAAGTAAGTAGACTGCTTTTGTTGGGATGTCTCCTCACAGTTCTCATTTTTGTTGATAACTGATGTATTAAAAGAACTTCTCGTATAGAAGTACCAGCGTATGTTAGAACCTGTTATCTTCATCTTACATACAGCACATGTGGGTACTTGAAAAAGTTTTAAATAAAATATAATTCTGTTCTCTTTGCAGTTGAACTCCTTTGAGCAGCTCTGCATCAACTACACCAATGAGAAGTTGCAGCAATTGTTTAACCACACTATGTTCATCATGGAGCAGGTACTATTGAAAAACCTCATCTTTAGGAGGGAAAACATCTTTTACCTCGAGGGATCAAATAGACTTCAAAATTTCATTAGCAAAATTGACTATCTGTGACAAATTTGAGTTGCATTTGCTTGATACAAATGTGGTTCTGTGCATCACAATTTCTGTTACATTGATCCACAAGTTTAGATGTCGTACCCTGTAATTTATGCTGTGTTGTTAAAGTTTCTGTCATGTTGCTTTGAAAGGCTTACAAGGCAGATGAAAGATGCTTTTAAAGGAAAGTCCATCTCCTGTCTCCCCTCGTCAGAAAGTACCAGAGACTTTTCCCAAATGGATTTATAACCCAAAAGGGACACAACACTTAAATTTGAAATAGAATGTTTGCCCTAAGATTTGGGTAGGTTTGAGGCAAAACTGTAAGATTGAAATTGTTAAAGAGGTTGACTGTACTGACTAAAACTGCTAATAATGTACCTGTGTATGAAAATTATTCCTGCCATGGGTTTTAGGCTTTTACTGTGTTGTTGAATAATGGAGAGCCTTACTATTGATAAAATGTGTCTACTTTATTCATAGCAATTGTAAAGGCTTGGCAACAATCAACTGATTGGTTTGTACATAATGCCCCAGTACTAATTCCTGGAATGGACAGTTGGAACATTAGTGAAATGATTCTGTATTTTGTAAATTATCAATTCATGATACATTTTTGTGTGTTATTTTTCCAGAATTAAGGTAAAAGATACCCCAGTTTTATTTGTAAAGAGAACAGTGTCATTAATTTTGGAAAACTTCCTTGAAAGTAAGGATCACATTATAGACATCTAAAAGCAGAGTTGTAATGCTTATTTTCATTCGACTGTGGATTGTTTTAACAGGAAGAATACCAGAAGGAAGGAATTGAATGGACTTTCATCGACTTTGGCTTGGATCTCCAACCTTGCATTGAACTTATTGAAAAGGTTAGTATTATGAAGCAATTATTGGCTGAAACAAATCACTGGCTCCTGTATGAGATTGCACATGCAGTGAATGTAATTGTACTGTTGCAAGACAGTGCTATATATTTGTTGTGAATCATGGCTGTTGAATCATTTGACAATAAGCTGCCACTTCCTGTATCCTGCCTGGTATTGTTTTATAGTTTTCCCCCAAAAAAGTGTAATCTGTAGGGTCAACTCACCAATTACCTTTATAAAACACGTGCATTACTGTAGCGGGAATGTTATCAGTGACTGTGAACCAACAGTACATGAACATTACAACACACAGTACATGTGAAGCTGAAGATACGCATGGCAACGCATGTCACATGTGTAGTATGATCCCTTGCTTGGTGTTATGTTTTTGTTTCAGCAAGCCTTGCCAAACCAAGCACAAAATTTCTGCAAGTCATAGATAACACTTTCATGAGGAGGAACATTGTAAATACATCTTAACACTCAAAGGCTAAGGCTGTCTTTCTGTACATGTTACATGCCATAGTCTTGATTTCAACTGTTAACATCCATAACAATTACACTAGTGTTTTCACCAGGTACCCAGTACCCAACTATGATGTATGGGGGAGAATGGGGGAGAATAATTACTTCCTGGGTAGTGTTTTTCTGTGACATACTCTTGTTGATATATGCAGGGATTTGCCACTACTCCCTGATATATGCCAGTGGCATGGTAATTGCAACTAACAATATATATTTCCCTTCCATTTTATTCACAATAAAGTTGAAATTGAAATAAACCTGTTTCTCCTGTTTCCATACTAAGTCTCCCAACATGTATTTCTAACCATACTTCAAGCTTTACACCACTGTATGAACAGCATAATGCTACTGCAGGCTATGTAAGGCGAACCTATCGGCTTGATAAATGAACTTAAATTGCCGTGAACAAAAAAAAAAAAAAAAAAAGCTTACATGCAGTGTGTATGCTGCTTGTAGGGAAGAAAGGAAAAGTGTGAAAAAGTTTGGACAGAACCTTAAATTGCCCATACACTACACACACAGATACACAATAGGCTTGATTATGTATCACTGGATTTAATGCTTATCCCTTAAGAAAAGATTGCATGCATCCATTGTTTACAGAAGTGATTAAAGAAATAAAGAAAGATTTGTTTATATAAGTGATACCCACATTTCGCTCAAAGTATTGTCCTTTTGTTTCAAATCAGTCGCTAAACTTCATATTTTTGGTTGAAAAAATGGTTTGAAAACAAAATTCACTTTATTTGTAGCATCATATACATTCTTTCAAGAGGTGCTAATGTGCAGTTTGCATAGGAAAACAATATGTTTTACACTTTTGTTTACTCACATATGAATGTGAGTCCCACTTTTATAGTTCTCTTAATTTTCTATTGCTATTCAAAGCTGTTGCAAAATTTTTGCACCAAAACATACAGGGAGGAGTGAAATATTTTTCTCATTTCCTTTGTATACCTATCTGTAAAGTGGATTGTACCAAGTTTGATGTCACTTTAGGTACATGGCAATGTGCATGCATGCAGTACAGTGCAACCATAGAGTAGGATATAGGAACTAGAGTGCTCTCTCCCCGAAACAGCTGTGATTGCATGGGGACTCGGCCACCATACAGTTTGTACACACATGCTCTCACACAGCATAGCTTCTTGCCTCCACCTATAATGGTGGACGGGTACCCATCACTGATCTACATGTAGATCAGTGCCCCCATGCAATCACAGCGGATTTACGTACGCGGTATTAGGAGTGCGCACTCTAGTTCCTATATCCTACTCTATGAGTGCAACACACTAAACAGAGTAAACAGGTAACATTCTTATATGGTATCTTCATACACAGTGTGTTCAGTATCACATTATTAGTTTGGGTGAGATCTCGGCTCAGGAGATATATCAGAAAGATTTTACTGCCGTAATTATGATCATGTGACATCCATGAAACCCTTCTAGAGATTTAATTGAAGCCATAACACCTGCAACTGTAACACCTTGAGGCCAAGTTTATCTGTCCCCATACCTTTCATATTGTTGTTTTGATTGTATTTCAGAGTCCTGGTATTTTGGCACTGCTGGATGAAGAGTGCTGGTTCCCTAAAGCTACAGACAAAAGCTATGCTGAAAAAGTCTGCAAAAACCAAAAGAGCCACTCAAAATTCATCTTGCCTGATTTTAGAGAGGATGCAGACTTCAGTGTCCTCCATTATGCTGGCAAGGTGAGAAGCATTAAAATAAGATAGGGGAAAATGGCAATGGCCGGGGAAGGGGCTTGTTCATGGGGGGGGGGGGGAGGATTTGAGGTTTTTATGTGGGAGCTAAGTAGAGTGGAATAGGAAGGCTTTGTGAGTGGTGCAGGACTGACATTACTGCAGATGTGTCAGATAAGTAGTGAGGGGCTAGCAAGGTGAGGAGCTTGAAGATGTCTAAATGTGGGAGGTTAGGAATAACGGTAAGGAGGGGTTAGCAAGGCAAAGGAAATAGTGGAAATAGAATATTTTAGGGATTCAACTGCTAGGCCAAAGGCTGTATAGTTTACTGATTTTAACAGAACCAGTGTAAGCAGGGATCTGTAGCTTGTGAGATTTTAACCTGAATTTTGGGACTTAAATATCTTGTTTTGGGAAGAACAACTCATTAGTACATTAACACATATCACCGAATGAAAAATGTTTGTTGTAATTTTACTGGCTTTAGACTAGGAGTTCAAAGGAGTTTAATTAGACCTACATTTTATTGTGTTAAAAGTGAAATCAAATATGCTTCTTAAAAATGTGTTGAAATTATCTAAGTCCAGTATGTAAAACCTCACAATCCAAGTGCTCTGAAGGATGCTTCCTTCTGGGTCCCCCTTCCCTTTCCCCACAGCTGTTGCTGCCATCAGGGGCCTTTAGGCAGGCTCATGGACCCCACCCATTGGAGGAAGAGTATGATTTCTATATTTCAAATGTTGACACTCCTGCAGTCTACATGAGGAAGGTGGTTTAGAGTGCAGTTATTGCCCAAATAATTTTGGAAATGAAAAATCATTAAGTCAGGATGTGGCTTTTCTCTTTTGTTTATTGACAGGTCAGTTACAATGTGACTAATTGGCTGATGAAGAATATGGATCCCTTGAATGACAATGTGGTAACCCTGATGCAGTCATCCACAGACCCATACGTTGTCAACCTTTGGCGAGATGGTAAGGGAAAAAACCCTTGGTATATCTTAAGCTTTGGAGGAGAGTGTAACATTTCCTTGATGGCCAAGTAGAAGAGATCTGCATCTGATATGTGAGAAGTGAAAGATTAGTTAACTTACTCAGGAAATTCTTATCAAATTACATGAAAGTGAAGTGTGAAAAATAAAGGATAAGACAGTGTAGAATATGCTGTGTGAACATGTTAGATGAAATCTAAACAGTCATCTGAATTGTACATATTTCATATAGCATAGCTATATGGAATAGTCTTTAAGCAGGTTTTGTAAATATCTTTGTCAACTCACTATTTATATCAAAAAATTTAATCAGGAAAATCTTTAGTTCATCCTCTTCAGTTTGACATAAAACATGCCTGGAGTGGGATAGAAATTGAGGAAGTCATACTTGTTTTAAGATAGGCTCTAGGCAAGATTTCATGTTATTTTTTCCTTAATTTTGCGCACCCAGATTTAAGTGATGGCGTACTTTGGTAATGTAATTTTGGAGGCTAATTGGTTCCGCTACACAAGCACAAAAATGTTAGTAAACAGACTGCAAAACTGCTAGGTCTTGACAACTTTGTCTGCCCCCAAAAATAGTGGATTTCTGGCGCATCTTACAATTTTCCACAAAAATGTTGCAGAAGAAAGCAAGGTAATAAATTTCAACTTTCTGAATGGTATTTAGTAGAAAGCCACCCTGGAAAGGATTCATTTCAATAAAAAATGTCTCCCAATTTAGCTTCAACAGTCAAATGGCAAGGCTTTTGGGTTGCCACTGTGATATGGAGTAATTTGTATTAGGCTCCTGTTCCTGGGTTGTGCAGAATTAGGGACATTGACTATACTCTCAAAATACCCTGTCAGAAATATTCTGAAGATGACTTGGTCGATTTCATTCACAATTTGAGTTGACTTGAATAGGAGGTGTATTACTACACGTTGTGGTAAGGGACTGTGACTGACAGATTGAAATTTCTGTTGACCCTACAAAGTGATGGTGTAGCATTATTTGGTCCATGTAAGAACATGTCCAGTATATTATGTTTTTTCCTAATAAGAATGTAGTAAGTCTATTTCTCTTTCTTCTTATTAGTCTTGATGAAAGAAAAAGATATGCAGTTGGGATGGCGTGTGTATGTATACCTGTGTGTGTATGTTTGTGATGCTTAGCTCGTTAACACGATAAATCAAGAAAGGAAACTCCTACAGTTCTCAGACTTGGTACATAGATGTACCATATTGAGAAGAAGAACCCTGTTGTTTTTTGTGAAGGTCAAAGGTCACCTGGGGTCACACTGAAAACCTTGCTAACACGGCATCTCGAGGTAAGGAGCTTGGATAGATTTCGTACTTAGTATGTGGATGCCTTATGGTGAGAAGAACCCTATTGTTTTTGGTGGAGATGAAAGGTCACCTGGGGTCACCAGGGTTCAAACTCTGAAAAACTTGTTCACATGATATCTGGAGGTAGGTTTTTGGTAGAGGTCAAAGGTCATCTGGGGTCACTGGGGTCAAGTTCTGAAAACTTTGTTAACATGATATCTTGAGGTAGGAAGCTTGGATAGAGTCATACTTGGTATGTGGATGCCTCATGGTGATGGGAAGAACCCTGTTGTTTTTGGTGGAGATAAAAGGTCATCTGGGGTCACCGGGTTCAAACTCTGAAAACTTTGTTAACATGATATCTTAAGGTAGGAAGGTTGGATGGAGTCCATACTTAGGTATGTGGATGCTGTATAGTGACAGGAAGAACCATATTATTTAGAATTCACTGGGTAGAAAGTCTTTCTGTAGCCAGCAGAAGTGGTCAGGTATCCCACTGGATCCACTACTTCAACAGGCTATGAATCCAGGTGCAGTATTTTATACTCCTTGTAAATGTTTATAGTTACTAACTTTGCAATGTTAAGCACAATTGCTATTCTTAATTCTGTATTTTGTCTTTATTATAGCCCACATCATTGGTCTAGGGGCCCTGGCAGGAGAACAGAACTCTACATTTGGAGGCTCTAGAGCCAGGAAGGGAATGTTCCGAACTGTCAGCCAGCTGTACAAAGAACAGTTGTCAAGACTCATGGTGACTCTTCACAACACAAACCCAAATTTTGTTCGTTGCATCATCCCCAATCATGAGAAGAGGGTATGTTGTCCCACTTTGAGCAAGATTTGAAGTATTAAACCAACACTTTATTTGAAAACATTGTTTAATTTGGGATGTATTGAAGGAAGATGTGTGAAGCATTTAGTGTAGATGTAACGGCTGAAGATGAGCAGCATAGTACTCCAATGACATTTGGTATTCTGTTATGGAAAGTGTTAACTTAAAAGGATCCAACTGCTTACTTAAAGGTCAGTGGAGTCACCTCAGTTGCAATTAGCATATGGAGTAAAGCCCTGTTTATCTGAACCGTGTTTGTCCAAAACCCTATGGATTATCTGAACTGGCCTGTGATTTTATCAGACTTGCATTCAGCACAATTTAGATAGCATCCACCAAATTTTCAGTGTATTATATGGCAAAACTCAATGGACGTTTCAGCAGAAATGCATTAATTTTTCTCAGGACTTTAACAGTCACAGTAATATGGCATCTGGGCTTAGACAACAGTTTCAAAGTCTTTGTCAAGTTTTGAAGAAAAGTCGTTCGCGATTGTTTTGAGATCATTGCTAGGAGTCACGAGTCGGTATAGCTCAGTATCCCACATATAATATACTTTAGGCTAGACTAAGAGTTGGTTTCACTAAATCTGAATAGCAAGTATTGTAGTGAGCTTCCTACCAAAAATAAGGACAGTAGACCTTACAAAAACATTGGGAATGGCTTTTTGAGGGTCTTCTACACATGGGTCTGCAACATTTTTGAAAATTCATGCAGAATTGATAATCCAGATACTTTTCACGATCATTACAGCTTCAGCACATGCCCAGATTTAGTGTCTGCAAAGCATTGATAATTCAGGAGACCATAGGCTGAAATTTTGGGAATAAAATCTCCAGGTTTTAATAGGCTATAGATTTGTTTGTCATATCATCGGTCACAAAAACTAAAAACGAAATATGTTTGGGCATTTTTTTTGTAATTTTGGTAGTGGTTTTGAAATTGTTTGTACTTGAAGCAAAAACTTGAAACCTCGTTTATCTGAATATTTCTGTTATCGGAACTACCATCAGTCCTGATGTGTTTGGATAAACAGGGTTGAACTGTACCCCTGTCCTAACTCATGTATGGATCTCTTAAATCATGTGACAATACTTTTGTAACTGGGTTGTAAATTCATGAAAGATGTCTGGTGTTATGTTTTCGATGTGCAATATTTATGTTATGAATCATGAAAGATACTTGAAAAAGGAAATAAGGGGAGATTTGAAGATTTTACCTGATGTTTCAAATGGGGTTTGGATAAATGCCATTGCCCATAAATCAGCCGTCTTGATTGTCCTTTTACGTCATCTGAGGATTTTCTTCATTGCTTCTGTTTGCTATTGGTTACAAATCCCACATAATCAATCCAGCAGTACTTGTATGCATCCATTCTTCCCATTGTCCTCTTCAGAGTGGAAAGATTGATTCTCCCTTGATCCTGGAACAACTCAGGTGCAATGGTGTTCTTGAAGGCATCCGTATCTGCCGACAGGGCTTCCCCAACCGAATTGTCTTCCAAGAATTCCGTCAAAGGTAATTTCTTTAGGAAAAGTTTTCATTTTTGTCATCCCCTTTATAACTTTTGTCATCCTCTGAGTTTCATTTTTGAATTGTCTACATGTCAGTTATGGTATACGCAAGTGTAGTGAATTAATGCCAGGATGTTACTTCTCTTAGATTAGTTTCATTGCTTGCTAACTCACTTTACGCATTTCACAAAATACTCACAAAAAGTCTGTAAAAGAAGTGGAGATCATTCTCAAAGAGGGGAATGATTGAAATCTAACAGTTACCACTAAATTGTTGCCGTTAACATAAAGTTTAAGCTTTTGTAGATGATTTAGAACATTTGAGCACTCACTACAAAGTCAGAAAAAGTTCCCACAAATTCTGGTAGGATCACAAGTGGTATTTTCCATTTTTAGATTGTCTTCAATTAGAAACATTTTCAATGGATGAAGTCAGCTAGCATCCTTTTTAATTTTTTTCACGCAGGTTCTCACCACTTGTCTGTCCAAGGTGCTTTATCTTCTTTTCTTAGTTACAGCGCTTGGCTTGTTTTTTATTCTCCATAGCCACTTTTTTGACATTATTGACACTATGTGGAGCATTCAAATTGTCTCCTCTCTTCCTTTTTGTCATTCTTCTCATTGTGTGTGATTATTACATTTTCTGGATGTTCCACCATTACCAACATGTATTCACTTCATAGTTTGAAGCATTTCTTCATATTCAGCCATTCTGATGATTGCTGGTTATTTGTCTTTGCCTGTATTTTGTGGATTGCAGAGAGTTTTGCATTTTCCAATTTTTAACCACTGTTGGAATGATCAGAGAAAGTGTTTGATTCATAACCACCTCGGTCTAGTTTTCTTTAAAATTTGCAAAGAAGAAGATATATTCATTTTAGGTTATTGACAGGTGGAACTTTATTTTATTTCTGTCATTCTGAATCAGAGAAGTATGACATGTTTGCTAGTGCAGAGTAAATCCTTTACTCCCCTGCTAATTTGTGAATCGTTAGTTTGTTTCTTGTCAGTTTTCCATTCTGTTTACAGACGTGCAAGCTTTATCTTTTTGAAAGAATGTTATGTTAGTTACTTAACAGTTGTCAAAAGAAACTACCAAATGGGGAGGGGGGGGACCGGGGGTGACCGGTAGAATGGAAAGTTCGTTTGATGCATTCAAGGAAGCAGAGCTGCCAGTTTATGCAGTCTGGCACATCCGTGATATTTGTGTAGAAAATTTGACAGAACTTGAGTGACACAAAACATTTAATGGAACAAGTGAACTTTGGAGAGAAAGGAAGACTGTATTCAAACACAGTTGTCTATGCTTGATGAAAATAGGACAAAAAGTGTGAAATTGTTGTTTAATCCTTTTGTTGGTTAATAACTTACTTTTGTTTTGTGTAAATCAAAACTTAACGAGCAACTCATTAATGGGATTGCATATAGACAGTCCTTTATACTGCAGTTCAGTGACTTTGTTAGATCTAAGGATACACTTTTTGCACAATGATGTTGAAGCTAGTGCACAGTTTATGCATGGTTTTGATTCTCATTTCATGAAGCCTTTTTATGATTCAAAATAAAGAAAAAACCTTCGTTTATGTAATGCCTGTTTTTGTGATTTTAATATTTAAGGGACCTTTTCCATGTTTTCCACTTATTATTAGTTTTGTAATAGTTTTGAATTTGCTTGCCCCACACTCATATTAAAAGCACCCTGTAGTATACTGAAGCATGGCAGTTTGAAATGTTTCTTACAATGTAGAATGCTATGGCATGCAGTGATCACATACCAGCTTACCAGTTAAGAGAAACCTCAAATATGAAAACGTTAAATGTTTTGTGTCCCTCCTGTTTACACCTTGTATCATCTCCAAATGCTTAACCCAGATGTTGTTAGTAGTAGGAATTAACTTGCATGATAGCACATCCTAGTATGGTCCAGTCCTTACTCTCTTGTAAATTCTTGAAGGGTTTGTTTAGAAAGTTGGTTGGGAAGTTGTGAGTCAGTACAACTGAGCTGTGGACATAAATTTATTCTTACATCTTGTTGGAAGGGCTTTCATGGCAGTGTTCATTCCCTCACTAATGAATTACTGTTGGTGAATTGAAACATGGAGATTATTCCCAAAAGTTGTGTACCTGATCTGATGGGAAGGTCGTTCTAGATTTATTTGCAAGGCTGTGAAATTTTGGGTTTTGAAAGATAGTGGTTAATATTTGGGAAAATGTTGTGACACTTAAAATATAACCAAAGGATATTTGTAACCTGAGCTCCCTCCCTTCCTCATTCCAGCTGTCTCTCCCCCTTCACCTTTACCTATCACTCACCCACACACTCATATATACTTTGAAATATTGAATGGGTCCTTGAAAATGATCGTTTTGATGTAGAAAACTTATATCAACAGAACTGGGGGAAAATAGACAAATAAATAGTAGATGGAGTTACTTATTTGCTTCATCAAATTGCACAAGTTGTTAGATATTTGAAACCTTAACTGGTAGTGAATGTGATTGTTGCTTTTTGTTGCTCCTTTTGTAATCCAAGAATTAGTCTTGATTTAATTGGTGGATTGAATTTTGCTCTTTCCAAAACCAGCTTCTAAGATCATTTTTGAATCAGATTTGTGCATGATTTGAGTAAAAATTGTCAGCTCAAATGGCTCAGTTCACTAGTTCTTAAGCCATCAACTCCTAATGCAGTTGTTACATAAAAGATTGTATATGTTAATCTCTTAATATGATGAAGAAATGAGTCATAACTCTCCGACATTTCTTGCCAAGAAGTGTAAACATTTATACCTAAATCATTTCATAAGAGTGGCGGGAAATTGTTTACCCTGAGTAAACAAAAGAAAAAGTGAGTTGTAGGAGATTTTCAAGGTTTGGTCTAATAGGATGGTGTGTAAATGTTCATGACAGCAATGTTAATAGTCCTTATCCCTGAGGATGTACAGGTGTTACCCCAAACTGAAGCTTTTTTGATTATGTGAATAATTCAGATGTTTTAGTAATTTACTGTCAAATTGCACTCTTTCCTTTCATATCCTTAGGTATGAACTTCTTACTCCAGGTGTTATTCCAAAAGGTTTCATGGACGGTAGAAAGGCTGTCCAGAAAATGGTGAGAAAAAAATGAAATGTATGTTATAAAGTAAAAACAATCACGGGGAAAAACACTAGTAAATCATCTTAAAAAAAAGAAAGGAAAAAAATGGAAACATATATTATGTTGAGAATGTTGTGAGGAAAGTTTTAGTTTGAGGTAAATGTATGCTTTAATTGTGAATTTGGTCAGTATTTACTTTTGCTTGATCAAATATTTCAGGAATGCAAGTTTTTCAGAGCTAGGCAGATCTGCTAAAGTCATGGTTATGTCTGAAATCTGATTGAAAAAAGGAACATCAGATGTTCTACAATAGCAAAAGCTTTCTTGTTTTGCAGTATCATAGTAAATCAATATTGTTATGAGTAGGAAAAGTGAAGTTTGCAAAATGACATGTAAAGATTGTCTCTGATTGTGGGACATATGTTGGCAGCTGCATTGGGTACAATGAAGACTAGTAATTGAAAGGTCAGGAAGCAATTTGTAGCAACTAGATTGAGCAGGGTTTTGTAACCTTGAGATGTGTATTGCTTTCACACCAAGACTGATTCTCATAGTTGAAAAAATATTAAAATCCCTAAATTGAAGTAAAAATATTGAATTGGAAGTTATCTTGTTTCATTGCAAAAAATTCCATAATTTTAGCAAAATTTTTGAAATGAAAGTATAAACCTATTTGAAGTAGTCAAGAAGCTTTCACAGGTTTCAACCATATGGTATGGTCACTCAATGTCATTTTATTACTGCTGTACAAGGCTTGAATTAAATGTATACTTTGGAAATCTATCAGATTTGGCCACTCAAAGTGAAATTATTTGTATTGCTTCCAGATCGAAGAATTAGAGTTGGATCCAAACCTCTACCGAATTGGTCAGAGCAAGATCTTCTTCCGTGCTGGTGTTTTAGCTCATCTTGAGGAAGAACGTGACTTAAAGCTGACTGATATTATCGTGAGGTTCCAGGCCTATTGCCGTGGTAATATAGCCAGAAGGTAATTTTTACTATTGTGATTTTCATTTTGATGGCTTTTTCATCCATCTCAGAATATGTAGGTGGTCTTTAAAGGGAAAAATGCAGTCACCTCAAATTGAATTAGTATACCTGGGTATCTTAAATCATGTGTGGCTCTTTTAAATCATATGGCAACAATTTTACCACTATATTTGCAGATTTATGCGAAACAACCCATTTATTTACCTTGAGAATACCATATTTATGTTTTAAAGCATTATGAAAGATATTGCAATAGAATGAAAATGAGATTTGTTACAATTAGTTCATGCGTCAAAGTAAGTTTGGGGCAACAGCGTATTCCCTGTAAACCAAGAAGACTGTATTGTTAGGATTTCCCCTCATGTTTAGAATGAAAATTTGTTCCAAAAGAATGTAATATGTAATCATTTCCTTCCTTTTAGGGTTGGGATACGATATACATATTGATATATTACTAGCTGGAACTTACATAGTGATAGACAATATAAAGATTACATTGTTGCAATATCACAATGTATGAAATTTAGGGTAAAGAGATATATCTCACACACTGCACAATGCAGAAATTGTTTTGACTTCTATATGTGAAACAAACTTTCCACTTTCACGTTTCTTGCCTTTCTGGCTCTGCAGTGCTTCGGTTTACATGCAAAAAATAATATAGGTGTCATGAAAGAAGTCGTGTTAGGAGGCCATGTTATCACCTTGATATCTTTTCCCAGATGTAACACATTAGGAACCCTCAGGTTTGGTACAGGTATGGTAACTTTAGTCTGAAGAAAAAATATGTATGGAAAAATTACACAAGTAAAGCGTCCAAAAATTTTATGAGCCTTTTACATGTCCTCTGTTTGCTGAAATGTATGCTAACAGAGAATTTTGGTGGCATTTCAGTTTGCTGATCATTTCTTTCACCCCTTTATCATGTGTAGGCCTGGTATACACATTTAGTGTGTAGAATTGTAAGCAGAACAACGAAAGAAAAGTGTTAAAAATAATGTGAGAGGCTGAGTAAGAGTCACACATGCCTGAGAAATATTTTAAGAAATATTTCCAAACTGGATAGTTTAGAGGCCTCTTAGTTCAAGGCTTGTTCTTTATCTTGTGTAGGTGTAAGCTTTTACCATGCTTCATGAATATTTGGAGAAGGGTTTGCAATCTGGATAATTTTGGAGGCCTCTTACTGTAACGGTCATTCTTTATCATGTAGTCCTAGCCTACACAGCAAATGTGGAGGCCTGTTAGAATTGCAAGCTGTATCATAGTTGATTGATTGAATTTAGCTTTGACTTTTGGTACAGGATTGTTGATAAAGTTATCAACATCTATATTTTAGTTATTTGATACATTCAATTATTGATGCATATATTTGGCGGCTGTTCTTGGTTGATATAGGCAAAATTTTGAAATCAGGTCCAGAAAAAAATTAATTTATCAGCATAGGTCTGTTTTGTGATACATACCACAAATCTATTTCCATAGTGTAGCAGTGTTGATATAACTTCCATTTTTTCTTCTGACTCAACCCTTTTTACTTCAGCCCTACCAAGGCCTATAGCTTAGTAATTGATACAGTTGCAAGTGATTTCAAAATCAACTCTCTTGTCAAACTAAGAAGAAATGTAAAGCAAGCTCTTACCAAGCTATCATGTGCATGACTGGAAATTTAGTAGAGGCTTTAAAGGGGATATGGCATCCCCCCAGACCAGGAAGTTGTGAGCAACTCTCTGCCCAAACATATTTTGGAATATCCCCAGAGTTCTACATACAGTTGATAACTGCACTTTGATTGACGTTCATTCAAACAATACAGTTTCGCTTTGGTTGGTCAGCAATGACTTGTACAGTCTGTTGTGATCCCAGTTAAGCTGACACACACTTTGCTTGACAATATTGCCTTGAGCAATTTAAGCTCAATGCAAAATACTGTAGCTCTGTCTTAGAGATATACTACACAGGAGGTTTGGTTTAAATTGGAGGAGGGGCAAGAAGTTAACATAGTAGGGAGAATTGTTACTCTCTGGGATGAGCTTAGAGAGCCTTTAAACTTATTGTTGGTATGGCAGTTGATTGGGATAATGTTTGCCTTTGTTTTGTAATGAACAGGAATTACAGGAGACGTATACAGCAGTTGAGTGCTATCAGAGTCATTCAGCGCAACTGTCAAGCATACCTGAAGCTTCGCAATTGGCAGTGGTGGCGCTTGTTTATTAAGGTATGATACAAATGTGCTTGTTAATAACTATGTTTACATGATATAAATTAGGTTGATCTAAGCCCATGGGATTTTATCTTCCTATACTTAAATTTAAGCACAGTAACTTCACAATGACATGGTGAACGTGAAACCTAAGTACTGAAATTATATCTAAGTGGCGAGGAGTCACAAAGCCTTTTAGCTTTCTGGAAACCTGTTTTTCGATTTTGGCAAGTGTATGTAAGACAAAGAAATTCCATTACCAGAGTATTTTGGATTCAATCAGGTACTTCCAAACCTGGGAGGTCCAGCAGCCTTGTACTAAGGTATACATATCTGAGCAGCTAATGTGCTTTACATATGGTTATTTCATTGATGTGCTACCTTCCCACTCATGCTACAGGTGAAGCCTCTGTTGAATGTCACCAGGCAAGAAGATGTGCTTCGTGACAAGGAAGAGGAGTTGAAGAAGGTCATAGAAAAACTGGAAAAGAAGGAGAAGGAGTTAACTGAAAGTCAGACCTCTAATCAGCAGATGGTGGATGAGAAGAGCCTTTTGATGGAACAGTTGCAGGCTGAAACAGAGCTTTGTGCAGAGGCTGAGGCAGTGAGTTTAATATTTTATTTCCTAAGGTTCTTTACAGATGTCACTGTGTCAGGCTTAATTTTGTGTGTTGAACAGTATGACTTTGAAGCATTCATTCATTCATGTAACTAGCTTAGTGTGCTTCAATAGATCTATCAAGTGGCTTTCCTCCCACTTGTCAGGGTATATACTACATAGCTGATGAAGTTGATTGCACTCCAGGTCTGAAGCACCTGTGCATGGACCAGTTAAATAGTTGACTTTTCTTGCTTTAGTTCTGCTCAACTTTGTTGAAGCTATTTAAGTCAGGTTGTGCTCTCACTAATGCAAGGCTCTCTGATGGCTTCTCATTAAGTCTTTTCTCAATGAAGGGTTGTTACTCTTTTGGGGAGAAGTTTCAGATTTTATATTTGCCTGCAGTGGGAGGTAGCATGGGAGGTAGCTGGCAGGACTTTCCTTTGGGAGAGCTTGGTGTTCAAGTTGTGTCAACTTGGACCTCCAGAAAGTGAAAGACATACTTGAAAAATACTTTCAGAGGCACTCCTTTTGGCTTTCTGGTTTGCTTCAAAGAAGTGCATAAAATGGCATATTAAAATTATATAGAAAATTTTGTGAAGGGTCATTATAATGCTATAAAGATCAGTGATTAGCTTTGAATAGAAAATCTGAAAAAGTCCTATTTTTGCCCTTCTTTAATTTGCAAAATTCTACTTTTGTTTTATGGAAACTTCGATCTTACTTCTATCCTACTTTTCCACCTGAGTCTACTTCAAAGCTTGGAGTTACACATCCAGGGGAACATATTGAAGGGGAGAGGGGAGAGGGGTAATAGCATGATGGATTTTAATGGGTCTAACACTAGAGACCAGCATACTCTATGGTGAGGACTGGAGACAACTTGAAAATCAGACTGAATTTTGAAAACTACCAAGGTGTGTTGATGTATGCAGGTGTTCCAATCTTGTGTGGAATAATTCCACCTTTTCAAGTTAAATTGGAGCATTTTCCAATTTTAATTTGTGATGATGTTTTTATAAAGTAACATGATTCGTTTTATGGCAATGTGCCAATATGTGATGGCATATTTGCAAACATAGTGGTGTCACTTTATCACTGTCTGGCAGTTGGGCATCCCTTGCATACATTTGTCCACCATATTTTTGTTATATTTGTGCCTACAAATGTTGTTTTTGCATAGTAATGGTTGGGATATTGAAAAGGAAACTGCAGTATAGTACATCTTATAACTTGTCCTTTTGTGATGCTGATTAACTGTGTCAAAGGTCTGCATTTCTGTTTTTCATTTGTATAGAATATTGTGCTTAAGGTGGGAAAATAATGAACCATGTCTGAATTGTGAAATTCATCTGTCATTTTCCCTTGTTAAGGTGAGAAATACTCTGATCATCCAGAAGAAGGAACTTGAAGCGGTTCTTCATGACTTGGAGGCCCGTGTGGAGGAAGAAGAGGAGAGAGGTCAGGCACTTACTAATGAGAAGAAAAAACTTCAAGCCAACATCCAGGACTTGGAAGATCAGTAAGTTCTCAAAATGTTCCAAGTGCATAATAAAAATGACCTCAAAGATCCCCAGATGGTTTTCTTGGGATCGAAAAATAAGTTGTTTGAAGCACCTCTCCCACCCTGACTTCCAGGAGGTTTGGTAAGTCTAAAATTTGTGGAATTAGCAGAAACTAGGGCCACCAATTTTTCCCTTCACAAATCACAAAATTCCATTTTAAACTTGTAAAATTCTGGAAAATTTCATTTCAAGCGTAACCACATTCCGGGATTTTTGGATTTGATGAAACGGCAGCCCTGCCATGCATGTGATTCATTGAAGTTGCCTGCTGGCTGTGCATTAATGTTCTATACCTTCAGCAGTATGGATAGGCTTATATTGAAACTTAGAAGACTATATAAGTGTAGCCCACCTAACAAAGGCCTAATTAAGTTGGGCTAAGTTAAGGAAAGGGATACCTGGGCCTAGGCCTAGGACTGATAATGTCACCTTTTTCAGTTTTTAACAATAAATTAATATTTTGATGTGAACAAAAAATTTCTCTGTCATATTTATCGTGTTGTGGGGTAATTATGTAGAAAACAAGTGCTAAGCTTATCTGGTTATGATCTTGAAGGCAGCAAATGCTTGTTACACATGAGCAACCTAGCCTTACTATAGCATAGGCAAATTAGAGCCTATACTGTCAAATTTTGTCGATTCCAAGTTCCTACTTGTTTTCTGATTGTAAGAAAAGAATTCTGATTTTAAGGTAAATGTGCCACCATTTCAGATGGTAACATGTCTGCATATGTCTTTGATTAATGCAGGCATTCATTTGACATGGTTATGGATAATAATAATAATAATAATAACTCAGTTTCTGTAAAAAATATACATGTATTTTGAGCATGATAATTTTCGCTGAGTTCCATGCAGAGAAGTAAATTCCATTTTTTCCTGTTTTTTCGCGATCGCGGAAAATCACTGGCCCTAAGAAAGTACCTGCTATTTCTGTGTTATGGGCCATGTTGAATGAAAAGTTTTAGCCTTTGCAGGAAACACCTGATGAATAGGACTTTGACTTAGGTTATGTTGTGGTTGTAAAGTTAGGTTGTTTGATTTAGGATGAAGAGTTACGTTTTAAATCATTGTCAGAAATGTGTAGCACAAAGGCTGAAATTTATTGCTTGGAGAGGAATTTTCTTGAACTTTTGGGGAAATGACATGCTTTGTTGGTTTAATGCAGTGATGTATGATGAAAAAGAAAGGGTGAATGAAAGTATCTACAGACCCCTAGCTTCATTGAAGAGGGGGGCACGATAGAGATGGTAGAGCAGTAGTGCCCATGCAAAAAAGTATTGCACTCATGTTTGAAAGCCCTTGAGGAAAACATGTTCTTGACTCTTGCTACCATTATCTACTCAGTGGGTTTACTATAAATTAGAACAAAACCCAAAAGTTGCTCTGGAGGATTTTTAAAATATAACTCATATGGGCAGGATGGGGGAAAAAGAAGGGTAGGGTGGGCTGCCCATCTGAACAGCCAAGCTTGGGCACTGACTTAGATAAGCACAGAACCTTTTTGGATTAAGCCGTAAGGCATTAGGTGAATACTTTCTGGATTGTTGCAAAGTGATGGGGTACAAATACTTTCTAATGGTAAATTTCATCACATTTATGCTTGGCCAAAGTAGTTAACATTCTTAGTTCTAGAAATACATGCGAATGTGTATCCTGTATTAGCTTTAATAAATCATGATTTCTGTCAAGTGCCATTCTTTCAATCATTTTCTGCTAAATATTAACTTTCAACACTAGAGTGCTTTCATATTTTTCTCTCTAGACTTGATCAAGAGGAGGCGGCCAGACAAAAACTTCAGCTAGACAAGGTGCAGGCAGATGCAAAACTGAAGAAACTTGAAGAAGACTTGGCTATCATTGATGATAACCACAACAAGGTATGACACTGTTCCCCTTTGTTAAGGGGGAAGGGGAGTGGGTGTTGGCATTGAATGTTTTGTTAAGAAAATACCCATAGTTTGTCCTGTGAATGGAAACCTGGCCAGGTGGATTGGTATGGCACTGTTTCAATGAATAATTTTTGGATACTTTGAACTGCGATGACTGTATCTTTGAAATCATAAGCGAATCCTTTTTTTTTGTAATCAGAAAGTGTAATTTTGTTTTTGTTTTGTAATTTTGTGGTTATTGAAGTTGTTCTGTCATGTTTCCTAATTATGGACCTTTCTCAACTTGCAGCTACAAAGAGAAAAAGCTATCCTCGATGAGAAGCTGGCTGAAGCTCTGTCCACTGTCGCAGAAGAAGAAGAGAAGAACAAAGGACTGTCGAAGCTGAAGTCAAGACATGAGTCCAGCATCGGAGAACTGGAAGATAAACTTCACAAGGAAGAAAAGGTGAGATTTAAGGGGACTGTGTTTGGGATGGTCAGTTAGCAAGAACGGGAAGTGAAATTTTAGGAGATATCTATGAGGATGGTCAGGCAGCAAGAATGGGAGACAAAATTTTAGTACATGTGATGGTCTTTGGGGATAGTCTGGTAGCAAGGATGGGAAGGAGAATGGGCTTGACTTTGGGGGAATTGCAGTTAAATGTAAATTAGGTTGCCAAGTGATTTCAGAATGACAAGGTATTCAGGAAACTAAGAAACTGATTGCCTAATGCAGGTGTTGGTCATCAAGCATTAAGGATTGTATCCTGTAGATGTAGGGTGAACACCAGCAAGACTGCATTCTGTATTTAACCAGTTTTTATAGGATAAACTTATAGGGGTGTATAAATTGCTCACAAATCCTGCTCCCTGGCAGCTTAAGAAGCAGATAAGATTTACTGGTATTACAGTAGGAACCTCGTTGATTGCAGCCTACCAGTCTTTTATAACAATTTTAGGTTATGTGAAGTGTGCCATCTTGTTGATTCAGTTTAAAACAATTCTGAGAGGAACTACAGTATCGGATGGGCAAAACTGTATGTCCAGGTATTAGTAAGCGATGCATCTTGCTATTTTAGAGATGACCAAATCAATAAGCAGATGGCCAAATTTATGCAGAAGGGCTTCTGAGATGGCCAAAAAATTGCTGTGTATAGCTTTTCAAGTGGAGTATAAATCTGACATTTTTAATCATTAACATGAACTCAAAACTCCTTGATATTATGAACCAACTCTGCAGCTAAATAGGCATAACATAAATATATTTCATTGGGAGAACCACTCCGACAACTCTTTGGAAAACATCTAGACTGCACGTGTATGGCCAGTGTTATGTTTAGAGGCTTTTCATACACAATAAATGAGACTTCCAGCTTCTGAATCCTAGCTACAGCCCTCCTTTATGTTGTAGTTGTTTTGTATGCTTTCAAGTCATTAGGGTGCTACTTTTTTATGTACAGTGCTGCAAGACCACTTAATTATCATGGCCCCTCCTGTTGTTTTTCAGAGACGAGGAGATCTGGAGAAAGCAAAGAGGAAGTATGAGACAGAGATAAATGACCTAAAAGATCAAATCAATGAATTGAAACTGCAGATTGAAGAGCTTCGTACCCAGTTGCTTAAGAGAGAGGAAGAGTTGAATGATGCTCTTGCAAGGTGAGAGGAGCACAATACAATTGAAATTTTCATGATTGTGGTGATAGAATTTTCATCATCATCATCATCATCATCATCATCATGTTTCATGTTTGTCATGGAAAGTATGTGACAGTCGTGGAATGCTTTTTGCTGGAAAATTATGGGATGGTGCCTGGCAGTATCAGTTAGAATGTTGTGTGGCTGTACCTTTTGATTGTGTAATATAGCAGCAAGGCATTAGCCAGCAATGTGTCTCACCATCTTTGAGACGACCAAGTCTGAATGGAGACTGCCAGATTTACACAGTACAGCGTCAGCATTTGAGATGGCCTGTAAGTTGCTTGTAGGCGTAGCTTTCGAAAATGGGTATGAATCTGACATTGTTCTACTTTGAAGCGAATTCAAAACTCAATTTGAAGTCTACCTTTAAAGGTTTGGGGAAGGTTTACTTATTAGGTAAGAAATGCTTTGCTCTTCTAGGTCATGAATCTGATTCTGAAGAACTGAAATTTAAGGTACGAGGGAAGGCGGGACATATGCAGATGGTAAACAGGAGGAAGGAGGGGTCATATCCAGATGGTAAACAGGAGGAAGGAGGGTCTATCCAGGTGGTAAACAGGAGGAAGGAAGGTCATATCCAGATGGTAAATAGGAGGGAAGGAGGGTCATATCCGGATGGTAAACGGGGGATGGAGGGTTATATGCAGATGGTAAACAGGGGGAAGGAGGGTCATATGGAGATGGTAAATAGGAGGGAAGGAGGGTCATATGGAGATGGTAAATAGGAGGGAAGGAGGGTCATATGGAGATGGTAAATAGGAGGGAAGGAGGGTCATATGGAGATGGTAAAAGCACATGACAGTTTACAATATGATTTCAGTGAATCTGCCCAAAGGCATGAATACAATCTGCCCACAGGCTTGGAATGAATGTTTGGAAGATCATCATCTTACACTATGAAAGTGTGGTGGCAAGGGTTAAGGTATTAGACTTGTGATCCAAAGATTGCTGGCTCTATTCCACGTCAGTTCATTATATTGTGTCTATAGGCAAGGTGCTTTTACTCAATTGCTTCTCTCAACCCAGCTTTAGTGGAAGGTGTGGTAGGGCGACAGTGAGAACTTGTCATGAAAGTACTGATTATCAGTCGTGTCCAAAGGGAAGGTGCTCTCATGTCAAATTCTTCTCTCCAAGCGATTGGGGTTTGGGGGGAAACGGGGGTGGGGAGGGGGGACTTGTCATGTAGGTACTATTAATCTGCTGCTGCATTCTGTAAAGACAATCTCTGGGATGTGTTACTATTCAAGAGGGATAATGTGTGCAGTGCCCTTGATAAGGCTTCTTTGTAGCTATTGATACTTAATAATAGTTAACTATCATGAAGAAAGAAAAATGTATTATGTGAGAAGTTTAAGAATGGTTCCAATGGTGAATATTTTTTGCAGAATTGATGAAGAGGTAGCAGCCAAGAATGCTGCCCAGAAAGCTTTGAGAGAACTTGAAAACCAACATGAAGAGTTAAAAGAAGACTTAGAGCAAGAAAAGGAAGTTAGAGCCAGGGCAGAGAAGACTAAGCGTGACCTCAGTGAAGTAAGAAAACATTAACAGTTAAAATAAGCAAGTAAAAGATTAATCAGGAAGTACGAAATAGGTCTTCAAAAGGAAATAATAACACTGCAGAATGTGGTGCTGTGAATTTTGTTTTCACAAGACATGCTGAATCAATATCATTTACTAAAACTTCATAGGTTACTTCGCTATTTATGTATTTTCCAAATACTGTCATAAAATAGGAATCAAACTAGATGATAATTTCCTGGGTAGTTCTTGCATAGCTGTTTTGATCGAGGGTGATGAAAAACTGTTGGCATATATAAATACTGTATTGCCCTGTGTAGGAATATGTTTAACAAAATGGCCGCGTATAAGGCAGTGCATATGTCTTTGATGAATATTTACGCATGAACATAAAATATGGTATGGCTGGATCTCAACACATGAACCATTTTGTTCCGTTAGGAACTGGATGCTATTAAGAGTGAATTGATGGAATTTGAAGACAAGTCTGCAGCAGCACAAGAAATACAGAAACGTCGTGAAGGAGAGCTGGGTGAGTTGAAGAAGAGGCTAGATGAAGAGACCAAGAATCACGAAACAGTTGTAACTGAGATGAGACACAAGCATAACAACGCAGTTGAGGAACTTAATGAACAGCTAGAAAGTGTCAAAAAGGTAACTCATGGGTTCTTACTTCAATGTGGTCATATGAAACTTAAGTCACTATTGCTCTCAAGAAAAGATGCACAAAAGTTTAGGAAGCAGCACACAAGCCAAGGTTTGAATGCGTGTGCTGTAATAGATACAGGATTGTAAAATCTGATGTTAATATGTTAAAGTTTGAAAATTGTTATTTTCTGTATCAATTGCTATAGAGTAATTATAGGTATAGAGTAATTATTGCTATAGAGTAATTACACTAATTATAGTATAGGGAAATTATGTGTACTGTTTGTGTTGAAAATATATTTCCTGTTCTTCATTTTTGTCAGCTATATATAAACACTAGGTCTTACTGTTAGGCGAAATCTGTATACGGACACATGGTTAGGCGAAATGAAAAACAATAAAATACATAAGAATATATTTTCCCTTTAGCTTTTGAGATATAGAAATGCGTAATTTCATTGGCCCATTAGCTGTGCGTGTTAACGGATACATGTACATAAGTTGGTCTACATTGAAATAATTGCATATAGATTGTGTTGTTAAACGGACGTTACCCTAGGTTTACGTATTCCCATATAAAACTGGGCAAAAACACTTGGGCAAACAATTTTTTCTCCCAGTGGTCGGTTTTTCCCAGCAGTTACGCTTTTCATACGATATTTTGCCTTAATCCCAAATTATAGAAATATATAATATATATACATACATGTATGTATATATAGGGAGTTATGAACTGTTTTATAGCTCTTAAGTTAACAAAGATTGACTCATGAATGCAGTATGTTGTACTGTGTGTTTTGTCATGGCTAAGTAACTCTTAAAGTGTCCAAGTCTAGGATGTAATAAAAACATGTTTTCAGTGACTGTTCTTTGGTTTTGTAAGTTTGGAAATTGGTAAGACTTAGTGCTAGAAAAGATGTCAAGAAAATCTTCAGTGAAGTGGGTATTTTGGAGGAGAATATTTTAAGATGATGGATGTATATTCTCATACATAGGCAAAGGCATCTTTGGAGAAGAGCAAGAGTGCTGTAGAGAGCCAGCAGGTTGAACTTAGTAACGACTTGAAGACAGCCAGTCAAGCTAAACAAGAATCAGAACGTAAGCGGAAGAACTTGGAAGCTCAGTTGTCCGAGCTTAATGTCCGTCTGCAGGAGATGGAGCGTGCTAAAACAGAATTTCAAGAAAAGTCCACAAAATTGCAGGTATGTTGTAGAATATGACTTAACAATAGCGGTCTGTGTAATATTGGTGTGTATTCAGGTACTGGTATTACAGTAAACAGTTCTAGTAAGTTGTGAGCTTCCAGTATTTTCCACTTCTACGAGTGCTGACAGTGAAGTGAGTCAGTACGATGGTAGTCACGTTCATAACTGTATTGGAGCATGGGTATTCCATGGATACAAGATTATAATGTTTATCCCAACTGTGGATGTGAGCATCATATCTAGTAGGCAGTACAGTGAAGGTGACTTAAATACCTGTATCTGAGTACGGGTATTGCAGTATATGATACTACCGACTTTTAAGATCGTAATATTTACCATTGATACTGTTAGTGAAATAGTACGATATAAGTCACATACGTATTTCATACACGTGTTGAATGATGTCTGTTTAGTTGACCGGTACTTGGACATACATTGCTTGACCAAGTGATATCCTCTGCATCTTTACAAAGGTTATTTTTGTATTTAAATATGTGATGAAATAGTAAAAAATTTTATCCCTAATTTCTGCATTTTTCTGAATTAAATATTTTTCTTTCCTTTGTTTTCGAAAGAGTGAGAACGAGAGTCTGAGTTCTCAGCTGGAAGAATCAGAGTCTAAAGCAGGACAGGCACAGAGGTCGTCAACCTCTTTGGTAGCACAGCTTGCAGAAGTACAGGTGAGTGGTGCATTATGTACTGTCAAATTCAGAGTAGTTGCATATCAAAGTTGTGATGTTGACTAAATTTTTTCCTCATTAGACCTGGCCTGTTGATAAAAAAAAAAAAAATCATCTAATTTGAGGCCAAATACAAAGTAAGCTCTCGAGGTGCAGTAGTTATTGGCGAGACCATTTGATATGTTTTCTATACTTTCAGTTGCTTCACATCCCAAATGTGGTAGTCAGTAGTTTCCACTTGCAATCATGTAAAGCCTAATACTTGCAAACACTTGAATTCTTAATCTTATAGGAAAATCTTAATGAGGAAACTCGTCAGAAACTTTCCTTGAGCAGTAAGGTGAGAGAATTGGAAGAAACAAGAGACAGCCTGCAAGACCAGCTGGATGAGGAAGAACAGAATAGAGCCAACCTGCAAAGACAAGTCACCTCGTTACAGACACAGGTCAGTAATGTTTTGTGTTCTTGAGGCTTGTCTGAAATATTGCAGTGTGTAATAGAAAAGGAAAAAAGGAAGAGGTTGGAGTCTTTTGAAAGTCACTGAATTAGGTATATGTAAGTTGGAGACAGTGAATGTTCATGCTCAGGCTGAATGTGATATTGGTTCATTAGATAGGTAATGTGTTAACGTAATATAACCGGCTAGTTTGATGTTACAGAATTGCAATGCATGATGGGAAGGATTGAACTTTAACTGTACCCGGTAACAGAGACTTCCTGTTGTATTTTGTGTTAGTGCTGACAATCTTCGTCTTAAAAGGGTGTTTTTTGACATCAGTTGCTTGGTAAAGAGATTGGCTTTGAAGATGTTTTCTTAACAGTAAATCTCTTCATCTTGGACTGACAATGGGGTAATTTCTGTTGTAGAAAAGGGAACAGTCACTGGAACGTTGTGTATATATGCCAAAAAAAAAAAAGTGGCAGAATTGGTTTGTATGTACAGCAAACTTCCCAGCATGCATTGTAAGTTTTTAACATCTTACTCACTTAATCATCTTTACCTATATTCAAAGTAGATATGCAGCTTTCCTTTTAGTAATGGGGAGCTTGGTAAAGATTGATTTGTATATGTGTTGGAGGTTTCCATTGTTAAATATAAGAGCAAGTAAGAAGATTTTTATTTTAGGTTGTCGGAACATTTATGCAAACATTCTAACTAGCTTAAGGAAAACCTGTCTCTTATGGATTACCAGGTGAATCTGTCTATTATTTTGAACTTGAAACATTGGTCTTTTCTTCCCTTTGGTTAGAGGTATGGGGAGACTGTAGACTCTGGCAAAATTTATTGAAAAACCTCTCAGAGGGAAGTAGTTCCCTAAGTTATAATGTAATGTTGAAAAATGAGGACGAAGGATGTCTACTGTTCAGTATAGGGTATCATATATGTAGAATATAAGCCTTTCTATTTTTGGAATAAAAATGAAAGATTATTCAATAATTTTTATTTTAATTATTTTCTTTACAGCTGACAGATGTGCGCAAGAAGCTGGATGATGATACCAAGAGCATTGAAACGGCTGAGGAGAATTACAAGAAGGCTATGCGAGACAACGATGAACTCAACAACCGTATTGAAGAGCTCACTTCAGCCCATGACAAACTTCTGAAGACAAAGAACAGGCTACAGGGAGAGGTAACATCTCTTGTATCTGCATTATCTTTTTCTTTTCCTTTGTTTTTTGCTTTGTATGAAGAACTGAAGGAAGTTTTGAATGAGTACTGTGACTCAAAATATTTTGTTAGTTGGAATTGTAAGTAAAGGCCCTGTCACACTCTAGCGTATCAAAGAAACGTATGGATTGTGTAAAGGGCCTTTCACTCTATAGCTTATCCAACCAGCATATGGGTGAGTATGTAACAAATGGTCATACGGTGCCATATGCTGATGTACGCTTGGGTAGGTTAGACATAAGTTGTATACGTCTTATGGACGCTGGTTTACGTCGGTGTACGTTCGAAAACGTAGAAGCCGCAAAAATATTTTGAACATGTTCAAAAATTTTTGGCTTATGCGAGCGTATGAATTATATGTTAGGTGTACGCTCAGCACATGCTGAATACGCTACAGCGACGTTGAATCAACGTTACTCATAGGTTAAGTAAGCTTCTCATACAATGGAATGAACGTGGTCAGTAAAGGTAGCATATGGATAGCGCTTCACTGAGTAACGTCATTGTGCAGGAGTGAAGGGTTTAGTTAAGACCGACCTATATACGGACGCTCAGGACACAGTTCCCATACGTACTGGGTATTTTAAAAATTCCATTCGCAATTCATACGTTTCTTTCATATGCTAGAGTGTGACAGGGCCTTAAAGAAACAGTCATGGTCTTCGAGGCATGAGCAGTTTGGGAGCAAATGCAACCCCAAACTCCATTATGAAAATAGAGAGTTGAAAAGGAGCTTGGAAATGTGGTGGATTTTGAATACCATCTGCTACATCATTGTGATGAATGCCCAAGGGGATAACAACCATTAGCTGAAAACATTCTACATGTGGTATTGATAAGTCTAGAAGTGGCAAGAATTCTGGAAAACATGAATTTGTGAAAATATGAGTGGTTTCCCAAAAATTCCATTTCGTGTAGGTGTTAGGCTTCCAAGAGACGAATGGATTAAATGCATTTTAATCAAAGAGTGGATTGGTGGATTGTAATGATTGGTGTTTTGCTGCCCTCTGTTACAGCTTGATGATATTACTCTTGACTTGGATAAAGAGCGCAACATGGTATCCAACCTGGAAAAGAAACAACGCAAGTTTGACAACCAACTGAGTGAAGAAAGAGCTGACAAAGAACGCATCCTGGCAGAGCGTGATCAGAAAGAAGCTGAGGCCAGGGAAAAGGAGACCAGGGTAGGATTTTAAAAGAAGAAAATTATTAGGAACTGTTTTGAGAAACTCGTGATTCATTTGAATTCTATTAGCAGGCTCTTCAAAGTGTGAAAAGAAATGTGACCTTCAGTACAGGTCAATTTTCGTACTCTTACAGTCAGTTTCTCTGTTTTTCTACCCATTGTGTAACTGAAGATCAACATTTTGGTAATTATTGGTCATTTGACAGGATAGATGCAAGAGAAGGGTTGACTTGAGTAATGAAACAGTGGTGGGGTAGGGGGAAGGGTTAGGTGTGGGGGAAGGGTAAGATGTTGGGGAGATATGTCCAGTTATTGGAATGGTTGAAGAGTTGTAGAGTGAAGAGTTGCATTTGCAGAAGTGACATTGTAACCCTCTCATCAGCAACCCGGGTTTGAGAGTCATCCACTTATTACAATTGTTGGAGGTGAACAGTGCAGTTCAAACCATTGTTTCAGTTTCAAACTTAAAGTTTCCATAAGCAACTTCAGCTTGGTAATATTCTTGAATGGCATGGAAGTTTTATTAAAAGTATTTCATGAGATGAAATTTACATATTAATATTTCTGGCATTGCATAAATGGAAAATGTGATTTCATTATACCAGTCTAGAGCCAGCTATTGCTTTGACATCATGTTTGATATTTCCTCAGGTGATTGCTCTTAGCAGGGAACTTGAGGAATTACGTGACCAACTTGCCGAGAGTGAACGTGTCCGCAAGGTTCAACAGGGAGAATTGGAAGATGTCATGTCATCCAAGGATGATGTGGGCAGAAATGTAAGTATTGATTAGTATTCACAGAAATTTCTTTGGAATTTATGTTTTGCTGTAAGAACTGCAAAGACGCATCCTTATGAAACATTTTCAAAGCAAGTCAATGTTTTACTGTACATTTCAGCAATTGTCATTATTCCTGAGTGAAAGTGGGAATGTAATCTCTGTCATAGCAGCAATAGCATTAAATAGTGTAATGTGTACCCACTGAAGCTCACAGAGATAATTGTTTAAAAATGAGTTAAATGTACTGAAACAAAGTGTGGGTACTGTACAAATACTTGGAGGCAAAATGATCGAAACAGAAAATTAAAGTGGCTGTGTAGAAAGCTAAATGGTAAAATGGCCAAATGTGTACCAATAAATGCTCCCCTTCCTTTGCCCATCTGGAAGGAGAGGAAAATGTTTTATGATTGCCACATTGTTTAATTGATGTATTTCCCTCTTCCAAAGGTCCATGATCTTGAGAAAGCTAAGAAAGCTTTGGAAGCTCAGCTGGAGGAAATGCGAACCCAGATGGAGGAGCTAGAGGATGAACTCCAGGCTTCAGAGGATGCTAAACTACGTCTTGAAGTCAACCTTCAAGCTGCTAAGTCGAACTATGACCGAGATGCTCAGGCTAAAGATGAAGAAGCTGAAGAAAAGAGACGTACTCTCATCAGACAGGTTTGTGATGTATTGACAGGGATGAAGGACATTTTAGATGGACACCAAGATTGGTCTGATGATGGCATGATACCATTGCCTGATTGGCTCCTTAGTTAAACCAATGTCTGACTGAGTTTTAGAGTGAAATACTGTGGATTATTTTAAGTGTGTTAAGCCTAGATTCTCAAGTGGGGCCCATGGTCCATTGGTGGCCTGTGACTTGCACTAAAAATGGCCTGGTGAAGATTCAAGGAGCAACTAATTTTACTAAGGAAACAAGCTGCTTAATGATGTACTGGGTACTGCAAAAGAATTTAGCAAAAAGTCAAGTTAAAGTGGCCCTTGGATTGAAACACTTGAAAATGTCTGGTGTAGAAGTCAAAGGGATGTACTTGAGAGGCAAATCTGAGGTTGCTTTTTTCCTGAACTCTAAAAAGTGAAATGTGTTCCAGGGTATACTAGTTTGGAATTCTTCAGATATAACTTTTCTCATGAAATCAGACTTAAAAGTGTATTTAACGCCACTGAAAGATCTCATGTAGCAGGTATCATGGTAATTAGATATCGTAGCAGCTGTTCTCCATGACTAATTAAAACCTTAATTTTGTTGCAGCTACGAGAAATGGAAGCAGAACTGGAAGAAGAACGCAAGCAGAGAGGAATGGCAAACTCTTCCAAGAAAAAGTTGGAGGGAGATCTCAAAGATCTTGCTGCTTCTGTGGAAAATGCTAATAAAGCCAAAGAAGACAGTGTTAGACAGCAGCGAAGACTCCAGGTTGGGATGAGATTTTTTATATTATGTTTTGTTTTATTTGCATGGTAATTATACCTCGTATCAGGCGTGTAGCCATGGGGGGTGGGGGGTGAAGGGGGCAGCCGCCCTCCTTGAGCATATTTTTGGTATTTTTTTAATATTCATTTTTACAATATTGCTAGTGCTTCCCCATTTATTTGAGGAAAATAGGCCTTGGAAGTGCCATTTCCAGCAATCTGGGAGGCATTTTGGGCCAGAATTTCCTTTTGCTTTGTGCCATCCTATGGTGGCGCTGAGCGCTAAGAGTTTGTTTATGGGCTTCGCCCCCCTTGACAAAATTCCTGGCTACGCCCCTGCCTCGTATGTCAAGTGAATCTTGACTTTAGAAACAAGCTTAGTATCTTCCATGAGATAACATTCTTGAGAGTCATTAGCTTGGTGAATGAGGATTGCAAAAGGATGAATTTGATGTATTCCTTTTTGCTTGACATAGGTATTTTTGTATGCTTAAAGTCTGAAGGTCACACCCTTAGGGAGAATGTAAAATTTTGGAACCAATGCATCAAACATCGACTCAAGTAACACATGCACACATATATAAAAAAAATAAAGACCAAAAGATTTGGATCATTAAACCTGTATCTTTGTAAAATTAGTGCTTGCAAAACAGAATTTTGTATATTTGTAAAGTAGTTGGGTAGGAGTCAGAAATTTGCAGTATACAAAGAACTTTACATTGAAGAGACATTATCTAAGTGATAAGGCTATTGTTTGATGAGAGTGGGGGTAAGTGACTTAGGAATGAGGCAAGCTATGTAGAGTATACCAGGTTTGGAATTATACTTCGTTGCTCATGATTGTCTTACATATTTTTCTTCTCCATTAGACTCAACTAAAGGAATTGATGGCAGAGTTGGAAGATGCTCGTCAGTCAAAGGATGACATCTTGGCTGCATCCAAGGAAAACGAGCGAAAGCTGAAGTCTCTTGAGGCTGAAATCCTCCAGTTGCAAGAGGTGAGTGAGACATTTTAAGGGAAGAGGCTTGGGAGGAAGGGGTCAAAACGAGGAGGGGAATCACATCTGTCATTTTGTGGTTAGTGTGAAATGATACTTTTCCCATCAGTTGGCCACAATGATTTTTGAACATGGTCAGTTAGGACCTCAGCTATGAAAAGCCAGTAGTGTAAGTCTAATGGTGTACTAATACACATTGGCAGGCTAGTAGTTGACAATTAATGGCTGCATAGGTAATTATGTTTATCCATCAGTTATGACATCATTGCAGGAGTCATAACTCCTTCAGAGTCATGACTAATAGGGCCTTGGATACCTGACTCTGTTATAGTGGCCCAAGCCCACCCAGCAAGCAGCCAAGCACTTAGAGAAGATGGGATTTTCATTCCAATTTTGTAGAAATTGGTGGTGTATAAATGACTATGAGGATATTGGTTTGAGTGTTTGCCCTGTGGTGTTGGTTTGGTACAGTCATTTGACTCAGTAGCAATATTGATGGTGGCACAAAAATTTAACAATCAGTGAGGGTTAGTATTATCTTTTGAAGAAGTCATGCTTAGGTAGTCAGTGTACAATAGATCTGCATAGAACGTGTCTGCACCCATGTGAAAGTAAACAAAGGCTGTATACTTACATAGCTAACATTGTGTGCCATATTTGCTCTCCTACTGCACCAGGAATTGCCACCAACTTGATCTAACAGAACATCGTGAATAAATGTACCTAGTCAGCAATAAGTGGTTTTGATAATTTGTATGCTGTATGGAATTGTGGGATATCACATTTGATAAGGAAACAGAGCTCAGCACGTAGTTTACTACATTTCCATATTTTCGTGCGTCCTCTATTTTCGTGCAGTACATACATATATTGTTAAGCTTACTTTTACTTGTGACTAGACATACTGCAGGAAAATAAGAGTCTCCATCTTACTTCATTAGAGATTAAAACGCTAATTTCTGTACCAAAAAGGCAGTTTGTATGCAATCCAGGACACAAATTCATACGTAAGAATCCTCCTTACTTACATTTGTGATGGATTTAAAAAAGGGGTGTTGGACAATTTTCTAAAATAAACTCAAATTTTGGCAAACATGTTGTAGGTACAGGTGTGAAATGTTTATCATGACAATTTTAAGGATGTGGGCATGTGCAGCTGATTAATGGAATGTGCTTATTAAAATATTCCATAACATAGGGAATAGAGATCAGAAATACTAAGACATTACGTATGTGATTCCACCAGCTGTATTCGAAGGATTTTAAAAACAATCTTGTACACAGCAGAAAAGTTGTCTGCAGCTATGCTGTTCCCCTGAATGCTCTAAATGGTTTCAGTTGTAGTGTTACACCACTGGGTCTTACTTTTTGTAATATGTTTGAACAATAGGATAACTCTGCATCAGAGAGACTGAGACGCCAGGCCGAGCAAGAGAGAGACGAGCTCCAGGATGAACTTAACAGCGGATCCAGTAAATCTCAGACAATGCTGGATGAGAAACGTCGACTAGAGCAAAAGATACAAGAATTGGAGGAGGAGATTGAGGATGAACAGGCCAACAATGACATGCTGATGGAGAAAGAGAGAAAGTCAGCTGGTCAGGTGAGGAGTGGGGGCAAAATGATGGTGAAGAAGGGGGAGGGGCAACTCTGCTACCATGGGGGTGGTAGATTTGGCAAATAGGGTAGCCTAGAAATCAGGAAGAGAGACAATGGACTATAAATTAGGGTACTCAGTAGTCAGTCGAGGAGAGGGATAAAAACCTGTTTTGACTGAAGGTTTGGAGGGGGGTTGAGGGTACTGTGAGGACTATACCTAATAGGAGGGGGAAAACTTAATATTATCTGTGTAGCAAAGATGTTGGTCACTAGGGGAGCACAAATAGAAAAGAGGTCGAGTTGTAATACTTGTCTTGAGGAAAACAGTGAGCTTTTTGGTGGTGTAAGAATTAAAACAGGTTCTTTATGCATAGAGAGGACTGTTAATTAAAGCTTACTGTTGTCCCTACCCATAGGTTTCCATGCTTTTGAGACTGTTGTTGTTGGCAGGATAGTAACATTAACTTTGCTGTGTTGATTTCTTATGTACAGATTGAACAGATGACCAATGAGCTGGCATCAGAGAGATCTGGCAACCAGAGATTGGAGAGTGCTAAACTTCATCTTGAGAGACAGGTATGTTTGATTTTTTGCATGAAAGGTTTGTCACCCAGAGTGAATCAAATTATAAAAGTATGTATACTTGAATTTGTGTAACAGTCTACTTGAAAATGGCAGAGTCATGTATTGAACTTTCCAGGACAGTGTTCTGAATGAAAGATTTGAATTGTATACCCTTTGTATAACTTTATGCAGGGTGAGGGTGTATTGATAGAACTTTGTCTGATTGTAGGATAGCACCTTAATGAGGGGCAGCTTCCACATTAATGGCTCTTATCTTTTGTGGCCTTAAACTTCATCAGGCATTCTTGGTCAGTTCTGTGACCCTCAGAAAATATGATTAAATTGAAATGGATATGCTTCATTTATGACCCCCTTCCACCTTCTTGAAAAAAACCCAAGTGTCTCCCTGATAGAGGCTACCCCCAGGTTAAGAGCCACCTTCCACACATTTGCATGCTTTGCTATTCCAATTTTTGACTAAATATAAATGTTTTGAAACTGTGACACAATGTGATGCCAAGGCAGTTATTAACAAACCTGGATACTGCAAGGGGGGGGGGGGGAAGTGACTTGGCATAAAAGCTTGTTACCAGTGCTGCCACCTAATTTTGTGTGGAATCAGTTTCTTAAGATATGCTTACATTTTAGTTCATGGAAGACATTCAATAGGTGTAGTCCATTGAGAGAGATGTCCTTTAACAGTTGCCATTAATTGGAATGTGCAGTATTTGACTAAATTTCACCTCTATTTCAGAACAAAGAACTCAAAGCTAAACTACAGGAGCTTGAAGGTTCCATGAGCAGCCGTAGCAAGGCAACCATTGCTCAACTGGAGAGTAAGATTGCACAACTAGAGGAACAAGTTGAGAATGAAGCTAAGTGAGTACATCAGTTGTTGAGGGTGGGGAGATGAGGTGGGGTGGAGGTGAAGAAAGCTTTAAGGGAGGGCTGGTGGTGGAGGGATGAAACTTTGGAGGAACAACGTTAGAATGTTAGTAATCTAAGCATGGGAAGGAGATGAGCAGCTAAAAAGAGGAAGGGGGGAAGGGTTGGCTGAAGAACAGCTTGATATCAAAGCTGTTTAGAGGTCCCACTAAAAATCTAGGTTCACACAGATTGCAAATTAAGAGGTATGAAGTTGCGGTTGTGAAAAAGATACAAATGTAAAGGAGAGTACAAGTATTATGAAAAAGGGTGGGGAAGTATAGTGACAAAGGGTAGGGAAGTATAGTGACAAAGGGTGGGGAGTATAGTGACAAAAGGTGGGGAAGTATAGTGACAAAGGGTGGGGAAGTATGGAAGTGGCTTGTAATAATAATGGTGTATATTTTTCAGACAAGTTAGGCTGACCTTCAAGTTGATCACCTACTGGAAAGATGGGTAGATTAGACGAGCATGCTTTCATACTTCTTTCTATATCCACAGAGAGCGTAATGGCGCCTCCAGGGCTGCTCGTAGAGCAGAGAAGAAGATGAAAGATATGATTATACAGATAGATGATGAGAGACGTATAGCTGACCAGTACAAAGAGCAGGTCAGTAACATTGTAATGGTTTATACTGTAAGAAAAATGGGTAAAACCTGGAAAATGTTTGGAATTTTTCATGCAGTTTGAAAGATAAGTTTGGAAAGAATGATCATATGATCTGGAAAAAAGAAAACTTTATATCTGCTCTATGTTAGATCATGTTGCATGTGTCTGCAGATTGTAAATGACTGTGTCTGTATGTGTGGAAATATATTAAAATGTATGTACAAAAAAAAAAAACACATACACGCAACACTGTGCTTTCTTATGACTACTGTGAATTTTTCATTGGTGAGTGTACTGTTAGTTGTACAAGATGGTTAGAAATGCATCTCAAACTAGAGCATAAATGTTTTTTCCCCAATAAAAGTGTTTTTCTTGGGTCTTGGAAATAGCTTTCATGGCCTTGAAAAATCTTCAGTATGGTATGCTTGGGTCATTCAGTTAGTGAGACAGGCAAGAATTTAAGTTTTATGCAGTTAGTCAGTTAATGTGTACCTTCCCTTTTTCCTTATATGATATCAGGAAGGCACTGTCATGTTATGTTGTCTACGTGAACACTCAAACCCTATGTAAAACCTATGTTTAAGAATTACAGTCACCATTGATCTGTCATAACATTTGGATAAGGAGCTATTAAATGCTAGGACCGGTAAGTCCTTAGTGCTAGTCGTTCATGGGCTAAGTAACTATTTAAATAAGCATGAGCTTAAAGCTTGCAACATGTTCATGTCAACCCTGTTTACTATCATAAATTTCCTGATAGTTGGACAAAGCCAATGCCCAGGTCAAGAGTGTGAAGCGACAGCTGGATGAAAATGAAGAAGAAGTAGCTCGAGTGAATGCCAGCAAACGTCGTGTCCAGCGTGATTTAGACGAACAGATTGAGGCCAATGAAGGCCTACAGCGAGAGATTAATTCCCTGAAAGCCAAAGCTAGGTAGGTCCTTTTGACCTCAGGAATGTGACCTTAGACGTCAGTTGTATATAATAATATAATAGAGATGTGCAACGTAGCTCATGTAAGAGGCTTTACGTAGTGGTTCTGCGAAAGTATGGTTTGTTAGTTGAGAACATACAGCACAATGACATATAGCACAATGTTACATGCATTTAGTTGAAATAATATAAGGTACATTTCATCTTTTTCATATATATCTCTGTGGTAGTTTAAATATTGTTATTTCCTGTTTGACTATTCTGGTGTATTAAAGAGTGGTATATTTTAGAAAGTCTCATGTAGTAAATGTACAAATTTTAGATATAAGAAGGTAGAATATGTATATACAAAAAAAATCAGTGCAAGTTGTTTAGTGTAAACCTCATTACTTTTCATGCCGATTAACACAGCCAAGTAAACTTTGCATGAAAGAAGTGCAATGGTTTTAAATTCAGGCAGAGCCCCCCCCCCCCCACCCCTTCTTCCCCTGCTAGTGAATTGCACCACCTTAGTATGCAAATACCATTTACAAAGATCACCTACTTTAGTGGCCACTCCTGTGTGCGCAATCCTCATCGTTAACTCCACCTGCACTGTGTTACAGATGTTTTATAGTGTTGATTGGGACAGAAGTCCTTGCATGGTGTGTTTTTAAATTGTTCCATTGGCATAAATTTGGAACACATTATGAGATCTGTTTGTGTGTAGGACTGAGGGTTTTTTCCTTATTCAAAGATGTGGCATATGTCATGTTGTAATGATTGTCACTTGTTGTAAATTGGTGTTTTGTTTTTCTGTTTTTGCCCCTTCAGTGGTATTAAAATTCTTATGATAGTTAATGTGGTAGGAAGACTTTCAGATGTTCATTTTTAAAGTTTTCACAAATCATTTGATGTCGTTGAAGCCATCTTGGTTTAAAGTACAGAACGAAGTTGTATGACCTTTGACCTTCTCTTGACAGTAGCAGTAATAAAACACGAGACTCTAGCAGTAATAAAAGCAAGGGACAAAACATATATTAAAGGTATGAGAGCACACACTATGAAGCAATGCACTTGCATGAAAATTGCGAAGCTACATTCGTTCGATGGTGTATCAGTTTGGTAGATGACCCAGCCCCTCCCCCAATGGAATTTTGTGTATGGCACTGGTCGTGAATGGAGACCAATCATCAGTTGTGAGTTATGGTCAGAGGAGACATTATTATGTCCATTAGGATTTTCTACATTTATTACAACTGTCCCTCTTTTCTTTCTCATGTCTTGGTCCTTTCCAACATATAATAACTCTTTCAACCCTCTCCTTTACTTTCATTCAAAAAAAAATTATGTGCTACAGTGGCAGGTAAAGAAAATACTTTTTCATTTGGGAATGGCTAACACTTACTCACAGTTTATAACCTTTTGTTCTATTTGCAGGAAGTTTTGAAGAGCCACATACAGAGTACTTACTTCAAAGCTCTTTCCAAAATAAATATAACCAAAAAAAAAAAAAACAAACAAAAATGAAAACGATCATTTCGTGGCTCGCAGACATTTCTGCCTGTACCACACTACATGCATGTCATTCAGTGCATTGTCTTTCAAAAGCCCCGCAAAATTTGACATCCAATTTTAGTAACCTGCAAATGGAGAATTGATAGAAAGGATAAAGGAAAACTGATTAATCATTCATTTTCAAAAAGTATGAAATTTTGGGCAAATTGCCCCTATTCTGTGAGGCCAAAGCACTAAACCATGTCATCCATAAATGCTCGCTCACTAAAAAAATTTGTTGCAATAGATGTGACCTTTTTGTTTTTTGTTTTGTCATTGATACCCAATTCCTCCATCCTTTAAAGCTATTTATTTTGGTAGATGCTATACATTTTGTTTTATTAATCTTAATATCATGCCTGTTTTTGGACACATCCATTTTATATTCCATTTATGTTGGGATTTGTTAGACAACACCACAGTCTTACCTGTTAACATTTTTATGAGAAAATTTGAACTTGCTGAAGGCGGGGAACTTTGTTTTCTGCGATAGAAGACTGCACAATTTAATCAATTATATTTCAAAATGTTTTGAAAAGTGTGAATTATTTTCAGGTATTGTAAAAAAGAACATTTACAGAAACTCTTGTCTTGCTGGCATATAACAGCGTATAGAAAACTGAAGTCTTCAATTTTGGACTTTGAGCATCAGAAGGGACTTTTAGGGATGGGTGGAATTAATTCAGACAATTCACAAAGGAGGAGTGCCTCAGTAAAATTGCTTGGGATTGCTTAAAAACATGGCATTGACAATTTTGAACTGTTAGATTGTAAAATTTACATTCCTGCTCTCAAGCATGAAACTTAATTTTCCCATATAAAATGCAAACTCCTTCAATTCTTTAAGTGCAGAAACTTTGGTGTCAAATTTGATTATAGGTGAAAATTGCAGTAGTGTCAAGAAAATGGGTTAACTGGATTCAAAAAAAAAAAATTCTAAGACTTGTCAAACATGAATTAAGTTTAGGATCTAACCCAATGGACTGATATTTATGGGGTTTGGTGTGGTGAAAAGTGACCATCCAGTGAAGATGCATGAATTAATGTATTCTGTAGGAGTAGAACATTTAGAATATTGAAGGCATTTTGTGGTGCATCTGTTTCATGTTGGAAAAAGTCTTTACCACAAGCAGATGTTTTATTTCCAGTCTGCAATATTGTGAAAGTTTGGTAGCTGTTTAAATGGAGATGAGAGTTGGTTGTTGGAAGATATATTTCTTTACGTTGGTATTGGGGTGTTTGATGGTAGCTTTGTTTTAAAAGGTCATGGTGATGTCATACTAAGTTATAAAAAATGTGCTTAAAGATGCTAGCTGATAATGTAGATAGACGGGTAAGTAGTAGTGAATACTGCAGCATGTAACAATGAAGTGTAGGGAACATTGTATTAAGCCATTTATAGATATCCCATCCTTCATTTTATTTATTGACTGAATTATCGAAATGTATCTTTTTTTCCCCTTCATAGTGACTTCTGTATACCTCCCACGCTTACTTGACAATATTACACTAATATTTAATATAACAGACAAAACTAGTAGTTAGTCTCTCCTCTTATAAGTCTTAGAGACAATTTTTTTTTTCTGGGGAATATCTCCAGGATTGGTCTTTACCATTGCCAATAAATTTAAAGAGGGGGAGGTATGTTTGTTTTCGTACAAAAAGAAAAAAAAATTCAGTGAGTAGCAAGATGGACCATTTGAAGGTAACACTGTACCATATATTTAATGATAAATTTGAGAAAAAACCTTCACAAGGAAGTCCCTTGGTGTTACTCTGATCTTATAACTTCAAATTTGAGTCAAAATTGCTGTAGGCTTCTTTAAGACTCAAAAAGTGCATTGGCAGATACTAACTATGAAAAAATAGTAGTCAAAGGATAGCAAAAAAATCTCATTTTCCTTATTCCTGTAGTAGTAATAAATTTGCAGTTCATGGTAATGACCTTGCAAGTATTAAATGTATGAAAGTTCCTCATAAGGATTAAATGTGTGAAAGTTCCTCACTAGTGAATGTATGAAAGTGCTGTAGAGGAATTTTTTCAGTTTGGTTGATGTACCAGCCTCCAGTTTAGTTTAAATGACCACTATATCTTGTGGAGAATCCAACCAACATTTCTTGGAAGTATACATTTTCACTTGCATCTGCTTCTTGCATGATTATCATTGGAACATTTTGCTACGTTTGGTTTAACCCAAAGCATTACACTTGATGTTACCTCAGTAAGGGACTTGCTGAAATGACTTCAAATATTCCAAGTGGAAAAAGTGGATTTCTTTATTGAGGGGAAGAAAATGGGTATGGTTATTGGTGACTGTTCAGCTTCAACAAGAAAAAAAGTTATGTAGGAAATTTTGAGCAGTAATACAATGTGGGAAGGGAAACATTAAAAATGAAACACAGCAAACTTACACACGTAGCAAGGTCTTGACACATATATACATGGGTATGTATGTACATACATACTTGTATACATTGGAAATATTTACATAGGCCTTTCCTTATGAAGGCTTAAAGCTCTTCACAAAGGAGGCTTAAATATCATCAACAAGAAGGTTGCATAAACAAGTTTTGATAAAGTGCTTACCTTCAGCCCCCCTGTTTTCAATCCCCCCCCCCCCCATTTTCAGTTTACAAAGGTGAAACTAAATGAGAGGATAAAGCCTGCTAAGACTATGTAAGATTATCCACAGAGTGCATCAAACAAGTTGTTAAAGTGATCAGCCCCTGACAAAGGAAATATCCTCAACCAAATAAAATGAAGAAGTTTACAACAAAGTTACTGCTGGGAAGTTAAATCTGTAAGAAGCTCTGCAAAGCGGTGACTGTGCTAACTACTTACCAGTAATTGTCATTTGTGAGTGCTGCAAGGGGGCATGAGGAATACTGCAAGGGGGCATGAGGAATACTGCAAGGTGGCATGAGGAAATATCCCATATAGATTAGTGAATGCTGCAAAGGCTATTAGTGCATGCGGAGCTTTCTAGCATAACAGTAAAGTAATAAAAAGTTCATTGTATGGTCAAGCCTTAACAAACTATGAAGAGTAGACATAAGATCAAAATTTGCAGAAAATAGTGAATGTTAAAAATTTTCTACCACTGTCGTCAGCGTATACTTCACAACCATATGATCTTCCATTGTTTATGCCTGCCTGTAATTTTTTATATCTTTTTGCTTGGCTTTCTGTACCTCTTAACTCATGCTTGTGCTGCAACTAGTCCCACCTTATAATTCTCTTCACAGGACAAGTGCTATGAGCGGCCGTTCCAGTCGTTACTCCCGGAGAGCACCCATCGACAGTGCCAGCTCGGCTGACGAGACCAATGAAGGTGCTGACGGGAATGACAATGCAGCGGAAGAGTAAATCAATTTGGTGGATAGTTGAGAATTTCAAATTCCAAAGGACTAAAGTTTTAATTTTAGCATTAAAGGTTGGATTTGGGGACCATTGCTTTTGTAGGTAAACTATAGGAGTAATTGATTGAGCAAAAGAAACGTATGAATTTTCATCAAAGATTTGTGAAAACTTAACGAAATGGAACATAGCTAGCAAAAAAGAAAAGAAAAAAAGGTTCGGACATTTGAAAGTGTTTAGGTAATCTTTAAGTGGTTGTATTACTTGTGGGTAATTGGTTGAATCGGTTCACTCCTGCCAATCATACATCATGAGGAATACCACCTACCTTCATACCTTTATATATTATATCTGTTGAAGTAACATTTTGTATGCATTAGTGTGCATTATACTGTTGCCTTACTAAAAACTTAGTTGTAACTTAAAAACAAAACAGTCATATTAGAAAAGTAATGTGGGAACCATAGTCATTCCAACTAATAAATTTATATGAAAATTGTATATATACATAAAATAGGTGATACTAACACAATCAGCTGCTGTGTGGTGGTATGAAATTCATCACCATTTGAAATAGAAAACACCAGGCAAATTACATTCCTTTAAGTTTACTCCATTAATCCCTGCTTGTTTTGCTTTTTGTAAACATACCTGCTGGCTGTTTGTCTGTTGAATTCAAGTGTCTTCTTGCTGGACATTTGGCTGTACAAAAATGTGAAGATTACCAAAACTAGCAGTACAAAAAGGGAGAAGTAGAATCCCATATTTCACCTGTTTCTAGAGCAATATTTCCTCATGATAAAATGTCAGGTGTTCGACCAGTATTCATGTAACCTGTAACATTTGTGAACCAAGAAGGACTTTTGAGTGTGTGGCAAGGAGCAACCAAATTGTCTTGCAAATTATCTCAAGAAACTCCTTGTTGAAACATTGTATGTCTTGCCCATTTTGTCTTTAGATTCCTTAGTAGTGTTACAAGAACTGTACACAAGAAATACAGTCTAACAGAAGGAAGAACTGTTTTATATATTGATGGCATTGATATTAACACTGACAACAAAGATTAATAATGGCAGCACTATTACTCTGTCTTGATAAATTCTCCTGTGACCTAATTTAATTGTCTGATCTGTTTTCTTTTACGATCAAAAACCACCGATCTCTGCAGTCTCCATCTGTTGCTGTGCTTGGACAGTGAAAGTTTTCATACTTGATAAAGAGGAAAGCTAATGACCGCTTAGGTTTGTCAGTGGTTGATTTTTACTTCAATGAAGTCAATTTCTAAGACCTAGTTTTGTAAGTTTATTTTGCATTTATATTCAGTTGTATGCCTACACTCTCTGCCACCATGTTAACCTATCAGAGCACAGTAGGTACTTGTCTTTACAGTAAGCCATTTGCAAAATGTTCCATAGAATTTATACCTAGCTAACAGTCATCTTTAAGCGCAGACCTACAGGAATCATAAGATGAGAGGGAATGAATTTGTCACCCAGCTGTAGTGAAAATTGAATAATAAAACTTTTTGGCACTGTGGTGTTACTAAAATTAAATTATGACAAAAATTTAGAAAATGTCTTTTTTTTTATATACTGTAATGGTAAAATGAGTTTTGAATAATTCAAAGGGTCATGTTTCATGTTTGTGTAGAATGATTTGCTTTAAAAGTGAGGATAATTTGGCATAGGGTAAAAGTTGTGTACAATCCTGCTTTGGCCTACTTTATATTTCTATTACTACATGATTGGTTTTAGCGAGCGTCATATTTTCTGCTATCTGCTTATGAAGAGAATAAAATTTTGGGATAACAAAAGGAAGTGTTGGCTAATGGTTTAATTGTCTGGTATGGAGTTTTTTTAATATCACCTCACTTAGAAAATCCTGTCTTTGAACATCTTGAATAAATAAATGCAGCATTCTCTTGCATTGCATCATGGTAAGCAGCAATGGCTTCCCCAGGCCTTTCACATTGGTGGGTGGGGGGCAGGGGGAGACAGAATTCTTCTTCAGAATGCTGAAGCTGCACACTGACATGGAGGACTGAACGGTACTGGAGGTGGCTTGGGAACAAGAAGCACTCCCCTGTTGGCATGGGTCCAGGGTGGGGCTGTGAACGTGTAGCAAAATAAACGTTTAACTATAAAAATATGCGATCAGTTAGCGATTAATCGCGATTACCTTTTCACAACAGAATGACTCAGTGCGTGTTGATTGACATGATAAATAGGCTGATTCAAAATGAATTGATAATACCCGTGAACTCCAAACACGATTCCTGTAAAGGTATGTTGTAGTCGAAACAGTAATCACAACATGATGACATACTACTTATGGGCCAATATTATGTACTCTGTATTTACAGAGTATTCAGATGGATAGAAAATGGATGAACAACAGGTTTTGCGATTAATCGCTTAGTAGCTTGTACTAAACAATTATTCCACATGCGATCGTTTAGCGATTAATCATTACACGGTCACAGCCCTAGTCCAGGGGCTGCAGTAGAACCCCAGGTGGGGGGAGGGGTCCAGGGACTGCCGTGTGGGGGTCTAAGGCAAAGCCCTCAAAGGCATTGGGGTATTTGTGAAATTGTTACCATTGAATGAAGCATTTAACTGTCTCCATACAGTAGACCACAACAATCACAATTTGACCATCTTTGTTAGCCTATCTCGCAGATTATTCTGGTGTTCAGTAGGGAAATTTTCAAGTACTGATACTCCATATGGAGGTATCACCACTATGTGGCCCGTGGTGTGGTGCTTGGCTCTGTCTTGGTGAGGACCAAGTGTAACAAAGTTACACTTGCAAGTTGTAGGGCACCTTTATTTAAAATTAAGGGGCTTCAGTCTAATTACTTTAACATCTTATTATGTTACTGGATGCACCTTAAAAGTGAAAAAAAAAAAAAATGCAGCCTACACAGTTTTGGAACATAGAATTTAACTAACTGGTGATCAGTTTGGGAATTGCATTGAATGGGGAGAATTTGTGGCCATTGTAGTACCATAGCTCGTAAAAATGGATTTTAAAACACTGTTTAGGCAGTGCTTCAAAAAAAAAATAACTAACCCCAAGGTAAAGACACAAAAATGTAGTTTTGAGAGCTTTTGTACAGTTTTAGCCCAGTGATTGATAAAGGGACAGTGGGTTCTTGTGTCCAATTCGATGTATAAACAATGTGTTTGTGTGCAGTTCGTTCAATAACCAAAATTTCACGGGGATGGGGGGGGGGGCACGACAAACTTAGGGAGACTCTCTGGCCCCCTAGACAAGGCCAATGGTAAGCAGGCTAAATTTAGGGATACGTCTCCACCTCTCCCGCCACCTTTCTATTTTGAAAGTCCCCAACAGGCTGGAGAGAAGAGAAAGAAGACTGATAAATGTAGACTATACTAGGGACTGTCAAACCTGTTCCGAGTTAGGTGCTTATCAGGTACAAGGAGAAAAATTTGACCTAACGATACTAGTGAATAAAGTACATGTCTACCTCTTGCTTGATCAGCCCTGCCAGACAAGCTCATTACAGCATCAGAGCCCCAAGAACAGGACCACGCATGACAGACCCATGATGTACAGGTCTGAGGGTCGAGAGGTTGGTCAGTAAGGTTTGTTGTCCCTTGGGGACGTGGCTCCTTTGGGAGCAGAACTCCTTCGGGAGTAATGTTTGGATTTGCCCTTTGGCTCTTCGCCAGAAGGTCGAGGGGAGTTTTGAAAAAGTAGTTTATTATAGCATCCTAATAGAAAGTGCCTTTCTCATCAAATTTAAGAAGGTACTTAGGATTTGCCCAGCGGGGGGTCAGCAACCCGAAGCCCAGACAAGGGCGACAGGTTGCCAAAAGGGTGTCGGGAAAAGCAAAATTTCGGCCGAAAACCCGCCAAAAAATTTTGGATTGTAGTGAAAACTTTGGGCTTCTATTAAGGAAATCTGAAAAATTTAGGGTTTGTAATGGATGTTTTCAAAGTTAGGGCAAAATGGAGTAAAGCGTCGGGGCGACTGGCCTTCGTCGGGGATTTCATAGTTTATCGCACCCATTAGGACCTATAACTCCTCGACGTTATTAGAAACTTTGGATGACAGGGGAGGTCAGCCCCCTCTGTGAAGGAGGGAGATACACGCCCCCCGCCCCCACCACTTTTACTTGGTTTGCACCACGATTTCGTTTTATGGACAGAACTTCCTACCATAGGCGTATGAAGGGGGACTGGGGAGGAGGGGGGGGGCTAAAGGCCCCAGTCAAAAATGTGGGCGGAAGTATGCATCCGCCCCTCAATTCAAGGACGAAATCTCCCTATTTATTTCCTCTGTAAGAAATGTCAAAAAAACTGCAGTAATTTACATTAAAATTTGCCCAGTATGTTGCACCAAATTGCATCTAAGAACCCTCAAATATTCAAAAGCTTTCCAAAGGGGAGCAAAGGGGAGGGGGACCTCCCCCAGGACAGCGATTCGAAACAACGTTCAGCCTCCTTCCCGAGTCTCGAACAGCTTTCTACGCCTATGCATTCTACATGATCAAGACCTTTCTGTAAAAGTGTGTAATGTCCAATATGTAAAGTGCACACACACCAACCAAAACGGCTGTGGGTTAATGTCTTCTATGAAAATTTTCGACTGGTTGGGGATACACTGAAGACTGTGGGTTACGTGCAATGGCGTCTGTTGATTTGATGGGGGAAATTACAGTTGGATCGATTAACAGGACAAGGCCAAGACTGCAGGTTAAAATGTTTGAACACAAAAGTCTATAAAAGCTAGAGAAAAGAGAGACAAAACAGGAGAAAAAGCGCAAACCTCGGCTGCTGTATGTGATTAAGACTGAAAAACAGCAGAAGCTTAAACCGCACAATGAGAAAAAAAGTAAATAACCAGTATGTAAGGTAAAAAGGAATTTCATTTCGCACCTAATCGCAAAAGGAAAGTGTAAATTTGAAAAACATGACAAATATATAAACATAAACAGATTCGGAATAATTACGTACAATCACCTTTTCAATTTAAACACAATTGTACATATGCATAATCAAAGAAACATAAACAAATTTGACATTACGCAAAAATTACACCTTTACAAGAAAACACAATTGCACTTAGGACCCATGCACTCAATTAGAAAAAACAAAGAGAAAAACTACAAACAGCTGACAAAAATCATACACCTGATTAACTGTCGAACATATAAGTGCAATTGCCACTGTCATGACGTGAGAGAATGATCGGAAATTCCCCTTGGTCAAATGTACCCCAAAATTTGTAAAGTTAGTGACGTTTACTAAAGTAGTGATAAATTAACATTAATTTTCTTCTTTCACGGTGTTTTGGTAATAATTGGGGATATCAATATTGCAGTAACTATATTGTCACTATTGGAAATAGCAATACGTGTACTACAAATCCCTTTCTTGTAAGAATTCAAAAGAATATCAACCAGGACACGTTCGTAGGTTTTTTTCTTGGGAGGTCTAGCCCAAATAAGCAGCGTAGCCTCTTCCCGGCAGTGCACAGAAGAAATCGAGCTAACCTCGTCCAAAAACTGTGAATCAGATCAGTGGACGTTAAATAAATGGTGATGGACAGTTTCAACTTCAAGAAAACGTAGAGAGCATACTGGAGAAGTGATCATTTTATACTTGTAAAGCCGATCATTAGTGTAGAGAATATGGTGAAGAATTTTAAAATCAAGATCAGCATCTAAGTTGTCTTTGATACCAACATACACACAGTACCACCTATTCTTGAAAATAATTGGGGGGGGGGGGGGGATTCCGCCAGAACTAACTGCCTACCCTTAGGGATAGTTGCTCTTCGTAATAAGAAGACTGCAGTCTTAATAATAGGTTTTCAATGGTTTGGGTAGTGACAAGTTTGTCCTGAGAAAAAATCTTATCACATCAGGTTTTAGGAATACAATCTAATATATGACTTATGTGATTACCGATGTAACTTAACTCTTGAATCGGGTTTAACGCAACAGTGTTGTCATAGATTCCTTGAACCGGACGACAGTGTGGCATCCTTTCATAGAAAATATCACCAGCATAAATAAATTCACTGTCTATGAAATCCTTGTTGCAAAGTACCAGCTCATTCTCTTTTAGTATGAAAGGATTCTGAAAATGCGGTTGGTGTAAAATATCAGTTCTATTATTGGGAGGGAGCAGAGTATCCGCAGAGATTTTCTTCCAAGCTAACAGCAACCCCTGAAAAAACTGAGGAAGTTTTCTATTACAGTATAATTACACTGCGGAACTGTGCGAAATATGTTCAGACTAAGCTTCATACTATGGTAATGATTTAAATGGTACAACAACGTAGGCATATGTTTTAATTTGTCATTTACTTGATTACTTAGTAGTATACTAATATATCTAATTCGCAGTCAATCTCTTTTGACAGCAAGGTCAGAAATATTCAACAGTCCCATATGATGAAACGATAGTATCTTTGATACTGAAAATTGCCCAATCAGGAAGAGGGAGAATGGTGACGTGGTAAACTAGACGAGACTTTATTTTGCCGTTTAGATTATTGTACCACTCTAGAAAGTTGCTTTCAAAATCCTTATGCATTTTTATTGATTCAATGACTTCACTGATTTCCATACAAAAGACTTCATCTTCGAGAAGATGATTATTGAATATTCACACACCACTTCCTCTTGGAATGAGTGAAAGATTAAGGCGCAGCGTTTTTGCTTCATGGTCCGAAAACAAATAGTTTGTTATGCTACAATGCAAAACGTTTGGGATGACTGAATTAGAAATGAGAAATCTATCGATACGTGAAGCAACACTGTTATTACCAGCAATTCTAGACCTAGTGAAAGCAATTAATCTTCAAGTTCACTCTGTTATCTACACATATGTGTCAAGTTTACTTTTAACATTAGATCTATTAAAGGCTTTCTGGAATGTGTCCTTGGAGGATATTTATCTAAGTGTGTAAAACAGTATTGAAATCTCCACCAATAATAACGTGATTGGATGCTTTAACGCTTCTCGCCTGTAAATCCATAAAGAACTCACTGTAATTGCATGGGGTGTAACAAATTGAAAATTTCAAAAACCCGTTCATTCACGATAACATTAACGTGAACAAGACGCCCATTGTTAAAAGTGGAAGAACTCACTAAATCAGTGTCGCTGTTAGTGTTAATCAAGCCAGAAGCACCCCTCCGGTTAATTTCACAACACATCGAAGATATGACACTTCCTCCCCACTCACGAGGGGCAAGCATAATGAACTTAGTCATCCCACAAAGTTTCTTGCAGCAGGATTGTATTATATCGCTTTTGCTTAAATTAGTTGGATAGCTCACTTCTCTTTTCTTTATTCTTCTTTCTTTATTCTTTTATAGGCCAATCTGGATTTCTAGAGAGGTACTTAGAGCAGTCAGTAAGAAAAGTAAATGTTGGCGTAGCTATAGGGTCAGTAAGAATTCTGATGACTTTGCAGTCTACAAGAATCTGGAACTCTTAGTTTAAAACTATGGCCATTGACACTAAAGCTAGGTTTAAAAAGCAGTTTAGCCAAAGAGGTTAAGGTAAATCCGAAATCTTTTCATACCTATGTCAGGTCTAAGCAGAAAGTTAAGGAGGGTGTTGGGCCTCTCCAAGGAAATCAAGGCACTTTAGTGAGTGATCATTAGGATATGGCTAATTTGTTAAATGATTATTTCGTATCACCTATTTTGGGGACTTGTAGGGGTACTGATAACTCTACTATTCGTATGGATTTTCGTTCAAACTTAGTAAAAATATGATAGTTGTAAAGTGCTCGGCATCATACTCTATAGAATCATTTGGATGTCATGATATAATCATCATATCAGTGCCCCATTTTATATAATTAATCCAGAGCTTCCAGGAGGCCCCTATACCGGTGTCTACCAGCCTTAGATACCCTTTTATAATGCACAATGAAGTAAAGGAAAATTTTCGTAATAGTCCAAGAATGTTTCTGTGGACTCCACGCACGTATGTTTACGTAAAAACTTCCTCGAACAGAAGTCATTAGAGTAGCCAAAAGGGCTTCAGGAGGTTTGTTGAAAACATACCCTTCTCTAAGACAACATATATACTCTCCTCCTTCACCGAACCAAAAATTAGAATTCACTAAGTTATGAATATTTTCCAGCCATATATGATCAGTTCCAAATATATCCCAAAGATAGCACCATTTTGCATCTAAGCAACCTTAAATTCACAAAAATTTCTCAAAGGGGAGGGGGAACCCCTCCCACAGGACGGCACCTTTATGTAGTGACAAAGGAAGGATCACACACTGCTGTATACAATCGCAGGGATGCATACTCTCCTCTTTCACCTAACCAAAAATTAGAATTCACTCAATTAGGATATTTTCCAGCCATATATGATCAGTTCCAAAAATATCCCAAAGATAGCACCATTTTGCATCTAAGCAACCTTAAATTAACAAAAATTTCTTAAAGGGGAAGGGGACACCCCTCCCCCAGGACGGCACCTTTATGTAGTGACAAAAAGGATTCTACACTGCTGTATAGCCTACAATCGCAGGAACGCACAAAAAGGTACAATTTACGCAAACCTGGGGGCTGAGGTGACATAACGACGTCACCTGTTCTGCCCCCTCCGAACTCACAAATTCTGGCGGCGCCACTCTCACCGGCAGCTTTCCACGCCAGAAGAATCAAACCTACGCTGATCCTAGAGATTTCTACGTTAAGTAGCATCTTTATTTTATTCTATAACCGTCTTCTATTTAATGACTGTGCTGAAATGGTTATATGGACTTGCTGTGTCTCAAACACCTTAAAAGATTAATTGATCTTTCGCCTTATATTGTCATACACCAGACATTACTACCATTGTCTGAATTTCTAACAGAGTCGTTTTCTGATATTACTTGGGCACTTTACTTCGATTTAAATCCCATGTCATCATCGATTTCAAAGAATCGCATTGTTTGAAACGAACAAGTACAAGAAGAGATTCTGCCATTCGTAATAGCTATTAATATTAAAATGGTTCATTGTCTGTGTTTGTTCGCCACTTGTTAATCAAAAAAGGGGTCCTTATGTGTTTCTACATACTGTTAGAAGTTACGACCTAGTTATAAAGGTTTTACCCAATAAATATGACCAGCACAGACCACCGTACTTTATTGACCTTTAGTTTTTTTAAAGGCAATAGGCAGTCGCCCCAATCAGAATTAGTGTGCCTCGTCACTTTAGTTCATGAATGGCCTATTTCAGCCAATTTTCATAGCATGTAGAGTAAATACTGTACATGGTGGAATACCGTTTCCAGTTTTAAACTGTAAAAAAATAAGAGTAAATTCTGTTAACTTTAAAAGACGAATCGAACAGTTCTCGTAACACGTGTTACAGTTTCTGTAACACAGATCCCTATTTTGATCATGTGACAATGTTTTTGTTAGTGAATTGTGAAATTCAAGGAGAATTTCTCCTTGCTTTACCTATTGTTTGTAATAGTTATGTTCAAAACGTCTTCAGAGGTACTTGTAATGCAATAAGGGGAGATTTGCAAGAATTTGCTGAATTTCAAAGTAAATTTTTGGGCGACTACCTACTGCATTTAAGTTTACAGACAGTCATCATAACTTGAAAAATACTCTTCCCACTAACGTATGTAACCCCCTCCTTCAATTAGGCTGCCGTTTGAACTTTTACGCCTGACGAAATATGAAAAGCCTTTGAAAAAGACGGCAGGGAATCTGACCCTGGTAAGCGAATTATCCAAGCGACTTGCCTTTGTTCCTGGTGGAGTAGCAGTTACGTAATACCTAGGTTCACGTTCTCAGTGAGGGACCTTCCACTGTGATCTCAAAGCCAGTGGGATCGAAGTCACGGGGGTTAAGACGCCTGCATTCCCCCGAGACGAGACTGAAGGTCCGTGAGGCCGAAATTGCATTGAAGCACATGCGCGAAGCTGGAACTGGGGTAACGTGTGATCGTAAGTTCATTTAGGCTCGGGAGACCGAAGGACAGGGAGACCGAAGGAATTTGGGTTCGCAGGACCGAAGGTCCGCGAGACCGAAAGTGAAATTAGGGTCCCGCCGCGAGACCGTAGATAGGCTTGTCCCAAGGTTAATCAACCATGCCGGTTCAGAATTTGCATGTTTGTTTTTAGATAAACCTTTTTATTGTTACGATATTGAAAACCCCATTTAATTCGGGGGAATTTCCGATTTTTTTTTTTTTTTTTTTTTTGCGTGTGTCTTGTGAAAGCGCTAATGGTTCTCATCTCTACATTTAACAAGCACGAGTAAACAATTTTAGTGAAGCAATTCTAGCGGACCTTCGATCTGGCGGACCTTCGGTCTCGTGGGCTGTAACCGACTAACCATTTCAGAATCCGAAAAATGATTAGTAGTGGGGGAGTGGGAAGGATGAAAGACAGTTACAATGGGCCTACCCAGTTGACTTATACCACACAGTGAGCTACAACTGGAAAAAAGGCCGTGGTCGTCTCGACTTGAACCAATTGGTTGGAAACTGGGACGTTAAACCTCATCTAACTAACTATACCACACAGGTGTATAATATTGTGAGGTTTCTAAAAGGCTAATTACTGCCTATTGTTAGGCAAAATGTGAAACTAATATTTGATTCAGATAATTTATATCTGAGCCTGGTGAGCTGTTTTCACAGATTTCTACGTTAATGGCTTTATAGTCTAATGTTTACACCTTAATGAATGACGCTCTGGAAGGAATCACGTTTTGATATTGACGCAAGGGGAGAGATAATCTTAATTGTAAAAGGGAAATCGTAATAAACACCAATTAAATATACGACCAAATTATACTAAATTAGTCAAAATGAAACGACTTTATTCAAACACCGCTAAAACTGGTTTCCTAAGGATGGCCTTATCAATATTTGTGAGGGTGTGAAATTACCTCGCGGAAACAGGAATTTTAAAGGTTCGACTAATTTGTTTGCTTGTCGAATTATTGAAATGTAAGTACTTCAAAACTCGAACCAAGTCTACGCTATTGTAGTATAGTCACATAGTGCCAAATTGCTTCTTTGTATTGTTTAATAAAGTTTTGACTTTACTGAAATAAATTTACGAACTGGACTCATTATTTCTGAAAATTAATAACATTTAAATAAGTATTTCGGTTAACTAACTTCGGAATATGCTAACTACATAATAAATAATAACTAAAAGAGATATTCAAGAGCTACTTAGGATACACTGATTGTAATGGCACCATAGCATAATTAAACTTACACGTCATCTCAGTTTTGCAATATGACATCACTTTGCTCTGCAATAAACACATCGTATTCTCCCACAATAGAATTATATATGATGGTGCTGTTTAATGTAACTTTCTAATTATATGAATCTACTCCAAGGCTAGTATTTGCTACTCCTTTAACTTGTCTATATGTAGAAGACGAAAATGGGAATCCTGTGAAATAAAATAACTACTTATTCATTTTGCCTACACCTTGCAAAATTTCAACATAACAGTTATGGAAACATTATGAGAACAATCGCGTTCAAAATGCCTTCTGTAAGAGGGTTTATGTTTCACAAATGGAATAATGTAGATCATCGCAATCCGTGTCTCTCCATTCCCAAAGCGGAGTTTCTGCTAAACGTCCGCAGTTCTCCATTTCACCCCCTGATTCTATGACTGTTTGGCTGCCAAAAAATTGTACGGTCGTTTCGTACCATTTCCAAATTCCTGTAAAGAATAAAAAAAAACCAGTCTTTAAAAGCTTAATGGAATAATTACATTTCTGATTTCGTTGACAGCCGAAACAAATATGGAACCGGACGAGTAATCCCCGCAATAGACGTGTTGGGAAATTCGGTACTTCCGGTCTGGTCACAAGGTCAAGTGTACCATGACAACGGCAACGTGTTAAGCTCTGCTTGCTCAGCATGCAACACCCGCGCTGGGACACTATAAGCGGGTACACTTCACCTTTGACCCATTCCCATATCGCATTGCGTGGAAAAAATTTTCCCAACTCGTCTATTGTTCTCGTGTAATAACAAATGTCCCGGCAACCTATCTGTTATAAAATTTTTGAAGAAACGATACCATTGTTGGAGATGTATGTGATAAAACCAGCATTTCAGCTTACCATCCTGTTTTTTGCCATTCAATCCTATCCAGACATCGCAGAAGTATTTGTCAGTTTCACAGTTTACTTCTCTTAGCTGTTCCTCAATAAATCTTAATATGAAGTCGTTTTCTGTTTCACACTCTATGAAGGCGAGATGAGCATTTTCTCCGTAGTGATGACAGGCTGCAACAGCATCAGACCAACTCATTTTTGTTTTGTTTAAGATGTAGTAACCAGGATCCGGTGCTCTCCAGTCACTGCAATCTGCTAAAAAAGGAAACAAAATCCTTTTCTATAAAGTGTAAAAGTAGCTTTTCATGACGTACGCAATGAAGCAAAAAAAAAAAAAAAATGAACAAGTATCAAAAGTAAAATTTGTTCTTGAATAAAGCTGTGAAAAGTGTATGCATTTCGGTTTCTCGTTTTTGCTCCAAACTATGTGACGGTCTGCTGGGCTTGGCTTGATTGGTGGATATAAACAAACACAAAACATTTCATGTTGTTATTTTTTCCTCTGAACAGAAAAAAACACAAAAAAATTACAACAAATACTTTAATTACCATGTTTTCGTGACATCTGAAAAAACTGACTTCTTGAATCAAAATGTAAGTTAAAAGGTAGGAGTCACACTCATCTAAATTACTGTTCCCCCCCATGGTAATTCATGTATGGCTTTCTTTCAGTCATGTGACAGTATTTTCCTTACTGACTCGTTCAACTCCACCAACATACCTCCCTGGTTATGAAACTTAATATCTATACACTCTAAAAACACTTTGGTCAAATTGACCAATAACTGGGTCAACTATGCACCGAACCAAATATGGTCAAAAATTGTTTGACTACTTTTTGGTCAAATTTGACCACTTATTGGTCAAAATTGACCACAGTTTAGTCAAACTATTTGACCATATTTGGTTCGTTGCATAGCTGACCCAGTCATTGGTCAATTTGACCACAGTATTTTTTAGAGAGTATAGGGTTGCCTTCAGGGTAATCGGGACCATATTCAGGTAGGAGGGCAAGGTCCTACATAATCTGTATGAACTAGTTCAATTGAAATGTTCTCCACTTTTAAATATATTATATTGTGATTCATTCACAGAAGAACACATTATATGTACTGTTATAGTTTTAGAACAGGGGAAAATGTCTCTCTTCAAGTTACGATATAGAACACATTTGGAAACATGATGTATTAGTCACTTTGTGTACTGATAATTGTTCTTTATAATGTTGTATTAATTTAAACCTTTTTGGGCGTGGGGAGCCGGCGAGAGTAAGCCCTAGACTATGGCCTAGTCTGCCCTGTCTGAGTTCGCTGCTGGCAATATCCAATATTTATGGTGTAAACTCAGGCGCGGATCCAAGGGGGGGGGGGGCTTTCCTGGGCTCACCCTCCCTTTTTCGCCACATCAACAATAACAAATACGCGAAAATTAGCATAATGGTACACTGTAAACACAAATTAGTCAAACATTGTCTGATACGCCTAACCTATTTTAGTCACTCATTTTGACCAATTTCTAATGATATTTGACTAATTGCACAATGATGAACCAATAATTATTGGTAAAAACGTGGTCAAAGAGGTTGAAAATTGGTCAGAAATCTAGTCAATTGGTACAAAATTAGTCAAACGCCTTTGACTAACTTGGGTTAGGCGTATCAGACAATGTTTGACTAATTTGTGCTAACAGTGTATTCTAGGAGAATATTCGAGGGGGCTTTCAGCCCCCCCCCCCCCCCCCTTTTCGAAATGTCTGGATCCGCGCCTGGAATTACTATGAGAGATACCTGAAACAGAACATAAGGATGTTTGAAAGATTTGATTTAAATGTGGGGGAGACTTGCTTGGGCTATTCCTTTGAATTAATAATTCTGAGTAAAGGAACAATCGTAAAATTTGACTGCAAACTGCAACATGCAAAATCTTTGGACCATATTCTGGCATGTCTCTCTCTTCGTTTCTGTCAGCATATCGGTTGTGTTTCATTACCTGCTGTTTAACTCTAATACCACATTAGCTTAATTAAGTACATCTTATACGTGCGTTAGAAGACTGTAAGAGAGATTGTTATAAATTTAATTATACCGGAAAATACCTGGATCTGTAGTCGAGGATGAAGGCAAAAGAGTTGGTTCTAGAGAAGAGTACATCAAATCTGTTGTACAGAAAAATAACACCCAATATATCTTACTTTAATCTGACAGTTCAAAGCAATTTTCTTGGAACATACATGTGGGTAATATCACATCGACTATTTATTTTCTGGAAATATCTTCCATATGTCCATGAAGTGGATGACGATTCAAATGTTTTAATTTTATTTGGCATATTTGTATAAAAATGAAACGTTTGAACTCCAATAAGAAACAAATGTAAATACTGCAGGGAAGACGTTTTAAGCCCTTTTGATTACATGATTGAGCCTTTCTCCTATAGTAGTAACGTGACCACATCGAAGATGCATCTATGTCTTTTTTCTTTTGACTGGGTAATTTTTAGCCGTCAACCACTTTCTTTTCTGTCGTAATTGTTACAGGTTTTGCCGCCTCTTATTTAAGTAACAGTTACGCCACAGGTGACTTCACCAGGAAAATGATGAAGTAACGTTAGATTGCCTCATTCAGCGATGCTGTTTAATAGGATATTCAGTAGTTCTTGAGAAAACAATAAGTTCAGCCCAAAACACATCCCTATTATTCCAGGAAATATGGTGGCCAAATTGAAGTTTCGGCGACTATTCTTTCTTCATTTAACTTAAGCAACGTGGGATTCAACTTTGCCATGACTACAAAATAATATCAAGTAAATAGTTTACCAATTTACTAGATTTTTCGTGTCTGTCTTCAATTTTACTCAAGTCTAAGCGCAACTTACCCAAAAGTTCACCCACTGATACGTCTTGTTCTGATTGGAATTTCTCAACATTGTTTTGGGAACTGTTTTTACATTCTACTTTGTTGATCCTAACATTCCGGTCATCCAGGTATCGGAGAAAATAGCAGACAGGTTCTCCTGAATAGCAAGTAGAAGAAAGATTTGAAATTTCATTTTTAAACATTTTCAAATAAACCATACAAAAACCACACATGACTATTAGGTGATTGTGTACGTACAGAAAGATATGTGAGGTAAATGGGAAAATGCCATTGCCATTGTCATGTCATTAACAACAAATATGATTCCTGTTAACGTGCAACTTTACACTACCTTTTTACTTAAATCCCTAAGATATTTGTCTTTTATTTTATATTTTGATACACACTGAGATATGTGTCCTACTAGAAATAAACTTTCCCTACACTTTAATTTCACTACAGATTCATTTTTGACGTTTCTTACCGATAATTCTTCCCGCCAGAAGGATTAAGACTGTGCCGATCCTCAAGGTTGTTACAGTTGGTTCCATCTTCATGTTTGCGTTTTATTTCCAAGTTGAAGATATCGAAAAACAGACAAACGAAAAAACTCGTACACGCCAATTTCCCTTGGCTTCACAGCATGGTTGCAAGATTTATTGGTTCATCACGAACCTCTTGAAAAACCAATATAGAGCTTTTACATATTTCTCTTTTGTCTAGACACTTTGAACGTTAGCTGGGTGTTTCACATGTTATACGAGCACTTTTACCTTCATCAAAATCAGAAGTAATCGATTCCAAAGAGCCAAGTTATTTGAAACGGATATGGATCACATAGCAAGGTTTCCATCATCAATAGCTTGCGTTGATACAAAGTTCAATTACTTGGGTAGGTTTGTCCTTTTTATAAAGAATCACTATTCAAAACTTAAATATTAAAAAGGAAACCAATGTTTTGTCCTAATGAGAGTAATCAATAAAGCAATTACTTTTAATCAAACAAGGAAACACATTCTCGAGTTTCATTAAATTTTTTTGACATATAGACATAATATTCTATACGTTTATGAATTAAACTGAATTTTTGAAAAGTTGCCAACTTGCTGCATTAAACAGTAAAAAAGAAGGGGAGCTTTTCCAACCCCTGCCCCCCTCCTTAAAAAAATTGTTGCATATGGCCATGGACATTTTGGCGCATGAATAAACAAGTTTCACCTATACCGTTTTATTTTATTACATACATCTAATAATTGTCACACCATCGTCACTGGAGCCTAGGGGGTATTTTGCCCCCTTTGGTACTTTGTCTGGCTACGGTCCTGTACAGGAAACTTTTGAAGAGTTAAATACAACATAGTTAAGGAAATACGAGATGCATGTTTTAAAACAATGCCGGAACCCAAAATGCTGTTGCAAGGTTTTAGTTTTGTGGAACAAGGTTCACGTAAACTAAACCTCCGAGGATTGTTGTGATCAGCCATACCACTTACGTTAAGACAAAATCTTTTCAAGCATTTCCTTCAATAGATAAGGCAGTGAGGAACACAAAACACGAATCTGTTCAAGGTTGTATACATTGCTTATTAAGAAGTGCTTATAAAGGGAAAATGTAAGGGAATGTGGTAGACTTAAAACTTTTTAAGACATTAACTTGTTGAAATATTTAAAGGTCAAAAAGTATCGAAGTGGTAAGTACAACACTGAAATATTGTATGCTTAAGAATGTGGAGGAAAATGATTAGTTACACGCTGTTTCGGTATCCTGTATTTTATACCAACATGATAATAAAATCTGTTTTCTGCTAAATTATATATAGTAAATATCCTTTTACTTCTATTGACGAAATTGTCGATCGACGGGAAATTTCTTGTTACACTTACACCAACAAACCAACAAAAAAAAAAAGAAAAGAAAGAAAATGATTGTTTCGCCATTTCTGTCTTCATCGCTGTCATCATACACGCAGACAGAGAGAAGACAGACAGAGAAAAATAGACAGACAGACAGAAAAGCATAAACATTATTAGCCACTGACTGATAAAGACAGATATGGAAGGACAGAGGCAGTTACAGACAGGTTCGTCCACACACATAGAAATATAGAGACAGAAACATCTAAACAAACCAGATGAGGCTTATGGACAGACAGGTAGACGGAAAAAAACCAACTGAAACTCAAACAAGCAAACAGATATGACGACAAAGGACTGGTGCAAACAGACCGAGAGAGTAGTTAACAGTTCAAAGAAATTGCATACCTAAAATTTCAAATGTCTATTTTTCCAAAAAGGAAAAGATTACATTACACAATGCAGTGGGTGATAACTGTCCTCATGAATTTTTTTTTATGGTTAAAGGTATTCCTTAACATGAAACTCAAAACAGTTATCGATATCCATTGTGTTCATGTGCTAACAATCATTGCCACCATTTTTATGAAAAGAAAGCTTGTGACTCAAGTTAGAATTTTCTTTCCACAGAAATGTGTTGTTATGTTTCACAAATAGAATAATAACGGTTGTAACAACTGATATCTGCCCATGTCCCAGCAGATGTATTGCTTATGCGTCCACAATTTTCAACGTTACCACCACTAGCTTTGAATATTTGACTGCCAAAAATTTGTGCCGTCTTGTTGTACCATCTCCACACTCCTGAAAAGAAATGGTGGTGATTTACAAGAATTTCATGTACATAAGAATTTCAAGTGGGTAACAAATGTGATTACTTAGTGTTGTTTAAATGAAGTGGTCATGACAAGACCAAAAATAAATTTCTCACTATGTAATCTTTGGTTACAGCTTGAAACGATGCGAATGTCTTCCGGACTAAAATAGGTTTATATATGCCGGAATACGACCCTATGCAGCCCATATGAACCCCGAAAGCGAAAAAAAAAAAAAAACGTTTTATGAGCGCGGTTCAGGGCGTGACGTCACGGTCAGTAACGGCCAGTGACGGCACGGTCAGTAACACTAAGGCAGCTCACCCATACTTCCACACACCCAATAATGTGCATGCTAACGCGCGTGTATTCAATCCTGCATTAAGCAAAAATTATTTTGGTCGTATCGTGCCCACTTTAAGTATTTACGTTTTATAGTTTACAAGATTAAAGTTAAGGATATTCAGTTTTTCCGACATGCTGTCGTTACCTTAATGGTTATAGTCGACATAACTTTCCAACGTGCATTTTATAAGCTTACCTTCCTCTTGAAGGTCGTTAAGTCCTATCCAAACATTGCAGACATATGCATTGATTTCACAGTTCACATCTCGTAGTTCCTGCTCAATAATGTTTAATATAAATTCGTTCTCGGTTTTGCACTCTATGAATGCCAGATGAGCATTCTCTTCATGACAAGCTGTTGCGGCATCATACCAACTCAGTCTGGTTTTGATAAAGACATAGGGAGCAGCATCCGGAATCCAATCACTGCAATCTGTGTTATAAGAGACAAAACATTTCCCGAGCATACAAGTGATAAAAAGTGACTTCACGTGAAATTATGATACCTGTTCACGGACTGTTGCATAATTCTCTCTTTTCAAGTAATGTTTCATAAGTTTCGAAATCACTAAGGTGAAAGACCTCCTACAATCTTATGCATTCTTTGACGTAAAAAGATAAATAACCATTCCAACTAAAATAATTTCCACAACAGGAAAACTTCTCAGTATTTATTCACACGTAAAGACGGAAACAACCCATGATATGTAATTACATTCGCAATGTTGACTGAGTCACCTTCTTAGCATAACACAGTAAAATTGTACAAAAACGAAAGAACAATGATCATGCTAAGGTGCTACCATCTCAATTCTTCATACAACAAGGCTGCATCTTCTTATCGCAATTTTTTCATTCCTTGTGACAAGGATTTGTAACTGTCAAAGTGAACTCTGTAGTAAAGACATGGCATTAAAATGTAAGGGAAACATTTTTGCTCCCGTTTTTTCTGGTACCGCGATCTATGTAACATAATATCTTTTTAAACAACTTTTAAAAAAGTGTTTCATTTCCATTGAAACATAAAGCAACTTTGCGAAACTTTTATTCCATTTTCATTATTTATATTTTTGGTAATTTTATCATTTTAAACTAGTGTCTGTTTGACATTATCATTTAATGATATTACCTAACATAATTCCCTTGGTTCGACATTGTTAGTTTTACCTTACCATACCCTACCAGGGGCGGCGCCACAGGGGGGGCAGGGCAGGCATTTGCCCCCCTATGGTTTTTGACCCAAAAAATAAAATCGTCTAAATAACGTTTTAAGACACATAATTTTGTAGGGGGTGGGGTGAGGTGTAACAGTATCATGGAATAAAGTATTGTGATACATTATCCGTCGCATATAGGACATTTTCGGTGTAAATCCCCGAAAATTTTGCGCGCTTCGCGCGCGTTGTCTTCTCTGTCTAACTCATTGTACATCCGCCCGTTACTGCATCCACCGCAGAGCTTACACTTAGGCCCCTTCTACATCCCAGAAGACCCATGACTGAATTTCTCTCTGAGTTTTTTTTTTTTTTTGTCGTTTAAGGGTTAATACCTAGTAGCGTAAACAATAGGGGGGGGGGGGCAAAATACAGTATATCCCCTAGCGAGATTCTGTGAAAATTGCTGTCTATTTGAAAACAAGCAAAACATAGTATTCAACACTAAACTGACTGATTTGAGTGATTAAAAGTTAGGCTAATTCAAATCCGTATTTGACCGACGTATTTATCAATATTCTGTAAATTCTCGGACTACGCGCGAATGTGGTATCTATTTTGAATTCCATGGCTACCTTCACGACCGTGGCTCACGGAGAAGTAGGCCTACATCATATTTCAGTGTGTAAATCCAGTACGCATGGACCTACCAGCTCTAGTTGTACACTTGCCCTACACATGCAGTGACATGTCTGTAGTGCAGTATCGTATCCAATCAGTGGAGGAGGGGGGGGGGGTAGGATTTTCACTTCCGTGTACATTGTTCAATCATGTCACAACAATCACAAAATGGTTAAATTGCTACGCAGGGAAGGTTATACCAGAGGAAGCAGTTCCGTGAAAGTGGGAAAATATATATGAGGCGTTTAACATATCTAGATGTCTTCAGTGCAATTTGAAAGATCTGGGAAGGGCCATTTCTTGCGATCTGGGAGCTGTTTTGGCAAAAATTTTATCGGCGCAGTCCGCGCCAGCCAATAGAAATCATGCCACATATCAAGATGACTTCAGTGCAATTTGAAAGGTCTGAGAAGGACCATTTAATTGCGATATAGAAGCCATTTTGGCAACATTTTAAAAACGTTAGTGGAGCTCCGCTTCTATACCAACGCAACCAAACCCGTTCACACGCCCATGCCTGTCAGTCGTCACTTATCAAGTATCGTACGGTTCAAAACTGCCTCCAAGATCCCGAGAAGTGCCATTTCATGCAGTCTGGGGGTCTGTAGGGCGAAAATTCTCTTGTAGGCTTCGCACAAAACTATGATGGCTCCGCTTCGATGGCAACTTCCATTCTGCGCCCCTCCCCCAATAGCCAACACAAATTGCCGCCCTTGCCCGTTTGTTATGAAATCGTCGACAATAAGTGCAACAAAGTTGGAAAACTGTAGTCGGCCAAAAGTAAAGAACGCTGGATTACTTACCTAGAAACTAGATTTCTCGAGAAAAAATATGACTTCAAAAGATGCAAAATATTGTACCAGATTGCGTCTAAGGCTTCCCGGTAGTCGAAAAATCTTTCACACCCTTCCCCTTAACCCCTTCCTCAGAATCGCGATCACTCATCTCATGCCTGGGGCGGATGCAGGGGGAAGGAATCAGTCGCACCCAAAAAATTCAAGAAAAAACGGCAAAAACGTTTGTTAAGCTATAGTAGGAGGAGGGGACAGGATGTAAGTACGCTGCATCTTTGGTCTATGTCCGTCCCCTATACGTTTCTTTGCCTGTGTTTTTTAGTTTCTTCAGTTAAACATACGTTACCTATCCGTTCATTGTCAGTTCTATTCCTTTACGCTTCCGTTACTTATGCGTTAGTATCCGTCGAACATTCGGTACAGGTATTGTACTTTTACGTTTCATCCGTTTGTTGTCCGGTAATGATCCGGTGAGCAATAGCAATCACTGGAGACGAACGGATACTAACGGAGAAGTCCAGTATGAGAAACGCACGAGAAAATGATAAAACGGAAGCTTAGCGGATAAGTAACGAATACGTAAAGGGGGACCTTTTTCGGTCGACGTCTGGTCCAAGTTTTGTGCATGTTCAAAATCTCTCGCCGTTCATACCGGACGTTCCCGGTCATGAAACGAAGTCGGCGGAGGAGAACAGGAGACTAAACGGATACTAACGTACATCAACGGAGTGACATTTTGGGTCTTCGTTTCCTCTCCGTTATTGCAATCTGGTGAGGTGTGACAGGCGCTTAAAGACTGACGTGTGTTATGGTACGGTATCTCCCTTCCTCCTCCCTCTCCCTCCCTGGTGACGCCATCCCAACCAATTATTTATACCTCTGCCTGTGAATTCATTCTTAAGATTTAAGTCCAAATTTTACATAAATAATACTGCAATAAAACAAATTGCAATCAGTTTTGTCTCTTATCCCATACATGCACGTTTCATTTTAGGAGTCTAAAGTGGACCTAAAGTGTAGAATTATAAGAATATATATTTTAGACGTTGGAAATGAATTTTACTCATCCATCTCTCATTTTCATAGCTCACCCTGTTGCTGAGATATGAAAAGTTAAAATTTATTCATTTTATTTGAAATAGTCGATTGCGCAATAATTTGTGATGATCTTCTTGTAAAACTCACATTACTTGCTTTTGTTTCCTTTTGAAATTGAAATGTTTATATAACCTTGCAAAACTTACTGTTGTACGGTGAGGTTTTGTATAGTCAAGTCACCCTATTACAGTGAGAAAGTGATCACATTTTGGCACAAGGTGCAGAGGCTTTCGAAAAAATAAAGAAAACAAAGAATGTAATTTGAGTAGTACAAGAATGACATTACAAATTATTGCGCCATCTACCATTTTAAATTGAATAAGCACCAACATTTTATATATCTCAGCTCAGGAATTCCTGTAAAGATGGCAGTTAGACCATTTGGATTCATTTTTCAAGCTTTGTAACATATGTTTTTGAATTTTTAGCCTTTAGGTGTACTTTAAATTTAGCTAAAATTTGGCAGTTCTTTTTAGACCACAAAAATGCATTTTCTATGTGCGTTTCAACATAAAAAGTTGATTTAACTGTATTTTCAAAGCAAAGAGAACTCAAAGCAAGCTTGAGCGATTTCACATTCTCACATTGATGAACAGTTCTCCCTTTTCTGTGCCTTTCAATCGTTTTGGCTTACAGACCCTTAAGGGTGCAATTTGCAAAATTTCAATATCTCCTATGCATATTACGTAATGATACCATACGACTATGAAGGACACTAAATCGGATTTAAATTTAACGATACACATAATTCAGTCTATTAATGTGAGGAAATAACGTCACTCCTGTTTGCGTAAAGTTTACTTTAGCTTGCAAATTTGGTTAAATCATTGGTTCAAAAACTCGAAAAACTATAGGTAAAAATTTAATGTTATCTCATACGAGTTATGATTCCTCTCCCTTTTATAAAATTCAATTTTGCGTATAACTCTTCCTCAGTGATTCGGAAAAAAGCAAGAAAAAATCACATAATGAGGATTATTTTTTTCTCATTAATTAAGAAATTGCAGACATGAGATCCATATTTCAAGGATGAATACATACAGTTTAGAACACTCTGGAAGTGCCGTTTCCGGCCATCTGGAGGGTTTGCAAAGTCAAAAATTTTCTTGAACGCTCCGCGCCAACTGATGGTGGCGCTCCGCTTAGAAATATGTATTACCATTTTTCATAGATTTATTTTTTCTCCTTAATTGAGAAATTGCAGACATATGATCCATATTTCAAGGCTGGGTACATGCAACTTAGAACACTCGGGAAGTGCCATTTCCGGCCATCTGGAGGGTTTGTAAAGCCCAAAATTTTCTTGTACGCTCCGCGCCAACCGATGGTGGCGCTCCGCTTAGATAGTCTTCCTGAACTCAGCCCCCCCCCCCAATATTTTTTCGTTCCGCCGCGCCTGCTGCATAGTTGAAGCGTCTCATTCAGTGAGGTGCCGATTTTCACTGACAGACAAACAACCCTTCTCACAGTTCGTATTTATTTCAGACAAAAAAGTTTTTTTTAGAGAAAAATAAAGTCCAAGAAAATAAAAACGCCAAAACGCAGGTTCTGACACGGGGGGGGGGGGGGGGGTAGGGTGAGGCTCGGAAGTCTTCAATGCCTGCACCCACCAAACAATAAAGCTGGGTCCGACCCAGCATGCTTTGCCACCCCTATCGAAAAACCCTGGCGCCGCCCCTGTACCCTACCATACCATACTTAAATGCACGGTTAAAAGGGAACTTTCCCTGCCCTAGCCCCCCCCCCTTTCTCCACTTCTTTTCTGAGAAGATTCCAAAGATGTTCTTAAAGTTTATAATTGCCCGATGCTAGTGAAAAGCATCTAAGAGTGATTAATTTTCAAAGTTATCCTCAAAATTCAAAATTTCAAAATTAAATCTTCTTGTTTTGCCTAGTTTAAAGGAAATATGATCACTTATGACTGGCTTCGAATGCTGCGTGGTAACACAGCATTGAAAAACCCAATTCCATAAAACGTGATTTTTCGTAATCTAAGAGGAAACCGGGGCATGTTGCGGGTCTAAGGATTTGTATGTACATTACTTTTTAGAGAGATTCATACCAGTGGCGTAGCTACAGGGGACATGAGGGGCTCGTGCCCCCCACGACAAAGCCGTGCCACCCCAGGAACCCCCCGTGGAAAATTTTGGAATGCACAGTTCTGTATATAAGCTCTATAGAGAGGGAGATAATTAAAAAATTGTCCCCACTAGGAAAGGTTCATGACCCCCAGTGCCCCCTGCCCAAAAAATCCTGGCTACGCCACTGATTCATACTCAACTAAAAGTAGATGTGAGAATATGTAACATCATAACCGCAATTTACAAGATCACAGAAAAACATTGTGAACAAAACTTTTGAGTGCCCCAATGTTGTGGCAGGATGTAACAAGGCATGAGGTAAGTTGTAACGTCTTTTTTCTCAAAGAAAAAGCAATATGGCTAAAACAAAGTGGAATGATATTCCATTTTGAATTTCACAACACATGTAAAAAGATTTTACATAATATTCTTTTTCAAAACTACTAAATTTGGGAGCACTTTGTACCAGACAAGTTTATCAGTCAAACAGCCCAGTTGTAAAGTATGCACAGTGTACGAATGCGGTTTGGTCAGCACTTTCATGTGCCCAGTACAAGCATACTGTCAGAACCATTACCAACATATGTCGTTAAATACATGTGCGCGGTGAGGTACTACAGACAAGATCATTTTAAAACGAACTTCCACTGATGGAATATGCCTAAAATATACCTCTCTTAAACAGCCTTTGTGCTTGGTGTTCAGTACAATGGAGTAGGGAAAACAAGCCAGTGAGCCAAAACTGGAAAAAAGGCCGTGGTCGTCTCGACTTGAACCAATTGGTTGGAAACTGGGACGATAAACCTCATCTAACCTAACCTAACCTTAAACAGACTGCCTTTCTAGCTTTAGGCATGGTCAGTCAAACTAAACAGTTTTGCTATTGACTTTTCACCCTTCATACTCTGTTACAGTGAAGTGTTACAACCTACCCCTGCAAAATGGCTACGCCACAGGGTCTCCCTACCAATTATCAGGAATGTCAGTTGCTTGGAACTCAGGTATAAGAATGTTTAATTTCAAGGGGTTTTTTTTTCTGGGGAAGGACTCCAGTTCCTCTGGCAGATACTCTTGATGAATAGCCTAAATTGCAGCACTAGTCACCCTGCATAATAATGCGATTCAATACAAAATAATTCTTTACATACTTACTACTTAAATCGATTCACAGATGTCAGGTAATCTTATCTAACAGCTGTGTTTGATTTAAACATTCACAAGCCAACCCTTCCCTACCTTCCCCCGTATTGACCATTTTACCGGTAAACGATCATTAGCCCGCCAGGCCCTAGCCTATTCTTTAATTTTATTGGTCACACTGCATAGCATAGGTGATGTATGGAAACGATGTTTTTTATGTATTTATCTTGATTGCCAAGGCCAGGAAGTAGCATCTAACTGTGTTTTATTTCAGCAAAAGGGAGAACCTTTAATCCCCGTGTCCTGACCATTTTACCGGTATATGATTAGGGACTGGTAAGTCTATTCCGAAATGGTAGGTTTTGCACTTCATAGCACAGAACTGTTTTCTTGTGTAGCCTATTTATCTTGATTACTAGACGCCAGAAAATACTATAGGGTCTTATTTCAAAATTTTCTGCAGATCTCCCTTCATGGAGGCGTTGCACATTTGCCGCTCGTAGGTTTCGAACCTCTCCCTCACAAAATTAGCCCCCCCCCCCTTTTGTTAATTACTGGATCGGCCCGTCCATACCTTATCATACCACCGTATCATACCATACCATGCCATGCCATATACTATACTATAACATAACTTACTATACCATATCATATCATTGCAAATGGTAGCCATTTCGACTACAATAACAACAGGACGATCATGTGACTGTACCTTTTTAAGACGGTCTTCAACAGCAGGGTTCAATCTCATAAGTCATCAAGTTCTCTATCTTATGTCCAGACACTAACAAAGGAGATATAGTTTAGAATCTCTTTGTACCAACATAGTCTACTTTGAGATCCAGTTACGCGCATAATAATTATACGTTACTAACTTCGATAAAATATTATTCCCAACCCAGCATATCACTACTTGCTTAATAAGGTACCTGGATCAATGGTAGATAATGAAGGTGAAACACTTCCTGCCACAAACGCATATGCTGTACCTGTTAAAGAAAGAGAATTAGAGAACAAACAATCTGAAAAAATGTCCATTGAAAGGCAACAACTAACGATCCCCTTCATCAACATGACGGAGATTCACCACAATGTTTAATTCATTTGGGAACAGATCATTCAGCAAAAACTCCGTAGAAGAACTTTGTCTAAAAGTTATCGGTGTAGGCCTGTTTCTTAAAAATGTCGCAACAACTCCTATCCCATCTAAGAGCCCTCTGATTGCACTTATTATCTTTGTGTTCCCCACCCCTATACTAAACTTTGTATCATTTAGGCTCAACTGTTTCAATGTATCCTACGTTGATAATTATCATCCGTCACATTCGAGTTCATTAGGTTAAGTAATTGTCCAGCGTAGGGGCCCAGGGGTAGCGCCCCTAAAGTAATTTTCGACCCTAAGAAAATTAAAAATTATTATTATTATTATTGCCTCGATACACTTTAGCATATCTTGCCCCCTATAAAGTATTTCACCCAGGCGCCGTTCTAGACCGAGATTTTTTTTTGGGGGGGGGGCTTAAGGGGGGCTTGAAACGGAAGAATAAAATTTTCTGTCATTATCAATACCGACATTTGGGAATGATGCTAAGGAGGACTCCATCAGTGGCGTACCCAGGATTTCTCTCACGGGGGGAGGGATGTAGTATGTTGTGTGATCGCCGGCCTGGGGGAAGGGTCTAAGGGGAGGGGGTGTCCCTCCCCTTTGAAAATTTTTGAAAAATTAGATGTACTTACATGCAATTTGGTGCCACACACGCTACATTTTGAAGCAGAATTTGTGTTAAAAAAATTTACGTATTTTAGGAACTAAAAAAAAAATTGGCATCAGGGAGGGGGCATGGCCCCCCTGCGTACGCCACTGATAGTAATAATCATAGGCGTATGGGAATCTTACAGTTTGGGGTCCAGTAAATTTTTTGCCCGAACTTCTCAAAAAGTTGCCAGAAATCCGTTGCAGTTCAGGTGCATGAAATAGACCACTAAACCACTACAGGCGCGCGAAGCGCGCGAAAATTTTTGCACATTTTTCGATCAAAAATTCGGGAACTCAGTAGAAAATTAGGGCAATCTTTTCACTTTTACTTCATCTCTGCCGGAATTTCAATTTGAGTAAGGTATCAAATGTTGTTCATGTCTGGTCTGTTACAAAGGCATACTGAACTGGATTTGAGCAATCACTGGATTTGAGACCGACTTTTTGGCGCTCAGAGACCGACTTTTGATTTTCACGCTCCCCCCCCCCCCACACACACACCTGTATTTACGCCCCTGGGACTGGCGTCGAACGTAAGAATGCAGCTGGGTAAGCTAGTAGGCGCCCGCACTGTGCCTAAGGTCGTAATACAGTACTATGGCGAAGCGTGGCTGTCGTACTACATGCAGTCAAAACAACGGTGTACGTACGTGGACGTGGATAAAGGAAACGTGATCACATGCCTATCTTGCATGACACATTTGAGAAACTAAATCCACTGGACTTAGATGTGCACAAATGTATTGGACAATTTTGTTTTTCTCAATACACGCAAATATAGCATGAAGATAACACACAACCTCGGAAATTTGGGGGGGGGGGCTTGAGCGAATTTGGGGGGCTTGAGTCCCCAACCCCCCCCCGTAAAACCGCGCCTGATTTCACCCTCTAACTATCTTCCTTACCCCCTTCAGAACCTTGTGTGGCTAAGAGCCTGCAGAAATTCATGGTTCTTCTAGATTCTATTTTCTCCTGAAAACCATAAATAATATTGGTGAAGTTAATAGCGGGGCAGGCTGTCTCTTTCTGACGTTACCAAGGCGGTGAAAAGTTGATTAAAGAAAAATTTTCCTGATCATGTTAAACATGAAACAGGCAAAAAAAATTAGGGAATTCTATTATTTTAGGGGAATAAGAATTGCTCTCAAAATGGCATTAAGGTGGTTTAATAAATAACCAACTAAACGTCTTTCTGCTCTCTTGCTCCATACGACTGACCGTCGTCAGAGCAGGGAGTTGCTAGGTAAGATTTGCCATGTTATCTATAGCGCCACTATGTGACTATGAATGCTAATAGCTAAACATCATCGCAAACTTCTCCTTCCGAATCTTGGTATGGGCAGGGAGCTGCCATATTGCAGATCCCTGGTATGGGGGATACTAATTTTACATGTAAATATTTTAAGCTTTGGTGCCTTTATAGGCAAAAATAGTTGGGAGCAGCCATTAAACAGTTGTACGTCACCCGCAATTAAATCCCAGTGCTTTTGTTAAGCCTTCTGTTAGCGACGTTTTTTGGCTAGGATATAGTTTGCTTTGAAAATAAATAGTAGCACTGTTGATGTACTCTTAGCCACAAGGAGATTCTCTCTTTCTTTTTAATCAACGCCGTTGGAGGCAGAGGCAGGAAGGTATTTCCGTTTGAGACGATTCTTCAGGCGTATGTTTTATAGTTAGAAGTGTCACCTATACTATAAATGGAAGTGATGAAAACATACTTATAAGTTCAGCGACAGAAACTTCTTCTTTTGACTGGAATTCCTTGTCATTGTTCCCAGAATCGTTGTTGCACAATATTTTTTCGATCCTTACAGTGCGATGACTCTGCAATCGGTGAGAGTAGCAGACCTGGTCTCCTGAAACTAAGTAGATGAAATTGAATAACAATGATAGATTTGTGAATATCTACGTTTACAAGGATTACAAATACATATTGAGACAATTGACATTAGGTGTTTCACATTTGTCGGCATTGCAGATGACTTCAAACTATTGTCACTATGAGGTCTTTGTTTGATGATTACGTTAGTATGAAAGGATCAAACTCTCATTAGGAGGGCTCAGTCAAACAAACTTAGAAGACAAACTAAAGGACATTTCAGTCAAAGTCTCTTCCCATAAAAGGATTAAAGTACTTTTAATATGTATTGTCTGATAGATGAAAGTGGATGAGGTGCTTGATCTCTTTTCGTAACCTGCTTTTACACAGAATTGTAACTAGTTAATTGCTACTTTACCGTAATGCAAATATAACTCGTTACACGGTTCCGATACACAAAATGTAACTAGTAAGTACGGTAATGGCGTTACCTGTCACTCGTTGCCGTACTTCCCAACCCTAGAAAGATGTCAATATCAATGACATTCACAGCTAATAAGATTACTACGAACACTCAAATATATGCTGCATTTAGTAATATTTCTTTCCAATTTTGATTCCATATACCGAAATGTTTACCCAGATAAATAAACTTTTATTTCTAATCCTTGTTTTTGCTACACTTTAATTTCACAGCTTATCCGAGGTGTAAGTATCTTACCGATATTTTTCTTCGCCATCAGGATGAAGACTATGGTGGTCCCCAAGACTACTACGGTTCTTTTCACCTCCATCTTACTTTTCACATTCAAGTAGTAAGTCGCTCAAATCTAAAGAAGGAAAAAATGTTGATTTCACAGCTCCAGTTTCCCTTACCTACATTAAATAAGTGCAAAAGCTTATTGCTGTATCTCGAGGGCTTGACAGCAGTGAATGGTCTATTATTCGGGGTTTTCTTTGCTAGAAATTGTCCTCATTGTGCAGTTGTGCGGCTATTTCTGATGTTTGCTATACACTTTAACATTTATAAATATCTCCAGTAATCGATTCTAAAGAACCACATTGTTCGAAACAGATGCACATACAATGTCTCCTTGTGTCAGTGGCTTGTACCGATAAAAAGTCAATAGGTTCTTCCTTTTTTATGAAAAATCTCAAAATCAGAATTAGACATTAAAAGGAAACTAATGGTTTGTACTTAAGAAACTAATCAATAAACCAATTGTTCATAGTCAAATAATCAAACTTATTTTACTTATTATTTAGGGGTTCCCCTGGACCAAAATTTTAGTTCCGACCGAAACCGGAACTAGCCTCAACTAAAAAAAAAAGTTCCGACCAGAACTGGTATTTTGGATGTATTCTGTTTTGTAGTAAAAGTAAGTTAGGAACTGTGGAACAGATGGGGTTTTCAGTTCCAGAGTGCACACAGTATGATGCTAACGTGACAGAGGGGCCAGTTCAAGCCATTTTTTAAAAAAAAAACACTTATAATAGACAATAAAGGAAATGAACCACACATTCTTTACAAGTTTTGGTAGTCCCTATGTGGGGTTCTCTTGGAAGGAGAGGTGTCATCTATTCACCCTGATGGATAACACTTTGCGCTTATTAGCTCAACTCACTAAGTGTGGGTAGAGCTTATGTGGGACATATAGGGGGAGAAAATTTCTGTTTCTCTGTTCAAAAGCTTTCATTTTCTGCGATTTCTGGTGAATTTTTCTGAAATTGAAAGTGAAGGTGCCACATTGGGATGGTAATACAGTGTGTTCCTTACTACATGATTGGACAAAGTAAAGTGGTAATTTTTGGCCATTTTGAATCATTTTTCCTGGTGTTTTAGAAGACGCTATTCTTTTTTGAGTCCCACTCCTTCAATAACGTGGTTATATTTCATGGTGATAAGCTTAAGTGAGCTTTATCTGGAGGGGCATGCTCACCACCTTAAATGAACAGCCTCGAGTCAAAAAGCCTGTGTAAGACAATTTTTAATTACTTTGTTTTGACTGTTATTCTTAGGTATTATTTGTATTTCGTGTAGTAGCCAGTGTTGACTGTGTACACTCACCTTCACCATTACCCATCTTCCCCTACATCGTCAATCCTTCTGCATCATTAATCCCGGCCGGCAATTAGCCAGTTGGAGTAGCTATGATACAAAAAATGTCAAACTGAAGTTTTTGTGATCTTTTAAGTACCCATCCAATGTCATTTGGAGATGGTTAAATGAATCTTCAAACTCCCAAAATGTCATGAATACCCCAGAGCGTCCGGGGACTTCACCTGAACCCATTGGGGCGTTGCTCCTGGTTCCCCACCAGGGTCTTAAGTGGGGCCCTGGTCCCCCTCCGTTGAGGGAGCACTTAGCACCCCGACTACGCCTTCCGCGTCGTTTTGTCATTCAACTCGACTTTGCCCCCACCCTCATTGGAAAAATCCAGGCTACAGGTTTGCAAAACAAGCAATAAGTGGGAGTGTATAAATAAAACCATGTTTTACTTATAAGTACCTATTCTGTGTGTTACTACTCTGGTAGTTTTCATACCACTGTCACTAGCTCCATAGTCATACAATTCAGTCAACACATGAAATTTTCCCGGACACGGTTGCAATTATAGTACAAGTTGTGCATTAAATTGGACTGCGAGGTGTATTTTTGAAAACAATTCTGCAACACGGAACGTCGTTTCAATTTATTGGGAGGGTGGGTAGAGTATCTAACCCGGACTCCGCAGACCGTTATAATTATGTTCAATGAGATTTGGAAGAAATATGTTCGTAGTGATTTAAACCGTCGAAGCTCGATATTCGCAAAAGTTTTAAATTTAAAGAGCCACGAAGAGATACTAATACATAGCAAACAACAGTGACGTGGGAAAGGTTTCGGCACTTTTTTATGATGGACTTACCAATGACGACAAAGCCATGTCTGCGGTGGAGGAAAAATGCTTCAAGTGAAAAAAGGTTCAATTATTTACAGTTAATAAATAATGAAGTGGTTCAATATCAAAATGTTGCATACTTCAAAACCTGAGGAAAATAATGAAATGTAATTTTTCTCAGTGTCCTTATCTTAAAAAAAATGATAGTAACTCATAGGTCTTCTTAACTAACTACTACTTCAATCAAATAAATGGAGGGGGACACAAATGGTTCACATTTTGGCTCTTCACAACCACTGCATACAAAAAGTTACTGTTCCGCCATTTGGGGTACAAGGTGGGGATATCTGAGGACTCCAGCCCTCTGACCAAAGCAATTGTCGAAATCAGGGGATATATGTCCGTTTTCAGGACAAATTTCATGTCATGATCGTTAACTAATAAGTAAAATTTTGAGAGTAAACACCTTTCGCCACTCTTGAAACGTCTTCTCACTACCATCATCACCACCTATATCACCACCTCCTCTATCAATATCTGTGACAAGCGGGCCCTCGAAATAATAACTCTCGTTTACCAGCTAACACGTGTCGTTCGAGAAAAAATTCAAAGTAAAAATTTAATTTTTCTGAAAATATTACTAACAATAATCTAAATTGCCCGGAATAATGTTATTATTGCAACAGAATCTGTTATTTCTTGCTTGGCCCCTCTGCATAAATCAGGAACGATTTTCGTAATGCCCCCCAAAATCCAAGTGTTCACAACAACTCTAACAAAATACCAGCCGGTCTCATTTATGCACATACTCCCTTTCCTTCTCTCCTCATTATCTAGCATCTGCAATTCGATAAAAAAAATTCTTGGGGGTTTGGGGGTGAAGTTTAAACTTTATCAACCGGATCATGGATACACCAGGGAGTGTGTTGCAACTCCCTGGATACACATTGCTTAAAATGATCACGTAAATTTCCCCTTATATTCCTTTTCCTATTCTCAGTGGTGGGTCAAAAAGTTGGTCTGGAACACTGTTTTTTAAATTCAATACTAAAATAATACAAAGTAATTGAGCACGTGTCTTCACTCTATGTGGTCATTTGGTAGTGACGCAATCGTAAATTTTAAACCTTCAACGAGAGAAGACTTATTGACGCACTTTGAAATCAACTTTCGTTAAGGGAGCTTGTATAGCCTAATATGTACTTATGATAAAGTACTCAGTGATTCTTCACTGGTATACAATTGAACCTAACAGGAGAAAGTCACTTCTGAAAAAATCGTTTTGAAGGGGAAAATGAAATTTTTCTGAAAGGACTTCAAACATTGCAAAGACAGAAAAACACAAGTAATAAGATAAAGCAAGCAAAAGATTCTACTAACGGGTCATCACTGTTAATGTTACAAATATAATTGCTTGTATTCATAAGAGGGATTCAATATTTCTTGCCCTTACTTCACATTTCGAGCTACTTCACACTAAGACCACATAAGTCTAATTTCATTCTGACAGAACGTGGTAGGCTACAAAATAAGGTGTACTTTCGTCATAAAAGATTACTAAAATTTTAAAGAACATACAAATATTTAAGTTATGTTCTCAAGAAAAAAATGAGTTACAGCTTTCTTCAGTTTACTTTTTTTTCATGGAATTAGGTTTTAGGCCTATGTTAACGTTCTCCACACTGCACAATCTTGAACAAAAAATATGAATATTTTTACAACAGAATGACAAAGCCGACGATTATGCATGAAGTTTAAAGGACGGATTCATCTTCCTTCTGTACAAATGTTATAAAGTCTCCTTGCACGTGAATTTTGAACCGAATCATTTAAAGTTGACTTCACTTTTGTGTTCAACGACTCTTTTGCCTACCATGGCTATGTGACTTCACTGTTGTATTTCGCACAACTTAAAAGCAGTAATTGATCCGTGAGATAAAATACTTAAAATCGAACAGTTGCTGCCTATGAGAGAAAAGGGTAATAGCTGAGAATAGTCCTCGAATGAACTGAACTCTCTGTGTAAGTAAGGCCATCATCGATTTTTAAACAGTTGCTTTCTTTACAGCAGAGGTAGAGATTACCATGTTAACCTTTAATCGGTCCTTAATATAATAACATGTATTTTTGCTCCTTGTATTTAAAAGTTAATAAAAAGAGAATTTCAAAGAATCATAGTGTAAAATCTAGGCTAAGTAATCCCTAAAGCTGAATGAAACACCATTTCATTTAGTCTATGTGCGCCCATAAATGTGTTTCTCAAAAGAAATAGGTTGATTCATTAACAGCCACTCTTCACTTCATTTTTTCAAAGGAGTCGTAAAGTTTTATGTAAGAGGCTACATATAATATATTGCCAAAAATCAATTGTTATTCCATAAATGGTCTTGTATTGACCACTCTCCATGTAACTCTTTCAGATTCAAGGACGATGTTCTGCCTTGATTTCTTTGTATTCAATATAACCTCATATCTCAAACCTGAAGGACGGAACGGTGTAAACTCGTCCATATCCCGTAGATCGTTCAGATTGTTACACTAATAGTCTGTATGTTCAGTACAAACAGTATTTTCCAAACGATCAGGGTCGTCATCAGAAAAGAAAATATTTGTATCATCAGCAAATAAATAAGTGAAGAACTGTAAGAAACAGCTGTTATTCATTTACATAGATAACAAAGAGGAGTGGGCCAAGGATTGAAAAGAAACAATAGCCAGATCAGAGTCAGCACTTTTAAAGTGAGTGTACTATTTCCTGTAAGTCAAATGACGTTTAAACCAATTGAGTGAGAGTCCTCTAATACCGTAGTGTGAGATTTTGGTCAATAAAATACTATGACCGAATTTGCTTGACCGAATTTCTTTTGGCAATTCCTACCATACTGGACAAAACAATGCAGGGCGTTGCTGGATCTTGTGAATACATGGTAAAACAGTTGCTTGTCTTCGTTTTGCAGGAAAATTGATTTAACTGTGTTGGCACCTGTGTTTGGGCCTGGTCCAATTGCTAACTATATTATGACATATGACCTAACTTTGAAGACACCAGCCTTGCATATGATAAATTTTGTGGGTTTCCCCTTGCATTTCAGTCATTTGAACGATCTGCAGTCTCTCAAAGTTGGAGTTGACCTTTTTGGTGATATGTCTATCAAGAGAAGAAAGAACACTATCACATTCCTGTTACTGGTCCTGTACAGGGTAGATGAAACGTGTAACTTTAATATCACTTAACGTCAGTCACAATGCCTTAACATAAAAGTGAGATTTTAAGTACATAGATAGAAACAGGTACTGATGAACAAAGAACCCAAACAGGACCAGAGCAAAACGCAACTGACAACCACCCACAGAATCACCAACATGCTCCCACTATCCACACCCAGCAAAGGAAACGAAAGAGTCTTTGCCACCGCAAACAGAAACCACCACCACACCCACCATCAACGATCACAACAACACAAGGCCAAAACAACACACGCCCAAAGACAACACGCCCGAAGACAATCACAGCACGGAGGGATACGGGGGGAGGGGGGGTCCACCTGCCAAACTCAAATCACTATTTACAGTTTATTTACAGTATATACAACTATTTACATAAAAGTAACAGTTGACATGTATTATTTTACGCCATTTTTTAAATCATATTTCTAACGTTACCCATTACATAAAAATTCTCTGCCACTTTCTACATCAGCCATCTACTACCGTATTTCTTCCCATGCTTAATATTTTTCATTGGTCTTAGACCATCAATATATTTATAACTGTGAAAAAACTTACCGTATGTAGGCCTACTGTCTACAACACAGGTTACAGTATAATTTTTTAATAACGATCAAGGTGTGAGAGTAAGGTATACTTTCCAAAGTCAATGTCATTTTGTTATGGACAGTACATACATAGGCATGACCATAGGCGTTCGCACTAAAGAAGCTATTGGAGCAACCTTCATCGGAGGTTGCATCCTTGTAAGGCGTGGCCATTGGAGTCTTTACACTCGAGCTCCGAAGGTGATAAGCCAGAGGCGGGGGTCTAAGGATCTTCCTATGAAATTCTTGACTTTGATGACTTTGGCAGCTATTCTTGACTTTTTCTGGAAAAGATCCTGCGTCCGCCAAAAACAGTAACTCAGAATGTGATCGTCGGTCCAGTGATGAGGATGGTATTAGGTAACTGGGAAAGTTGATGTCCGGAAGGGATGTACGGGTTTGCACACTAAAATACCACTCAAGCCATCCTACAGAAATTATGATCGAATAACTTCCATCTAAGCTGTCGTACAGGCATTGGTGTTTATGATTTCCCTAGTTATAGAGTAATTGGATTTTCATATTCTGGTTTTAAATTTTGTATGCAGGAACCATGGGGTACATGCCGCTAGAATTCAATAGGCTCGTTTAGCCAAAGTTTCCCGGGAAAAGGCCATTTTCCCGGGTGAAAAATATAGACGTATTATGTCGCCTGATGGCTAAATCCTCCTATTAAATTCTAGCGTCATGTATAAAGTAACGTTTACCTAGTACTGTTTGCTGACACTAATTTCGATAATCAGGTCACAAAATTGGGTGTGTGTGGGGGGGGGGGGGGAGCTGGTGTTGATAGAAGCCGTTGCCCATCATCGAAGGAAATTTTGACTGAGGTGCAAAATTATTTAGACAGCAACCACCACTTTGTCCTCCCCCCTCCCACCTTTGAGCTGCTTTAAACGTCTGTGATAACAAGGCTACAGCTCTAACAATGGATGCGCACGAAGAGCGCGCTAAAGATTTGAAAAAGTGGAGAGTGCTCACCTTACCCACCTTGCCGGCCTATGATTACGTCTGTTTCGGTAGGACAAGATCATTATCCTTTCATTATGCCAACCAACCACTCTGGCCATTGGTAGTTGAAATAGACATTCCTTAATACCAACGTTTGTTCACGTGGGTTTTTCTACAACTTTTGATGACCATTTTTCCCGCCATAGTGGAGTAAATTTCATTATGACATTGTGGGGTTACCATACTTACGACTTGGTTCAACTCTGAGGTACGGTTGCCATAACTTTGTGCTCTCTTGCATAGGTGTTTGTTCGTTATGGCCCATGACCATCCGCGTTGTGTTTCCATCGTGGGTTTTTTTAATGGAATTGTTGAAATATTCTAAGGCAATTCCTTCTCGAATATAGAGTTCCTCATTATTCGACTCATTTGCCGTTCACAAGAAATGTGGATGCTCCTTACACTCTCCTTTGTATAGACCCCTTTCCAACTAATATGGCACTTCTCTTTTTCGGTATTTTAGTTAACAGAACAGAAACGAGCACGAAAATAACATAAAAGGGAAGTAATGTGGTTGAAGTTAGTTAGATGAGGTTTAACGGCCCAGTTTCCAACCAACTGGTTCAAGTCGAGCCGGCCACGGTCTTTTTTCCAGTTGTGGCTCACTGGCTTGTTTTCCCTTACTCCATTGCTTATGCGGAGCATCACGCACAACGGCAGAAGGTTCCATTTTTAAAGTCTTTGGTATGACTCGACCTGGGAATCGAACCCGGGACTCCCGCGTGAGAGGCGGATGCTCTACCACTAGACCAAACACGCGGTAATGTGGTTGAAACGCATCTAATAGTAGCACTGACAGAACATAGTTTTCATCAGTATTATCCATGCCATCTCAGCAATGATCTGGCAATACCATTCTTTTCCAAAAATGGTTACGCCTTACAAACTACAAAGTAATGAAAGTGGAATCCTATTTAAGTCTGAAACTTTCGTTGGGAAAATTGTTCAAAGATATATTTCTTGGAGAACCTTATTTCTTGAATAAAGTCACCATACTTTCTTGTGAATTACTCATCTTCGATAGGCTAAATTTTGTTAACTTGTTTGTAAAATATACTTTTCAATCTTCTGCTTATTGTCCGCTTACAACAGTAAAACGAATAATATTTTAAAACGACCTTATTATTTTGTTATTGCAATGAAGTGAGCTTTTATTATTAAATAGTTATTCTTACAAAGTTGTGTGCCCTAAAATTTATTACCACCCAGTCTTTTCTTTCACTTAAATTAATTACAACAAAGAAATGACTTATGGAACAATTGTTTAGAGTCATCCAAGTTAGAGTTTGCTCTTTGTTTCAATACGAAGATCATATTTCGCAAATATAAAATAACAGGGCACCGCAATCTATGTCTCCCCATGCCCCAGTGGAAGTGTCACTTATGCGTCCGCAATCCTCGAATTCAAAAGCACTCTCTTCGAATATTTGACCCTCATAAATATGTGCAGGTTCGTTGTACCATTTCCAGTCTCCTGAAAAGAGAAACGGTGTAACACTACCGTTGCCATTTGTATTTCTTTAAAGCAGCTTTTTCGTTTGATATTTTACTAGGTTTAATGAAGTCGATATCGCAGATTTTGCTCACGTTTTGTTGTCTCTTCTATGATTACAGTGAACGTATAGTGTTGTGACCCGTTAGCATTCTTGGTATTTAAAAAAAATTGTTGTAAGCTATTGTTGGATGCTGCCACCTACTTCACTAAGTTATTATTAGTTTACGTGGTCTATTGTCAGGGGTGTATACAGCCGACAGATACTGTTATTAGTTTGTAACGTTGCAAGTGTTAAGGCAGTTAAAAAAGACATTCAGAGAGAGAAAACCTTCGTGTTGTTATTCAGTCTTGTTTACCTTTCTTCAGTTTATAAGACTTTGTGTAGAATATCAGGTCAGAAAATGAAGTTTTAAAATACCCATACTTAGACTATGAGCTTACCTTCCAGTTGTATGTCGTTAAGTCCTATCCATACATTGCAAACATATTTACTGACTGTACAGTTTATATCGCTAAGTTCCTCCTCAATGAGGCCCATTATGAAATTGTTCTCATCTTCACATTCTATGAATGCAAGATGAGCACTTTGTCCGTATTGATTGCAAGCTTCAACAGCATTGTACCAACTCATTTTTGTTTTACTAAAGATATAGGCACCAGGATCCGGTGTACTCCTATAACTGCAATCTGGAAAGACAAGAAAAAGCATCACAGAAGTAAGCAAACTATGATATCAAAACTTTAAACTTTAAACCCAATAAGTAAACTCAGCAACTGCCATTATTTGTTCGATCCCATTACCATTTCACTAGATTCACCAAATTCTATTACTAGCCTTTTTGCTAAGGTCCTTCGACATCTTATTCCTACACGATTGACATAATTTCCATAAATGTTTAAGTTCTTACAATTTCTACATACAAAGAGACGGAAACATCAGAACATTCATTAAAACGCAATCTGAATACAAAAATTAAATGTCACCAGCTTAGATGACTGTGAGATAAACCAAAACTTCTTTAAAAGGGGGATATGGCATCCCTCAAACCAGAGAGTTGTTAGCAACTCTCTGCCGAAACATATTTAGGAATAGCCCTAGAGTTCCAAATACAGTTGACAACAGCACTTTCATTGACATTCATTCAAACAATACTTTTTCACTCTGGTTGGTCAGCAATGACTTTATGCAGTCAGTTGTGTTCCCACTTAAGTTCACACACACACTATGTTTGACAATATGCCTCAAGCAATTTAAACTAGACAGGAGATTTGGTCTAAATTGGAGGAGGGGCTAGTACTTGTGTGACTGTGATTGTTTATAAAGCAGGGAGGTTCAAGTAGAAGTTCCCTGTAGAAACATTGATCTTCAACTGTACTTTCCATATACAGGCACATTGTTCTCGTTTGTACGTTAAACCACCCACCAGAGAGATGTTATTAAGCACTTCCATGCACCAACACGATGCTTTGAAGATCAACTGCCATTGCTAAAGATGTTATCACCTTAAATTATGTTTGATGCTACTAAATCTTATATTAATTACCTGGATAAGCTCTCGAAAGTAAAGGCAAAGCGGTTCCTGATAACAATGCATATGCTGTAGCTGTTGAAGGAAAAAGAACATCCCTTGAAAAATGTTCGTTACAATTCTAAACAGAAAGCCAAAAGGCTTAGTGATTCTTTGTTTAGTGGACATAATTTATAGATAGCAATAGTACAGTAGTTTGAAGTTGACACACAGTTTCAATGTTAATTTACTGTGCTTAAGGTTAAATTCACAGGTAAAGATCAGGCAGATTGATTCATGTTAACATGGTAACATATCAGTTTCTTGATTGCATGTTTCATACTTTGCAAATCATATTTAGGAGGTTTTCACCAAATATGAGGGTCCCTCACTATAACTCACCTTGAGATATCTAATTAGTTACAAGCAGTTTTCAAGGTACATTGCATTTAACCTAGAGTAGCCCTATGACCTTTGACCTCCAGTAAAATCAAAAGGCTTCTTCACCGTACTGTGCAGCATAGACCTGCCAAGTATGACTTTCATAACAGTTTCCCTTCTTCACATATCATATTTAAAAAGTTTACAGTTTACTCTTTGACCCCTGACTACCCCAAACATCCTTTGACATCCACCAAAAGTAATAGAAACCTACAAACTATGTGCAATCCACATTTTAACTGTAAGATCCCTTACACTTACCCGTCTTGAGATATCACATTTACAGGGTTCTGACCGTTTGATGTCTAATGACCGCAAATGACCTTAGACCTCCACCACAAGCAATAGGGACCATCTATTCAATATACAGTACTGTAAATAAGTATGAAATCCTCAGTCATGCTTACCTACCTTAAGGTACTGTGTTTACTTGAGCAGTTTTCAAAATTTTTACTGTTTGAACTTTTTTGACCCCACATGACCTTTGACCTCCTCAAATAATAAGGATCAAGTGTTCAGTATGGGTCATTTACATGCTAAATATGATATTTCTTGCAGTTACCTCCCTTGAGATATCGTGTTTACAAGGTTTTGACCTTTTCACCTATTGCGACCCCAAGCGACCTTTGACCTCCACAAAAACAATAGGAATCTTCTTTTCAATATGGGCCATCTACAAGCCAAGTATGAGATCCCACACAGTTACCCCTCTTTAGATAAAGTGTTTACAAACAATTTTCAAGGTTTTGACTTTTCGTGACCCCTGATGACCTTTGGCCTCTACCAAACACAATAACGACCATCTACTTAGTATGGGCAATTCTCATACAGTATGAGATCCCTCATAGTTACCCTTCTCGAGATATCGTGTTTACCCCATCGCATAGATTTCTTCAGCAAGGAATAAAAAATGAAAGACTTGGTCAAGTTCATAGCATGTCTTATCCATCCAAACTTTCTGTTTCTGGAAAATGAATTTTTATTCCCCGCAGGGGTTCTTATTCTAGTTACAATCATTTAGCAATCGATGATCAAGTAAAACTTTTGCTTGGGAGAATGATACCTAACAAATTGTACATCCAGTTTTTAAAAAAGTAAAATAACTCCAGTCACTTCGCATAATTGCTGTCTTCCATGAGAATCATAAATACTATATGACTCTCATCTTTGCACGTAATCATCCATGTCTCAAATCAGCAGTTAGTAAAAAACAGTGGTAAAACGGGGGGGGGGGGGTGTTATCGGAACTTCACCATCTAAGCGGAGAACTACCATCAGTCACCGTGCAATGATCAAAGAAAAAAATTGTAACAAAATACTTCATTGATTGACGAAAATGACATTTCCCCTGCCGTGTTATTTCCTAGGAAACGTTCTTTCCCAACCTCTGTTGAAAGTTATTTATATATCTTTACTTTGAAGAATTTCAGAAGTTTGACTAAAAACTCTTGAGGGCTTAAGCCTTATAACACCCCCCCCCCCTTATGCACCACTGGTAAGAAGGACCAGACGCAACAAATACTACCCATGCACCAGAAAATGACGGCTTTACAAAGCACTTCTACTCAATTAATTCCTTCCATTCCAATACTTAATGCAAGAAAATTAGATCAGTGGCCATGACAATATGCTTCCATAAGCAACAGCACACAAATCTCCCTGAATCGGCATGATGTTCATGAATGACTTTCATGAATTCATTAATCAAAACTAGGAGGCAAATTTCAACGACACAACGAAAATTCTGGAAAGACAAGAAAATTCTGGAAGAAAATTCTGAAGTGAATGATGGTTCCTTTCAAGTGATCCAATGATTGTTAAAAGACTGGCTCCCTACTCTTACAACAATTGTCCTTGCTAAACTACGTTAATGAAAAGGGTTTAAATGAAGGTTGGAGAGAGATACCTAAAAGTTCACCAACAGAAATTTCTTGATCTGACTGAAATTTCTTGTAAATGATTCCAGAATCGTTTTTGCAAACTACTTTGCTCATTCTTGCTGTAAGTTGATCCTGAAGACGGCCAGAGTAGCAGACGAAATCCCCTGCAAAAATAGTAGAAGAAAATAGATCGTTTTCCCTTCTTAATTAGACATTGTTACCTGTAATGGATTTTTCAATACATAGTTGGCACATTGTCATCAATGTTTAAATAATTAAAATATTTTGAACCCATTGACAAAGCGCCCCAAGTATTTCTTGTTGTCATTCAAAAAGAGTTCAACACTTTAGCATAAACCATTTTCACAGAAATACTCAGGTTTGTTTGATGCTTCTTGTGATTTTAGCATTTGTTTCCACTTTTCTCAGTCGTCAAAGAATACTACCCTTAAACAAGAAGCATTAAATCTTTGGTCGAATACGTCACAAAAGCCTGATGAATAGTCGTAAAATTTACTATATATGGAAAGCACGTTAAAAAGTGTAAATGGACCAAGTATAAGTTCCAAATGTTTTTATTTTGTACTATGGCAGTACAAGTGCAGCAATTGACTTTTAACGAAGGTAGATTAATTCCGAGAGGAGTTAGAGATTAACGTCTTGGCTAAAGGCTTAGACTTTTTTTATTTAAACACAATTACTAACTTCTTGCAAAAAGACGCAAATTACAAATTCTCCGCGATACGACAGAAACACCAATTTCTTACAATTGAAAGTATTACTTTTTCACTAACATGTAATCTATTGCACTTAACAGAAGGAAGAGGCACTGTCAAAACAAAGTTTGAATAGAAAATATAACATTTCCTGCAGACTTAAAGCAATCAGTAGACTGAAGAAATGTGATTTGATAGAACGAGCAATGCTACTAATTAGGGTTTCACCTAGAGGTAATGTCACAAATATTATCGCTAGTATTGTTTAGAAAATTTGGGATGTTACTTCTCACATTCTTGGCATTTTGACTTCATCACGCAGGGAGCAAAGTTTTAGTTTCAATCTTCAATTGTGGTGCAAAATAGATCCAATTTTTTCAGCATATGTAAAACAATTTACAAATTTCCAAGTTTTGTTCTTAAGAAGAAATGATATCAGTTTCCTCTCTGTTTTATTTTTGATTAACTTATGTTTAATATTACTGTTCCCTACATGCTTAACAAAAACTGTAACCTTTTCTCACCACTTCCCCTCCATGACAGAATGATCAAGCCAAAGGTGACGTATAAACCTCTAGTGGCAGAAATCTTCATTTCGTGTAGTTATTCAGAGTCGCCTCTCGGGAAATTTGTGAATCAAATAACTAAGAACTGGAAGACTTTGTGGTCAAAGACTCCTTTGGTAATGAACCCTCTGTGACTTCCTTGTCGAATTAAGCGAGCATTACAGTAACTGTTCTGAGACTTTTTCCAAAGTCCCCTCGATTCTCTGGCGAAGAGCTGAAGGGCGAAAACCAAACGTTTATTCCCGTTCTGAAATGTTAGGATACATTAGGATACAAATTTTTTAATCGAAATTCCATGTGTGAGGCTGCTTTTGAAATAATAAGAAAAAACTGTGAGCAGTCACTATATACTGAAAATGCTTTCTAAATAAAAACGAATCATCGGTTTTAAAGTTGGCATTGTTCAAAGCTGGTAATCTTCTTTCAGCCTCAAATTGGGAATGCGTTGCAATATCTCAACACCTTGTTCCCTTTGTGTGTTAACCACTTAAAATTAAGATGTTAAGTGCAGGTAATTGACATGGCGTAGAGGATCATTTTATCTTTGACTCAATTTGCATACATGATTGACTTGTTTGGAAAAAGGAGTCAAGTCATTTACAGCTTCTCTTCATTCTGTAAATCTGTCTAAAAAGTTTCATAGCAAAACGTAAGGATCCATTAGTATGCTAAACCAATTATCAATTTTATGCAATCGATATTTGAGTTTGCAGTGTACGACAGGTGATTATTACATCTTCAAGTCCTTGCAAAGTGTTTCTTTTCACTTGGTTATGCTGGAGTTACCCCCCCCCCCCCCGGATTTTTTTTTTATCACATCCATCTTTTAAATTTTTCTGATTAAAAAGATTGTTTAAATGCCGGTGCAAGGCACGTGAAGTTTCATTTCCGGCAATATAAGAATCTTTTTTGTAATGCTCTTGGTACATTAAACGCCAACAAAGGTGGCGCTCTTCTTGGCCTGTACCCACCTCTCACAGAAGAGCTGCCCACGGCGTTGTCTCAACCGACATATAACTTGAATACCTTCAGTGGGAAAGTCGCCAAAGTGTTGCACAAGGTTTCAGTGGTGGAGCCAGGGAATTCGGTCAGAGGCCCGGGGGCGAGAATGGCCTATAGGCGCGCTTTGAAATAGGTACATAACCTATGCCTCAACACGATCTAAGCAATGGCATTTCAACCTTTTCTTTAAGATTTCCTCACCTGGTAGAAAACTACATTCGCATTTCTCCTCTCCTAATTCAGAAGTATGTAATAACGGGCTAATTTTGTTAGGATAAAGATTAAATCTGCTAGAGAGCCAAAGGCAAGAAACCTTAAAGGGGGACCAAAATTTGGGAAATTAATCACTGTTAGATGTACATGTTTGGCATCTGGAAAGCAAGATTAGAACGCAAAGAACCATACGTTTTCGTAAAATCGTACATCGTTATGTATATCATTATGTGACCGCTTTGCAATAGCCAGTGACTGAGTACATTGTTGGAAATGGCCAAGACGGAAGTCACGACTGTCCTTCTAGAGTACCTTCGTCGTTCTCTTTTCAAATGTTTTGGGAAACAGTTTGTGGGAAATATTTTGGGATCTGCATAGACTAATTTTGTTGTTCATGTTGGCAATTATGATCTCGGACGAGAGCAGGGCTATTTTCGCGAAATTTAGTTTTGTGCCCTTCTCAACATCTTTCTTGGGACCGCGAGGGTATCACTCCCTGTATTTTTGTAGTACTCGAGTACGTACTCGTTCTCGAGTACATCTTTCCCACTCGTACTCAGAGAATGTGAAAATCAAGTACTGTACTTGTACTCAGACCTTTGTACTGATGAGTACAGACATTTCAGTGCAGGATGCTAACATTTGTAATCTTCATTGATCCTTTTCTAATTTAATAGAACTTGTAATTATTTAAAGCCTCCTGTACTGATCAGCACAGACTATCTCAACAAAGTAAATGGTGCTGCTATCAGGAGCAGTAACAAAGGGTTAAAAGGAACCTGTCTTTGAACAAACTGAAGAAATTGCTACAACATTAATCCCTTAGGGGTACTAAATTAGTATCATCTTATGCATTTTAGTACTTTGGCCCCATCTTGCCTTGGTGTAGTCTAGAACTACATTGTTTGAAATTACCTTGGATCACTAACTTAAGAGTCTACAAGCTCTCAAAACTTAATGACTCAGCTGATGTTACTTTTAGTTGTTTGCAAATGTGCACTTCCAATACCAAAGATTTGAGACTGGATGACATGTTTGTATGCGAAGAGCATGCATTAGATCTTAGAAGGTAAAACTAAACTGACCAGTGTTGGAATAGCCTACTTGGATCAATCTTAAAATCTTTAAAAGTGACAAACCCTAGCTAGCAAGAAACAAGCCAAAATTCAAAACAAAAACTGTGCGAGCAGTTTTCTTTAATGGCTGGACTCAATCTTAAGTTGCCCTTTTTATTGGTAAATTCAAACCTTTGTTCCTCCACTGAATTTGAAAACTTGTTTTGTGGCAGACTACAGTTTACCAAAAATAAGTTTTTCTCTGAGAGAAATTACCTTGAAATAAAACACTTTAACAGTGGGTTTCTGTTTAGAACAAAATGCCATAGACACGACTGTTGAATTTTTCTTACTTCTCAATTACCACTGCTCAGTATACCATGATGGCTTCTAAGTACCATCGCAAGTTTGCAAAGTTTTCTAGATACCATCGCAAGTATAAAGCTTCTGCAAGTTGTGATTTGTGCAGCAGAAAATGGACTTTCTTGCAAGTTGGTCATTCGGCTTCAAACCCCAAGTTAATATTCCTGCGTAAAGTCCAACAAAATGAAGAAGGCAAAGCATTTTTGTAGCAGTGGAAATAATCATAATTACGCAACAGGTATTATTTCATACACCGCTATCAGTCACCAGCATTTCATGTTATATAAAATATAATTTTGATAGTGGTATATAGAAATCAAATGCAACATTTGGTTGTAATAGGTTTTCAAACAGACAAACAGTTCTAAGATAAACGTTTGAGGGTAAAGCGCCATTTGGCTCATCAAGGACCCTTACCAGAGTGATGAGCACGAGCGAGATTCACCTTCTCTTTTCAACTGGTGCTCAGATTAACGAGGTAGGTGTGTATTGATCGACCCCAATTCTGCCCCCGAGACTGCCATTTAATAACGTCCCCATCTGACGGACGTGAGAGTATCCCCAGTCTTAAGCCACTTTGCCACTTTAAAGGGTGGAGGTTTTTACTGAAAACTTGCTGAGTCTGACAACTTCCCTTCTCTGACAGCCAGATACCCACCAGGATCTTATCCGAGGACCTCTATAATTGCAAGCAGTACATTCAGATCACCAGGCCAACTCCACCCTCAACCTTGGAGACAATTAAAGACAATTAAAGTCTTTAATTAAAGACAATAAAAGTCTTTGAATTACCTTGAAGACAACTGTATGTTGCTGCTGTTATATTACTTCAGCCTACACATATACTCAAAATATACTCGTACTGGTACTCGAGTACATTTTTCTGTACTCGTACTCGTACTCATGGCTTTGGACTCGTACTCGTACTCAGAGGGTTTGAAAATCAGGTGGTACTCATGGTTTTGTACTCGTACTCGTACTCGAGGCCCTGGACTCGTACTCGGCAGTTTGTACTCGTACTACAAGTCTGGTCATCATCACGCCCAGTCGGGAAGCAATAACCTAGGCAAAGCTCCACCATACATTAATGCGTATATAGCATGTGACAAGTTTGGGCTAAACCTATACCCCCTAGATCACAGGAAATGACCCTTCTCATTAGAATATAGTACAGATAATGGCCGCTGTTCGGGCATTTTGTTACCTGGGCATAAAAATAACACTATTAAATCATGTTATTTGGGAGCAATACCAATAATGGTGCAAGAGTAAAGTACGCCAATAACCTAAAAAGGGCGTCGACAAGGGATTTGACTCAGCCGGGGGACGCCCCCTGACTTTATGAACGCTCCGCCACTGCAAGGTGTTGGTGTCGGGCTCGTAGTAGTTAGGTTTGCATAGTTACAGTAGTCGAAGAAGGGGAAATATTTCTTAAGAGAGATATTTTAAACAGGCCGATATATTCATGCAGTGCTTTTTCATCATTTTTTTCTGGGGACGAAAAGACGACGATGATAAAATTAGGCTAATATACCGCCAATCAGTTCCAAGACTTACTGCTCAAGGCGCTTTGCAAGAAAACAAAAAGTTCATTAAGTATGAGCAGTATCGAACAAATGAGTCTTAAGTAAACTCTTAAAAACAGAGTTTGGAGCAAGTTCGTAAGTCATCTGGTAACCTAGCTGTTCCATAAAGACAATGCACAGTACTGAAAACTTAAACTAGAGATATTAAAATACGATTTGCAAGAGGATCGAGGTGGTATATCCTGGGAATAGACACATATAGCGCCTAAACTTAAGAAAATGGTAGTGCTGAGAATCGACGCGCACAGCCCCAAGTGCTACGCCAACGTGCTGGGGCCCCATTGTTTATTGCAGGTCCCCAAACGCCATAAACATCCTTAGCCCAAACTAAATTTAGCCTAGCCACGGCCCTGGTCGCAAGCGATGGGTTATCTTTGCAAATACCCTTTTTACTTGAGACAGACACTCATCACCCCAAGTTAACTTTTGGTTAGGGGTAACCACAATTCTCAGTTGGTGACTGTTCTTTTACATCACAGTTAGAAAATTCAAGAGATGCAGAGTAGCTCACATTTCACAGCATGCAGAGAGGGTATTTTGATTACACACTAGGGCCTTGTACACTAACCAGGATATGGCCTGGAACAGTAAACTAGGGACTTAGGTTAACAGATTGGGCATGCCATAAGGTCACTATACGGGTCACTTTTTTCACGTAATATCCTCTACCGGTGTCTGCGGTAAGGCCTTACTCCTCAGGAAGATAAAGACAGAAGAAATCACAATCAAAACGTTCTCATTATTATGTACAATTTTTGACTAGTCTCCGTATAATACACAGGCCTCACCTATCGTATAAGAAGGGGTACAATAAAATTTTACAGTTTTCTTTTGAGACAACTTTTTTCATGTTTTCTATTACAACAAAAAGTTTTAACAGTTATGCCTACCACAATTTCTACAAACTTCCAATATGGTTATACTAGAACTGTAAAATTCTCCAGTATCTTCAACTTCCTACTTTGGGACATACCTAATAAAGAGTACAATAACTTACAAGGGCAGATTTCATTTGATATTTAAATACAAAAGAACTGCAAATGTAAAATTCTGATCACCCACAACTGGAAATAGTTTCTCCTATCATCCTTGACAAATATTTGAGGAGATGAATACAGCAGAATTGCCACTACAAGTACCTCGCTTTGGAAAAGATGGAGCCAAATACCACTAGGATAAAACAAAATGGTGTACACATTGGCAAGGAGCATGGAGCAGGAGGATGAGAACTTACCAAAGTTATGAGGAACATGGCCTTTTAGAAAGGCTCTGTGATCTTGAAATCATCAGCCACAGGCAAGAATGAAGAACAACAGAATACTCACTGCTTAACAATGGCTATGTGAACTTTTGCATGTGATCAATTTCGAGAAGACAGGAGGGGCAGCACATGTCTAGAAAAATTTGCAGTGATACACTTGGTGTTGGCCTACCTATGGCAGGTGACTAGACATTTAAGGGATGATAAATAGCCTAAAATGGATAGAAGGTATTTATTCACTTCAGTGTGAGGTTGGCTTACACGAAGTTTATACCAATTTTTGTCCCCCTTCACAGACCAAAACTTACTACTGTCTTAGTACATCTTAACATATCTTGCCCCTAAAAAAAATTGCCCCCTCCCAGAAGGGATCTCACCCTCTCCAACCCCTTCTCTGGCTACAGGCCTGGCAGGCAGCAGACATGAGCATGTGCCCTTTATAAATGTGATAACAGCTTTGCCATCTAGAAAAATACAGATATAAAAGCCCTTTTGAAAGATGTTTTCTCCAGCGCTAAAATTTGCCTTCAGCACTGGTGGTGCTTGTATAAAATAACTGTAAATGTATGAAACTTCACTTAATGGATAGACAACTTTTAAGAAAGTACCTGAATTGTTCTACCTCCAAAAATTTGAAATTCTTCAGTTTAATGAAATTTTTCAAATTCATGATTAGGGCAACCTGCTCTTGAGCATGCACACATTTAATCTTCCAGTCAAATTTTGCAAGTCCATGAGATAACCTTCAATGTACTATTTCATGTGACCTGTAGACTCTTATAGCATTCTTCCTAGCTGACATGTTTAGGATACATTAAGGGAAACTACAAACTGCAAATCTGAACATGGTTCATTAGAGCCATGAGAGAGGAGATACATCTCCAAGTGTTGCTCACAGTCAACTGGGTACAAAATTTCAAGGTGGTCCTGAAGACAAATGCACCCTTGCACTAATGTGAGCTTTATTGACCTAAAATGTCTTGAATGAGGTTCTCCTAATACATGACACTGGAACCTATGTTAATAGTAAATCCTGATTCACCTTAAGACATACCAAATTCGATTGCAACTTTCCCAGCACAGAGGTGTGTCAAATGTCACTGTCTATAATTTGAAAAACTCTCACCATAATACAATGTCCTTAAAGGGGAATACTGTGTTTGTGGTACAGAAAATTTTCAAACCTTAAAAAACCATAGTTTATTGATACAGAATGAAAGAGCAATTCAAAATATTGTATGGTAGATGAGCAATTTTAACACAGTTCTAAAGTGAAGAAATCCATTGCTTAGTAGTGTACACAAAATTTGTTAACCGAAACTTTCCAATTTTCAAAGGATGCAACTTTCATACCTCATGTTATACAAAACATGTTTGGAAAGAAATGCTACTATCAGACTTAATTAAAGAGACTGAATGATTTCATAATGATACAAGCCATTTTTTCTGTTTAAGCTATGTTGATGCAATGTAAATGCAATATTTCCCTTTACATCGAACACGATGCAAACTTCTGTACATGATGTGATGGTTTCAAAGCTATCAATCACTCATATCTTTTATGTGCATGACTTCCTTCTCTGACAAGTTCATTGGTATTGATGGTACCACCCCTCAGTTTGAGAAGAGTAAAAAAGTACTGTAATAAATAAACACATGATGACTATTTCAGGTTTTCATATCCACAACCCTCTTCACATCCATCTTCATCCTTCACAGCTACATTCATACCAGAAATGGGTTTGCCTTTCTCAACTTTTTTTTCTCACTTAGAAGCCTCAAAAAAAAAAAAAAATCACTTCCATTCTCTAGTCCATACACATCACAGACTGTACAATTGCATAAATATCTTTCCAGTTACCCAATATCCTGAAAACTGTTTAGGACAGAATAATAAATAGTTCCTTTTCCAAATAGTAATTACAAAGAATTCTGGGATAGAGCTTTGGTATGCCATCATTTTGGGCCACAGTAAAATTCCATTGACAAAAACAATGCAGACCAAAACTCAATCCCATAGTCCTCTGTAACTGCTATTTGGAAAAGGGTCTATTGATTAGATTACAGGTTATCACATAGTCCTCCAAACACAATGGTACACTGAAGGCTACCACACTTAGGAGGAAGACAACTTTTCAACTCCTCTGTATTTTGCAGAATGTAGCCTACTGAACAAATTAAAGATCATCATACAGTCATCACCAGACCTGCATGTTGACAAAAGTCAACCACCCCACCCAGTTGGGACAACTTTTTTTGTACTGTTCTCTCAATTCATGCTTCAAACCATGAAAAACTGCAGAAACGATGCAGTACGAGATTATTTAAATTTATGTTAATATCCCAGGTTAGGTAAGGAACTGCAGAACTGATGCTACACAGCATGAAAAACTGTACATTGTAGCATGCTTTGAAGCTCAGCAGGTTTGTCCTTACTGTTTGACCACTCAACCATCCACAATGTGGAATACTGACAACTGTCACACACTGGAATAAGTACGTTGATGTCAGACGCTGAAGGGTGTATTGGAGCCGAAAGCGTGGCTGGTTGCAACTTACCACACAGGACCAGGTACTAACAAAGCTTACACTGCTGACATTTATCAAGTATCTCTATTACCACTTTAAAACAACTCACAAACGTAACAACACACTTTCTTTACTTCACTCCCTGCATCTTTAGTGGGCTGTTTTCTACCATTTAAAACTTTTCAATGTGTTCTTCTCTGTTTTTTGTTGCTGTTTTTGCTGCTGTGGTGACTCACATCCTTTTCTGTCACTCAAGGACAGATAACTATTTCATATCACATCTTGCACTTACTGTGTGGCCATCCTTTCTGCCTTCTGTGTCTTTTCAAGGTGACTGTTCCTGTCTCAAGTGACACTGTTAACTCGCACAAAAGGAACCATTTATAATACTTTCACAGTTCACTCCGTTTCTGAGTAATCATCAGTGATACTCTTTTTCTTTTGTCTTTCGTGTCTGTTCTTCTTGCCTTTTGTGTCTTTTCCAGGTTTCTGCTGCTGTCCACTTTTCTTTTTTGCTTTGCCATCACCTCTTGAGGAGAGGAAGGGGTGTACCTCTGTTTTGACATCCATGAAAGAAACAACAAAAGACAAGACGAGGTGAATTACATGCACCAGCTGTTATAAGACAGCATGCAATGCCATTGATTGAAGATAATACAGCAGTGGCACCAGCCATGAATCGTGCAATAAGGTTTTTTCAATTCCTACAAGTAACTACTTAAGGTTATTACTATGTTCGCCCAAGAAAAGGTAGACAGGGTGTCTTTCCCCATACAACATATTTGGGATTGTATTTTTTAAGTTGGGGATGATGCTTTTGTTTTCATCTGAATACGACTAACTAAAATAAGCTGGTTAGCTGACAAGGAAGCAAGAACCACCCATTTTAGGTTATTTACTTATCAGAATTCTTGAAAATGATGACTAAACCCTGCAATTGCTTAGGCTACCAAAAATTGCATTGAATTGCACATTATTCAAATGAAAGAAAAGGCAGAACCTACCATCACTGGGGGCACTCTCCAAATTTACATCAAATGTTTTCACCTTCTTCTTCTTGGGAGACTGTTCTGAGGGAAGGGATCTTTTATTCGAGTCAGCATGTACTGCATCATCAGTCTAAAGGAGAAACAAGACAATTCCAATATTGTTAATAACACAAAACAGGAAACACAACTGCAACAGAAATGCCAGCTATATTGTTCATTACGCAAAACAAGACAGAACTCCAACCATAAAAATGTCATATCATTTACATACAACAAGGCTCATGTCTGCAAACTACTGACCACATCAAAGGAAAAAGTCAAATTATATGAGTTTTTAAACTCAGATCATGAGATAAAAATGTACATAAAAAACGTTTCACTCTTTTATGAAAGCGTAAGCTTTCATCTTATTGCAATGAAAACTGAGAATAATTTATTTGGAACTTCTTGCACAAAGAGGTACCCTCTCTCATCTAAAGTTTGATTTATTAGAGGCACTGGGCTATAAAAATCATACCAAGACTGATCACTTATCCTCATGCAAGCAGTCCCAGGTGTATCATGACATTTTGCCAACATAAGCTTGCAAACATTGCTACACAATGCATAATATACAACAGATTCTCCACATGTTATCTAAGGGTTTTCAGTGATTTTGCCACACAGAGTAAACCTCAACACTGCTTTACAAGATTTCAATGATTAGTTTTCCTTGAGTGCCACACACTAACTGACCTTACAATGATCAGACATGACAGATGTAATGCAAAATTGACACATACCGGGTCTGTGGTAGGAGCCCAGGTTGGTTCCTCTGGTTCATCAACTTCTGGTGATATTGGAAGATAAAGTAATGCTTGTTCATCCTCTGCCTCCTCATCACTTCAAGAGATAAACAAAACTGCATTTACTACCTATTAACTCAGACCATGAGGCTGTTATTTTACATTGCTATTAGTGACTTCAAAACCTTCAAATGTTGGAAAAGTGTGTAAGGACTGAGGGATTACTTCCCATCCAATTGCTTGCAATTAACGAATTTAAATCAGATTGAACTATTTGCCCCAATTTAGAAATTCAGTTCATATGGGAAAAGTTTAGAGTTCCACTGCATGAAAAGCTCACCAACTGTGAACCAGAAGCCTCACTGCTGAAATGCCACAGCCTCCTTCTACTCTATTATATGACTTGTCCTTACATGTACAATCTATTACTTAACTTTTTAACATACAGAAGCTTCCGCACCCCTTTTTCATCCTGGGGAATTAAGATGTATGTGTTCCTCTGGGATCATAGCTCTTAGAATAAGAAGTTTCCCTGTTTCACCTGGAGGATTAATAGCTGGCAGGACTTTACAAGTACAATTAAATATTTCTGTGAAGCTGACAAATAGCATACTGAAGGTTGCCATTTCAGAGGTCACTATTTTACAAGACTATAATTAGTGCTGTGCAATACGCCATTTGGACTATTACCAGTCATAACTGAAAATTCATCACACTGTTTTGATAAAGACAATTCTTGCCACTCAAAAACTGACTTCTCAGTTGACCAATTTCACTCTGCTTTTTACCTTTTGACACTTCAAGACCTCCTCATTTATGCATTTTGCAACCTTCACACTTGATACTGAGAAAACAAGAACGCCAAGAGGCGTAGTGATTCCTTGCCAAGTTGAGAGATGGAGTAGGTGTGAGAGCATAAGTTTAAATCTTTCTTGCAATCAATAAGGACATCATGGTAGGCTTGTGTTATCAATAGAAGTAGATGTATGACAAAGTTTCTTTATGTATCCCTTACTGACATAATGTGGTTACAAAAGATGTTATATTTTGACAGCTGGTGACCTCAAATGACCTTTGACCTTTGTTAAAAGCAATCCCAACTGAGATCTTTACACATTGAACTTACACATCAACTCTGAAGTGTGCACTCTTATCCTTCACAAAAACCAGAATGCCAAAACATAGGTATATTGAGGTTTCCATTTGCTTTCAGGAGAGTCAAAAAGCCCCCAAAAGTGTCAAAGATATGATTGACAGCACTTTGATTTTAGGCAGCTTAGGTGTCAGGGAAATGGAACACATACTGTATTCCCTAAAGAAAAATTACCATCATTAGCAATTACAGTACTTTAAGTACACAGCTCACCCTGAAAAGATGGATCCAGGTAATTGGTGCTGGCATAGTGACAGCAGGGATTCACACACACAGCAAGGGATTGTCTGATTTATATTTTCAATTGCTACAGATGCATCCATATCCTCCTGCCACAAACTAGGCCATTATACTGACATTAATCTAAACACTTAGGGCTGTCAAAACTGCACTGGACAAATTTTCCCAAAAACTTTTCTCTGGTGTTGACTCTAAGAGGTACACCACTAACAAGTTAGGGGTCAGAGGCCAGCAGTATCAGTCTACAAAGGTGATTTGTCTTTGCGAGCTGTGACAGTCTTATCCTCAGTGGACATATAGAGGGAAACTGTTATTACCTCTGGTTCTTAAAGTGGAATATGTTGTATCAATAGCAACTGTCTCCAGTTCTAAAACCAACTTAGTGGGAGGCACAAATAAAAAATAGCTTAAAGCCTGTAAAATCATAATATAAACCAATTAACTGCAAATGGATCTGTTCAAAATGATTATACTAAAAGCACTAAAATCATAACGATAAGTGAAAGGCAGAAAATATATCATGTTTGAATTAAACATAACACTTGTAACCTACTATGTGCAAATCATCATTGACCCATGCAAAAACAACCCCAGCTGCAGAGTATCACATATATTTCATGTAAAAAATTAGTATTACCAAGCTTTTCACTCTGACCATACATGACCCCATGTGACCTCTAGGGAAAATAAAAATATTACTAAACATTAAAACAGTAACTATCAACCAATTTTTCATGAGTTTACCAAACTTTTCTCTCTCCTGACCACTCCTGACCCCATGTGACCTCCAAGAAATAGTGAAAACATTAGTAAACTTTAATGCAGCAATTTCCAACATGCAACATGTAGTCCTGAGATACACGCAGCACTGTGCTTTCTGTTTCTGCTTCACAGTGACCCCAAATGACCTTTGACCCATGCCAACAACGATCCCAAAGGAGATCTTTGCAAAATACACCAATGTGCCAAGTGAAATATCCTGCATGTTTCCTTCAAAAATTAGAGTGCTAACAAAGTTTTTACTCCATGACCTGTCATGACCCTGTATGACCTTTGACCTCCAATAAATCTCTGGAAATTTTCATAACTCAAGAGGCACTACCCTACCCACCATGTCTGAAGTTCAAGCAACATATAGCTGATGAGATACTGCAAACATGGTCTGTCCATATTTCACCAGCTGATGACCTCAGATGACCTCTGAACTACACCAAAACCAATCCCAGCTGAGATCTTTATATGCTTTACCCACAAACCAACTTTGAAGTTTCACGCCCTTTCCCTTCAAAAACTAGAGTGCTAACGAGATTGTTGTTACACACATACACACACACACACATATACATACGCACACACATACACCGACATCACCATCGCATAGATTCCTTGCCTGCCTTCGGCAAGGAATCAAAAATTATTTTTATTGATACGAAATTGAAATCATGTCTGCAAAAATGTTTTCAGTTTTGAAATTAATCAAATTACTGTAACCTTTTTCTCCTTCAAAGAATATCCTGAAGTAAAAATAACTGTGGTACAGATAACTTCTGATACATCACTCAAGCCTAACTGGGAATATGATCAAGATATTGCATCATGCTTCATGCCTACTTACCTACTCAGGAAAGCTGCAATGGGCTCAATATTGGTAACATCAACATCCTCATCCTCAATAGCCTTGGCATCTAGAAGAGATGTAAAAGGGGGACAGTTATGAGTAACATTGAAATGGAAAAACATAGGTCACTGGAAATATTGTATCAAATTGCATTCCAAATTGCTTACATGATGTCTACATTTTAAATTATGTTGTGATTCCTAGTCTATCACCCTGGGTTTATTTTATCCATGTTTTTATCAAAGTGCTTTTAAAAATACACCCGATGGAACGTTTGAACACTATTACCGACAGACAGAAGACAGATAGAACCATGGTGAAATGAGGGAAGGAGTGGACAGATGAATGGATGGTCAGAAAGATTAACAATGGAGAGATATATAGGGATAGACAAAACTAACAAACAGTGTGTGTATCACCAGTTGGCCTTTGGAAGAAAAGGTGGCATCCAAATGCTCTAGACGGCACTCAGAAAATTGCACGTAAAATTGTTCTGGCTCTTTGAATCTTTCGCAGGCCACATTAGTACTCATCGCAGGCCACCCCTTGAGATCCTAGGGCATAAATTATTCCCTGAAAGATCTTGAAAATATTGACAAAAGAAATGCTCACCAACATTATCTTCCACCGATTTATCTTCATCTTCCAGGTCAAACTCGCTTTCCCTTTCATCGTATTCAACATTTTCGTCTAATTCTTTGAAATCTGGTGCATAGGCACTCCAATTTTCCTAGTGGCACAAACAGCCATGAAACAATGTTGAGAATGAAAAAGTCAGCCTTTGTAAAGTTTTCCAAAGTTTAAGAAATTCAGTACTAATATATCAAATATATTATTGTGACTAACACAATTAGAAGTATGACTATCAAGAAATGAATATTAAATATGTATCAAATGTTGTATGGTCTTGAGAAAGATAGCTCAGTGCCATGTTTCCATACAGATACAAAGTGCTCCTTCAAGATTATACCTTGTGGAAACACTTCTTCGGAAACTTTGACCACCCCACTTCTTAACTTCAGAAGCACACTACTTAAAAATGCTGACATAGTTTGTCCTCAATGCAGGGTTGTAATGTGTGCTATGTTTATACATTTGGAAACATAACTGTCTTGCTTGGGACTCCTCACATCGTAGAATAAATGCCAGTGTAAATGCATTTACATGTAACAAACTGACCCTCATTGACTTAGTATATGACAACTGTAGCACGACTAATTACTGTAACATACAGACTTAATGTTGAAATCTTCTCTGCTATGTGTTAACTTTGCTAACAGCTGTCAAAGTTAAACTTATTTCCGTAAAATATTCTTGCCTTAGTTCAGCCCAACATCAGCTATAATCAAAACATTTCTAATTCTAGAGAGCAAGGCAATGTTTGCTTACAGTCAGCTCCAAATATAAAAACTTACTCTAAGGGTTAATATTATTTTTAAACCAAGTTAGCCCACCATCATTCAGTTTCTTCAAACCAGAAGAAAAAACGGAAAGACATTGAGAAATCACGAAAGATACAAGTTTTTTTTTTTTTTTATCTTACTTACCACTTGATTTTGAGCCCACACTGATACTACACCACTAGATACAGAGGCAATGATAGGTCTGACAGGATGCCACACAACATCTAATAGTAACTCCCCTCGTGTACCATGTAAAATCTTTACCAGGTTACCGTACTTCTTCTCCCAGATGTACAGAGCATGTTGTCTTGCTGAACCTGAAAGATTACATAATATGAAAGTGTCCAACAGATAAATGGGTACCACCACAGTACATATCTGGCAATACAACTAAAGGCCCTTCCTTAATGCTACCCATGGCAAAACATGGTATATTACAATGCAAGAAGTTGAAATAATGTTATTACTGAGACCCTTTCACATTAGAAGCAGAACAACACAAGAATAAAACCTGAGTTTAAAATTTTTTTACTTTTATTGCTTGTGGCCATGGGGTATTTTTGTGTGACCAATCATGAGATAGAATTCCCATTTTGTAAGATCATATGGCAAATCAGGCATTACAATATCCCTGAGTAAAACTCACATAAAGTGTCAAAGGCCACGAACAGTGACGTAGCTAAAGGGGGACGGAGGGGGCAAGTTACCCCCTGGAAAGTAATTTGAGGAAATCTGATGAAGCAGTATGTCTTTTATCCATTTTTCCAAATTTTTCACATTACATGATGACATGATAATGTTGTTATAATTATCAATTTACATATTTTGTATGGAATACATGCACACTGACCTTGAAAAGTTTTGTGGAAATTTTCATACCTTTGCCCCCCCCAGGAAAATATTCCAGCAACACCACTGGCTAGGAAATATTTTATCGCATTGTATCACTTTTGCACCAAATTGTATCATGCACAGTGTGAAAAATTCCTACGTCAACACCCCATACAGCCAATGAAGGTTAGTAATGTTTTACTGTTACTGCTACTTTCAATAGTATTTTTGAGGGTGAAGTATAAGTACATTGTCCAATAAACTCATTGTCTCTCCACAACATCACAATGAATATTGTCCTTTCGAGGACATAGCTCCTTTGGGGAGCAGAACTCCTTCAGGGGTAACATTTGATTTTGCCCTTCGCCTCTTTGCCAGAAAGTTGAGGTTAATTTGGCAAAAGTAACAGCACCAAAGATTCCTTCCACAGAAAGCTATATATCATAACACACACAAATAGCTTTGCACATAATATATATTTTCTTCAAAGACTAACATATCATACCAATCACTGCTTTTTTTTTTTTTTTTTATCCAACTGTATTTAATAGTTTTCACAATTCACAATATACACTGTAAATCATTGTACATTACAAAATAATAGATACAAAACATTCAATTCGATGTCAACAAAATTTCCTAAGGTCTAAATGAAATAATTCTGTAATAGCTTCATTCTATCCAAAACATTGTTCTTTTTTAAAATATGCAGTTCAACATCCAGATTAAAATGAAACTTATAATAAAACTTAAATGCATCAGGGACTGTATTTTCAAATTTACAAGAGAAAATATAGTGCTTAGCATAGAGAATAAGGAAATTAATAGGGTGATTAATATTCATAAAAAGACCAAAGCAAATATCTGCTGCACAGAAATTGTAACCATTCCTGATAAAATTAGTGGATACTTCATCCCAAAATTTTTTGACATGATTGCAATCATAAAATAAATGAAAAAGGGTTTCTTCTTCTGTGGAGCAGAAGGAACAGAAAGGTTCAGACAATTTCATTTTGTTAAGCAAATAGTTACAGGGGTGTGAGTGGGGTCCTTCAAAAAAAGAGGAAAATAGCTGAAGCTTATCTGCTGAAGCATAGCTTGCACACGGCCTTCCTGAAAGTCCAGGGTGGGAGATCCCAACAGGTAAAGGGGCAGAGCACGAAAATTTCTTTGAAATATGGAACAATGAGAGTGATATTGCCTGAATATTTTACACCATATTTTTGTACAAAAGAAATTGATTACCATTTTTGCCAAACATATTTATTATCATATGATCCAACTTAATTGGTAACATGAGCCGAAATGACCACTAGATGACCATTGACCTCCAATTTCTAAACACCTGCCCAAGAAGTTACCAGGTTACTGAATATCACAGTAAACACCCCAAGACATGGCAAGGGATCTTCTGGGAACATAGTCTTTCAAACTTATTTATTTTCATAAAATGTCCCAAAATGGAACCTAGATGACTGTCACCTAGGAAAATATTCCAAACATCGCGCTCAGGTAGACGCTATATGATAGACTATAGATAAATCTCACGGTTGAAATTATATAAACAAAACATATATTTCTTGCATAAATTCCTCAACAAATATAACTTGATTTCCTTTACTTAAATACAAAATTTGGTTTCTCTTCTTCACATGAGCTCAGTTGGATAATATATAGAAATTCTAAATACATGTCATTTGCATAACAACGTACCCCCTCAGCTGATTCTTTAAACGAATGAAAAACAAAACTTTCAACTTTCAAACATAAGTTAGACTCCGTTTAATCCCCTAATATGGCGCAATTTTAATAGTGAGTCCCTCATGAGTACATTAACAGTCAACACTTTCCAAAACAAAAGCATCCACAAAATGAATAGATTATAGATGCATTTACTTCTGCCAGTCTGTGTGGCCCTCAACTTGGGCGCTGGTTCACCACCAAATAACATTAATTAACACAAATAACTTGGAGAGTGGTTTGATGACATTACTGCCTGTTATATGAATTGAAGCCAAATACCAGGTTTTGAACTACAGGTATTCAATTTCAGAGTTAATTTTACAGTTCACCAATGTTCCAGAACTCTGTCCATGTCGCTCAATATTTTCCACTGCGATGTGCTTAATCGTAAATCACATACCTTGGCTGTCTATATTTCAATTATAGTTATTACCACCTAAGTCGGCAAACATCACGTCTATAATAACTAAGGCAACTCATAATGACCCTTCCATTCTGTTAAGTGGTATGACTTCCAGTTGCTAAGTATGACTCTACTTCGGAAAAGTAGGCCTATGATCGGTGCCAACATTCCACACATTCATAGAGGAAGAGTAAAGTCAGTTTCGGCTATCCCCAAAGGGTAAAAAGGCAGCTACAGGCAAAACAGAAATACCAAATTTCTAAATAGTGCCGGCAGTCTGATGATAAGATTTCACTTGGTTTTGCTTATAAAACCATATCAAGGTAAACATAAACACATTTTTAAATTCATTGATAAACTTCCTCTTCAATTATTTGTTATGCATGGAAAATAATAGTCAATTTTCCTCATGAAATACTTTATAATAATTACATTAGTTACGATAATTCTTTCACTGTTTGTCTTTGACTGAGAAAATTTTACAAACTCTTTACAGGCCACAGTTTGACCGTCACTTCCCTTAAAACACAGTTTCTAGTTCCACCGTCTCCCGTGCATAAAATACGTACAACTACTTTCCAATCCTCAATCTGCCCCAAAATATGGTAATAAACCAAACTCTGCACCCAAATGGAATAGTGCTTTGACCTTTTGCCACGCCCGTTCTTGAACATCCCATATTTTGGCCTAGTCAGGGCATGTCTTTTTTTTTTTTACTCGTTCAGTACACATAATCGTTAATAAACATTAACATGCTCTCATACATCATTTGCCAAACCATAATTATAATAAATATAAAAGTAAAACATTCACTTACATTGGAATCTTATAATTTGAGTATGTGACTTGCTGAGAGTAAGGCTGCTGCCACAATCCTCATCCCCTGCTGGCTCAAGTTGCTGAACAAAGACTTGGACACCTCCCAAGTAACAAAATCTGCTTCCCGTCAAAATGCGGCTCACAGGTAGCGCATACTGCTGTTGCAGTTCCTACCCCCTGGCCAGACTTCACGTTGGAAGAAGCGACCCACAGATTTAAAACAGCAATTGACCAAGCCCTGTGCCTATAGATTTTGCACAACAGAGCACTACAGACCCGCCTCTCTCAGATGTTCAACAGCAAGTAAGCTACAAAGCTATCACATTCACCTTCACCTTGTGCATCACTGAGTACTGCCTTACATTCCCCAGTCGTGCATAACAATGGACAGTATAGCACACCAGACAATAAATTGGTATGCATGGCCAGCCTAAGGACCTGCAGATGGCTGTGTGTGCTTGACTGAATAACAATGAGGGCAAGTATGGTGTGCCTTGCATGCCATAATTATGTACAAAACTAACCCACACAGCACCATATTCCAATCTGCCGTGACAATGACATTTGACCTCAAATCCCAGATCACCACAGATAACCTGTTATAGGTTCATCTTTGTGCCAAAGTTTCAGTAACATTGCCCAAGCATGTGTCTATGGAGTACGTATGCCTTGAACTGTTGTATGCTTCATCGTACAGTACTACTATATAGGCCTATGGCTAATACAGCCAAATGCAATTAAAATAATCAAAGAAACTTCTAAAGACAAGTAGTGATGTCATCCTATCCATAAAAAAACACTAATCATGCATAACACAACTTTTGTGAACAAATACGACAATTTAAGCAACTTGTAACGAATATTATTGAAACAAAATACTAGGCCATGTAGCTCTTGTAGGCCACCTATAACTTGTACAGTAGATCAAATGCAGTTGCATGTGTTGGTTAGGTTGTAATGTGTACATATATGTGACACGTTAGGCAATGGCGAACATGCCATTCCTCTCTGAAGAAAGTTGCCCCGTATAGGAAAACCTTATCATAGAAACTTGCAAAAACACTTCAGATAGTTCTTTAAGGGTCTTTTACACATGTCATGTACATAATTTGGAGGCTCTTGACCAAATGGGATATTTTGGATTCTTTAGACGATCGATCTTGGTTTTGCTGGCCTATGTATTGAGACATACTGTCTACAGCACACAGTGTATGAAGAAAGTTATAGCTTGCTTGCGTGATCAAACCATGACTTTTGGGACTAAAATCACGCACCTGTGGAGTGAAAATTTTGCGAATGTATACTCACAGATTCCAACTGCAAAGCTCTCACCGCTATATTTTTGCAGCAAGACTGCTAAGATCAAATCTCCCCGGATCGAGATTTTTAGGGTTTTAATGTCAAGACAAGCCCAGCTAGCTATATGAACTCCCATACAAGCACTTTGCATACAATACTGCAGTAGTGCAGTATATACGGTAGGAAAGACGTTCTGGTATCGTTTTTCCATTGACGGAAATCTTCGGTTTCGATGCACAGTTACTTCTGTCAGATTTTTCAAAAAGGCGGAAAATTAAATCGGGAGGGAAAATGAAAAAAGCGGATTTCCGCTAAAAGGCGGAGATTTCACACCCCTGATAGTTAACTCCTAGAATTCTATGTAAAAATCGTACTTGCAAATAAATAACTTTCATGTTGCGAACGGCCTTAAAAGGTAAAGAAAAAATGGAATGCCAATTAACGTTATTACAAAAATTACATTGATTCCATTTCGCAATGGCTGTCGGGGGAGTGGAAATTTTTTCTACCAAAGTACGATAAATAAATCGAGATATTTTGGGGTTGATTAAAGAAGAAATAAATATATTCTCACTTCGACCAACAGTAGAGGGATCAGAGCACGCATAACGCCGCCACTCATTCGGAATAGCTTTTAAAATACCAAAATAAAGTGTAAATGGGAAGTGGGGCACATTAAATTTGTTCTGAAAATCAATGTAAGATAGATAGGAACCATCAGATCTATAGAAATTTTTAACGTACACAATATTTTGATCACAGAGGCCTTGGTGGAAAACAATCTTATCATCAATTAATATGAAAGCATTATTTAGGATAATCTCTTTCTCAAACCCTTCCGTATACCAATCACTGCTAACCATAACCACCAGCGATGAATTTTGATGTCATCAAATATCTTCCCCAGAGTATCCCTTCTCAGCCTTTAAGTAATCTACAACAAACTTATTGTCTTCAGGAATGACTTTAATGGTAGTCCCCTCATCCTTAAACAAATGTACGCTGTTGCAGTTGTTTATTTGAGAGAAATCTTCCACTAAGTTGCTCACTTCAACACCCACCCTTCTGTAACCCTGCCAACCTGCAACACCCACTGTAGGAATGCTCCTGTCCTGTTGATGCTTTCACCCTCAATGAAATCTAAAAAAACACTGTCTTCGGTAATACTGTTCTTTCACATAAGCTGGCATAACCCCTTTACTCCCCCCCCACACCCCTCCATCATTCTAAACCCAATAGCCAGTTGCACAAATATAACCTCAAGAAACTGAAAACCCACTTACCATTTTCAGTACCCTTTCCTATTCCCCATCTCAACATTTAGCACTTATGCATTCTATCATTCTCCCTTTCAACCTCAGGGCCATCAAAACTACACTTCTCATCTTCCATGCAGGCTCTGATCCCTCCCTAAACATACACCACTAACATTGGCGTGGCCCCTCTTAACTTCAAAACAAGTGACAAAACTCTTTACATCTTAAACAATTACACAATTACTGTCCTCTTTCATTTATCAACCTTTATCAATGGTACACTTTTCTCCTTATGCACCCACTTGACTCTCCACCATTGCAAAAAATATTTCTATGCTGACCACCTAGCAGCCTGGTTACCTGACCTCCCTGTACTTACCTCCCACAACATACTCCCCATCTCCAGAAAAGCAACATTTCTTCCAGGGAGTCCGGTTTACCAAATCTTGCAGTTTCTGAATTGGTTCAGGTTCTCCCGACTTGCCACACATCAACACCTCATTGCAGTCATAGACTCTGATGACACGATCTGCTGTGTTCACCAGGAAGCAGCTATAAAACAACAGGTGACACCAAGATGATAGTATTTGACACACCATGTCAAAGGACCACAATATAGTACAAAGTGGCACAACACTGAGGACTTTGACAGCTCATCGTAAGTGCATAGCAATTTTGCTGGGACTATGTTGCAAGATGTCAAGAGCTAAAGCCAGCTGCACACTACAAGACTGTGCAACGCACCCAACTTGACAGTCACGTCGCCAATAGTCATGTAGTGTGCGTGGGTCTACGACTATGACTCAAACATTTTTTGACCAATTTTAAGTTGTCTTGCCTTCAGTTGGGAAGAACGAACATGTTGGTTTTTCCCAACTAGAGTCTGCAACAGTTGTAAGGTTGAAGCAATTTGACCAATCAGGTACCAGTGATTGAGCACAAAGCTGAAAGAGGGTTTTCAAATACCATAGTGCAACTTTGCCAAAATGGGCTAGTCAGTTGTCAAGTGTGCATTGCCAATCGTGAGAATAAAAGTTGCGCCAACTAAAGGTAAGTAGGTCATGACAGTCAAGTTGAGTTGGGTCACATAAAAGTGTGTAGTGTGCGACTAGCTTAACAGTATCATGTGAAGCATCAACATTTTGTAAGTAGGTCTTAAGGTGAATCTTCCATCATTTGAAAGAACATTTATAGTCATTTCACGCGTCAGATATATGCCACTACAGCTTGATTCTAGTCTAAGCAGGGTTCCTGCACCTTCTGGGGAATCAATTTTCATGACTTTTCCATGACTTTCCCAGGACCAAATAAAGAATTTCCATGACCTTTTTTGGCAATTTTCGGCAAGCAGGCAGTATTAAATTTGAGGTGAAGGAATGAATTTTTATATTACGAGTGAGAAAACATTTTGATATAATGAGTAAGAATGGAACTATGTCATTTTGTGAAATTTCCATGACTCTTCCAGGACTTCAGACAATATCCCTGAATTTCAAAACTTTTCCAGGCCTTGAAATGATTTTCCAAATTTTCATGACTTTTCCTGGTTTTCCATGACCGCAGGAACCCTGTCTAAGTTGCTAACTCTGATAAGACAAAATTCATTTCATTCATCTTATTCAAAGTAACACACTGAACTTTCATACATGAGGAATTTAAGGAAGAACAGCTCCACAAAACAAATGTTGGATGAAAGATCTGAAGATCAAAATAGGTTACATACATATACACTGTTTGTAGGATGCACACTATAAAAGGGACTTTGTTTTTATGGCTACAGAACATCAGTAGACATTAAAAGTAAAAAACATAGGAAAATAACAAAACATGGAAACACTTTTATTCTGCTTACACACCTTTCTCTTGATAATAAAGCTGGATAGGAAGAGGTATCACCTGCACACTATCTTACACACCAACAACAAATGTACCCTACAGAAAAGCCAAGTTAACATCATATTATGCAAATGCACTTTTGCATTGGATAAACTGACTTTCAATGGGCTTAGATGACAGAAAGAAGAAATGAACACTTTCATTTTCTTCATGATGATGTAAATCAAGTAAAGATGAGACTCACCCTCCTCTTCTGGCAAACTCTATTGATTTGATAGCTGTAGAACTGCTGGTTCCTGTAGTAACCTTGAAGGAAGCTTGTAAGTCTAAGGTTTCTGTTCTGAAAACTAGCACCTAGACAATGACAGAACAATTCACTTGATGTTAATTTATTTCATTTTAAAAGCCTACTCAATAATGTGAATCTGTCAGCAGAGGCCTGCAGCTGTTCATTCTCTAAACAAAAAAAATCCCATTTTTGGCCATATACATGTATCCTTGTTGTTTTAGAAGGCCAGGAGAGACACTTCAAGTCAAAAGTTTTCCTTCCTGAAAGCTTGTACCTACATGAGCCAGTTTGAAGACAGCTTGTGTGCATGCCTTAGTAACTGTTCATGACCTTTCTGTTGAGGTCAACTAACATTAGAAGATGTATCAAAATAAGCATTCCTTTTGGTAACATCCATGGTAAAGCATACAGTGGCCAGCATAGGAAGAAATTGCCATAAAACAATTACAACAACTTCCCTGTGTAATACCATTCTAGGTGGTCAATCTTATGCTGTGATGTGTACATTTTTAATTAAAAATTTTCACGATTGACAACTTTTTCCAAGATCAAGCCTTACATTAAGGATACACTATGGTGACCCAATGTTTGCTAAAAGTTCTTAACAGTTTCAGACCCCATTTGTGGAAAAATCTTTCAATGGAAAAATATGCCTCAAGGGTATGTCATCAATTGGTACAAACTCTCCATTATTAACTCCATCATTAACAAAACAAATTTTAATGGTGATAACCTAGAACCTTTAGAGTTTGGCTGTAACTATCCGGTGCTGTACTGCTCTAGTCAGTAACTTACTTGGCCTTACAGTTTAATCTACACACATTGACTTTATACATTATGGAAACTGTTACTGGCACTTGACCTTTTGACCTATTGCACAAAACTTATCCTTGATGTATCTTCAAATTTGCTTATTCTAGGGAAATTTACAAAATGAATTTAATAACAGTGCTTAATGTCAGTAAAAGGCTGGTTAACCCTGCCTCCAAAAGATACCATATCATATTTCCTGGTTAAAAGAAAAGCAATGGAGATGAAGCATACTGTGCCATGGAAAATGTATGATAAAATGACTAGGAATGACAACAACAACCCCTGTCAATCCTTGTCTGCATCAAATGCCTTGGCAAATGGTCCAAAATCTTCTTAATATTATGATGGATCATTAAAAAACTTGACTACTCACCTTGCCTTTGGCATTGCCAGTGTAAATGTACTCCCCTCTTCTGTCAAAGGAAGCCACTATTGTAGTATCAGACTGTAGAGAGATAAGACTGGTACCATCACTGACAATCATTCGACCAATCATACCCTCACTTTTCATGCCTAAACTGTGCATCAAATCAAAATTGAACACATTCCTTGCTCATCACTCATTAGGGATTCAGCCAAAATGGTGAGCTAAGGAAGTTCAAATAAGTGATACTGGTGAAATACTTCCATTCAGGTACTAAAAATATTACACAATTCCAAATTCCAGGGAGCTCAAAAAGATTCTCAACTACCCTCTGGCTAAATCCCTGCCCTCATTTGTGATGGTGACTGTTCTCAAAATGTGCGCAGTACTTTATGTACAATCAAAAATTGCTTAACAAGTCTTATTTCTTTTTAATTCACATACTTCTAACTCTAAGGCTGCAGGAAAACAGTTTGCATACATTTTCATCTTTGGGTTCATGCTCAGTTCTGATTCCTGCCACCAATTATAAACTGCAGTTGTTCTTTCAACTTCAACTTTCTCTGAATTCTTTGGTTCATGTTTACACTGTTGTTTGTGTTTGTTAACTGTATGGTACAGAGCAAACCTTTTGGCATTTAAATGTAATATGTTACCTTTGTCCATTTCACATGACAACAAACTCATTTTACAAAAGATTGTGTTTTCACAGGAGCACTGTGCATTGCCATTTACACAACTGACACTTGCATCATTGGAAAGATGTTCAAAGTATGTAAGAGTTTTTACTCTCAGTCTACTGCGTGCAAAATTGCACATTTTTCAGTTTATGGTCAAATAATGCTAACAGATTCACACAATGGAAGAAAAAGGTAGCTGTGTTAAAAGACTCACATCTTCATCCAATGGAATTGTTTTATATGTACCATCAATATCCAACAGTACCGGTGCATGTTTCATTGGGCAAACCAACACTTTGCTTCTGTTGAGACAAGAAAACAATGGACAAATTCATTGTGAAACAGAATACAGTAGCTGCAACAGTACAACCATGTAATCAAAGCAAGTGGTGTTTACTATGTAGGTTTGAAGATCGAAATATGCTTATGTAGGAATTCTTAAGTGAACTTAGCTTGCAGGACTTTTAACTTGAGTTTATACCTTGTAAACAGTTGGGGAGCCATCCTGGGTTTGGAGAAAGACAGGTCATTAGTGTTTAAACCCTCCATAAGCATTCTATGTGCTGTAGATTGAATTAATCACACTTTAACCACAAATTAGTAACAATACAATGAAATAACCTAGCTGTAATCTAAGATCTAGGGGAGTAATTTTAATATTTCTTTCAGTTCTCATCTTTCTAAAGTTTTATCACTTCTGAGACAATTCCTTCCATATTAAACAAATTTTTGGAGAGCAGCATAGAGTATTTCTTTTGTCAACCATGCATCTTTTATTGGCTAATAATTTGTCAGCTAGAATGCAGAAGATGTGTGATGTTAATACTTTCAGTAGACAACACTTAGTTCCAAAGTGAACCTTTCAGGACATATCAACATCCCTGTCACTGAAATAACAGATGAATACCATTACATTTCATGGACAAGATTCAACTTACGCCTTCCTTGGATGAAACTGAACATTGAGGACTGGTGACGGAAACCTATACCTCTGTGTGCAGTCACCTGTTACCACATTCCATACAGAGACCATGTTGTCCGTGGATGCACTCAACAATTGATGACCATTTCGACTCCAGCTGAAAGACACGAATCACATACCTATAAAATGCAGGACTCTGCAAACAAATAGATTTGTACTAATGCTTCATGGCCATTATTTCACAAGAGACCCTATGCCTTGATGTTCATGCCAACTTCATGTTAGAGGACAAACAATGAAGCTAGCTATATACGGTACATGCTGTTGGCACACATACTGAATATACTACATATCCTCAACACACGCATGCACACATACTTGGCCCATTGCTGACAAGTACAAAACTTAGCTGTCTGCATTTGTTTTGGTGTAAGCTGTGATGTATACTGTTGTTACAGGGTTTTCTCAGCCAAGGATGCACTTTCTGTTCTGTGAAATCATATTCACATTGTCTATTTTCATCTTGATACAGTTCACATATACTAACTTGTAGGCTATGCAGTGCTTTGAATCTCTGCCAGAATCTTAGACCTCCTTCCAATTTAACAACTGAGATGTTAGCAACAATGGATATGACACACTCCCAACATCACTCAGTCCAATTGCAGACATCCAAACACCTCATGCAAACATCACTTTACTAGTTTATGCCATTATCCCATCCAACAGGTATGTTGAAAAAATGCCTCCTTCCCCTTTTTAAGACCTCCCTCTTAACCTCCACCCTCTTCCCTTAAAGTGGGCATGACATGACCAAAATAAGTTTTGCTTACTGCTAGATTGAATACAATGATGTACAGATATCAATTCACACACGGTCAAAGCGGGAATTCGGCACAAACAGAATTTGAAGAAAAAGGTTAAACAATCCAATTTCAAAAAATGCTACAACAGTTCACCTGACTTTTATGACACAATTGGCTGCACAAACACTGTGCTATTTAAGGACGTGCATCTAGATGTGGAAAAAATGTAACGCTGAGGTAAAGTTACCTTAGCAACTTCAAGAAAAGACTCACATCACAATACCCTCGCAATGTACAGAGCCCAAAGCACTGACTGTGTTGGAGGCTTCGAGTCACATCTAATATGCACACGTGTTTTAGCTTTCCTACATAAGCCTCAGTTCTGCTTTTGTGCAAAAAGAACTTGGTTGGCATGCTGTACAGAACAGCTATGCACATGTATGGACAGTCCATAACAAGCACACCTATACTCTGTGTACTGTTCAGTGAAGGAGTTATTGCCAATGTTAAGCAGTCACCGCGCAATGACGCATCATTCACGATGTGGTCACTGGTCACATGCGATGCTCTAGTATCGTAGCACAGGTGTTTGCAATGATGTACCTGCTATGCACATGCACATGATTTGGTGTGTGTGGAATGATGGGCGAGCTGTCTTGTACAAATAGTGCTACTGAACATGCCACCAATGACATCACATCTAGAGACACACTCACATACATTTTTTCACTTTCTGATTTCAGATGGGCTGAGCCTGGCCTATGTTTGGTAATTCATATGGTCGTATTCCAGTATATATGGACCTAGTTTAGTCCAGAAAACACCCTTTTTATTTCAAGCTGTAACCAAAGGTTATTTACTGAGAAAATTACTTTAGCTGTGTCAGCCCACAACTCTTTTTAACCAGTAATACAATTATCTTTCTGCTTTAATAATAAAGTACCCCTCATGCCCCAGCACATCCAGAGCCTAAAAAGACTAAAACTGTAGAATCAAAACTGGGAAGAATACAGTTATCAGGAATTAAAAGCAACATGTAAATAGCAGTACCCTCTGCTCATCAAAAACACCATGCCCTTTAACACTCTAGGTGTTAGTACAAGAAGGAACCAACCATGCTAACATGCAGTTGTCACTGTTTGAAATGATTTACCCTTGAACTTAAAGAGGTGCTTCCTTATCAGAAGTTAAAAATGGACATGACATAAAGTTTGAATACAAATAGTTGTTAAAAGTAACAAAGAACCAGAAAGCCAAAAGGCTTAGTGATTCCTTGCCATACGGATATATTTCAACAAACATGAATCACCAACATGACAAGCATGAGATCATTCACAGTGATCCTACTTGAGATACTGTATCATGTTCAAAGGTACAAACCTTATGGAATCTTGTGACCTAAAATGACCTATATGCTAAATATGAACAATCCACACACCAAGTATGAGATCCCTCATAGTTATCCTTCTTCAGATATCGTGTTTACTAGGTTTTCACCTTTTTGAACCTCAAATGACCTTTGACCTGCATGGAAAATTATAGGATCATCTACGCAATACGAACAATCCACATATCAAGTGTGAGATCCCTCAGTTATCCTACTTCAGATATCGTATTTACATTTTGACCTTCTGGCCTCTGATGACGGCGAATGACCTTTGACCTCCACCAAAAGCAGTACAGATCATCTACTCAATATAGGCAATAAATATGCTAAGTATGAAATCCCTCATATTTACCCTTCTTGAGATAGTGTTTACAAGGTTTTGACCTTTTGACCTCTAATGACCTCAAGTGACCTTTGACCTCCACCAAAAATTATACAGATCACCTACTTAATATGGGCAATCCACATGCTAAGTATGAGATCCCTCACAGTTACCCTTCTTGAGATACCGTGTTTACAAGAATTTGACTTTTTGACCTCTGGTGACCCCAAATGACCTTTGACCTACACTAAAAATGATAGAATCATCTACTCAATATGGGCAATCCACGTGGTAAGTATGAGATCCCTCACATTTATCCTTCTTCAGATATAGCAAGCAATTCCCAAGATTTTACCATTTGACCTCTGGTGACCACAAATGATCTTTGACCTAGACCAGAAACATTAGACATCATCTACTCAATATGGGCAAGCCACATGGCAAGTATTAGATCCCTTACATTTATCCGTCTTGAGATATCCTACTTACAAGCAGTTCCCAAGGTTTTTACCATTTGACCTCTGGTGATCCCAAATGACCTTTGACCTCCACCAAAAATAATAGGGATCATCTACTTAATATGGACAATCCACATGGTAAGTATGAGATCCCTCACATTTATCATTCTTGAGATATCGTGTTTACAAGCAATTCCCAAGGTTTTACTATTTGACCTCTGGTGACCCCAAATGACCTTTGACCTCTACCAAAAACATTAGGGATCATCTACTCTAAATGAACAATTCACGTGGTGAGTATGAGATCCCTTACATTTACCCATCTTGAGATATGGTGTTTACCATTAATTCCCAAGGTTTTACCATTTGACCTCTGGTGACCCCAAGTGACCTTTGACCTCCACCAAAAACGACAGGCATCATTTACTCAATGTGGGCAATCCACATAGTAAGTATGAGATCCCTCACATTTATCCTACTTAAGATATTGTGTTTACATGAAATTCCCAAGATTTTACCATTTGATCTCTGGTGACCACAAATGACCTTTGACCTCCAACAAAAACAATAGGGATCATCTACTGAATATTGGCAATCCACATGGTTAGTATGAGATCCCTCACATTTATCTGTCTTGAGATATTGTGTTTACAAGGTTTTGATGTTTTGACCTCTCCTGACCCCAAATTACCTTCGACCTCCACCAAAAACAATAGGGATCATCTACTCAATAAGGGGTACCTACATGCAGAGTATGAGATCACTCCAGTTTACCACTCTTGAGTTATTGTGTTTACAAGCAGTGTCACATACACACACACAAACACACGACATCACCATCGCATAGATTCCTTTTGCTTACGCAAGGAATAAAAAAAAAAGCATGTATTAAAGCACAGTACACTTCATACCTCACAGAACAAACAGGATGTACATGGGCACTGAGGATTTTTGCAATTCCCCTTGTCAAAAAATCCCAGATGACAACCCGACCATCATTGCAACCAACTGCCAGAAGAGTCCCTCTCTTGTTGAATGCACAGGTAAGGGCAAGGCTGATACAGTCCAAGGTTCCATCACTTTCCTGTAACATTACAAACACATGTAGATGTAGAGCATGTATATATATGAATATTAAAGCGAGGCATTTATTTGGGTCAAGTTTGTTCCATACTCCCACCAACAGCATTTTCTCCTCTGTGACTGTCCTATAGAATGATCTTTTTTGTTTTTCTTTTTTTACTACGTTTTCTTCCTTTTTTTTTTGCCTTATTTGTTTGGTTTTTTTCTGTGCTTGTTTTTTGTCTTTCTTTGCAAGAGATCAGACTTGAGAAGCTTTTCCTTATTCCAATTCCTCTCTCCATCACATGCATTTGTATCATTATAACATCAAGTTAGTCCACAAGTACTCTACTGAAGATCTGTTTACTCCCTTATAATACATCATTAGTAACATAACATCGAATTTTGTTGGAAAATTTTTATTTCGGTTGTATACATGTGATAATGGCAGAAATGAGCTCAAATCCAGTGTCTGTGGCTGAAGCTGATACAGGTTCACAGGTTGTTTGTAAGAAATAACCAACTCTGTGGCATCCCAACATTTTACCAACTGAAGAAATTTTGTCTAGAAATTTCATCCCTGTTTAATACTGAATTCCATTCATGTCAGGAAAAGATTTTTACCTTTTGTAACGTATGTAGGTAAAGAGGAGGTAAAAAGAGCAAACTGATTGGCAATCATTGCACAAAATGGATTAAAATATCTCCAAAATCTCCACACTCAAGGTTTTCCAAATCAATTTCCTTCCCATAGAAGAGCCATTCCTGCCATCTTGAGTTTATATGGAGCAAAAAATTTCAGATACTTTCTACCCAACGCTTGGTGGGCTATGGTTTATAGGAAGTGTCACAGATTATGTTCAACTAGAATTGGCAAGCTTACCATTCAAATGTTTGTCACTCTCAGTTATAATTCCCCTTTGCTATATTCCAATTGAAAGTAATGATGAGTGCAAACTTTAACTACATACTGTTTACAGTAAAACCCAATCTAAGTACTGTATCCAGACCCCATTTACCCAAAACCCCATTTACAGTATTAAACCTGGTACTGCGATTTTAAAAGACTAGTGTTCAGTGCAATTTTTGGTAGTACCCACAAAGTTTCCAGTGCATTGCAAGGCAAAACTTAATGGAAATTTTAGGAGAACTACACTAATTTTTCTCTGGTCTTTACAGTTTGGAAAGATGTTATGATTTTGAAAACTGCACACATCTGGACACAAAAAACAATTTTTAAGTATTTTTCAAATTTGGATGAAAGATCACAACCACTTGTTTTTGAAATTCTGAACAGGAGACACGAGTTGGTAAACCCTTGATATCCTACATGTAATATATAAGCAATGGAGTAGGAAAAACAAGCCTGTGAGCCACAACTGGAAAAAGGGCCATGGTCGTCTCAACTTGAACCAATTGGTTGGAAACTGGGATGTTAAACTTCATCTAACCAACTAACCTACATGTAATATACATAAACTAGGATGGTGTAAGACCTGGTTTCAGTAATTCTAAAAAGTATTACTGTAGTGGGCTTTTTACTTCAAAATAACTACAGTAAACCTTACAAAAGTAATGCGAATGGCTGTCTGAGAGTCTTCAAAACATGTAGCTGCAACACTTTTGGAATTTTATGCCGACTTTATTCTCTGGACACCTTTCAAGATCTTAAGAGCTTTGCTTCATCGCACGCACCCATTTAGCATGTTCAAAGCTTTGGTCATTAATGAGACCATAGGCATGAATTTGAGAATACAATCTCTGGGTTAGAAGTCTGCAAAATTGTTTGTCATATCAGAGGTCACAAAAAATAACTAAATATTCCTGGCATTTTTCATTGATTTTGTTAGCCATACTGAAATTGTTAAGAAAATCTTTTGGCACACTTTTTGGGGACCCAGTGTATGGTACTTGAAGATAACTTGAAACCTTGTTTATCTAAAGTTTTCCACTATTTGATCTACCTTAGCTTCCAACATGTTCCATAAACAAAGCTTTACTGTATGCTGACATCATGTCACCTTTGATTTTTTGCTACCAGTGAAACTCTAACGAAAAAAAAAAAAAACAGAGCTCATGAGAGAGAAATGTCATCCTTACCTCTGGAAAGTTTTGTCCAAAGGATTCTGCAAAAACAAAATTGAAAATTCTTGCATATCAATTTGTAAGACCTACCACATACGTGTCTGTTCACACATTTTTATATATTCTTTGTAATATTGCATGACACATCTTGCCTATTAATTACTTACAAACAGCCTGTAGCATTTATATAATGTGGAAGTAGAAATGTAAAATACTGTAGCACTGTTCCATACTGTCAAACCTATGAATGTAATACGTCCCTCGACACATTGTTACGGTACTAGTGTTACTTGCAGGCAACACAAACTGATGCCAATAGTGAACTTGCTGGTATGGAAGATGTAGTTAAATGACAGACATCCACCACTGTGTTGTTTAAATGGTGCACTTACAGTACATTCACTGACTGGGTCCTAAAGAACAGGTGACAAATAACAGCTTTGTGTTACTTTAACTTGTAGTGTAGGGTACAGGCCTGCAGCCAACCTATATAGGTGGTTCTTAATACTGTACTGGCCAGGCTTAGCCGGGCTTAGGCACCCATCAAAGAGAGTCTTGGGACCCCTCAAATAAAAGCATTCAACATGCATTCACTTTTGGATGAAAATTATGAGGCAAAAGTTCACCCATGATTGGGCTTAACAAGCTAAAGCATCAAGAGTTGCAGAGGCTTATACCAGATTTATCATTATGCCCAGTGTCTTAATAAATAACATGCAACAATTCTAGAAGTGTTCACTTTACCTGTCCCATAACTGTGCAGCAATAATAATATCAACAATGCATCAAAGCGAGTGCATACAGTAGCTGCAATAACTCAAATTATGCAATGTACAAATTCTGTGTAAGCTGTAGGGCTGTGCATTTCCGGTTAATTCACTATCCGTTTAACCGTTTTTATTAATCGAACAGTTAACGGTTAACCAAAAATAAACACAAGTCAAGGTATATGAACAAAATAAACATTTCGGAAGAACGCCACCACTTTAAATACCAAAGTTTCTACACTTTGCCGGTAGCGATGATCGTCAAAGTGCGTGCAAGTTAAAACGTTTGCATTATTTGCGATGTTTTGGCAAGCAGTCCGTAAGCAAGGGCGAATCACGCATTTATTCAAACTTTCCACAAACATGCATACTTTTTGTTATGCCACTGATTACCATTTTCCAGATTTTTGCGGTCTAACATAGCACCATAAGATGAGAAGCCTATGGATATCACTGGCATTATCACAGTTCAAGACGCACTTCTCCGGCTACAGCGATACAGTATCACGCATGCAGTGTCGAGTACAAACGTACCACATACAGTGTACTATAGTGTGCCTTGTGACCTTGCTGCAATTCATATGTAATATACGTGTGTCTGCTAAGAATTCCAGCACTGTTATGACGTAATGGTGTGAAAATTTTTACCCATATGTATTACTGCATGCTCCGTAAAATGGTGTAACGTTGAATTTTAACTTGTCTTACATCGCATGCCTTTTTACCTAATTTCAACTGAAAATACCAGTTTCTTCGTAATTCTGAACGGCGAAACTTTTCGATAACGGCAGCTACCCTCATACTGTATGTTATAACGGGACTCGTACATAGTAGTCTCGTACACAATACTGTACTGTACAATGTACGTACAGTATGTCATGAACAATCGTTCATGCAACGTGCGAAGCAGCGAAGCACATGACCGGCCGGCCCGGTTCGTTTAGCAAGCTCAAACATCTCTGCTAATTACAAATATTGTACTGTAATGTACAATGCACGTACGTACAGTGCGCCAGTTGTCAGCAAGTCCGACGAACTGCGCTAATTATGTTCGAAAATAATATGATTATTCATGAAGTTCACCACTGGAATGCTCCATATTTTATAATTTGGGGTTAATCAATGAAATTGCTGGAAGAATTTCACTCATCTTAGCGAATTTTGGGGGTTGAAACTTTTCCAGGAATTATACTTAAGTTGAAAAAATTATAAGAAAATGTTTAATCGTCTTTCGTTAAAATTATTAAGTCAGCTTAAAGTGGCTATGCCACGTGTAAATTAATGGTTTAAACCTTTTGGTATCTTTAGGAATACGTTTCCTACAACGAAAATCAACCATTCTGTTTGTTTAAAACTTGTTTTTCCGTTCGAAAATTGAGAAAAAAGACACCCTCTTCAAGCCTTCAAAAGTTAGTCTTCCCGAAAATTTTCAAAATCTTGTTACGTCATGTGACGTCACTTTAGGAACTGATCGTTGTTTGCCGTGGTATCCTTCGGACATTTGATACAGTGTTTGCATTCCATTGTACCGGTTACCGAGGTCGATACAATGTAAAACCTGCATGAAAAGTTGTAAATTTTGGAATTGTTATCCCTTTTCTCGTGCTTACCAGTTGTTTTAGTCAATTAAATGCAATTCACGCAGGTTTTTCCTCTTGGTGTCATGATAACTAGCTGCATGTACAAACATTCACAATGCAACAGCATAGGTACAGCATGGAAGTACTACTTCCATGGGTACAGTACACAACATACCTGATACTACACAATGTATCACCGTTTCGTAGTAGGTACTATGTGAAATCAAGTTTAACACTTTCTTTCGAATGGCGGATCCGAGCCAGGGAGTTGCCATCTAGTGACAACTCCCTGATCGGACAGGAATGTTGGACTGTCGGTAAAGTGAGTTTTCTTGGATTTGAAATCAGAAAAGCGAAAGCGATACTAAACAAGACGCGTGAGTGATGCAGATGGGGTGAGTAATTCGTTACGGCGCATAGAACCGTATCGATTTGAGACTGTTAGGTGAGGTGAAAGTACAACACCACAACAATTAGAGCATGAGAAGCATTTGGAGCAATTGAAAGGGACTTAAGCTTGGAAAGTTTTATGTAGGCAGTCAAAATATGAACTTTAGGTTACTTTCGTGCAAGTGTCAGTGGAAATCGTGGAACTAGCCTATGTTCGAGTGTGCACAGTATTTCGCTGGCTGCTGCCAGTCCACTCACTATACGTATTACTGCAGACTGAACCGAACAGTGCACTGCCAAGTTTTTTCGTTCTTCGGTTATGAATCAAGAATATTTGTAATTATTAGTAATAGCCTACTGCATCCCCAAAATATAACAGGCCGACACCACCCTCCAAACAGACAGAAAAAAGTTCAAATTCAAGACATGCCGCGAATTACAATCATTATGTATGTATAGGCTATGCTGTATGCCAGGTTCGGTATACGGAGGCTGGTGTTCCTAAAATGACGTCATTGTTGTGTTGGCTTGAAATCTCATTTTCAAAAGTCCATTTTTTGGTGCAATTTTTTGAAACATTAATTTCTTTTTAATGCTCAAGGGTGTAAGGGTGATGAAAACAGTTTAAGAAAGAGCTTTTTGTGTACTTTAGGCTAAATTAGTCTCCTGTTACTCCAATTTACGTGTCATGGCCACTTTAAATGGGGAGGCTTAGTTACAAATATTTTAGTTGCACCTACAAGGCTTGCAAGCCAGGGTTGCATAATTAAGCCCAGAACTACATAGCTTGGTCACTATTTTGTGCAGATTGCATATGTTTTGAGACTGATGAACTGTAAACACGTAACCTTGGAAGTTACGCCCCAGAAAATTCCCGAAGTGCATCTATCATGCACGATATTAAGCACATATTTTTCTGCCGTCTAGAAGTAACTTTTTAGTCTTATCTATCAAGTTTACGGTGCTCCACACTTTAAAGGGTATGTTGGATTGTTGTAGCGTGTACTGCATAGTTTAATCCCTGCACCTTTGATAATTTTAATCCTTTTCAAAAGTTGGGTGAAAGAGTTTATTGTCACATTATTTCGGCAAAACACTCCCAGATCATGGAGCGAACGGATCGATATACCAGTCAAAGCTGCGCAATGCAGACTGTGCAACTGGCATTCCAGATTGCATAGTTTGTTAATTGCACGCGGAATTTAATTGTTAAGTTTTAAATTGCGCGCCGACAAATGCTTTGCACCCGGGAGTGGGTCCAGAGGGCATCGTCTACTGGTAATTATTTGGTTCTTTCTCAATTTTGTACTCAGCATAATTGTTTGTGTGAGTCTTGAGTGTCAGGATATCGCTTGCACCGCGCCGATCTCTGGCTTAAATCTTTGCCTGCGCACCGCACGCCTATTCTGCGCGCCGATTCATCGTAATATCCGTAAGTAAATTGAAAATGCGCGCGGAACTTCTTCCGCGCGACTGACAAACTATGCAATCCGGCTGGCATTATAAAGGCCTTCTTTTAAACCTTTTGTAATTTTTCATCCAAAGTTCACCCATTGTTACGTGCTTTTGGGGAAGCAACTTCAACCTTTCCGGCAGATGACATCGCTTGAAGTCACCATCCTACAGTGCATGATGGGAAGTGCCTTCCATTGTCGTGGAAACAAAAAGTGCAGTAGACTGTGCAAGTTCATTGTGAAAATATACTTACATGAACTATTGTAACAGTGACTTGTATGCACTAGGGGTATGCCATTTATGCAGCTCAAGCCTTTTCCTGCATAGACATACTGTACATCACAATGATGACTGTAACTTCAGGCCAAGGCCTACAGTAGGTGTACCAATAGCGTGAAACCTATAAAACTGTGTTTACCGATATCATAATAAAATTTGCGAGATTATTTTAATGCTGTATGAAAGACTTTGGCTTTGTACTGAATATAGATGATACTCGATGTACAATTTGATAAGTTCTGAAAAATACAATCAATAAATGTGTTTCATGCTATTGGTACACATACTGTAGGCTAAGTCTGTGGCCATAGCCTACATTATAGTACACTAAAGGGAGCCCAATTCGGCAGGGACCAGAATTCGTTCACTCCATACCAACTGTACTGTATTGTGCATTCATGAAGGTGACCAAATTCCAGTCCCACCATACAATTAGTAGGCTATGGCTCTGCACCTCCCTTTGACAATGATAACAGTACTACAGTAGGGTGAGGCCTAACATGCGACTAAGGAGAGAACGTCACCCTATTGTTAAAACGGGGTTTGTCAGGGGTTCCACCTGGGGGGTTCGATTTTGCCTGGGGTTCGGTTAGGTATAAGGTTAGGGTTAGGCCTAAGTCAGTTTAGGGGTTAGGTTAGGGTTACCCTAAGTGGCCTCAAAAATAAGCAATCTCCGAATCACAAATAACAAGGATATCATCATCATCATGGAAAAGACGTTGTTGGCCAGAGGCCATTTCGCCCATAAAAATTAGTTAGCAATCATGTCCGCTTTATAGTCAAAATATTAAAACTCGCTTTGTTTCCAAACTTTGTCAAAGTTTGACTTGAATCCGTTTAAAGACGGTGCCGTAACGACGTGCGCTGGCAGCGAGTTCCAAACATCTATGTTACGCTGAGTAAAGGATCTCTGTCTAACATTTTTAATACAACGTGGCTTAAGAATTTTAAGTGGATGCCCTCGAGTACTGGAGTCAACCGCCCTTTGAAAAAGTGTAGCGTTTCCAGCCATATTGCCAGTCAAATATTTATACATATAGATCATATCACCGCGCAGTCTCCTGTACCTAAGACATGGCAAATCCAATCTGCGTAACCTCTCAGAATAAGAAAATTCCCTAAGGCCAGGAACCATTTTGGTTGCTCGCCTTTGAACAGACTCAATTTCATCAATATCCTTCCAAAGGATGGGCTACCAAGCTGGAATACCATACTCAATTACAGGACGCACCATAGATTTATACAGCAAGAGTAAAGAGGAGCAATCCAAAAAACAAAAGGTTCTTCTAATTACACCTAAGACTCCATTAGCTTTAGTAACAATACCAGAAATATGGTCTCGAAAAGCTAGCTCATTATCTACAAAAACACCAAGATCCTTTTGACATGAACTAATTTCAAGGTCATGTCTATCACCGCCAGCATAATCACCCATAGAATAAGTGAAGGATGGAGCAGATCTACCTAACCTTAAAATTTGGCACTTATCGGGATGAAAGCGAAGCTGCCAGATAACTGACCAGTCAAAAACCTCATCAATAGCTAATTGCAGTAACTCACAATCCTTTTGCGATCCAATTTCTTTATAAAGCTTAGTATCGTCCGCAAAAATCTTTACCCGACACCCAGATATAACGTCCGGCAAATCATTTATATACGCCAAAAACAAGGTCGGGCCCAAAACACTCCCTTGAGGTATACCACTCTTAATATCAGCCCAATCCGAAAAACATCCTTCAACATGCACACGCTGCTTACGATTAGACAGAAAAGATCTAATCCACTCAAGGCATTCCCCACCAATACCATAGCTTTGTAACTTAAGCAATAACCGCTGATGAGGCACCTTGTCAAATGCTTTCATAAAGTCTGTATAAACCACATCAACATTAAGACCCTCATCTAATGATTTTGTCCAGTCGTCAAAAGTTTCAATTAGCTGAGAAACACATGACCTACCTGCTACAAAACCATATTGATCTGAAGTAAGTAGATCATTCTGAACCATATGTTGTATAATCATATCTCTTACAAAAGACTCACAGATCTTACAAACAACAGAGGTCAAGCTTACTGGCCGATAATTTGATGGGTTTGAACGCTTCCCCTTCTTGAAAAGAGGAGTTACATGACCCACTTTCCAATCCTTAGGAAGACAGGAAGTCCTAAATGAGTAGGCTACTATTTAACCGTATTTTGGGGTTTAGGGATGACGTTCTCTCCCTAGGCCTAGACTCATGAGGCCTATAGTCCACAGTCACCTGACCAAGTAGGCCTACGCACAGCCCTCAATCAGGGCCTAGTATACTACGCTCCGTAAGACTACACTCCGAATACACGGAGCAAAGTGCCAATGGAGCGTAGTGTGTAGGGCCTGATTGAGGACTAGCCTACGCAGTACGTGAGAACTAAGTTAGGCCTAACGTTAGGCTAGGCTAGGTGAGATAGGCCTACCCTAGGCGCTTACCAGTCAAAACGTCCCCTGACCAAAACGTCCCCGTACCAAAACGTCCCCGCTATTGGTCAAAACGTCCCCGTGCAAAAACGTCCCCGGATTTGGTTGCCTTTATCTTCCCTTACAGTATGCCTACTCTGAAGTTCAAATAATTTTTTAAAGTACAGTTACTGGAATGAAATGGAAATTTTCTGGAAAATTTAACCTTTTATGTTATATTCCAAAGTGTTTGTGGTAATCATTCTACGTTTGTCTGTTGCAACAGTTAGGCCTAACTTGAGGCCTAACGTTAGTCGGTTAGCATCTCAGTTCTAACGTTAGTAAGTTCTAACGTTATCGTAGGCCTAGGCCTGCCTAACTTCATCGTAATCGATCCTCATACACTCAATTTTTTTAACATGTCTCAAGTTTTCTTCAAGTTTCAAACCGATAGTTTTAATTTGGATTCCTAAAATCATGTTCAAAGTCTCTATGGCGGGGACGTTTTAACTTCCCATATATAATAGTACGGGGACGTTTTGGGAAAAAGCGGGGACGTTTTGGTAGCGAAAATGCGGGGACGTTTTGGTCTGGGGACGTTTTGACTGGATACCCCCTAGGCTAGGTGAGGCCTATCAGTACTATTTACTAAAAGTCAGCATGCTAAATATACCTTCAACAAACTTGGATGTATCACGTAGGCCTAGCCTAACTTACTATTGTCACTGTCATTCATTGTTGAAGTTTGAAGTCTCCGCGGGTAGATCACGCCTAAGCACCTAGCCTAACGTGAATTAAAATCTTAGTCTAATCACAGCAGCCTATTCTCTAAGTTACGTTACTCGGTAGTGTTTGGCATTGGCGATGGACTTTACCGAGCAACTCCAGGTTCATCGTTCGTTAAAAGATGACTAGAACAGATCACGTTCACAATTTTCCATTCGGTGGTAAAGCTTTAGATGGGCGATCTCCGAAACTAAACGCGTTAATTCAGCTTTTTTTCGCGTTTGCGAAGAAGAGTACTGTCACTACTTACTGTGATGGTTTTAAGTTACGTTACCCCGCAGAGCAGACTTTGTTGCTCAGCCTGTCTCGGTGTTTTCAAAATAACTACCGAACACGGAGCATGTCCTACAGTCTGTTACGCACATACGCCCAAGCAATTGACCAGGTCACCAGTCTGAAGCTAGCACAGGATTCAGCCTCACATTCAGCCTCACATTCTGAAGCTAGCACAGGATTCAGCCTCACATTCAGCCTCACATTCTGAAGCTAGCACAGGATTCAGCCTCACATTCTGAAGCTAGCACAGGATTCAGCCTCACATTCAGCCTCACATTCTGAAGCTAGCACAGGATTCAGCCTCACATTCAGATTCAGCCTCACATTCAGCCGCACATTCAGCCTCACATTCTGAAGCTAGCACAGGATTCAGCCTCACATTCAGATTCAGCCTCACATTCAGCCTCACATTCTGAAGCTAGCACAGGATTCAGCCTCACATTCAGATTCAGCCTCACATGCAGCCTTAGATTCAGCATCACATTCAGCCTCACATTTAGCTGAATCCTGTGCTAGCTTCAGAATGTGAGGCTGAATGTGAGGCTGAATCTGAATGTGAGGCTGAATCCTCTGCTAGCTTCAGAATGTGAGGCTGAATCTGAATGTGAGGCTGAATCCTGTGCTAGTTTCAGAATGTGAGGCTGAATCTGAATGTGAGGCTGAATCCTGTGCTAGCTTCAGAATGTGAGGCTGAATGTGAGGCTGAATGTGAGGCTGAATCCTGTGCTAGCTTCAGACTGGTGACACAAAACATGTACAGATAGTCAGGGTATCCCTCTTAAGTAGTGGCAGAGCGGCAGTGATTCTCAAACTTTTTGACGGAGGGCCAACCCCAACAGCACACCATAGTGGGTCCTATTTGGGGCCAAATCGAGCTACCGATTGGCGCCCAATTTGTTTAGTCACACAGATTTTATATGGCCCCAATTGGGCTAACTTAGCCCAATTAATCCCAGCTGGTCGCAACTTGGCCCAAATGAGTTGTTAGCATCTCTCGCATCTCTCTCATGAGCCCAATTGAGCCACAGTTGGGACCCGAGGTAAACACCAACCTCAGCCCAAGCCCAACTAAGCCCAAGCTTCCCAAATAAAACCCAGTTGGAACCCAACAGGGCTTGCTTGCTGGGAAATGGAAAGGCTGGGATCGAGGGCGAGAGTCGCAGGAGAAGATATCAGGCTTGGAGAGATGACAATAACTGGAAATATCGAAATTCATACTTAAGTGGTCTCGAAGCTGTATCTACGGCAAACAGAGGCAGAGGTATAAAGTTTTCCGTAGCAACGATCGCTGCACTAAGTGTGGTGCAATCTGACCTTAACCCCACCGGCCATGAACTTGTGACATCACTTAATTGGGACTTCTTCCTAAGAAGAGAAATTGCCATAAACAACAACTCTATGATCTACCATGGAGCCACGAATTTATCCAGTCTGCACATCTGCCCTTGGTGCCTAACCTACGCAGTGTTACCATAAGTCTACCTAATGGAACTTTATCAAACTGGGCTTTTTGAAAATCAAGATAAATGACATCAATACCGTGACAAGAATCAAGAGATGAAGAAACTTCCTCAAGAAAACTCAGTAAATTAGTAGCACAAGATCTACTGGGCAGGAAATCATGCTGCGACAGATTTAGTAACCCTTTATCTAAAGATAGTTAAGCAAACAATCCTTCATTAAGTTGAAAGATTCCATAACTTTGCACACAACACTGGTTACACTGACAGGCCTTTAATTGCAAGGCAAACTTCCCGCCGATCCCCCTTTAAAAAAAAAAATGGAGTAACATTAGCTTCCCACCAATCAGGGGGAACAAAGTTTCTGTTTGACTCCAGACACTTCTGAAAAATAATGTAAAGAGGAACTGACAAAATCTCAGAGCATTCATGAAGAATGGTAGTAGGATGGATCCCATCTGGCCCTGGGGCGTTACAAGCCTTTAAACTCTTTAATTAAATATAGCCAGTTCCTCAAAGAATTAAAACAACATTGTTAACGACTTCTCATTATTTTTATTATGAGCGCGCCCTCAATTTCTTGGCTGAGTATTCTGCTCTCAAAATGCTTGCGTGCGCGTATTTTAAGTAATTTTTGGTTATTTACGTTCAGTTTAATATTTAAGTTCACGCTTGCTTCGCCTGCGCGCGCCACGTATCCGCGAGATGCATGCGTTTACGATGTATCTTGCCTTTTGCCGAGTGTAGTGCGTCGCATTTATGCATCGTTAAATTTCAAATTTGTAACACATTTAATTAACGGCGAGACGTTGGACCGGCAAGAAGCGCCGCAGCCAAGTCACGTAGGCTACATGTTTTATGCCCGCAAAGGTGGACCAGAAGTCACAGAAGAAGTTACAAAGTGGTACGCAATATGTTTTAATTCCGTTCTATTAACTGACTGATTAAATTAATATTTGTTACATTATATAAGAAAGTTGCGGAATGAACAAACTTTGTATAGCAGTAACATTAATCTACAATTACTCAAGGATTAAACCCAAGAAGAGAATATATCATATTTTGTTACTTATATGTGATATCGTTTGCTCCTTGAATGTACATATGTAAATCAATTGAATTTTACCGGAAAAGTATGGGCTCACCAGGCCAGCTTCGATAGTTTTTTCCTTAAGAGGATTACTTAGTTTTATGTACGCATTAAGGATGTGTAGCCTATAGTTTCTTTTTCACTTATATTTAAGTCATTTAAAATGTTTAAGGCGTATAAACTTTTGAGTGCAGTAAAGATTAAAGTGCTCACTCATATACTGTGTAACATATTGGCGGTTTTCATTATTGACGAATATTAATTGACGCATATTTACGCTTCATTTCGTATAGGCTAATTGTTCTGAGGAGCTTAACATCGAATCCGTTGACTGAGTTTGTGGGTTAGGGAGCGGTTATGTTCACGTAAGAATTCGTTCGTGACTTACATTTAATTAATTCAATTTATAATAATTTATATTTTTATATAACTAAGGTCAAGTGGCTTGCGTTGTATAGTTGCGTACGTAGTTTATCGCATGGAGCAAGCTTACATCAATTTACAATGCTGTGAGCTTAAAATACATTATCATCATTATCGTTTACAGCTTGGCAAAATGTTAACAATTTTCTAAGCCTATGTGGACAATTTCAAGTCTTGATTTATACGGGCTAACAAAATGTCGGTCGCAACTTGATCGAATGATTGAATTCAGAATTGCCAAAACGTTTTCGTTTTGGTGTTTATCACGCTGATTGTTTGGCTATAACTTATAAAGCTTGAAGTTATTTGAGAATGTTTGGCATAATATTTTGCAGTATATTTAAGGTGTTTTCGTTGTTTGTTTACAGTCACCAGATATACGAATACAGATATACGAATACAGATATACGAATACAGATATACGAATACAGATATACGAATACAGATGTACGAATAATCAGATATACGAATATTCAGATACGAATATTCAGATATACAGATATACAGATATACAGATATACAGATTTGCAGATTCAGATTCAGATTTGCAGATGATTGTACAGATTACAGATTGATTCAGACACTGATTCAGAATAAACAGTTATTAACTAAACTATCAGTTTTTCTCATATCTGCGTGGAGGAATATAACCCAAACCAAGTTATTCAGGATAATTTGGACTTTCCTGGTTGGAATTGTCCTACAAACATCATTGATTGAAGATGAGGTATAGGAACCTCTACAAGTCCCCAAAATAGATGATTCCTTGGAAAAATATATACAAAATAATCACAAACAAATTAGCTATATCCTGATAGTAAGGAATTAATGAGCCTTAATTCACCTTGGAGACGGAGGCCCAACACCTTCCTTAACTTTCTGCTGCCGAGACCTGACACAAGCATTACAAGGTTTCGGATTCACCTTAGCATAGTGGCCAACTGCTTTTCGAACTTATCTTTAGTGTCATGAACCAAATTTTTGACTAAGATGTTCCTGATTCTTGTAGACTGCAAAATCAGAAGAATTCTTTCTGACCCTATAGCGACGCTTACATTTACGTTTCTTCCTAGAGCTCTGCTCCAGGTACCTCTCTAGAAATCCAGATTGGCCTTTTTTTAACCACAGCTTTCTTGAGTGGGATACACAACTTTGTGGTGTCAGTAACAACATTACGGACAACTTCCTCCACGCCTCAGCAAAGCCTAAGTCAGACAAACGCGCAGCCCACTCTATGGTAAGCGAGCTTTACCACGAGTAAGTCTGCCTTGCTAAAATATAATACAGTTTTGTCATCACTTGAAGTTTGCTGAAACAACATAACTCAAAGCTAATAAGAACATGGTCACTAGATCCTACCTTACCACCAGTAACTACATTTCTAACCATGTTTTCATCAGTACTAAACACCATACCCAGACAATATCCAGAACATATGGGGGAAGAAACCATCGGACACTACCTCAAGAGAAAATCCCTCTCATACATGTACATGAATGTCAATCAATATCAGGAAAGTTGAAATCCATAAACACAGCTGCACTTTTCGAAGAGACTTTCCTAAAACTTTCGAGCAAACTCTGATTATTTTCAGCACAAGAATTTGGCGAACTATAAATAATACCAACAAACAAAGGAGTGTCACACTCGATCATTGATAAAACTAAGTGCACACCACCAGGGCCGTCGCGACCGGGGGGTGTGGGGGTGTCTCACCCCCCCCCCAGTTCGTCAGAGCGACGATAGTCGGAAAATCTGAAATGCCAGTTGGAATTTCTGATATCTCAGTCTAGCACATTTTTTCCGAATGAGCCTATATGTCAACTTTGTATATATTTTCCAAGTACACCAAGTGAGAATAATACCAAACGTTATTTTCCTCACGTAAAATCAAATCAAAGCTGTCCTTTTTCGCAAATTCTTCTCAAACTCTCAAAATTTTCTCGCGCTCCGCGCGCTTTAAACCTTACCTCAGTGTTGTTCTTATTCCGATAGCCACTTTCGGAGAAGCACAGCAGCAGGAGTTAAAAGCTGTCTACAAATTACCAGGTAAAAAGACTGGCTTTTTGCGTGGCATGTTAGTTTGTTGGGCAATTGAAAGTATCTCGATGCAGATTCTGAATGCAGGTTTTATTATGGAAATCTTATTTAATGAAAATTTGGGAGCGCTTCGCGCGCATTCGTCTCTATTTACAATAAATCTCATGAACATTATTAAGGTAATTATACCAGACACAGTTCTATGGGAGCTAGGGCGCTTTAGCCCCCCTCCCCAAATTTTTCCGAGCCCCACAAAATTGCGCAAAATTTTATATAGACTAATATTGGTGAAGACATAGATATACTCAGAAAATATTCCAAACGTCTATTTATCAGGCCCGTAGCCAGTAAGTTCTGTAACGATTCTCTCCATAACTTCAAAAAATTTTCGCGCGCTAGGCGCGCTTTCATCTATAGTTCTATCTATCTCCCCGTTTCAAACATACTGGATTTCAAAGTTTCCACAAATGTTGTTCTTCCGTGTAGGCGTGATTCTAGAGAAACACGAAAATGCATCGTTGCGAAGTTCTTTCCTCTCTTTCCTAACTTTTAGAAGATTCTTTCTTCAGCCTCGCCATCGTGGCAAACATACCGTATTTTGTAAGAAAAAGATCTTTCAGTTTCGTAGGAGATCCTTAATGGGTAAGATAAAGAATGTAATCCTCGACGACGACCATGCAGTCACCCGAACAAATTTCTTAGTTTTGTCCAGATTCTTCAATAAAAGCCCAAACTTTTTCAACTTTTCTTAATGAAAATTCAATATAACCCCAACTTTTTCGTCGCGCTTCGCGCGCGTTATGTTTTGAGTTCGGCAACCCATTGCATCTGTCGGGACTTAGAAGAGCTGGCCCCCAGTCAGGGCGCCCCCCCCCCCATGTCGGCAAATCAAAGCACCACCTCCCGCTGAGCCTGCGTGCAGGTTTTTCATTTTGGCATTGAAATATACCCCCACATTTCGGTGCGCTTCGCGCGCAATCCTCACAATCCACGTTGTATCACTTATGAACATTTTAATCACAACGTACCAGTGAACTTTTATAGCATAAACTAGGTGTACATTCTGAAAACGCGTTTGTTAGTCCTAAACCCCTTTTGCTATACCTGTCTGGGAGGTCTAGCATCATTTTTCTGGACCTATACTCTCCCTCCCGCCCATTCCCCATTGCTGGAAGCTGTTCGTCTGGATTGTCGTTCAAAATTAGTAAAAATACGATAGATGTAAAGTGCTTGGCGTCATACTCCATATTATTATTTAGATGCCAGGTAATAAGCATTATGTCAGTGCCCCATTTTATATAATTGATCCAGAGCTTCCAGGAGGCCTATACAGGTATATGCTAGCATTAGATGCCAGAATAGAAGGCATTAAAGTAGTTAAAAGGGGGGGAGGGGGTCCCAGGTTTGTTGACAACGTGTTCTTCTCTTGGACAACATACTTTCTACTTTCACCTAACCAAATCTTAGTATTCACTAAATTATGGACATTTTCCAGCCATATATGATTAGTTCCAAAAGTATCCCAAGATAGCTCCATTTTGCATCCAAGCAACCTTAAATTAACAAAAATTTCTCAAAGGGGAGGGGCCAACCCCTTAGACCCCTCCCCCACGACGGCACCTTTATCCAGTGACAAAGGAAGGATCCCCACTACTGTATGTAAACGCAGGACGCATAAAAAATGGTGCAATTTACGCGCCACCATTCAGTTGTAAAAAATATCCATCCAGTCGGAATTTGGGACCTTCATACCCCCCCCCCCCAAACATATGACCCTAGCTACGGCCCTGCACACCACAAACAGTTAGAAAATCCCTAAGAGAACTTGTTGGTGACATCGACACTGTCATCGACACAATTTATGCTATCCTTAACATACAGTAAAACCTCTTCATCTCTACCACAGACGGTATCAGTCCTATCTTGCCCAAAAAATTTATACCCAGGAACGGTAATTTCAGAGTAACTGACCACGCTATGGAGCCAAACTTCGGTAACGACAACTATGTCTGGATTGACTATGAAAATGTGTGCAAGAAACCAAACATAGCCTTCATTCCACATACCGTCCTAGATAAATGCCTTGCTGTAATAAAAAAAAATCACTCTGAGCACAATTTAACACAATTTAACTCAGATATACCCCATTTTGGCTGACCTCGCCCCTGAACCTAGTTTGACACCTGAGAATTAACATCTCGAGAAACCAGCCTACCCAACTCGTTCCCGCCTCGTAGCCCCTTCCCCCTCCCCACACTTAACGCCACCCCTGTCTACAATTCTGTGTCTAGTATGAGTGAGTTCGAGAAGGGCCACTCGGCCTATACCTGAAGTAAGATATCTCCCTTATCATAATAGACTTGAGCGTCTTAATTGTGCTTATCACCCTGGTGTTAACTGAGGAGGATTATGAGGGGCATGCATGCTCCAGGTTTACATATTTCTCTCTGAGACGAATCCTTTGTCATCTCGTAACCATTTAAAAACGCCAGGGTCTTATGGAAGTGTGGATCATCCCCACGGCCTCAAATGGGGTCCAGGGGCAACGTCCTAGTGGGGATTCAAGGGGCAAAACCCCGGAGGCGAAATTGTCACCTCAAGAATGAAGTACCGTTAGTCAAATTTTGACTATCTCCCGATTCCGTAATGACCTTAAATGCGCTCTTAAAAGATTACAAAAATCATCCTTAGAACATTTTGTATTTCAATAGTTATTAGGGAAAGTACTCTATGATGCTGCGGATTTTCTTGTGAGTGGGAGAAAGAAGAATGGTATTTGGTCGCATGGTGCTTTAAAAGACTTGTGCCTCTCACGCTGTCATACAGCAGGCGCGTAGCTACGGGGGGGGGGGGGGGCGGGGCCCCCATATCTTTGCTAGGCCCCCAGAAATTGTGTGTGTTCTAATAATATTTATAAGAATTAAGGACCGCGATGAATGCCGCGACCCCCCCCCCCATTTGGTCATCCTAGCTACGCCCCTGTCCCACAGGTCGTTATAATGTGAAAGACGAAATTGACCCACCGAAAAATTGCATTTTGAAAACATTTTTAAGTTTTCCTTTATACTGTCATAGTGCGTTGCAAAAGTTACCTATCATGTTACTGTTATCTTCAATTGTCACTTCAATCAGTTTGTCATGTCTATGGAAAGCAATGACAAAACTACATTCGAGGAAAATAATGGAGAGATCATTTTAGCCATGGTCCCTTGGCTTACAGTTTTCGATGTCACTGATAGGAATATGAGGACCTCGCTATAGAAATCGTTGAAAACTAAACACTGTTAAATGTAATTGCCTGGCATCTGGCATTAAAATAATTCAAAAACTTTGTGGTACACCCAAGATGGGAATGTTAGACCTACTCGACATGTTGACTTCATTTTATTTCCCTTGTTTGCGAACTAGTTTAGGAGCTCAGCCAGAGGAAACCTTTTGGAATATTGTAAAGCCCAGGTTTAAATTTAATATCTCATTTTTTTCAAAACGCCTCCTTGCCGCTACCGTGGCTACCGGCTGAAAGATATTTTTTTCATCTGTCCAGTAGGCCTACAGCGTGCACGTGTGACTTATTCATTCCGAAATGTGAGTTCCCTGCCATACGTCCTAAAGAATGCCTAAACATCATCAGTGAGTGTCTTAAGTGAGGTTGGATGGTACAGCACTTAGACCGGTGCCTTATCGCCCCATGGGGCGTTTTCTCAGGGGTCTATGAGCGCTAATTGGGGCGGCAGGGAAGACCCAAGTTTCAAGTGGCGTTACGTGGAAGATTCAAGAAGCCCAAAATTTACACCCAAAGAGCTGTGTAATTGTGTCTTGGCTACTACAATTAATTTATAGAAAAATCTCAAGTATTAAGTCAATTAGCCGTTCGAGACATCTGGCATTTTATTCAATACAAGCTATTAGTTGAAATGATCTTGCCGCATGTGACCAGTAAACGTTGTTTTGAAAAAAAAACTTATTTTAAGAGTGTGTGTTTTCCCATTTAAAGGGTGTGTGGTAGGGGCATCTCCGGTCAAACCAACGTCGCTAACCCTTCTGCATAAGCGCCCTTACCCCAGGCGGACGAGGTCCACAGGGACCTGCTGTAGTGAATGAATACACGTGGAGGACGCCTAAATATGGATATGTCTAAAGTATCGTTATACATCGTGCTTTACAAAATTCATATGACGGCATACCGCTTGTGTATATTTAAGGGATTCCTTGAAGGGAAAATTGAAGGGGTAATTTTGTATGTTGTCCTACCCTGGAATCTATATCCACAGTCAGGGCCGAAGCCCGCGGGGGAGGGAGCAGGGGGAACTGTCCCCTGAGATTTCCAAATAGTAAATGAAAGTTGACCTACTTGAGAAAAATACTGAAATGCTGAAAATTTCAGGTGTCCAACATGATTTCAATGTCCAAGAAACCTGGGAAATAGCATAAAAGGGTTCCTTTTCTTCCCAAATTTTCCCGGGAAGGTCCCCAGACCCCCAGTGGATGCATTCTTATGCGGGTTTCTCCTCCTGACGAATGAACCATCTTCCTCCTACAAGATACATCGCTTGAATACACCAGCATATACGCTGGCGAAAGTTAAAATAGCCTATGATTACCTTTAATTGTTAGCTAAATTCAATAAGCTGGTAAAGAAACTTTTAGTGTAAAGGGCATAAACAGTCGTCGCAAACTTATTTTGAAGCAACAGCTAAATACCCCAGTGTCCTCTTATTTCACTTCAAGCAACGTTCTTGATATGTTAGAACACTTAGTATTGCATATTCAAGGTAAACCAAAGAAGTCGTCTATTTATACTTGAATTTCACAACTCAGTGAGAAACATATTGTCACATGATCCTCAAAAGCCATCCATGAAACAGGATACCCGGGTATACTCATATAAATTGGGGGTGACTGCATTTTCCCTTTAAATCAAATCTAACTTTTCTTCCTGAAATTTAAACTTGTTTCTAAAGGATGGAATCTAAAAGTAAAGAATGATGAGATGCAACGTTTAAGGTCTAAATGTGTAATTTCCCCCCATCTGGGAGACATTTCAACCGAACATTTTTCTTGCTGGCCTACGAAACTGCTACGCGCCAACTGATGGTGGTTTCCCCAGTGACGTACTAAGAGCGCTAGGGGAAGTTCATATCGGGTACCCAGTATCGGGTACCAGTCTTGTGCGGATGCCATGCCACAGCCGAAAATCAATAAATAAAAATTTCAGATGATGTTATCAGTCCCAAGATAACAGCATTTTGGATCTAAGAAAACTTACAACGAGAAAAATTTCTCAAAGAGTAGAGGTTTCATCCCTCCCTTGAGGTAATATCCCTTTCAATTACACCCTACCAATTAAAAAAGACAAAAAATCACTAAATAATGAGGGTTCTTAAACATATGATCAGTTCAACGCTTTATGAAGCTTTACCAAAGATAGCACCATTTTGCATCCAAGCCACCTCACAAAAACAAAAATTTCTCAAAGAATACAGAGTATCATCTACTTCTCTTAGAGAGCACCTCTTGACTTACACCCAGCCAAAAAATCTGAAGAATATCACTAAATAATGACAATTTGTGAAAAATTATCAGTTCAAGGCTTTGCAAATGGTAGCATAATTTTGCACCTAAGCCAGGTCTTACATGTACCGGTAAAAAAGGAAGGGTCCTAACGGGTGTCCACTATCTGTAGGCACGCCACTTGGTGCTCCGCTTAGCTAGTGTCATGAACTTCCCACCTAAGGATTCCGCCCAGGCCACGGCCCTGACAGTAGACCTTCCATGAAACTTATGTGAGTACACCAAGCTATTGTTTGCTTTTGAAGTTCAGAGGCGTAGCTGGGGTCACCTGCCAGGGGTTGGAATACAAGGGATTTCTTTCCGGTGAACAACATAACTGATGACCCGGTTTGTAGACACATTGTAACATATGCAATTACATGTTTACTGCTGAAAGGCGCGCAGCCAGCAGTTATATTTGTCTCTTTCCAATGGTGGACTACAATACCTCAACCCTTTGCTCAGAGGGTCCCTAGAAACTTCGCAAAATCTGAAAGCTTTAAAAGCCCAAGGAAGCTTAATTTTTTAATCCGTCACGATATTGGGCAAATTACCCATAGAATCTCTTGTTTTGTCAACGTTAGAAGCATTTAATCCGTAATACGTCACAGAGCACGAACTTTTACATTTAAAAGTGTGGTGTTCTTAGTAAAAGTACACTGCTTCGAACTCATTGGGAGGGCACTTTAAACGGTGGCGCGAGACTAGGTGCCTGATCCCACCGTCCTTTCGGGAAACTTTCCAGTTTCGTCTGAGATTCTTGATTTATAGTCCATGACGGTGAACAGGCGCCCGACGGTTTGTACGGTTTTGCTTTCAGGGACGGCAGATTCTTCACTGAAATCCCCATATCCTTTTAAATTTCCTTAAACACCCCCAAATTTCCGATTTTCTTCAATAAAACCTTAGTATTTTCAAATTTTCTTCAACAAAAACCCAAATTCTTCAACTTTTCTGTTGAGAAACCTAACATTTTAGGCCCGGGAAGCGCACAGAAAAACTGATTGCTTTAACGATCCTTCTGGTAACCCGTCCCTTTTGTCGAGGCTTCGGGTTGCTAGACCCTCCGCGGAAAGCTTGGCCCTCGTCAGGCAAATCCTGACACCATTCTGGGCACTTTTCCACCTGTCCGATGGCCCTTTCCTCTGCAGATACGCTACTGCTAAAATTATATCAGTACTGAGAAGTCCTGTACGGTAAATTGATCTGTAAGTCCTATATCGTTGCATCTAGATTGAGAGTCTCCACATATACTACTGTAATTAATCTATATACTTCTTTATCACCCATGAAACAATGCTGGTACCGTCAACAAGGCATCATATAGAGTTATGGTAACGTATAGGAACAAATTGCCATCCTTTCGCTTCAAATAAGTATATTTCAATCTGTGACATATTTGACAATAACTGTGTAAGAAACAACTGAACAGGCTTTTCTGACTGAGAAATGACTTCGTACGACGAAAATCAAGCGCTCATTAGTAAGTATTCAACCTTTTGTCTCGAAGTCAGTTGTAACTTTCTTGCAGTTTTCGTTTAATCAAAGAATATTGAGCAGCCCAGTAACTTATTCGCTGGCGGGCAAAACAGTCATGCGGGCTCATCGTCAGAGAGAATTTTCTCGTTGTAAATTGTGTTGATTCAACTGAAAGTCTGTACGTGTGTGTGAGTGTGGGGAGGGGAGATACGTAGGTGTGAGTGTGGGGAGGGGAGATACGTAGGGATATGGGCAATGAAGGTGAAGGATGGCCACCCAAACCTAACATTTCTCATACCTTTCGTAAACTCAGCGCGATTTCACCCTTAGTCTAATGTTTATTTTCAATACCCACTTCGAACGTATTACAAATTATTCAAGGATCTTACCAAAAGGTCGATTTTTCTTGGGCATAGGTGTGATTAGAGAAGGAAAACTTCCAACAATGGGGAAAATTTTTCCCCTTTTCCATACTTTTATGAATGACATAGTTTGTACAAATTAAACGCTCTATAGCTGATTGCTGGGAATTCAAAATTCCAACTCGTCTCTTACATATTTTGCTCGAATATTGAAAGGTTAATGGTGCGGGACTGCATATAAGCCTGCAAGTTTTGTCGTAGAAATGATTTGTAGCATACCATTTCGGCGACCTTGCATGGTATTTTACATCCCATGACTATCTTTAGAACAATAATGTACAGAATAAACCTCGCTAAAACCCTATTCCAACAGTTTCTTAAACTGGACAGTGTATCGCGAGTAGATCATGTAGCAATCGAATGTCATGAGTAATAAAATATATGTGGCATGTTGGGCAAAATTTGAAGCAAATGGTCCGTGTTATGAAAATTTAAAAATTTTTATTCGTCGCTCTTCAGGGCGCACCCGTTACAGGAAAACAGTGCGTATTAATGCATTTAAAAAGACAAAGCATTTTGAAACATGCGAAACAGTCCTTAACCCCTTTGATTGTTCTACCCCCCCCTTCTCGTTTTCTTTCCCATGTAAGCTGGAAATGTAGTTGCTCATGTTAGTGCTTCCCTCGCCTCCGTATAGAAGAAGCGAATTCGCCACAATAAAGAGCAAAAGTTTCAGGCGCGGATACAGGTGGGGGCGCACCCAGCGCACGGCCCACCCCCTTTTTCGATGACAAACGATTTTTCGAAAAAAATGAGCAAATGGATATGGAAAATATGCTTCCTAGATGCTGGGAAATCGCATCTAAGCGCATCTAGAATTCAAATTCTCTTCAAAAAGTGGTATTTTTTTCAATGTGGTAAGTGGAAAGAAACTGTAGACCATAATGGAAAGTTTGTAGAAACAAAAATGATTAACATGACCTCAATTTTTTTTAACTTCTTTTAGAATTGTGCTTGAATAGTTGCAAGACGTAATCCACTCTTCAAGTTTTTGCAGGGCCTAAATTACATGCAAGGGGGCTCGTAAACTATTGTATGAGGGGACCCTTTCAGTGTCAGTTGTGGTAACATAATTTGCAAATTGAGACACTATCTAAGCGAAACGCAACCATCAGTTGGAGTTTAGCCTACAAACTTAATTTTTTGGAAAAATTGCCTCTGCCGGCAGATTTCCGGAACATGCCTTTCAATTTGCATTTAGACATTTTTATCTTTCATGATTTTGATTTTTTTTATCCCCCTACCCCTTAACAAGAACAAGCCCGTAGCCAGAATAACCAATTGGGGGCACATCGATGTTAAGGTTTCGCCGGCCTGGGGAGGGGTCTAGGGGGTCAAGGACTCTAGATGCAAAATGGTGCGAGATTTTCCATTTTTCTTCATATATTTGTATTCCAAAAATGCTGGTCTCGTAATAATTTTTTCCTCCTTCAGTGCAAGACCTTTTACTGAAAAATTTGGGAGGGGCACGAGCCCCCCGTGCCCCTTTCCCAAGGCTAGATGCCTGAACAAGAAGCAACTTAGACACATTTAATTCCGTAAAATTATTGTATAGGGGAGAAATAGAACTTGACATAAACTTAAAACCTCTGCTCTATTCGGTGTTATTATGTGTTTAACAGGAAACCGAAGACAATATATGCACATGGCATCGGTATAGAAATCCATGGAAGTTGGTTTTGGCAAATCCCAATTCGTGTTAATTGCGCCTAGAGTAATCGTTACCGTAGCCAATTGCCAATTTTAAAAGCGCTCATCGCCAATGGTAGACAAAGCATATGATGTGCTCACGAAAATCTGTACCGGAAATTTCCCCTTCCCATCGGCGCAGAACCTGTAGTCATTTTAACACAAAAAGTTTCAAACGGAATATGTGACTATTAAAAATGAACAGAAGAGATTCAGACACAGAGCTAGGGGGGCTCGGTCAGAGGCAGTGGCGCCGGCACGGAGGGGCATGGGGGGGCGCGTGCCCCCCCAATCGATTTCAGAAAGTTTTTTTTTTGAAAATTCTAAAATGATCCCAAAAGGCGTTTAAGCTATAGATTTCTGTATGGGGTAGGGTGAGGTGTGTTTTCAACCAAGTGATGGATCTATTGTAACCATTTTCCATCACAAATGGTTCTCAAACTATCAGAATTATCGCAAATCCTTTGCAAACTTTCAAAATTTTCGCGCGCTCCGCGCGCTTCAAACCTTACCTCAATATTGTTCTAATTATCAATAATTTCCCGTACCAACTCCCACAGAAGCACAGCAACAGAAGCTGAAAGCTCTTTACGAATTCTCAGGTAAACTCGGACTGGCTTTATGATTGGCAAATAGGTTTGTTGGGAAATTGAAAGTGTCTCGTTGCAGAGCACTAATGCAGGTTTTGTCATGGTTATCTTATTTAATGAAAAATTTCGGCGCGCTACGCGCGCATTCATCACTGTTTTTACTCCAACTCATGACCATTATTAAGGTTATAACACATGCAACTATTCTGATCACAACACTTTCCGAAAAACAGAAGTACATCCCCAGCATCTGTAGGGGCCTATGGGATCTTTCAGTCTAAGTTGTAGCATGATGTGGAAGGTTGAAAGTGCGTATTTGGCGTTATACATTTTTCAAAATTTTTTACCCAGCGCTTCGCGCGCAGCCTCTACCTGTATAGATTGTGATTGTTAATACGCTTACGACGAAAAAAAATATTCTGAAACGTGCCTTTTAGTCCTTAACCGGTCTAATATCACTTCCCTGCACCTATACTCTCTCTCTCATTCCCTATTGATGAAAGATGTTCGTCTGGATTTTCTTTCAAACTTAGTAAAAATACTATTGTTGTAACGTGCTCGGCATTACACTCTATAGTCCAATTTGGATGTCAGGTAATATCATATCAGTGCCCTATTTTATATAATTAATGCAGAGCTTCCAGGAGGCACTATACAGGTGTCTGTCAGTATTAGATAACCTTTTATAATGCACAAGGAGACAAAGGAAAATTTTCGTAATGGTCCAAGAATGTTTCTGTGGACTCCATCCACGTATTTTGTCGTAAAAACTTCCCCCGAATAGAAGGCATTAAAGCCTAGCCAAAAAGGGGGCTTGGCGAGGTTTGTTGACAACATACCCTTCTCTAAGACAACACACTCTCCTCTTTCACCTAACCAAAAATTACAATTCACTAAATTAAGGATATTTTCCAGCCATGTATGATCAGTTCCAAAAATATCCTAAAGATAGCACCATTTTGCATCTGAGCAACTTTAAATTACCAAAATTTCTCAAAGGGGAGGGGGACACCCCCTTCCCTTAAACCCCTCCCCCAGGATCGTACCTTTATGTAGTGACAAAAAGGATTCCACACTGCCGTATACCATCGCGGGGGCGCGCACTCTCTTCTTCCTCCTAACCAAAAATTAGAATTCACTAAATAAGGATATTTTCCAATCATATAAGATCACTTCCAAAAATACTCCAAAGATAGCACCATTTTGCATCTAGGCAACCTTAAATTACCAAAATTTCTCAAAGGGGGAGGGGACACCCCCTAGAACGGCACCTTTATGTAGTGCCAAAAAGGACTCCACATTGCTGTGTACAATCGCAGGGACGCACAAAAATGGTACAATTTAAGCAGACTTGGGGGAAAACTGAGGTGTCATTATGACATCATCTGTTATGCCCCCCCAATCACCAAACCCTGGCGGCGCCACTGGTCAGAGGGGGGGGGGAATGGTATTAAGGGGAGCTTTGTAGCAAGTAGATGCCTAATTGTTCGACTGTACACTACGCCGGTGTTTCTCAACCTTTTCTTTTGGTTTCCTACCGAGCTGAAAACTTGTCCACATAATTTCAACAAATATTTTTACGAAAACTAACCATGAATTTTTTCAGTCATTTTCATTCCATAATAGAATGAAGGCGAAAATTCAATTCTTTTAATGCTCGTGTTACCTGTTTGGAACGCCGGGATCCACGGCGTTTGATAAAAAAGTCGTTGGGGTTGGTGGTGGCTCACTTTGTGAGAGTGGAGACCAAAGGCAAGAGCCCCGAAGAATGAATGGGGTCTTCCCAGGATAATGTTGAAATAAAACACTGTTTGATACGAATTCCTGAGATCTGTCAATCACGATCATTACACAAAGAAACATTTTATGAAATCATATATCATTATGCAGTGTGACCACCTTTCGATTTTGACAGGCCCATCAATCAAGTTGACAGGGGCAAGGCCCCAAGGAAAAATTTTGTCCCTAGAAAAATTATTAGAAAAAGTACCGTACTATTGCTTTACACGTCTTTAATTATCTCCCCCTGAAAAATTTCACCCCATAAAAATCTCGCCCCATGGATGTCATCCCGTCCCTCCTCAACACCATGTCTACCTATGGGTATGGATTTCAGAATACGCTTGCCAGTATAACTATGATCACAAAGTGTTCAGAATGGCAAAACCTAAAAGTGTGGTCCTCCCTTGAGAAAAAATTGAAATTCAGGACTGTCACATGTGAATATCTTGCCTATGGAAAGTTAGGTAAGTACTCAAGAAGCATTTCATGGCACAGTTTAATTATTTTGAAGTGTCAAGTGACTAGCCATTGACCGTAAGATCATGCAACATGAACAAGACAAAAAAGACGAGGCTATTCATCTATCGGAATCCAGTACTCCTTACACAATCACATGTCCATCCCCATTTTCATAGGCATGGGTAGCTGGTGGGGGCTTGTGGGCTTTATCCCTAGTCCAAAATTTTGTGGGGCGGCGGTATGCTTCCGCCCCCTCAATTCAAGGAGGAAACCCCTTATTTGTTCCCTCTGTGAAAAATGTCAAAAATTTGCAGTTATTTTCCTTCAAATTTGCCCAATATATTGCACCAAATTGCATCTAAAGACCCTCAAATATTCAAAAATTACCCGAAGCATAGAAGGACACCGTACTCGTTAGACCCCTTCCCCTGGACGGCGGTTTAAAACACCGTCGAGGACAGCTTCCTACGCCTATGCATATTTCTCCTCAATTTACCTCGGTTTTTGGAACCCGCATGAGAAGCACTGATCTAAGTCAATGGCCACCATAGGTAAGCACGTAGCGCTTAGACAACTTTTGGGCTGAAGTAGCTCCTACATCGTAAGAAATTAACTTTTCAAGTTCCCACTAGCACAGTGGCGTAGCCAAAATAATATGTGTGGGGGCTTCTGCGGGGCTCCACCATTTCATGGGGGCGGGGGCTTGAAATATGGAATCATCACATACTAATACATATTCTTTCACCTTTTCTGAGGGAATAGAGGCCTTTCATACTTGAATTGTAGAGGTAAGAATACTTCGGCCCACACCATTCTTAGCTAGGGGGCTTTAGCCCCCTGCCCCCGACAGACTTTGTGGGGGTTCACGCCCCAAGCCTCTTCCGTAGCTACGCCACTGTACCATCATAAAGTGCAGATAATGACCGCCTCTTGTTGGTTAGACCTAAAAAATATATTAATGATTTAGGTAGAAATCAGGTCTGGATTTTTTTAACTCCGTAAGAAGCAGATGAAAAAGCTAAGCAAAAAGGATGTTCGGTTATGAAAATTTTCCGGGCCCCCTAAAAGAAAAAAATATGGGGGGCCCGTAAATGTACAGGTTACTTCGATTATTGAGTAAATCCGGCCTATTCAGGCTGTTGGTAGATAGAAATCAGGCCAGGATTTCTGTTTGAACTCAGTAAAAAGCAGATGAGAAAGCTAAGCCAAAGAGGATACTCATTTATTAACATCTTCGGGGGACCCTAAAAGTAAAAGTATCAGGGGCCAGTGACCTACAGGTTGCCTCGATTATTAGGTAAATACGCCTCTGCGTTTTTGACTTAGATGTCAGTGGCGCCTTCACGGGGGCATGGGGGTGCGTGCAATCCAATCGATTTCAGATTTTTTTTCTTTGAAAATTTTAATTTGATCCCAAAAGGCGTTTAAGCTATAGATTTCTGTGGGGGTAGGGTGAGGTGTGTTTTCAACCGAGTGATGAATCTATTGCAATCATTTTCTTTCACAAATGGCCGTCAAACTATAACAATTTTCGCAAATCCTTCGCAAGTATCAAAATATTCGCGCGCTCCGCTTGCTTCAAACCTTACCTCAATATCTTCCAGCAGCAACTCCCACAGAAGCACAGCAGCAGAAGTTGAAAGCTCTTTACGAATTGTCTCGTAAAAGACTGGCTTTGCGATTGGCATATAGGTTTGTTGGGGAATTGAATGTGTCTCGATGCAGAGCCTGAATGCAGATTGTGTCATGGAAATCTTATTTAATGAAACATTTCGGCGTGCTTCGGGCGCATTCGTCAAGGTTTGCACTCCACCTCATGACCATTATT